>CAJQZJ010001558.1:16930705-16950472 GCA_907164525.1 Lophiomys imhausi
CACACACACACACACACACACACACACACACACACACACACACACACGCCTTCTTGGCCTCCTGTTTTGCCACAGTTAGGCTTTGCCCCTTCATTAGAGACAGGAACACTGACAATGCCAAAGTCATACCATCTTGGCTCTAAAACTCAACAGGTCGCAGAGCTGTTCTCTTGAAGCTCCAGGAAGCCGCGTTGGGGTCTCATTCCCAGGCCTGTGTCCCACTGGATGAGGCCAACTGTCAAGCGAGGTCAGGGACGATGCTGAGCAGATGGAATAATGACAGTACATGGTAAGTTTCCTAACCCATTACAGACATTTATTTCCTGCGAATGGCATTCTCCAGGCTGGTCCTTGGCTTTTGACTTTTCTCCCATTTGCTCTTCTGTCAGGAAGTTCCCAGGCAGGCTAGAACTGCGAGCCTGGTCAGTGGACTGCTCAGGGAAAGATGTTTGCTGAACAGGCTTCTGGCTTGTGTGTGCCAGATGTTTCCTCCAATATGGAGTTCACTGGGCATTCTTTTTTTTGTTATTGTTTTTTCGAGACAGGGTTTCTCTGTATAATAGTCCTGGCTGTCCTAGACTCACTTTGTAGACCAGGCTGGCCTCAAACTCACAGAGATCCACTTGTTTCTGCCTCCTGAGTGCTGGGATTAAAGGCATGCGCCACCACGCCCGGCTACCACTGGGCATTATTTAAATTAGAAAAAAAAAAAAGTGTAGCTGCACTTGTGGTTCGATGGACAGAGGCAGTTGTGTGGATTCCTGAGGACCTGAGTTCAATTTCCAGATCCCTCAAGGTAGCAGGAGAGGACCTACCCCTGAGAGTTGTTCTCTGATCTCCACACAGGTGCTGTGGCATACACCCCTAGGCATATGCTTGCCTGCGTGCGCACGCACACACACATAAATAAATACATGTAATTTCAAAACAAAACAAAAACCAAAATGATACAGAAAGCCAGTTCCCACAGATTGCCTTCTTACCTCCACACTGTGGCACACACGCTCTCTTGTTCTCTCTGTCTCTCTAAAACACACAACACACAAATTGAATAAACGAAATTTTAAGAAAAAATTTTGAGCCAGGTATAGTGGCACACACCTTTAATCCCAGCACTCAGGAGGCAGACGCATGGGAATCTCTGTGAGTTTGAGGCCAGCCTGGTCTACAAAGTGAGGCCAGGGCAACCAGGACTACTACACAGAGAAACCCTGTCTCGAAAAAAACAGAACAAAACAAAAAATTTTGAGGCAGGTTTCATTGTGTATTGGCTGGCCTGTTATATGCTTTATAGAGCAGGCTGCCCTCAAACTCACAGAGACCCACCTGCTTCTGCTCCCTGAGTACTGATATTAAAAGTATAACTTCCAAGCCTTCACACACAAAAACACAGTTAAAGTAAGTATGTATTGGATTCTACAGCCAGAAAATGACCCACTAGGGGGTGCATTAGTCATTCCTTTGCTATAACAGAACACCGGAAATAGGGACTGGAGATGGAGCTCAGTGGTAGAGCACTTTTTTGGCGCGCCTGAGGCTCTGGGTTCATTACTCAGCACCAGCCAAAGAATAAACAAATAAACAAGAACCAGAACACAATAGAGCTAAGTAAACCCCAGAGACATTAACTAACGAAGATTTGTTTACCTCTTGGCTTCTGAGGCTTGTAGTCCATGCTTGAAGCGTTCATAGCTTTGCCTGTGAGGGAGGGAGGGTCAGATGGCAATGTCTGTGACAGAGTACAACTACTGACATCATGATCCCTAGCACCATGTAAAAATCCGGGAGAGGCAGTGAGCGTGTAACCCCAGCACTAGGGATAAGGAGACAGGCAGACTGGGAGCCCATGGGCTGCCAGCCACATTAGCTGAAAGGTGAACTACAGAATCAGGGGGATGGAGAGCGTTCTAAGTTAAGCCTGGCAGAATGGCCCTTGCAAAAAACTGTAGTTCTGTCTCAACAGGGAGGTAGCCAGATAACACACCATCGTCACCACCCACAGTCGGATCCTTGGAGTGGACTTCAGGAAGCATCCCTGGGCATTCAAGGAGACCCAGAAATTAAGCATAAAGGAGATGGGGACTTCAGTTGTGGGCACCGATACCAAGCTCAACAAAGCGCTCTGAAGCAAAGGAATGGGGTGCTTGTCCACAAAACACAATGAGGACGAGGAGTCACCAAACAGATTCTCTACTTTTGTGACTAATGTCCCTGTTACTATGTTCAAGAATCTACAGATAGGCTGGAGGAGTGGCTTGGTGGTTAAGAGCACTTGCTGATCTTGCAGAGGACTCTGGTTTAGCTTCCAGCATTCATGTTATGTAGAACTCTGGTTCCAGGGGATCTAGTACCTTCTTCTAGCATCCAAGGGTGACCGTAATTACATAGTGCACATATGGACAAGCAGGCACACACACATGTAAGTAAAATTATATTTTAACATTTATAGATAGTCAGTGAGGATGAGAACTAAGTGCTGAATGTCAAATTATATAAATGAAAAATAATAAATGAATAAGATAGAGATCAATTAAGAATACCAGATTGTCTGGTGTAGTGTTACATGCCTTTAATCCCAGCACTTGGGAGGTAGAGGCAGGCAGATCTCTGTGACTCTGAGGCCAGCCTGGTCTACAGAGTGAGTTCCAGGACAGCCAGGGCTGTTGCACAGAGAAACCCTGTCTCAAAAAACAAAACAAAAGGGCTGGAGAGGTGGCTCAGAGGTTAAGAGCACTGGCTGTTCTTCCCAAGGTCCTGAGTTCAATTCCCAGCAGCCACATGGTGGCTCACAGCCATCTACATTGAGATCTTCCCAGGCATATATGTAGAGCAAATACTGTATACATAATAAATAAACAAAAAAAATTAAAAAAAAAAGCCGGGCGGTGGTGGCTCACGCCTTTAATCCCAGCACTTGGGAGGCAGAGGCAGGCGGATATCTCTGTGAGTTCGAGCCAGCCTGGTCTACAAAGCGAGTCCAGGACAGCCAGAGCTGTTATACAGAGAAACCCTGTCTCGAAAAACCAAAAAAAAAAAAAAAGAAAGAAAAGAAAAGAAAAAACAAAACAAAAAACCTGAGTGCTTTTGCACTCTCACCACCCCCAGCCTTGTGCCCCTTCCTCTGCCAGGAGCCTCAACTCTGAAGAGCTACACTTCAGCATCTTTATGACAGTTTTTTCTTTCTTTTTTCAGGACAGGTTTTCTCTGTGTGACAGAGCCATGGCTGTCCTGGACTCACTCACTTTGTAGACCAGGCTGGCCTTGAACTCATAGATCTGCCTGCTCTGCCTCCCAAGTGCTGGGATTAAAGCCGTGCACCACCACACCCTGCAATTACAGACAGCTGTGAACTGCCATGTGGGTGCTGGGATTTGAACCTGTGTACTTTGGAAGAACAGTCACTGCTCTTAACTGCTGAGCCATCTCTTCAGCCCTTTATGACAGTTTTTAAGGACTCTCCAAATCTGGACTGTTCCTTTGTGTACGAGGGAAGCAGAGAGGAGTGAGCTGTCTCAGAAGCCTCCGATGTCTCTCGTTCTCAGTTATGAATCTGCACTCATCGATACCAATGTAGAAGAAGCTTCCTTGCCAAACCAGCTGCTGGTAGCACAGCTCACGAGCTTCCACTTGGTTTGTGGTGGCAGCACCGATGGTGGACTTCAACATGATTTTCGGAGACAGTTCAGACCACGGACATCAACATGGCCTTCCTGTGCAGCATGGACCACAGACATCAGCATGGGCTCAGGTGGCAGCATAGATCACGGGAGTCTTTCGAGGACTCTCAATCCAGAAAATGTATCATTCTTCATCTTGGATATCTCCTTGTTGCTCAGAGTCGAGTGGAGGTGATCTTGCGGTTGGGTAGTGCATCAGGGGGCGGGGCCTTCCAGAGCTCCAGGCTGCTGTGCACCACTCTGCCCTCTGCCTCACCGGCATCCCCAGCACAACCTTCATGCTTGTAGCTTTCAGATAGCCTGGCACTCTCCTCTCCCAAGCAGGGGAGCAACGTGAGAGGCAGCGGCAACTCCACTGTGGACCAGTGGCAGCTCTGGTAGATCAGGCAGCAACCGAGGAAGGCAAGTCCAGCGGGGGCCTGAACCCCCTGGCAGCCTGAGAAGAACACTGCCTCCTCTCTAGTTCAGCTTCTCTCTGCTGCACATACTGCTCCATTCTATCATCTTTTTTTTTTAAGTGGTTTCCATGAAACCCCTTTTTAAAAGCATCTTCCTATAAAGACCTGCCTTTTAAAAATTGTTCCAGAGATATTGCGCCTCTGTGTTGAGATTAAAAAGCTGTGAAATTCTTTTTTTTTTTTTCGTTTTTCGAGGTAGGGTTTCTCTGTGTAATAGCTCTGGTTGTCCTGGTCTCGCTTTTGTAGATCAGGCTGGCGTCGAACTCACAGAGATCCGCCTGCCTCTGCCTCCCAAGTGCTGGGATTAAAGGCATGCGCCACCACCGCCCGGCTGAAATTATTTTCTTAATTTATGTGTGTGTGTCCATGTGTATGTATGTTACATCCATGCAGGTGCCCAAGGAGGCCAGAAGAGTGTGTCAAACCTGCTGAAGCTGGAGTTACAGGCGATTGGGTCCTCTTGAGGTACATGAAGTACACAAGCTCTTTTAAACCACTAAAACATCTCTCCAGCACTAGCTTCCCCTCCTTTCCTTCCTTCTTTCTTTCCTTCCCTCTCTCTGCTACCATTTCTTCTTTCTTTTCTTGTGTGTGCGCGCGTGTTTCAACCCAAGGCCTCTGCCACTTAAGTACATCCTCGGCCACCAATTCTAACCTGGATCACCACATTTACTATGTTGTTGGCTTTTTGTTTTGCCTGTGGATCTAACAGTCGCACCCAGGGCACTGCTCACATTGGGTGGGTGCTCTCCCAGAGCTACAGCCCAGCTCCGCTGATAATGATGATCCTGTGCAGAGAATGCAAAGTCTGTTCACTCACCCTGATGAAGACAGTCACTGATAGTCATCTGAGTTTGCTAACAATAATGCATTTTCTAGGGACTGGTCCTGAAGTTGTCACTATTGGCTTTGGGCAGATTTCATAGACACACTGGCTTGGGGGCTCAGTGGCAGAGCACGGTCATATGCAAAGCAAATGCAATCCCTAGGATCACGAAACAGTCTCCTTTGAAGGAACCCTGCACTGTACTTTCTTCATCCCTAAAAACAGGGATTTAGATTTGATGGTCCATAAACTTAAACTCTTAAATCCTTACTTTGGGCCTGGAGGTAGCTCAGTTGGTAATGTGCTTACTAACTTGCCAGGGTTTGATCCCAGGTACCACAGAAAGCCAGGCATGATGGCACAAGCCTGTAATCCCAGCACTTGGGATATGGAGAGAAGAGGACCTGGAAGTTCATATCATTCTTGGCTACATAGTGAGTTCAATGTTTGTCCAGGCTACTTGAGACTCTGTCTAAGAAAAACTTTAATGAATATATCAAATTCTGATTTTTCTGGTTGCTCTGAAAAACTACCCAGGCAGTGCAATACCAAACATGGCCAGCAGAGGTCAGGAGAGGTCCCTTGAAGCGCAGGTCAACTTTCTTCCTGGTCTGCAGTGTTCTTGTTCTTCGGCTTTTTTTTGTTTAGCCATGTATTGTGTGCGTTTGCTTTAATTGTCAAATATAAAACCTCCTCCCCTGACAGGCAAAGGAAATTGCCTGGAAGAAGGTGATGTGTGTGATGGTTTTATACTCAGGGTGGATGTAAATCAAGAGGTTTTGGTTTTGACTGGTCTGGAACAGGTGATCCTCCCGCTCCAACCTCCCCAGTACTGGGATTAAAACACAGCCTCACTTTGGTTTTGTTTTTCGAGACAGGATCTCACTATGTAGCTCTAACTATCAGGGAACTCACTACAAACCAGGCTGGCCTTGAACTGAGAATCTGCCTGCCTCTGCCTCCAAGATTAAAGGTGTGAGCCACTATGCCCAGCTAAAACTCTAGTATTTTATTTTTTTGAGACAGGGTTTCTCTGTGTAGCCCTGGCTGTCCTGGACTCACTTTGTAGACCAGGCTGGCCTCGAACTCACAGAGATCCACCTGCCTCTGCCTCCCGAGTGCTGGGATTAAAGGTGTGTGCCACCACACCTGACTAAAACTCTTTTTTTTTTTTTTTTTGGTTTTTTCGAGACAGGGTTTCTCTGTGTAGCCCTGGCTGTCCTGGACTCACTTTGTAGACCAGGCTGGCCTCGAATAAAACTCTATTTTTAACAAAGGATTTCTGAATGCTGTTATGTTTACTGAACCACTTTATTTATCTTTATTATTTATTTTATGTGTATGTGTATCACATGCATTTAGGAGGTCAGAGAGGGTGGCTGAAGGTGCTGGGAACTGAACTCAGGTCCTTTATCAGAGAGCCAAATACTCTTAACCTCTGAGTCATCTTTCTAGCTCCCAATTTACTATTTAAAAAGTTATTTACCTCAGAAAAATTCTTCTCAGACTGGGACATAGCTAATGTTTCTCTATCTTCCATTTTCACAAAAAAGTATTTGAAAGGCTATATGTGATAGTGATGCCTGAAATCCCAACACTCTGGGGCTGAAACAGGAAGATTGCTACACATCACGCTAGCCAGAGCGACAGGGAAAAACCCTGTCTCTAGAGGGAAAAATACTGCTATTAATAATGGCACAGGCTGCCGGGCGGTGGTGGCGCACGCCTTTAATCCCAGCACTTGGGAGGCAGAGGCAGGCGGATCTTTGTGAGTTCGAGGCCAGCCTGGTCTACAAAGTGAGTCCAGGACAGCCAAGGATACACAGAGAAACCCTGTCTCGAAAAACCAAAAAAATAAAAAAATAAAAAAAATAATGGCACAGGCACAGAAAGAAAACACCATTAAAAAGAACAAGGCAGGGGCTGGAGAGATGGCTCCGAGGACCTGGGTTTGATTCTTACCATCCACATGGTGGCTCACAACCATCTGTAACTAACTCCAGTTCCAGGGAATCTGACACCCTCTTCTAACCTTTGTGGGAACCAGACATGAATGTGGTGCACAAACACACATTCAGGTCAACATCCACACTCATAAGATAAATCTTATTAAAAAAAAAAAGAACATGATAAATCAGGTTTGATGGTTCATGCCTGTAATTCTAGCACTAGATGGGGATCAGGAGTTTGATCCTATTCCAAAAAATTGAACACAGGGAGAGTGAGACAGAGAGTTGGGTGTGGTAGTATGTGACTTTTATAACAGCACTTGGGAGGGAGAAGGAAGCAGATCTCTGTGAGTTCCAGATTGATCAGGAAGACATCCACATAGTGAAATCCTGGCTCGAAGAGAAAGAGACAGACCAAAAAAAAAAAAAAAAAAAAAAATGAGAGTACCCTGTAAGATCAGTGAGAGGATGGAATGAGATAATACATATGTATAAAAAGATGTTAGGCCAGGTATGGTGGCTCATGCCTTTAATCCCAGCACTTGGGAGGCAGAGGCAGGTGGATCTCTGTGAGTTCAAGGCCAGCCTGGTCTACAAAGCTAGTTCAGGACAGCCAGGGCTCTGTTATACAAAGAAACCCTGATTTTAAAAACTTAAATAAAGCCGGGCGGTGGTGGCGCACGCCTTTAATCCCAGCACTTGGGAGGCAGAGGCAGGCGGATCTTTGTGAGTTCGAGGCCAGCCTGGTCTACAAAGTGAGTCCAGGACAGCCAAGGATACACAGAGAAACCCTGTCTCGAAAAACCAAAAAAAAAAAAAAAAAACTTAAATAAATAAAAAAACAAACAAACAAAAAATATGTTAGCAAAGAACCTGCCATGAGTTATATGAAAGATGAGTAGGTACACCAGAGATTACTCGGGAGGCTAAGGCAGGAGGATTATTTGAGCTAAGGAGTTCTGGGACAGACTGGGTAATACAGTAAGGACCTTATCTCAAAAACAAAACAAAACAAGAACCCTAAGTGAGGACTCCTGGGCTCTGCCGCTTTTATGGTTAGTTATTGTCTTTCGTGTGTAGGGTTGTTTTATTTCTTGGTTTGCAATAAGGTCTCACAGTACAGCAGAGGCTGGCCTGGAACTCATAGCTGTCTTCCTGCCTCAGCTGAGTGGTATGATTATAGGCCTGAGCCATCCATCAGTCCTGGCTTGATTGTAAATGCTACTGTTGTAAATGCTATTTTAACATATATAATTTGTGTGTGTGTGTGTGTGTGTGTGTGCACGCGCTGTGCTGGTGTTATGATGTGTACTTAACGGTCAGAGGACAACTTGTCTTCATGTGGAAGTTGATTGATTCTCCCCTTCTACCATGTGGGTTCTGAGAATCAGACTCAGGTCATCAGGCTTGGCAGTAAGTACCTTTGCCCACTGAGCCATCTTGTTGGCTAGAGAGATGTATATTTTTAGTGAAATGAGTGTGAAAAGGGTTTGTTTGTTTGTTAGACAGGGTCTATGTATCACTGGCTGTCCTGGAACTTGCTATGTAGACCAGGTAAGTCTCAAAGTCGCAGAGATCCATGAGCCAGGGAAAGAGTCATTTTTCCTGAACCTTTCTCTTCCAGGTCTGCTTTGTGCCAGTTGACCAATCACATCAAGTTCCCACCAATGGGACAAGACAGAGTCACCATTTCCCCAGTCAGCACCACTCAAGTGTTGGCCCACATGTCACCAGTCCAGTTTGAGTTCTGGCACAACCTTTTTGCAAAATGAGAAACCGCCTTTCTGTGGTGCTTCTGTATATTTCCTTGTGAAGCATTGAGGTTCCTCCTCACACAGGGATAAAAATCAAAATCACTAGGCTTCCTGTTCTCTTTCTGAGACAATCTTACTACATAGTGCAAGCTGGCCCTGAACTCTCAGCAGTTCTCCGGTCTCTGTCTCCTATATATTGAGGTTACAGATTTGTACCAATACATCCAACCACCATGCTTTTTCTAGCATGTTCAGAAAGCCTGTTCTAGACATGTTTCTGCTATGTCCTCAACCATTCTCCAACCATTGCAGGTGACAGTTCTCTGACATGGCTGTAAGGCCTGCTGGTGGACCAGGCATGACTGGACCCATCCTCTATCCTGGGTTCACAGATACCAAGTGGCCCTCGATGCTCAGTGCCCATTACTTCTGCCAATCAGTTTTTACTTCACCACAAACCCACCAATGAGTCAGACTTGGCCTCTTCATGGATCAGAGACAATCTCTCCAGCCTTACTCAGTGTCTGGCTTTGTACTGAGGTGCCTGCTCACCAGAAGACTGTCTATCTTGGGGATTAACCTTTGACCTCTAAGTTTGTTTTGTCTAGTCACTTGTGCTGGCTAGGTTTATGTCAACTTGACACAAACTAGAGTCATCAGAGAGGAGGAGCCTCAATTCAGAAGTGCCTCCATAAGATCAGGCTGTGTGTGGTAGCACACCCCTTTAATTCCAGCACTCAGGAGGCAGGGGCGAGTGAATCTCTGAGTTCAAGATCAGCCTACTCTACAGAGCGAGCCCAGGACAGCCAGGGTTACACAGAGAAACCCTGTCTTGAAAACCAAAACAAAGCAAACAAACAAACCAAAAGATCAGGTTGTAGGCGAGCCTAGAGGACATTGTCTTTCTTTTTTTGTGACAGGGTTTCTTGGTGTAGTCTTGGTTGTCCTGGAACTTTCTCTGTTGACCAGCTGGCTTCTGCCTCCTGAGTGTTGGGATTAAAGGCTTGCACCACCACCACCCTAATCTAGACATTTAAAAAATTAGAGACTGGTGGTTGATATTCATGGGCTAGTGGTCCTGGGTTCCACAAGAAAGCAGGCTGAGCAGCAGGAGGAGCAAGCCAGCAAACAGCATTCTTCCAGGTCTTTGCATCTGCTCCTGCCTCCAGGTCCCTGCCCTGTTTGAGTTCCTACTCTGACTTCCTTTGATGATGAACTGTGGTGTGGAAGTGTGAGCCGGATAAACCCTTTCCTCCCCAAGTTTCTTTTGTCATGGGGTATTATTGCAGCAATAGAAGATCTAGCTAAGACACTGCTTGCTGTCCTTGGTGCACAAGTAGAGCTTTCCCTACTGTGACAGCTCCTCCAGGACAAGGTTTGTGCTCTACCACACAGGGTGGACCAGGGTGTAAGAGGAACCAAGAAGAGCAGCTACATATGGGCTGCAGGGGAGAGAAGCTGGGTCATGCTGGGCTTCCAAAGAAAAATATGTACATTGCTGGCCAGAGAGGTAGTGAGGGACCCAACACCCACATCAGTTGTGGTACCCATCTCTGGCCCTGATGAGGATGAAAATCCAGCAAGGACAGAGCAGAGACAAGACTTGCTAGGATCTGTTCCTTAGGGACTTCCTGAGAGGTACACTCAAAACCTAAGATGAAAGAGATAGCAGCTGGGTGTGGTGGCACATCCTTAAAAGCTCAGCACTTGGGATGCTGAGGGAAGATGACCGCAAGTTCTGAGCCAGCCTGGACCACATAACCTAAAAGCCCTTAGAACTCTAAAAAATAAAGTAAAATAAAATCAACATTTCTTTTCCCTTCCACTGACCATTCCTCAAGTGACAAGAAAGTGGAAGAGTTGATTCAAAGAGAGACTTCCTAAAAAAAAAAAAAAAAAAAAAAAAGAGACTTCCTGTTTCCTTTTAAAGACCTAATTCCTGTTGCGCAAGTGTCTTTCCAAAGGCCCCAGCCATGCTCTTTCTTTCTCTGGCCTGGCTCTGTGTCCCTGTACCAGAGATCTGGTGTGACAAAGTAGCAAATTCTGCATTTGAGAACCAGGAAGAAGTGTTAACTGAGGCTGCTAGTAAATGGTGCCAACTTTCTCCAAACATAGCACCTGCAGCTGCCACTGTGATTTAATGTTTTGTTTTGGCGCGGGTGTGTGTGTGTATGTGTGCACATGCAGGAGAACATGCATGCTGGTGCATGTTGAATGCAGTTTCCCCAGATACCAGGCTCCATTCATATCTCATCTCTGTGTGCTAGGCCCTGCCCACCAGCAACCTCATTCTTGAGTGCCTACCCACAGGAGCCCACACCTCTCTCTTGCATTCCTTCTCAGGTTGTTCTTTCTCCCTCACTTGTTAAGGTGCTCTTTGACTTCTCCAATAGAATGAAGTCATCCCTGTCCCAGTTCAGTTAGTCAGGGATTGAATGAGCAGACACTTCGCCTGGAGAGACTGGAGGTTCAGATACTAGGCCTGAGGTGAAGCTGACCCCGAGGTCATTACTGAGACAGGGACCTAACTATACAGTATGGGAGGTTCTAGAAGAATGGACAACCGCGCCCCTCCTTTCCACCCAAATGGGGAGAGAAGGCAGGCTTTGGGGGAAGAGGGCTGTAAATACGTTACTCTTTGACCCAGGAATTCCACCCTCAACTCTCTGCTTTCCTCAACCAGAATAAATGTCCCTTTGGGTTGCTGTGTGGGGGTGTGGAGGTTGTTCCATGACCTGCTCAGGCACTGTTGCCCATCACTATCCAGAGTCCTGGTTGGGACCCTCCTTGCTGACCTGGAGCAGCTCCATCAACCCATTCATCTCAGCATGCTCTCTGCTTTTGTAGCATTGCTAATTTTCCCTAGAACACTCCAGAGGCTGTGCCTTTATTCCCCTGTGGCTAGTCAGCACACCCTTAACCAGCCTCAAGATCCCCAAAGAAGGTTTTGTTGGGTGGGTGCTGGCGTTGTAACTTGGTGATGATGGTGTATGTATTCTAGCATAGCCAAACCAAGGCCGTAGGTTTCAGTCCCAGTACAAAAGAAAAGTGTGTTGAAAAAACAAAGGGGGATGATCTGAAAGACTCCCAAAGACAACTGCCACTGCCACCCTCCCTCAGCTTCCACCCCATCCGGTGCTGGGCCAGGAGAGCATTAGCCATGAGGCTTACATGTCCTAGCTAACTACAAACAGTGCCAGCTCAGATCTCACTTCAACTGACAAGTGAAGTTTTGCTCTGCAAACTGGTGTTGGGTAGATCACTGCCTCCTCCCTCTCCTCCCCCAAGTGCCGACCCAGGGCTAATTCTTGTTTTGGGAGGGGTGATTGGGAGGAAGATCTTTGATGAAGGAAGTCACTTCAGGGATTTGGCTGGAGCTGAAGTCCCTTCAGACTCCTCTATCTCCTAGTTCTTTCTAGCTTCAGGTTTTAGGGCCCTTACCAGGAGGGTTACAGAAATGGCCAAGAAGCTGAGGCACACTGGGAACAGGCAGGGACAGAGGCACAACTTTAGACTGTCGTCCACAGCAGCTGGGAGTTCCCTTACTATTTTTGAGGGAGCCTCAAATCAGAGAGCCTCAAATCCTTGACTTCAGTGGACAAAAAGAGTCCTGGATCCAACCAGGCAGCAGGTGAGTACCAACTCTCATGCTTGCACCACTGCACGCAGACACCGATGCTCATCCACTCCAAATGGACCTTGAGAGCTTGTTTGGAGGTTCTAGCAGGGGAGCGCAGCTACTTGACCGAAGACCAGTCCTCCTCTATTCGGGGAAGGTCGTCCTCTTCGACCGAGCGCGCAGCTTCGGGAGGGACGCACATGGAGCGGTGAGGGAGGAAGGGGACACCCGCCTAGCCAGCCAGATCAGCAGAATCAACCCTGGCGATCAATGGGGTGACAGATGTCGCAGCCAGATCGCCCTCACATCCAACTCCAAATCAATGAATGAATGAATTTTAGAAGCTGGTGTGAAGCCAAGTTGGTGTTTATTGAAAGACACTCTTTTTTTTCCTTTATTTTTTATTTCTTCAAGTTACATCTCAATCGCAGTCCCCTCCCTATTCCCCCTCCAGTCCCACCCTCCCACCCTCAACCCCCCATCCTCTTCCCTTTTTTTTTTTTCTTTTAAGTTTAAGGTATATCTTATTTCCCCCTACAGTTTCTCCTTTCAGTCCAACAAATGGCTCTTTCTCTTATAATAATAAATACAATACAGTACAACAGAGGTAATTAGGCCACAGTTATGAGGGTTATATGGCTTAACGTACATTCCCAATGACTAGTCCATATGTATTTGGTACCTGACTTTAACATTCTACTATCTAAACATCTCCATGAGTTTAAAGTTCTATATCTGACTCAACATTCATACTAATTGCAACACAATTTTAAAAGTATCTTCTTAGATGTATAACACTCTCTTGACTCCTAAACAACTCAAAATTTAATTATGAGACTTTATCCATCTGTTCTTCAATCACCTCAGAGACCTGAGAGGGATAAATATATCTGATTTTATAGGAAGTACAGGGTCTGCAGCTTCCCAAACTAAGAAATGACATACCAGTGGCTGCCTGGACAGTTCCCATTTTCTCTCCATACATTACAGCATCGCTCTTCAGTCATTTGGCCCCGTTTCTCTGACAGACATTGATTGTAGAGCAGGGGTTATGAAGGACTTACCTACCCTGTCTTGGCAGAGCTAGGCTGTCGACTTACCTGCTTCCAGGTTTTGTCCTTTTTGGACAGCATTCTGTCTACAGTTGGAGCAAGGGGCTTTTCCTACCAAGAGATAGGCTTGCGACTAATTCAATCATCTCCCACTGGAGATTCTTCGATGCTCATCTTCTACTTGGAGGAGAATAGGGGGTGCTGTCAGGAGTTGATATGTCTTGATATAAAAAAATCTAAAGTTACAAAAACATCTTTGAATGCCATATTCTGCAGATCTCTTGAGGTTTTTGAAGGGGCCCTATCTATCTCTTATATTAGGGTAAGCAGATGTTGCTTGTCTCTTAGCAGGTTTATTTCTGATTAGCTTAGCAAGTAACTATAATAGGCTGTCATAGTACCTAACAGAATGACCAGCTTGCATAACCATTAGTTTGCATTTCTTAATTATCCTAAACAGTTCATGACAGTTAGTAGTAAAAGGCCAAAACATCACATTTCATTTTTTTTTCTTTACCTCCTAACCCTTCCATCCCATTTCTCTGGGGTGGGGTGTCCTTATATAACAGTCCCTCATCTCAGTTGAGAGGTCGTATGAGGGCCAAGAGCCTCTTCATTCATTGGGGGTCTATGAAGCAGTACCACCAGTGAAAAGTGTCTCGTTGCCTGGGAGAGAGAACTACTAAACAAACAAATCAATAAGCATACAATAGATAAAAAAGACTAAAAAATAGAAAAAATGTAACTAATATATAAAAATAAATAAAAATTAAAAATTAAAAATAAGAAGTCTATGTCCAAGTTCCCTTTGGTGTGTTAGTTGTAGTATTGATACCTTCTACTATATAGCTAAAATTCTACTATAAGTGAATAGATGCCATATGTGTCCTCCTGAGTCTGGGTTAGTTCACTCAGGATGAGCTTTTCTAGTTCCATCCATTTGGCTGCAAATTGCATAATTTCATTGTTTCTGATAGCTGAATAATATTCCATTGTGTAGATGTACCACAGTTTTTTAACCCATTCTTCGGTTGAGGGACATCTGGGTTGTTTCCAGTTTCTAGCTATTACAAATAAGGCTGCTATAAACATAGATGAGGAAACTTCCTTATGATTCCGTGAAGAGGCATTTGGGTGTATACCCAGAAGTGGTATGGCTGGGTCCTGAGGCAGAGCTATTCCAAGTTTTCTAAGATATCGCCAGACTGACCTCCATAGTGGTTGCACAAGCCTGCACTCCCACCAGCAATGGAGTAGGGTACCCCTTTCTCCACACCCTCGCCAGCATGTGCTGTCATTTGAGTTTTTGATCCTAGCCATTCTGACAGGTGTGAGATGGAATCTCAGAATCGTCTTGAGTTGCATTTCTCTGATGATTAAGGATGTTGAGCATTTCTTCAAGTGTCTGTCAGCCATTAGGGATTCCTCCTTTGTGAATTCTCTATTTAGCTCTGTCCCCCATTTTTTGATTGGATTATTTGGTTTCTTGGCATTTAATTTCTTGAGTTCTTTGTAGATTTTGGATATTAGCCCTCTGTCAGATGTAGGCTGCCATTTTGTTTGAATGACAGTGTCCTTTGCCTTACAGAAGCTTTTCAGTTTCATGAGGTCCCATTTATTGCTTGTTGATCTCAAGTCCTGAGCTGTTGGTGTTCTGTTCAGGAAGTTGTTGCCTGTGCCAATTAGTTCGGGGGTTTCTCCCACTTTATCTTCTAGTAGATTTAGTGTGACCGACCTTATGTTAAGGTCTTTTATCCACTTGGACTTAAGTTTTGTACAAGGTGATAAGTATGGGTCTAACTTCATTCTTTTACAAATGGACATCCAGTTGGACCAGCACCATTTGTTGAAGATGCTGTCCTTCTTCCATTGTGCCGTTTTGGCTTCTGAAAGACACTCTTAACATTCATGTTAAACATGAGAGTTAAGAGAAAGAAGGCACAGGTGTGACCTTCTCCAAGAGAGGACCCTTTACTGCCTTTACACCCATCATATACACCATTACGATGATTTTTTTTTTTTTTTGTTTTTCGAGACAGGATTTCTCTGTTTAACAGCTCTGGCTGTCCTGGACTCGCTTTGTAGACCAGGCTGGCCTCGAACTCACAAAGATCCGCCTGCCTCTGCCTCCCAAGTGCTGGGATTAAAGGCGTGCGCCACCACCACCCGGCTATTACGATGGTTTTTGAAGCTTTTATCTTTAGAGGATTCCTAAGAAGTCGAACAAGATCACAGGTGGTTCCTGAGGGTTCCCTGACAGGATTATGGTTGATTAGGAATAGCTGTGTAGATCCCAGGATATGGTCACTGTAAACAAAGTTAATAGTCTCATTTGTGATTCCCGAAACCATCTGGGAATTGAATGAGGAGGTCCTACCCAAGGCCATATACACTCAGTCCACAAGCCTGGCTCATCACTACCTTAACATAAAGTATCTGTGGATTAGTGAAGCATTGTCTCTGTTTGCAAACTCCAGGGCAAATGTTGACTGTACTGTGATTCTTGCTTCTCTGCTGGTGAGAAGGACTTTTCTTTTCTGTTCCTGTGTCCCCTAATTTTTGTTGTCTCTCTATCCTGACAAACTGGACCATACAAGAAAAGACTGGATGCATCTTACCTGCTGTTTTTCCAGGCGTGTAGAATGGACCCTCCTTCACCCTGCCCACCTCTCCCATGAGACACAGCAGCAGTGGCTCGGGGCCATCACCCAGAGGAGCTGCAAACTATGAATAAGGTAGAGAAGGAAACGTGATTATTCAGTTGACATCCTGGCCTCAGAGCTTGACTGACAGACAAGGATGACAATGACAATACTGGGCATCTTTCTAACTACCCATAGGAAGTGAAGGGTGGGTGCTTAGGCTGTTGAACCCAGTTAGGAGGAAGGTGATGGAGGTGGGTGGTTTATGTCATGTCCTCATGAGTCCTGTAAAGCACTCCAGAAATGGACCCCAGGGCATTCCCAGAACCTCCTAGGAATTCCCAGACTGTGCCTTTGGTCTGACACAGCTGGGTCTTATCTTGACCAAATGTCAATCCTTTGATGTGCAAGGTTCTTGGTCCCATCCTCAGAACAACTAAAGGAGAGATAGATAGATAGATTTGGCCACCATTATTGATTGCAGGGAAAAAGAGGTAAATTTAGGTAATCTATGTGTGAAATCAAGAAAGGTATGCGTTGAGAGTGGTATGGTGGCGCTCCTCTGTAGTCCTGAGGCAGCATTAGCTAGTGTTCTATTGCTGTGATAAAACATCATGACCAACAATGACATAAGGAAGAGTTTACTTTGGCTTCTGGTTCCAGAGGGATTGAGCCTATCCTGACGGGGGAAACATGGCATGATAGCAGGGGCAGGAAGCTCGCTATCACATTATCCTTCGCACACAGGAAGCAGAGAGACCAAACAGGAAGTGGGGTGGAGCTATAAACTCTCAAAGCTCATCCCTGGTGACGTGCTTCCTCCAACGATGTTCTACCTCCTAAAGGTTTCATAACCTCCTCAAATACTACAACCAACCAGAGACCAAGTGTTTAAATACACGAGCCTATGGGAGGCATTTCTATTCAAGCAACCACACATACACCTGTAGTAAAGTACTTGGCAGCCTACTTTCTTCATCTGGACATACCGTGTATATACACATACTGTCTTTGAACAGTGTACCCTGCAACCCAAAACCTCCTGTACCCCCCCCCATCTACAACAGACTATAAATTGTTTTTTTTTTTTTTGGTTTTTCGAGACAGGGTTCCTCTGTATAACAGCTCTGGCTGTCCTGGACTCACTTTGTAGACCAGGCTGGCCTCGAACTCACAGAGATCCACCTGCCTCTGCCTCCCAAGTGCTGGGATTAAAGGCGTGCACCACCACCGCCCAGCTCAGACTATAAGTATTACTATTCCATAAGTATCCTGGCCCCTGCTAACTACCAAATCTAGACAATTTTCTGTAAAAGTAGTGTTTTTTCCTATGCTCACCCTAGCTTTGGAATAATGGCCTATTATTTTTATTAAAGGCTTCAGGCACTATAGCTCGGCCGACCCTGAGCTATTCTAACCCGACTAATCTGGCCTGGCCTACTTCCCAGCCACCCAGCTACTGGCTGTTCAGCTCCTTAATGACCAATCAGAAGATGATGGAGAACAATCTTTCCACAACGTTGAGACAATAGATGCTTCATAATCGTGATGATGCCAGTATCCTACAACCAGATCTCTGGGTACAGAAATCAGCATTTGTATAAACAGTGCACAAAAACATCCTCCAACAGTTTTCATTCAAGTGTATCGACTAATCTATCAATCAAAATAGAGACCCATCCCTGCTGCCTCCTTTGTTTTAGCCTCCTTAAGAAGAGGCCCCAGGCTATAACCTTAATTCCTTGAGTACTCTCATTCCTGCCGCCTGCTGTAGGTCTTGACAATATATCTTTCTAACCTGCGCCCTCCGCTTCCTCAAAATAAAATTATTTCGCTTCTTTTGCAAATCTGTGTGAGCTCTGATTTCCAGTTCTTAGGACAAGAACCTGGAAGCCATCAGCCTACAGCCATGGCGCATGTCAGCCCTTGGGGCAGAGATAGTAGGACCTCACCTTATAGATCAGGTTGACCTCAAACTCACAGCGATCCACCTGCCTCTGTCTGGGATTAAAGGCGTGTGGCACCACACCCCGGCAAGTCACTGGTTTGAATGGCAGCATTTATCTTGTGCCGTCTGGTGTTTTGACTTTCCTGAAGGTCCTGGCCCCTTACATGTCTAGTATCATGTGTCCATGTCTTGGTGCTCAGAGAATCTTTGCAGAACAAATGGAATCCTCCGAGGTATCTCAGGAATTCTGACTTTCTGAGATTGCAGAGGTGTGTTGGATTGCTTGCAAGGTGTGCTCAGGAGAAAAAGGCTTTGCTTCGAACAGGCTGTGCTTTGTTCTAAGTTACTCAGTATTGTGTGAAACAGTGGCTTTTCAGGCAGCACCTTGCCCTGGGTGACCATTTTTCCTCACAAACTTACTGAAACTTTTGTTTTTTAAAAGTTTTTTTTTGTTTGTTTGTTTTGCTTTCTTGCTTGTTTGTTTTTTGAGACCAGGTTTCTCTGTGTAGCCCTGACTATCCTGGAACTCACTTTGTAGACCAGGCTGGCCTTGAACCCAAAGAGACCACCCTGTCTCTGCCTCCTGAGTGCTGGGATTAAAGGTGTGTGCCGCCACAGCCAAGCTGTTTGGTTTTCTAAAGTACTTATTTATTTGTGTGTGTGTTTGTGTGATATGCAGAGGGTAGGGGAGTGAGGTAGCAGCTTCACTTTGGAAGCCTCCAGCCAGCATGAGTAAAAAGCATGCCAACCGTAAGTAGAATGAAGATACCATTTCCAAAGCCCAGGCCCTCTCTGCCAATCTTCACGTACACTTTTATTCTTTCTAATGCAGAGTTCTGGTCCCTGGACTTTTAAAGCCAGAACATATTTGAGACTATGTTTGGAAATCCAGACTGGCAGGTGCACTAAAATTAATAGACCCTTGAGCTTTCTTGCCAGAATTATAGTCACATAATTATAGGAAGGACAAGCAATGAAGTCCATTAAATGGAAACAGTGAACAGAGATTCTGGCTAGAAGCACAGAAATGATGTGGAAATTGTGGCCTCCTCAGACCTGGAGTCTCCTAGACCATGTGACAAATGAGCTCTAGAGGGAAATGACCTGCCTAAAGGCACAGTGGTTTTGAAAAAGTGAAGACGAAGAGTGCATAGCTCATTCTCTGGTTTTAATGCACATCACACTTCACACCTTCCTGGGCCCCAGAGGAGGAGCCTGCAGCAGCCATGAGCACCTGTGCCTTCCTCACATAAGTTGCTTTGACCTCTTGGGGTCAATTTTTACTCCCAGTGAGAACTGCTGAGAACCAAGGTAGTGGGTCAGTGACAGCAGACCTATCATATGACCTAGTTTCAAACAGCAGGTGCAGCTCACAGACCACCATGAGGCCTGTGAGGGAGTGAGGTTCAACCTCAGGGACAGAGATCCCCATGGGATCTCATCTGCCATGAAAACTGTGTGTGTTCTCCAGCCAGTGTCCCTGCCTGTTGTATATCACCTGCACTTCTCAGGGGACATTCTGGAGAGCTCATGTGTCCCACTTAGTCTGGTAACAAGCCGTTCTGTTGTCCCAGCCTGGGTCCCATCCCCAGACTCTTCTGGAAAGAGAAGTCTGAAAAAAACAGTATTTTTAGTTTTCCTAAAAAATTTTACTTCCAAGAAAACC
The DNA here is from genome assembly GCA_907164525.1 of Lophiomys imhausi. Taxonomy (NCBI): domain Eukaryota; kingdom Metazoa; phylum Chordata; class Mammalia; order Rodentia; family Muridae; genus Lophiomys; species Lophiomys imhausi. Next base: position 16,950,297 of record CAJQZJ010001558.1, read on the forward strand.
ATATTGTGTGTAAGGGGGTGGGAGGGGCAGGGAAAGACCTCTAAATATTAAAAAAAAAAAAAAAAAAAAAGGAGGAGGGAAATGATGTGGAAAATTGTGGCCTCCTCAGACCTGGAGTCTCCAGGTCTAGGTTAAGTGGTGTGTGTGTGTGTGTGTGTGTGTGTGTGTGTGTGTGT
>CAJQZJ010001558.1:16950482-16962802 GCA_907164525.1 Lophiomys imhausi
TCACTTGTGGTGCCTCTAGGTCTAGGTTAAGTGTGGTGTGTGTGTGTATGTGTGTGTGTGTGTGTGTGTGTGTGTGCGTGCGTGCATGTGTTCACTTGTGGTGCCTAAGGCCATGAGTTCCGGGCTCAAGATTCTTTCTAACCTGATCTCCGGAATTCAGAGAAAGGGAAAATCAAACCCACCGTGCCTTTAGGCAGCTCATTTCCCTCTAGAGCTCAAATGCTAAGTGGCTAAAGCCAAGACCAATACCTTTCACCTGTTGGCACTGACAACAAGAGCATGGCTCCTAGCTCTGTACACAGGGAGGAGACACCTGGACAGGGGACACTGTGGCCTAGGGAAGGCAACGTTGGAGGCAGCTCTCCACTGTCTCCACCTCCACAGGGTGAGAGTTGACAAACATAAGTCACATGCCTGGGGAAATTGCAACACAGGAAGTGAAATTGAGAAATCAAGTCTAAATATGTCTAGGGAGGAAGGGAGAGGGGGAGGCATTGTCTTGAATGCTGGGTTAAGTGGTGTGTGTGTGTGTGTGTGTGTGTGTGTGTGTGTGTGTGTGTTCACTTGTGGTGCCTAAGGCCATGAGTCCTGGGCTCTAGATTCTTGCTAACCTGATCTCCAGAATTCAGAGAAAGGGAAATCACACATCTGGACCACTTGGAGTGTCAGGAGACTTGTTCACTAGTGTGGCATCTCTTTGGCCTCTGCAGGCTTTGCTTTCCACTTCCACATCCCTGCAGTTACAACTGGCTCCAGATGACTGGCTCTGCACACTGTTGCAAAGAAGCAGGCTCTATGGCTCTACCAGGAAGCACTGGGCTTTCTCTGGTATGGATTTTTCTTTGCTTTGCTGGGCTAGGAGTGGAAAGCAGAGCCTGGAGTATACTAGGCAGACACCCTACTCTAATTCTGGGTACTGTGTTAGGAAGCTGGCAGATCACCAGCATCCTACTAGTCTTTGTCAGGAACATCAAGGACATTGCCATATATGTATATTCTACTCCATAGTACAGCACAGAACTCAGATGGCAGAAGCAAGGTGATCTTTACAAACAGATTTGAACTCGAGTTTCACTGTGGGTAAAGCAGGAGTAGTGAGATTGTCCTTGCAACCCTAGTGCAGTGGAAGATTAAGTGAGCAGGATGTACAGAAAGGCAGGTGGAATCTGCTCAGGGCGGGGTTCAGTGTTTTAGCAGGCTCACTCTTACTTCCTTGTTGCAGCTTCCCAGAGTCCCTCACTGCCTCCTGAAGTGCCTTCCTATTCGCTGCCTTAGAGTGACCCACCAGGAAAGGGAAGGCCTCAGTGTGCTGTCCTCAGAAGCCTGGTGGAGGGGCTCTCCCTTCTGACTTCCCATAACCTGATCCTGTCGCTCTGGACCAGCTGCCAGACCAGCCTGTGCTATTTGCCTTCCCTGATGTTGACCTAGTAAGAGAAATGTCAGGCCCAAAGCCTGCTGCTTCCTTAGATGTTAACAAAGAGAAAACACTAGTTTTCTGGCTGGGTGGATTCTAATCTCACCAGGAAGATAAAGAAACTAAAATAAACCAGAGAGATCTCTGCCTGCAACAGGAAGAGGGCTGCCCACTGGCCTCATTCTCTGATTATTTTATAAGAGCATACTATTAGCCCATTTCAAGTGGATAATCCTGGGCTGAGGGTGTGGGTGACGGGTACAGTGTGAGCATAACTTGTAACACCACCAACAAAGAGGATGATTCAGTGTTGTGTAACTCTATCCAGAGTTGTGTAACCATCACTGCAAACAATTTTAGAACATTCCCATTACCCACCAAAGAAAAATTTTGCTCCAGCTGTGTCTGATGGGATATATCTGTAATCTCAAGACTGGAGATGTGGAGGCAAGAGAGGTTCAAGATGCCAGGCGTGGTGGCGCATGCCTTTAAGAGGCAGGTGGATCGTTGTGAGTTCGAGGCCAGCCTGGTCTACAAAGCAAGCCCAGGACTGCCAGGACTACACAAAGAAACCCTGTCTTGAAAAACCAGAGAGAGAGAGAGAGGGAGAGAGAGAGAGAGAGAGAGAGAGAGAGAGAGAGAGAGAGAGAATAACAAGACTTAAAGCTCGGCCTGGGCTACACAGTGAAATCTTGTCTCAACAAACAAAATGGGATAGCGGTTATTCCCCCGTTCTCAGTTCCATCTTTTTTGGCTCTTGGCAATCACTATTCTCACTCTCTATGGTTTTCCTGTTCTGCACATTTCCTGTGAATATAATCATATAATACATGGTCTTTTGTGTTTCATTTCACTTAACATAATGCATTTGTTCATGACTCATCAATATGTTTTAGTCCTTCATTCCCTTTTATGATCCAATAATACTGCATTATGTTGACATGTCAAATTTTGTTTTTCTTTTCATCAGTTGGCAGATATTTGGGTTATTTCTACTTTTTAACTCCCCCCACCCATGTAGCTTTGGCTGGCTTCAAACTCAGTATTTAGCTCAGGCTAGCCTCAAGCTCCTTTTAAAAATAGATACATGACTGTTTCGCCTGCAGGAATGTATGTTTACTCTGTATGTGTTGTAGTCCATGAAGGTCAGAAGAGAGCATCCGGCCCCCTGGAGCTGGAGTTCAGGTGGTTGTGTGTAGGGGTTGATAGATTAATATAAGTTAGATTTAGTGAATATCTAGGTTTCTGATACAGTCTCTTAATTCGGGGCATAAAGATCAACTTGGCTGTGAGCAATTAGATTATCAGCTTATGGATCAAGTCACATGAAACGAGGGGAGTCTCTATGGACTAAAAACAAGGTTGAAGCCAGGTGAAACAAGGAAAGACTTTATGACCTGGCATTGTTTTCAACTGTTAAAGGGGCAGAGCCCAAATTAAGCTGAAGCAGGTGGAACAAGGAGCGATCCTATTTAAGGACAAGTGGATGAGCTCGGAGAGCTGCGTGCTAAGGGCCCTCGATATGAGAGAGCTCCGATGCTAGCGAGTCCTGCTGGAGAAAGTGCTGGTAGACCAATGGCCAGATCTCCCTGAAGCAGAAGGAAGCTGGTGAGCAGATAAAGCCTCAGCAAGACAGCAAAAGGCCAAGGACTAAACCCTGTGGCTCAGCTTTTGCCTAGAGGGGTTTGACCTGTCCGAACAGTGGCCTGAACGGAACTGTGGCCACCTTTAAAGACAGGCAGAACGGCAGAGTTGCTGATGTGAAGGAAATAAGTTGGCCTACAGATGGCTGAGGTCTCCCAGAGAGTAGAAAGCCTCAAGCCTTATTTAAGGTGAGACTGCCATAGCCAATTTACCCTGACAAACCTGCATCTGAGATATTCCAGAAGAAAGACTGCTAAGTGCATTAAAGAGTCTACCCCCAAGACTGGTTTCCTGGTGACTGAGGACCTGCCCCAGAGACTATATCCTTATGAAAATAGTTGTAATAGTTATCAATAGGTTTAGTGGTTAGGTCTTAGGGGTTGTAGGCATTCATAGGGGTTGTAGGAATTTATAGGAATAGTAGTTAAGTGTATTTGATAATAAATAAGTGTTTAATAATTAAAAAGTACTGTTACAGTTGTGAGCCACCAAGGGCAGCAAAAGCTCCTGGCTTTAAAGTCTTGATCCTACTGCCTCCATTTCCCAAGAACTGGGACTATGGCCATGGGTCAGCACAACCAGCTTTTTCTGTTATTGTTTTGTTTTGTTTATGGCTATTTTGAAGAATGCTGTTGTGTGTGGATTTTTTTTTTGGCTATCTCATTTTTATTAGGCTTATACTTAGGAGTGGATTGCTGGGTCATATGGTGACTGTGCCTAACCTTTTCAAAAGACTGCAAGATACTTTTCCAAGGTGCTGCGCCTGAATTACACCCTTCCCAGTATATATAAGTGTTCTGTTTTCTCTATATCCCCATAAACACTTGCTATTATCTTCTTTGTGTTAGAAGCCATATTAGTGGCTGTGAGGAGGTATCCCCTTGAATTAGAAAAAAATTATTTTATGTGCATGAGTGTTTTAGCGACACATATACCTGTGTATCATATATATGCCTGGTACCTATGAAGGCCAAAAGAAAGTATTAGACTCTTGGCATTGAGGTTATAGATGGTTGTCAGCCACCAAGTGGTTGCTGAGAACCCAAGTTGGCTCCTCTGCAAGAATAAGTGCTCTTAACTGCTGAGGAATTCCTCCAGCCCTTCACTGAAGTTTTAATTCTCAGGTTCCTTATGATACATGACTTTTAGGATCCTCTTGTCAGTTTATTGAAAATTGGTATATCTTCTTGGGAGAAATAGCTAGCTATTCAAGGTCTTTGCCTACTTTTAATTATTTGTCTTTTTCATTCAAGACAGGGTTTCTCTGTGTAGCCCTGGCTGTCCTGAAACTCCCTCTGTGGACCAGGCTGGCCTTGAACTCACAGAGATCCACCTGTCTCTACGTCAGAAGTACTGGGATCAAAGTTGTGCATCACTACTACCTGGCTAAAAGATTTTTTTTTTCCCAGAAGCAAGATTTATTTTTTAACTAATTGATTTGTTTTTATGTATATAGGTGTTTTGCCTGCATGTGTGTCTGTGCCTGGTGTTCTCATAGGTGAGAAGAAGACATGGATCCCCTGGAACTGGAGTTACATTGGCTGTAAGTTGCCATATAGATGCTGGGGATAGGACCTGGAGCCTCTGGAAGAGGAGCTGGTGCTCTTAACTGCTGAGCCATCTCTCCAGCCCAGATTTATTAATTTTTATTTTATGTGCATGAGTGTTTTACCTGCATATAAATGTACCATGTGTGTTTAGTGCCCATAGAGGCCACAAGACAGTGTAGAATCCCCTGGAACTGTAGTTACAGTTAGGTTCCAAGCACCCAGAGGGCAGTTCACAACTGTCTCTAACTCCAGTTCTAAGGGACCCAATACCTTTTTCTGGCCTCTGTGAGTACCAGGCGCACATGGTACACAGACAAACAGGCAGCCAGAACACCTATACACATTAAATAAATTAATTAATTTAAAAACAATTAAAACCAGACAATGATAAAAGGAACAATTGGGAATCCTAAGTCAGCTTCAGGGAAGAGATGCTGTTTATGGAGAACAATAAGAGAACAGAAGAGACATGTGCAAAGTCCGTGAGGTTTGTAGAGTGTGAGTGTACTGTACCTTTATAGTTTCAGTGAATCAATAATTCCTGTAGGCTAGTCTCAGGCCAGACAACAGCCCACCCCTCTCTTTCTCTTTCCCTCCCTTTCATTCTCCCTCCTTCCTTTTCACTCTCCCTCCCTCCCTTTCATTTTGGTCTCATGCAACCCAATTGGCCTTTAACTTGCTATGTAACAAAGAGTGACTTTGAACTTCTTTTTGCCTGTGTGTCTGTGTATGGTGTGTGTATGTGTGTGTTTCTGTGTGTGTGTGTGTATGTGTGTGGTGTGCATGTGTCTGTGTGTGTGTGTCTGTATGTGTGTTTCTGTGTGTGTGTGCCTATGTGTGTTTCTGTGTGTGTGTGTAGGTTAGAAGCTGATTTCAGGTATCTTCCTCAGTTGCTCTCCACTGATTTTGTTGTTGGTTTGGTTTGATTTGGTTTTGAGACAGGGTCACTGAACCTAGTGCTCACTGATTCTGTTAGGCTGACTGGCTAATGCGTTCCAGAAATCTGGCTGTCCCCCCCCCTTCCATTTCCTGGGATAATATATGCATATCCTACACCCATATTTTTTTTGTTGTTTTGTTTTTCGAGATAGGGTTTCTCTGTATAACAGCTCTGGCTGTCCTGGACTTGCTTTGTAGACCAGACTGGCCTCTAACTCACAGAGATCCACCTGCCTCTGCCTCCCAAGTGCTGGGATTAAAGGCGTGCACTACCACCGCTCGGCCTACACCCAGATTTTTTACATGACTGTTGAGGACCCTCATTCAGGTCTGGATGCTGGTGGGGCAAGCACTATGTTGACTAAGCCTTCTCCCCAGTTCCCCAACCTGCTGCAATTGCAGACGTGTGTTACCATGCCCTCTTTATGTGGTGCTGCAGATCAAGCCCAGGCCCTGTGCATGCTAGATGAGCCCTCTACATCTGAGTCCTGGTTTTCTTTTAGGTGTGGAATAGATGTTCAAGTGAGAGAGCATAAGGTTCCACCTGAGCTGATGGCTTCAGACTTCAGGGTTAGGCTGCTTCCTCAGTTCTCAAGGCCCATGCAGACCAGTCAATACGTAGGATTAAAATAGTTTATTCATAGTTCTCCTTCTTGCCAAAGATCATCAAGAAGGTCCAGGTACCTGGGAAGAGGGGTGGGGATATCACCAAGAAGAGGATTGGTGCAGGGGCAGAGGGAGGAGCCCCGAGATGGGCGATGTTTACACATCTGTATGGCCTTCCTTTTTACCTCCTGTCTACAGATTTGTAATGAATAACTAAATCAATGACGTCCAAAGCTGACTGTTTGGTGTCAAACAGGTACTCCTCTGCAGTCCCCAAGTGCCAAAACACATCCCAATGTCCCAGGAACCTTGTCCCCTTGGGAAGTCAATGGCAGTTTTCCTAGAAACTTCAGGCAAGCTGCCAGCTGGATGTGACATGTCTGTCCCTGCTGGGTGGACCTGCCTGCCACCCCAGGCCTGTGGGAACAAAGTGGCAGGCAGGCCAGCTCTTCCCCAGGCAAGTTGATGACACTCCCAACAGGGTTCCACAGTGGGACTGCTCTTCACATAGTATTCTACAGTCAAGCATTTCCAAAAGTGCTTGATTCACTAGCAAAAATGCCTCATCAAGGACTTGGGGTCTCTTCCGTTGGCTATTAGGCTTTTTGAGTTTTTCTAATGCAGTAAGTAAACATTTGTGTAAACAGAAAATAAACTTATTGAAGAAGTAATTAATGTCTGGGAGGGAGGGTAGAAGGTGGGACTAAGTAAATACTCAAATCTTAGAGAGCAAGCCTGCCAATCAGTTCTAAAGATCTCTAAGTAGACTGGAAAAAAGCTCATGCCTGTAAGCTCAGCACTCTCAAGTCTGAGGCAGGAGGTTCACCATGAGTGTGAGGCCAGAGTAGCCTACAAATGAGACTGTTTCAAAACAACAACCAAACAAACAAGCAGGGGTTGAGGGGTGGCAGTGTGGAGACGGAGCCAGCTTAGTGACAAATCCAGGGTTCCTTCTCAACACTTAGGAGCTGGAGGCAGGAAGATTAGAAGTGCAAAGTCATCCTTAGTTACACAGAGTTTGAGGGAGGAGTGGTTCAGGTCTACAATCCCAACACTCAGAAGGCTGAGGCCAAAACTGCTTCCAGTTTGAGGCCAATCTAAGCCACATAGTGTGGCGACCCCCGACACAGGGGGTTCTCAGGGAAAGATGAGTCAGCTGTCCACCTGCTCCATCAGCCTCCCCTCAATTGGCGGAGACAATCAGATGAGGCAGGGGTGATGTCTAAGCATTTCCCATTTTATTGTTTCGTTCTCTGGTTTATATACAGAATCAAATGGGGGATTTCCACATGGGCCAATCACATTAAAGGTCATCCTATCACACCACATAGCACAAGCTTGGTAACGTGGGTGGTGATCAGGCACTGATCATGAGCGTGGAAGTCTTGCTCACCCAATCGGCTACACCCACAATAGGGTTTCAACTCCACCCTAGAATCTTCTGACTGGTATCATCTCAGATATCTCCCACAAGCTAACTTTCATTTTCCTAGAAATGAGGTATTTCTCATCATAAGCCTCCATTTCCCGAGTCCCCACAACATAGAACACTGGGCCAGCCAGGGCTGCAGGGTGAAACTCGTGTCTTTTCCAACCCATTCCTCCAGCTAGCTAAGTAACTAAATACAATAAATAAGAGCTGGTGGTCAGTGGGGCTACATAAGATCCTGACTGAAAACACCCAAACCACAAGCATACAAACAACAGAAGCCACTTCTCTTCCTTGCTTCCCAAACAGATTCCAGATGAAATTGGTAAGAGTCTCAACTCTCCAGTGCCAAAGATGTGTCCCCAAAAAGGAATTCCCCATGTTCTGTCAGGAAGAGGTGTGTTTACAGCGCTTGCATTGGCCAGATGTAGCTGCCCTGGGAACAAGCAGCCTTTGTCTCAAATCCCACTAAAAACGGCTACAGGCAAGGCTCTTTTGGATCAGACCCACCCTCAAAGTGTTTCCTGTGATGTTGGTATGTCTCCTATCCCAGTTGTCTAATATGGTCCCCTCTAACCACTGTGATCAGTGAGCACTTAAAATGTGGCCATCGTGACCGAGAAAGTGGATTTTTATCATTTTTCCTTAACTACATTTCTTTTATTTTTTTATATCTATTTGTGCTGAGACTCCAGACATGTACCACCTTGCTCAACTACGCTCAGATTTTAATAAAAATAAGAGAGATGTACAGTAAGAAATGATGGTGCACACCTATGATCCTAGAATTTGGAAGATGGAGGCAGGAGGATCAGGAGTGCAAGTTCAGCCCTAGCTGCATGAGATCCTATCTCAAACAAAAACAAAATCAAGGTTAAACCATCTGTCCCTTCAGTTCCAGGGGATCCGACACCCTCTTCTGACCTCCTCCTTGGGCAGCAGGTACACACGGTGCACTTACATACATGCTGGCAAAACACTCATACATACAAAATAAATAAATCTAAAATCACTATAATTTTTTTAAAGTCTTTAAAAATAACAACTGCTGAGCATGGTGGCTCACACCTTTAGTCCCAATACTCAAAGGCAGAGGCAGGAGAATCTCAGTGAATTTGAGGCCAGCCTGGTCTGCAGAGTGAGTTCTAGGACAGCCAAGGCTACAAGAAAGATCTGTCTCAAAAATAATTTATTAATAAGTGAATAATAAAAGAATAAAAATAAAAGAGGGTTCTCTACTTACTCTTCTAAGCCTTCTTTTGTTTCTTTCCTTACAGAGTCACACTATGTAGTCCAGGCTGGCCTCAAACTCACAACTAAAGTTCTTTTCTTTCTTTTCTTCATGCTTAGTTTCTTCTCTGCCCAGAGCCTACTTTCTCCTCAATTTTCTTTTTTTTTTCTCTTTCTTTTTCCTTTTTGAGATAAGATAAGGTCTCTCTCCATTGTGTTAGATGTTCTGATTTCTTTAAAAACACAGTTGTGTTGAATGAATGTGTTTTTTTGTTTTGGTCTCAAGTGTGGGATGTGGGGGTGCTTTGTCTACCACTGAAAAAACAGACTCCTGAAAAACACCCTAATGGAAGAACGCGTGATGTTTTGCCAGCCAGAAACTGTCACATGTGGGGAATATGCTGGAAAGCATCCTCTGATGAACAGACACCTTAAGAGAGCGGTGATCTTGGTCAACAGGAAGTACAGGAAGTACCTTGTCTGGAGGGCATGATGTTGGCCAACTAGAAACTATCCTTTGTGCAAACTCTTTTTTTTTTTTTTGTTTCCCCCAAGGCAGGGTTTCTCTGTGTAACAGAGTCCTGGCTATCCTGGACTCACTTTGTAGTCCAGGCTGGCCTTGAACTCAGAGATCCACCTGCCTCTGCCTCCCGAGTGCTGGGATTAAAGGTGTGCGCCACCACGCCTGGTTGAGAAGGTTTAAGGGGGTACATGAGAGACAGAAGCATCTCTTTTACTTACCTCTCATCACTGCTTTGCTTCCAAATACTCCAGACAAAGCTTTTTCAAAACTTGCTGCTGCTGAGACTTGATCGTGGCCCAGGACGGGCTGAAGAGACCGTAGCGGGGGATGCAGCAACTGGCATCACCGCTGCTGGGTAACCACTGTCACTGCTGTGAGTTGGTGTTTGTTTCCCTGTTGCTGCTGATACCTCTTCCTGTGCATACTGTTTTCCTGGAATTCTGGAATCCTGACGAACTGTCTCAAACCTGCATCTAAACAGGTCTACACTCTGTCTCTATTAATATCCTTTCTCTCTCTGTTAATATACTCTCTCCAACGTACCTAGGGTCGGTGGGATGAAAGGGAGGTAAAAACATGAATAAAACAATAAATAAATAGTTTAAAAGTACGTCTTCACTCTGTAGTCCTGGGACTTGCTAAGTAGACCAGGCTAACCTCAAACTCACAGAGATCCTCCTGCCTCTGCCTCCCTAAGGCTGAGATTAATAGAGTGTACCACTACATCCACTCACCCTCCTGACCTTTTTAAAAACTTCTAGTCCTTCCTCTCCTGGGACTCTTTCCAGGTCCCATCCCCTCTGGCCTGCTTCAATCTCTACTAATCCTGATTGACTATTTATCTGTTATCATTTTGCTCAGCAGACCATAGTGGCTGTGCCTAGACGACACACCTTCAAAGCTAGGCACACTTTATGGGCTGTGTTCTTAAAGACACCCTCCTCTCTATGGGAAGCTAAGTACTTGGCTCAGAAAGGCTTCCCCTCACCCCCAGCACAGTAACTGCAGTTCACCCCATTGACCACCAGGGTTTCCCTCTCATTGCTGTTCTCTTCCATGATACAGAATCTTCCCGGTTTCCTCAATGGTTTTCCTTCTGAGGCTCAACTAAAGTTCCTGTATGTCCCCAGCAAGGGTGAGGTGAAGCTCTGGGATCTCATAACTAGATGCTGCCCTGCTGTTTTCCCACTGGTCTTCATTTGAATACTTTCTGGAACCGCAGACTAAAGGAAAGAGGAAGGGCTCCAGGGCTTGGAGCTGATGGGCTGAGGCTGTGGTTTGGGTGTTTTGTGTTACATCTGGCCCAGTTTTCTTCATCTCTGCAGTGACTAGCTTGGAGTTCCAGATCCTGGGATTGTCAAGTGTATTGCTATGTGCACCGACTCTAGAGGGAGCCCCACCTCTGGTTCTACGCTATTTTTTTCTGTGAGGTAGCCCCTTGTGACACTGAGAGGTTGGATGCCCCTCATGAAAAAGTTGTTTGAGATAAGGTCTCTGATATCTCAGGCTGTCCTTGAACTCCCTTTGTTGCCAAGGATGACCTTGAACTTCTGATCTTGCCTCTACTGATCTTGCCTCTACTTCCCCAGTGCTGGGATTACTGATGAGTTCCATCATGGTTGGTTTATTTGGTGCTATTAACAGTCACATTTCCAGGCCTTGAACAACTCTAAACAATTTTTAATTATACTTACTGATTTTAAATTTTATTATTTGTATCTATGTGTATTGTAGTGGAAATTTAGATTTCTTTTTTTTTTTTTTTTAAAACATTTATTTATTTATTATGTATACAGTATTTGCTCTACATATATGCCCGGGCACCAGATCTCAATGTAGATGGTTGTGAGCCACCATGTGGTTGCTGGGAATTGAACTCAGGACCTTTGGAAGAACAGCCAGTGCTCTTAACCTCTGAGCCATCTCTCCACCCCTTAGATTTCTTTAGAAACATAGTTGTGTTGAATGAATGAGTTTTTTGTTTTGGTCTCAAGTATGAGATGTGGGGGTGCATTGTCCACCACCACTGAAAAACAGACTCGTGAGAGGGGCATGCAAAACACCCTGAGGGAAGAGCGTGTGATGTTTTGCCAGCCAGAAACTGTCACGTGTGGGGAACACGGTTTTGCTGGAAAGCATCTTTTGATGGATGGACTCCTTGGTGAGCGTGTGATCTTGGTCAACAGGAAGTACCTCATGTGGAGGGTGAGAGGCTGACCAATTGGAAAGCATGTTTGTGCAGATTTTGAGGAGGTATAAATGGAGGCCCTGGAAACACAGAGGGGCTTTTGCTTGGCATCTCATCTCATTGCTTCTCCAAGCTGCTTTGCTTTGAAAGACTCAAGACAACGCTTTACCCAGGTTGGGCCCTGTTTGGGTCCTTGAAAGCCACTGGTGCTTCTGCTGTCCTTGCTGGTGCTCCTGGCTAGCTGTGTTCCCTTTGCTGCCGATACCTGTTCTTGTGTATGCTGATTTGGCTGGACTGTTGACAAATTCCCCCAAGGACCTATGACTAAAGAGGTCTACGCTCTGTCTCTAATAATAGCCTTTCTCCAGTACCTCTGGTCAGTAGGTTGGAAGGTGGATAACTTTAAATAGTTTAAAAGTACACATTCAGTGTGTGTGTGTACTACATGTGTGTGGGTACCTATGGAAGCCAGAAGAGGGTGTCAGCTTCCCTGGAGCTGGGGTTACAAGAGGTTGTGAACTACTTGACATGGATGGTGGGAACTGAACTCAGGTCCTCTGGATGACCAACAAGTGCTCTTAACCACTGAGTCATATCTCCAGTCCATACTTACTTATTTGTTTTGTTTTGTTTTGCTTTTAGTTTGTTTGTTTGTTTGTTTTTTGAGACAGAGTCTCTCCATGTAGCCCAGGCTGGCCTGGAACTCACAGGGATCCACCTGCCTCTGCCTCTTAAGAGCTGGAGTTAAACATTTATTTATTTATTTATTTATTTATTTATTTATTTATTTATTTATT
>CAJQZJ010001558.1:16963360-16979864 GCA_907164525.1 Lophiomys imhausi
AGAGAGAGAGAGAGAGAGAGAGAGAGAGAGAGAGAGAGAGAGAGAGAATAAATTTTATTTAAAAAGACAAAAACAAATGGCAGCCCAGTGACTTGGTGCAGAGGCAGTATCCTGGCTGGCTGGGTACATTCTACCTAAAAAGGTCTGCTGCTTCTCCCACAGCTTGGATTATTTTGTTTAAGTTTTGGTGTTCCCAGGGTATTTGTGGGCTGAGAACAAAAGCATACAAGATGCTCTTGCAAACATTCCCAGTCCTTATGACCTTTGAGCGGTCTTCTAGGAAATGCAAAACCTTGTTCCAATCCCTGAGAAATATCATAGCAAAAAGAATTCTCAGCTGGATGTTAGTTCCGGAAGTGCTCAGATTCCCAAACAGAACAAGGGAAGTTAAACTTGCACTTGGTCTGCAAAGTACCCAAGTACTTCATGAACATTAGCCAAGCATGACAGTATGTGTCTCCCAACCCAACACTAGGAGGTGGATGCCAGAAGATCAGGAATTGAAGGGCATTCTTGACTACATAGTGAGTTGGAGGCTGGCCTGAGCTTCATGAGACTGACTGAAAAATAAAAAAAAAAGAAGAAGAAAGATAAAACCTCTTACCAGAGAAACCCCAGGTAGGGTGACAGAGTTTTATTTATTTGGGTTTTTGTTGGTGGTGGTTTGGGTTTGTTTGCTGAGACAGGGTCTCTCTACATTGTTGTCCTAGAACTTGTGGTATAGACCAAGCTGGCCTTGAACTCACAGAAACCTGACTGCTTTTGCCTCTTGAGTGCCAGAATTAAAGGCATACCTGGCTAGAGTGGCAGTGTTTTAAAAGAATCCAATGCTGCACAAAAAGACATAGAGACAAAGTAAAAGTAATTTGAGGCAATTTTCTTTTGCAAAAGGGGGTTGAAAGGGTGGAAGAAAGGGGATGGAGAAGGGTGGAAGAAAGAAGAACCCACAAAATAGTAAAAGTTTGGCTACACTAATGTGTGAGGTGGAGAATGATCAAGGGAGATACTGGACATCAGCCTCTGACCTCTACAGGCATGTGCTCAGATGGACACCTCCACATATTTGAACATGCATACATACGCATGCACATCTCCTACCACATACCATCACACACCAAAATAAAAGGGCCAACTGCTTCAGAATGTAAGCCAGTAAGAACTAAGAAGCAAGCTGACTCTGACAGACCGTCAATACTCAAAGTGAGGTTCTAGGAGCAGAAACCACTCACTAAAGAGAAACTTGTTAGAAATGTAGACTCTCCGTGCGGGGTGGTGTTGGAGAAGGTCTTGGGCATTGTTTTCAGTTCCCTGAGATCTGGTTACCACCCTACTTAAGGCAGTCTCTGATTGGCTTTAATAAAAAGGTTGATAGCCTGTAGCTGGGCAGAGAGGGAAGCAGAAGCCAGGACTTTCTGGAAGGGAGAAAGGAACTCTGGAAAGAAGAGGAAGATTTTTTTCAACAGGAGACAGACAAGACTGTGAGCTTGGAAGGTACAGCTAGCCACATGGCTGGATGGGGCTGGATGGTCAGTCTGCCCAGCTAAGGCTTTGAAATATTAAAAGGTCTTGGTGTCTTTGTTTTTATGGTCTAAGGGCCACCCTAAGTTATAGGCCCTTTCACCTGGAGATATAAGCAGCCCGTCTTCTCCCTAAAACAACAGGGCAGTGGTGGCACATGCCTTTAATCCTAGCTCTTGGGGGTCAGAGGCAGAAGGATCTCTGAGTTCAAGGTTAGCTTGGTCTACAGAGTGAATTCCAGGACAGCCATGACATACACAGAGAAACCCTGTCTCAAACAAGAAAAAGAAGTACAGACTCTCAGGTCCCATGTCAGGGAGGCTGAGTAAGAACACCTGATTCCTATGCTTAGCCCAAGAAGCATAGGAACTGGACTGAAACATTTAAAGGAATAAAGAAAAGGTAGTGAGGGAAAATGAGTATCTGTGGACCCAAAAGATGCCTGAAGAAGGACAAGCCTTAGATGTCTTGGGTCCAGGATCACAATGATAGCAAAACAATTTTGGTAGTAACTAGGAACTCAGCAGCTCTGACCCGGCCACCTGCCCCAGAATGGGGGAGGCTGTCCTAAAAGATACTTCAACACACCTGTCCATCTGTTCCAGCTGCCTCCGACTGACATGTTGCACACGTGTTTCCTAAGCTCACTGGGCATACCAGTGATAATAATAGCATAATCTGAGGGATGTCAGGTGTGAGAGCCAAGGTTATGTTTTAAATTTTAGTTACTGTGCCTATGGGGCCCATGAGACAAAACTGCCTCTAATGTGAAAACTCCTAGTCCTAGGACAGATACTTCCTGAAATGCTGCAGGCTGTTGTTTATGGGAAATAACAAGCCATATGTTTTCGCTCCCCCTAAACAAGTTTGCTTGATCACATGGAGGTGGGAGGTGTGTGGGCAGGAACTACTTCAGGATGTCCGCACCTGACTGGATACAGGCAGGAGGTGCACAGGCAGAAGTGTGTCAGGGTATATGCTTGCCCCTGATTGGACATGATGAGAAACATGGTAGCCTTATGCGTTTGCCTTTTTAAGCCTCTGCAAAATGTGCCATTTTCTGGGAACCATGGAATGGTCCTGGCCAGAGTCCATTGTCCTGGACAGTTTTTAATTAAAGGTTGCTTCAAACTTGGCTCAAATTCTTCATAGCAGTCTTGTTCTCTCCCTATGGGATTAACACAGGCCTAATGAAGTCGATTCCTGGCTAGTGCCTGCAGCTGGGATTGGAAACATGAAATGAGAGGCTAGAGAGGGCTCAGAGCTTAAGAGCACTTGCTGCTCTTGCAGAGGACCAGAGTCCAGCATTAGATGGGGTCACAGCTGGCTATAACTCCAGCTCTTGGGGGATCTGACACCGTCCTCTGTCCTCATCAGCCACCTGAACAGAGGTACACAGGCAAATAAATCACAAAATAAACCTTAAAGGACAGAAAAGAGAGGGGGCTGGACAGATGGCCTAGTGGTTAGGAGATCCATCAGAGGACTGGGGTTCAGATTCTAGCATGTACACGGGGCTGTCCACAGGTCTGCCACCTGTAACCACAGCTTCAAGAGATCTGACACCATCTTCTGACCTCTGTGGGCACCTGCACACATGTGCACAGACAAACACACATATAATTAAAAATAAAATAGGGATATGTTTTGTTTAAAAAAAAAAAAGAAAATCCAAGCTGTGCTCCTAGATTCTCTTCTGGGAATCTAGAATAGTTAAGGAAGATGGAGGTAGGAGGTTCTGGGAAGACAATAAGTTATCATGGAGTGGCCCAAATGGGTCATGTGGATGTGTAACTTGAGAGGAGAGGACACCAGCCAGAACAGAGTGAGAGAGATAAAGTAGACACATACATATATGTATAATACACTGTACACATATACTCACATACATATACACACATAGAAACTATAAACACAACTGAGAGCAAGGGGCTGGAAGGAGCCTCATTGTCTGCCCTGGCCTAGGGCTATGTTCGGAGCCAGGCATGTGACATGCAGTTTAACTACTTGAAAGGCAGAGGCAGGAGGATCCTGAGTTCAAGGCCAGTTTGGGCTATGGGGAGACCCTGTCCCTAAAAGACTATATATATATATATATATATCTGTGTATAAAAGTCATTGACCCACAGGGCAGTGGTGGCGCACGCCTTTAATCCCAGCACTTGGGAGGCAGAGGCAGGCGGATCTCTGTGAGTTCGAGGCCAGCCTGGTCTACAAAGCGAGTCCAGGACAGCCAGAAATATACAGAGAAACCCTGTCTCAAAAAACCAAAAGAAAAAAAAAAGTCATTGACCCTAGAAACAGACCCTTGCTTACAAGAGCAGGTAGATTAACTTCTGACATATTTCAAGAAGTCTGAGCCTAATGATCTATGATCTCCTTGTTAGTCTTGGTTGGGATATTAGGAAGAGTGATAGGAGTAAATTTCAGCAAATTCTCGAATTCATCTTGGTGCATCAGCCCCCAGGGACAGGGCCCTCAGGTTAGGACTCAGGTCCACCCTAACGGCAACAGTGTTTTATACCTCAAGGTTCCCTTTATCGTCTTATTATTATCATTTAAGATCTGCCCACTTTTACCTTATGTGTATGGGTGTTTTGCTCCTATGTATGCAAGCACACCACCTGCGTTCCTGGTGCCCATGGCCCTGAAACCAGCACTAATTCAACTCAATTCCTCTCAGACACACAGAAGAAGTAGAAGCTAAGCTTGCCAGGAAGGATTATGTAGGCAGAGCTAAGAGAGGGTAATGGGAGGTGAATATGATCAAAATTCATTATATCCATGTGTGAAATTGTCAATGAATTAAAAATTCATTAAGAACAACAATTATGCCGGGCGGTGGTGGCGCACGCCTTTAATCCCAGCACTTGGGAGGCAGAGGCAGGCGGATCTTTGTGAGTTCGAGGCCAGCCTGGTCTACAAAGCGAGTCCAGGACAGCCAGAGATATTCAGAGAAACCCTGTCTCGAAAAACCAAAAAAAAAAAAAAACAATTATATAAACAGCAATGTTTTCCTCCCCCAGATCTATAGAGTGTGTGCGTGTGTGTGGTACTGGGGATTTGGAGTCTTGCTCTTGCTAGGCAAGCATTCTGACACTGAACTACATCCCTGGGCCCCTGCTGCCATTTTTTACCTACACTCCATTGTCTGCCTAAGGGCTAACAGCAGCCTCTGGAAACAAAAATGTAACAGTCCCATGCTTTCTTGAACTGGCCTGAGCAGGACTCCCTGACGTTCCCTCACTTGCTGTAGCCCTCACTGCACCCAGCCATAGGGACTTTCTCTAAACCTCCAAACTCCTTTTTGCCTGGGAGCCTCTGGAGAAACTGGTCTAGCCATTGTACCCTTCCCTGCCTCACCTCTAATGCTAGGCCTTGCCCTACTTATGGCACCCTGCTCTCTGCTGAAGCCTTGCTCATTCCGTCACTCTATCCTGCTTTGTCAGGGCATATCCACAGCCACTCAGACCTGCTTCTTTTTCTCCTTTGTTGATTTGCTGCTTTAGTATGAGAGGGCATCACAAGGCCAGGCATGGTGGTACTCACCTTTAATCCAGTGCTCTGGAGGCAGAAACAGGTGCATCTCTGTGAGTTCCAGACCATCCAGAGCTACACAGTAAGAATCTGTTTCAAACAAAACAGGGAGGCAAGAAAGTTTGCTCAGTGGTTATGACCACTGTCTTAGAGTTTCTATTGCTGTGACAAAACACCATGACCAAAACCAGGTTGAGGAGGAAAGAGTTTATTCAGCTTACACTTCCACATTGTAGTTCATCACTGAGGAAAGTTAGGACAGGAACTCTAATAGGGCAAGAACCTGGAGGCAGGATCTGATGCAGAAGCCATGGAGGGGTGCTGCTTACTGACTTGCTCTCCATGGCTTGCTCTCCCTGTTCTCTCATAGAACCCAGAACCACTAGCCCAGAGATGTGAAACCATACTTTTTAATTATTAAATACTATATTCACTTATAACAAATGTAAACACTTAACTACTAACCCTACAAATTCCTACAACCCCTATGACCTAACCACTAAACCTATTGATAACTATTACAACTATTTTCATAACCTTTTAGAAGGATACAGTCTCTGGGGCAGGTCCTCAGTCACTAGGAACACAGTCTCTGGGGTAGACCCTTTAATGCAATCAGCAGTCTTCTGGAATATCTCAGACGTAGATCCGTAGATCCGTCAGGGTAAACTGGCTATGGCGGTTTCACCTTAAATAACCTTGAGGCTTTCTTCTCTTTGGGAGACCTCAGCCGTCTGTAGGCCAACTTATTTCCTTCGTATCAGCAACTCTGCCGTTCTGCCTCAGTCTTTAAAGCTGGCCACAGTTCCGTTCAGGCCACTGTTCGGACAGGTCAAACCCCTCTAGGCAAAAGCTGAGCCACAGGGTTTAGTCCTTGGCCTTTTGCTGTCTTGCTGAGGCTTTCTCTGCTCACCAGCTTCTTTCTGCCTCAGGGAAATCTGGCCATCAGTCCACCAGCACTTTCTCCATCAGAGGGTACAAACTACTCGTTGTCCTTTTTAGCGTGAGGACTCGCTGGCATCGGCTCTCTAGCATGGAGACCGTAGCACACCCTGTCTCTCAGACTCATCCACTTGTCCTTAAATAGGATCGCTCCTTGTTCCACCTGCTTCAGCTTAATTTGGGCTCTGCCCACTTAGCAGCTGAAAACAATGCCAGGTCATAAAGTCTTTGCTTGTTTCACCTGGCTTCAACCTTGTTTTTCAGTCCATAGAGACTCCCCTCGTTTCACGTGACTTCATCCATAAGCTGATAAGCTAATTGCTCACAGCCAAGTTGATCTTCATGCCCCGAATTAAGAGACTGTATCAGAAACCTAGATATTTACTAAATCTAATTTATATTAATCTAACTCCCTACAGAGATGGCACCACCCACCATGGCCCTCTCTCATCAATCACTAATTAAGAAAATGCCTTATGCCAGGCGTAGTGGTGCATGACTGTAATCCCAGCACTCTGGAGGCAGAGGCAGGCAGATCTTTGTGAATTCAAGGCTAGCCTGGTCTACAAAGTGAGTCCAGGACAGCCAGGGCCCTGTTACAAAAGGAAACCCTGTCTCAACAAACAAACAAACAAACAAAACCAAAAAATATAAAAGGCCTTACAGTCAGATCTTATGGAAGTATTTTCTCAAATTAGGTTCCCTCTTTTCAAATGACTCTAGCTGTGTCCAGTTGACATAAAACTAGCAAGAGCAAGCTCTGGCTGCTCTTGCAGAGGACCTGAGTTCAGTTCCCAGCACCTACATGGTGACTCACAACTGTGGTAGGGTAAGTGAAATTAGTGGCCAGTCAACTGAGCATCTAGCAGCATAGGGATTTTGGATTAGCAAAAGCTTGACTTACCTTTATGTGAAAGACATGGGTGGAGCCAGTTGTGGCCTGACGATATGCCCTTAAAAAGCATTGCTAAGAAACCTTTCAAGCCTCACAGATGAACTTGAGGCGGAAGGAATCCTGAGAGATCCACTGCCGACCCTGATGCACTGTTGTAGGGGCATGTCTTGGGAAAGCCAAAAACACTGCCAAAAACCACTCTGAGATCATCACAACATACGAGGAGATTTAAGACAGAGACCGCGCAATCTCGTGACCCCTCTGCCAACATCTGCTGTGAGACCACACCCCCGCCTTGGAAGTCCAGAATGTCGGAGAGGTCAGCGAAACAATGGAATTGGAAGCAGTTTGGATAAGCTTTCAGTCTGGGCCCTGAGACTGAGGAGGCAATTCTTGGCTGATTGAAAAGACTGCCCTACATCAATGGTTGGAATAGATTGACTTTGTAGACTGACCATGGCTTCATGGTTCGGATAGACTGGCCTTGCGAACTGGCAATGCCCGAAAAACTTTGAACTTGAAAGTTATAAACCAGACGTCCTGTACGGACCTACACCAAGAGTATTAATATCCTTTTAAGGAACTTAAAATAGTGTTAAGTGTTTGTTTTTTTTTATAAGTATTAGAGTGTTTTAGGTATTAAGATAGATTAAATAAAAATATTCTGTTACACACAGCCATCCATAACTCCAGTTCTGGGATTTCCAATGCCCTCTTCTGACTTCAGCAGGCACACACATGGTTCATATACATACATGAAGGCAAAACACGCATGCACATAAAATATAGTAAGTAAATGTAAAAAATATTAAAAACAAAACCAAGGAGGCATCACAACCAACAGAGAACTCACTGGCCTTGAAAGCTACTGTCCTATCAGCACCCAGATGGGTTTCAGGGACACAGAGGTACTCAGTAAATATAAAGTGACACCCAGGGAGGTGAGCTCCCTCCCATCCCCCACTTGTGGCTTGGATGGCAAGTCTGAGTTTACCCCTTTAGCTGTGGAGTCTCCACCTTCTGTTCACACCTGCCCTGGCAATTCTGCTAAACTACTTCGACCAGGTCCTGTCCCCTGAACTTTCTGGAGCACAGAGACAGCTAAGCTAGTGGAGGCTTTGGCTTTGTGTGTCTGAACGGTTACTTTGTAATCCATATTCAGTACACTCTAGACAAACACTTGCCAGCAGCACTCAGTGCTCTGTTGGTACCCGCTTCCCAGCAGCCCCTGGGCTTCACAGCCAATGAGGACACAAGAAGAGACTGATTTGTGATTCTAAGTACTTGTGTGAAAACTATAGGGCAGGGCAGGCCTGGCCTGGGTCACATGACTGGCCAGCCTTGGCAGGTGAAAAGAGTCCTACAGCGCAGGCCATGAAAACCAAGTTTCAGGGATGTCCCTAAGGAAAAGAGGCTTGTCATGAACCCTGAATCAGCTCAGTGGAGACAGGTTTGTTTTGTTGTTGTTATTGTTGTTTTTGATATCCTATAGCCAAAACTAAACTGGAACTTAGTCGGGAGTCCAGACTGGCCCTGAATTTGCTACCCTCCTATTTTAGCTTTCTGAGTACTGGGATTAGAAGTGTGCACCACATCTAACTAGAATATGGATTTTTCTACATTTATTTATTATGTGTGTGTGGGGGGGGGGAGAGACATCACAGTGCTGGTCAAAGCAAGGACAGGGGACAACTGGCAGGAGTTGATTCTCTCCTTCTAACCTGTGGGTCTGGGATTAGACCTAGGTCATCAGGCTTGGCACAGCCTGAGCCATCTCCAGGGGGCTAATGTGGACTATTTTAAAGATTTTATTTTTATTTAAGTGTGTCTATGTAAGACATGGTGTGGATCTCAGTGAGTTGCCCTCAGAGACCAGAGAGGATGTTGGATCTCCTGGAACTGGAGCTACAGGCAGTTGTGAGTTGTCTCATACGGGTGCTTGGAACTGAAACCAAGTCCTAAGGAAGAACAGAATTGGACTATTAACTGCTGAGCCATCTCTACATCCCCCAATTTTGTTTTGATTTGTTTTTTGAGACAGGGTTTCTCCGTGTACCTTTGGCTGCCCTGGAACTTGCTCTGTAGACCAGGCTGGCCTCAAACTCACAAGAGTTCTGCCTGCCTCTGCCTCCCAAGTGCTGAGGTTAAAGGTGTGCGCCACCACCACCCAGCTCCAGTATTTTTAATTACATTCTACTATTGAGAGTCAACTCCCTGACTCAAACCCAGGAAATCCCAGATCTATTTCCTGTCACTACAGGTTAGTTATCTGGGCTCTTTTAAAAATGCTATACGATAGGTTATACAGTATGGGCTTTTGGTGTCTGTCTCTTACAGCTTAGCCTGATACTTGTGAGATTTATTTATATTGTTGCATCTAGCAGTGATTTGTAGAAACACTGGTCACTAGGTGACAGTCATAGAGAAAGTGAACTGGGATGGGAGGGAAACAGAAGTGGACATCGATAGATCTAAGAGCAAGAGGATTGTAACAGTAAATTTTTATTTATCAAGCATATATTTATTAATCACCTAATAATTACCTATAAAATTCCTAAATCCTAAATCCCAAACCCTAACTCTAAGACCTAATCTAAGACACCCTTATACTTATAAACCAAACATTTAACACTAACCCAAATTTTCCCAAAAGGATATTCTCTTAGATTAATTCTCTGGGCGTAGATCCTTATGGATGGCTGACTTCCGCCAAATCTTTCAGTCTTAAAGTCTATGAATCTCATTCGTCAGATCTTAAGGCAGTTTATAAATTTAATCTGTTTCGACCACTGAGGTGAGATGGCCCTTCTGTCAAGGCCTCTGCAGTCTTAGAGCCCAATTAGAAAGTTTCCTAAGCTCATCATTAAGATGCTTTGGGTCCCCAAGGGTATCACTCCAATGCTCTATCCAGTCCGATGCCCCTGGACTGCAAGGGGAGACAACTCCCTGGCTAGATGGTCCAGGTACCAGGGAGAATCTGTCCCCAGACCCACAACGGGTTGGTGAAAGATGGTGAAACCTCCTGCTTAGATGGTGATGGGGCTCTGCCAGATGAGGAGGAAGGCAGGTGGTGCAGGAGGAGTGAGGTGAAGCCTCTTGCCAAGATGAGGAGAAAGGCAGGGCGAGGCCTCGTGGGCTTCCGACTTTAAATTCCTTGTGTCGTAATGCATTGCAAAGATCTCTGAGTGAACTCCGGGCCTCTTGTTGCTATGGTTCTTGGAGGGCTTTTGCAAGGTACGCCCTCAAACAGTGCGTCATCTGGTCTCATAATCAGCTTTTTGGCAAGCTTGTTACAAGGCATGCCCTTCAATGTCAATCATATCTGGATGTAACTGGAATCACTCATATCTTTTTGCCTGAGATGCCTGTCTTTTTGCTATTCCGAAATCCCTATGCTGCTAAATGCTATCACTAACCCCACCGCAGAGGGTGACCTCAGAGCTTGATCCTAAACCAAGAGCTTTAGAAACAGTCACTGTAGCTGGGCACACACCTTTAGACTTAGCACTTGAGAGGCAGAAGCAGCTGTATCTCTGTGAGTCTGCAGCCAGCCTGGTCAATATAGATCCAGGACAATCAGAGCCACATAGTGAGATCCTGTTTTGAAACAAACAAAAAACAGTCACCAGTACTCAGGTAGGTACAACAGGACCTCATTTGTCAAAACAAAGTGTGCACATACATATTTGGATAGTTTTTACGTTGACATGATACACTCTAAAGTCACCTCAACTAAGAAAAATACCTCCATAAGATCTGGATCTGGCTGTAGGCAAGCACATAGGGAATTTTCTTAATCAGTTATTGATATGGGAGGGCCCAGCCCATTGCGGGTGGAGCCATCCCTGGGCTGGAGGTCCTGGGCTCTTTAAGAAAGCAGGCTGAGGGCTGGAGAGATGGCTCAGCGGTTAAGAGCACTGGCTGCTCTTCCAGAGGTCATGAGTTCAATTCCCAGCAACCACATGGTGGCTCACAACCATCCATAATGAAATCTGGTGCCCTCTTCTGGCCTGCAGATATACCTGCAGACAGAACACTGTATACATAATAAAATTAAAAAAAAAAAAAAAAGCAGGCTGAGCAAGCCATGAGGAGCTAGCCAGTAAGCAGCACCCCTCCATGGCCTCTGTACCAGCTCCTGCCTCCAGGTTCCTGCCCTGCCTGAGTTCCAGCCCTTACTGCTTTTGATGATGAAATGTTATATGGAACTGTGAGTGAAATAAACTCCTTCCTCCTCCACAACTTGCTTCTGGTCACGGTGTTTCATCACAGCAATAGAAATACTAAGGTGTGTGTGTGTGTGTGTGTGTGTGTGTATCAACAGAGGGAGATGGTCAGGTCAAACTATGTGGCCCTGCTTGGTGGCCTAGAATTCTTTTTTGGGGAGATTGTTTGGTTTTTTGTTTTGGGTTTTTTGGGGTGGGGGGTTGAGACAGAGTTTCTCTGTGTAGCCCTGGCCATCCTGGACTCACTGTAAACCTGGCTGGCCTTGAACTCACAGAGACCTGTCTGTGAGTTCTCTGCCTCCTGAGTGCTGGAATCATAGGCATGTGCCACTACTGCCTGGCCTGGAACTCTCTATGTAGATCAGCTAGCCCAGAAATCACAGAGATCCACCTGCCTCTGCCTCCTGCAAACTAGGACTAAAGGCCTAAGAAAAGTTTGTGTGGGGTGTGTGTGTGTGTGTGTGTGTGTGTGTGTGTATTTAAGGTGAGACAGATTCTGACTGTGTATTCGTAGCTGGCCTGGAGCTCATAGAGAGTTCTACCTGCCTTTGTCTCTGTCTTTCCAGTGCTGGAATTGTAGTCATGCACCATCACAACCAGTCCTGTTTTAACTATTTTTTTTTTTGGTTTTTCGAGACAGGGTTTCTCTGTGTATCCTTGGCTGTTCTGGACTCACTCTGTAGACCAGGGTGGCCTTGAACTCACAGAGATCCACCTGTCTCTGCCTCCCGAGTGCTGGCATTAAAGGTGTGTGCCACCACTCCTGGCAATTAGACAGCTGTGAACTGACATGTGGGTGCTGGGATTTGAACCCCGGTCCTTTGGAAGAACAGCCAGTGCTCTTAACAGCTGAGCCATCTCTCCAGCCCCCTGTTTTAACTTTTTATAAGTATTTTTAGGAATTGGGGTAATGGTTCAATGGGTGAGCGCTTGTTCAATAAACAAGATGACCTGAGGTCAAATCCTTATCAACTATGTAAGAAGCTGTGCGTGGACGTGTGTGGGCCCATAACCCCAGCTCACTGGCCAGCTACAGCTCTTAGCTCATAGCAAGCTTCTGTTAAATGAGAGACCCTGTCTCAAGACCCTAAAGTGGCCAGTAGTAGAGGAAGACACCCAATGTCCTGCTTTGGCCACCTCATAAGAGCAGTGAGTTCTCCCAAACACTCAGATTCATGCAATACATGCACAAACAATTGTTCTTTGAGACAGGATTTCTCTGTGTTATAGTCCTGGCTTTCCTGGACTCACTTTGTAGACCAGGCTGGCCTGAAACTTGTAGAGATCTGCCTACCTCTGACTCCTGTATACTGTGATTAAAGGTGTGCGCCACCACGCCTGGCTCACAAATAACTTTTAATGTATTTTTAATGCCCTACACAGTTTAATTTTTAAGCAGAGGGAGCATAGATTATTAAGGAAAAGTGAAAAAGAACTCTTGAGAGTGGGAAAGCCTCCAAAGGAGAAAACCAATCTGTGGCTTTTAAAACAGGGCTGGGAAAATATCTTGAATTCTTAACATTTTTAAGTGATGTGAAAAGTTCATTGCATTTCTAACTTCTGATGTATCAGTTATGATATGACTCCAGTAGTCTAAAAGCTAAGCTTGACTGGAGTGTAGTTGCATGAGAGAACTCTTGCAGGGCAGGTACACAGCCCTGTGTTTGATTACCAGTACACAAAAAATAAACAGGACAATGTTTGTCTAGCATCATTCTGGTAAGTTACTCCCTGATTTCAGTTATGTTCCTGGCCCTCATGTCCTCTCAGATATTAACCATATCTTTTTGTGAACCCTTAACATGCTCTCTGTGACACCCTTGAGCCAACAGACAAGAAGAAAAAGTTGGGCCCACTGTGATCCTAAACATGTTGTGGGGGGCAGGTGTGGCCAGGGGCAAGATGGCTCAGAGGTAAAGGTCTTGCTGAGCAAGCCTGGCCACCTGAGTTCAATCCCAGGTAGAGGTGGAAAGAGAGAATGACTCCACAAAGTTGTCCTTTAACCTCTGTATCATGCCAATGTCCCCTTACCCAACATGTCACACACGTCACAACCACCAATGAATGTGGAGGAACAGAAACATTGGGTTGGTTGCAAAAACAATTTCCTCATCCAGACATACCAACCCCTGGTCTCTGTGGGTGAATGCAGAACACGGCTTTTACACAGCCTCTGAGGAGATTTGGGGCACCAGGAAGACCTGTGCTGTGTGGGGGTCAGCACTAATTTCTAACCAAATAAGCTCTTACCTCAGATAAGCCCTCTGAGCAGGCGCAGTAGTCCCCCTCTCCAGCCCCACCTCCAGGGCCAGCGGGATCTTCAGGCGGAAGAGAGCAGGCATGGGCAGGCTCCGATCAAACAGCTGTGTGTATTTGGTGCTTCTGCTGGCCTCTCTAGAGAGCCTTGCACGCAGAGCCCCTGCTCTCTGCGGCTCTGAGTTCTTTGCACGCCCTCCGGGTTATGCACCTTAGCGGACTTCCTTCCCATCCCCATCCAGGGGCTCCATTGTTTTGCAATTGTGGCGCACGCCTTTAATCCCAGTACAGAAACAGGCAGAACTCTGTGAGTTCAAGGCCAGCCTGGTCTATCTACAAGTGAGTTCCAGGATAGCCATGGCTACACAGAAAAACCTGTCTCAAAAAACAAAACAAAACAATAATTTCTGATAACTTCTTTTGGGAGTTTCTGTAGAAACTGTTAAATCAGATATTCCTACTCTCAGCAGAACCTGTGTTGTAAAACTGTCCTGAGGGTGATGCTTTTTTTTTTTGGTTTTTTGAGACAGGGTTTCTCTGTGTAGCCCTGGCTGTCCTGGACTCGCTTTGTAGTCCAGGCTGGCCTTGAACTCGAAGAGATCCACCTGCCTCTGTCTCCCAAGCGCTGGGATTAAAGCATGCTCCACCATGCACGGCTTTTTTTTTTTTTTAATAAACAGTCTCAGATGTGATATTGATGGACAATCGGAGCTCACACAGAGGGAGGGAAGTATGGAGATTATCTCGGATGTGATGAGATAAGATGACAAGATGGTGGCAGGTGCACACAGAGCCATAATGCTACCACCTCAGGATACCACTGCAGGGCTTTCTCATCCTGATATTGTGTGTAATGCAGTCCTAACCAACCTATGTGCCACTGAGAAGATAAACTCCCAGACACTAGGTGGAGCAGTGTCATTGTCACCTTGTTGCTTTCTCGCTGTATTCCCAGGACTGTATGCAACACGGAAGCTATATTCTTGCCCCTCATCCGTGAGGTCAGGGGCAGAGAGCCAAACTCAAAAGGGACAGTGTTTGCCTTGGGTCAACAAAGAAGTGAGGAAACACCAGCTCTTATAAACTCGGTCTTCAAGGTAGCTCTTGGCTTTGTGTACAGTTCAATTCAGAAACCCCAGCAAGTACCAACTCACCAAATACAAATAGATTCAACCCAATGTACGTCACCCTCTTTCAAGGATCAACTCCACCAACTATTGAACTCAGTGCTGCCACAGACTGAAAGGCGCTGCCTTGTGGCTTGCCAGAAACAATCTGGATACCAAGTTCCTTTCGGCAAGTTTTGATCTAGAAGCGGAAGCCAATGGTTCTGCCGAGGCAATGATTGGATAACTTTGTCTGATTTCTGCATATGCCCAGATGACATCTTACCTGACTGTTCCATGCTTTTTGGAGGAAGGTTTCTCAGATGGAATGCTTCCTGGGATTTGCTCAGAGATAAGAGCATTTCTTTGAGCAGAGGCAGACCTAAAAGAGGAGCATGGGGAAGACATGTTTCCATACACTAAGGGCTTGAAGCTCAAAGGCCATGAGCACCTTAGTCCAGCTAATTACCCAAACCTATGTAAAGTAGCAAGTTGGCACAAGAGAAAATTGGATGGTACATTCAAGAAATATAGGTCAACAAAAGAGGGTTTGTTAAGGCTAACAGAGTATGAAGTTGATAACTCAGTTAGCAACCCACCAAAGAGAGGAAGAGGAATCAGAGAATCATCAAAGAGGCCTTTGGAGTCACAGATGAGGACATCAACACTTCGAAAGCCCAGCTTGGAATAGCACCACTCGGACGCAGAGAACAACTTGGTGTTGAGTCATTCATAGCAATGATACAGAATCGTTTTAAATGATGAATGAAAAAAAAAAGACAGGTCTCACTATGCATCTGTCCTAGAAATGGATATGTATATGTAGACCAGGCTGGTCTCATAGAGATCTGTTGCTTCTCTCTCCTGAGTGTTGGGATTAAAGGCCTGTGCCACCATGGCCCACCTTCTTTTTAATTTTATATGTGTGTGTGTATGTGTGTGTGTGTGTGTGAGAGAGAGAGAGAGAGAGAGAGAGAGAGAGAGAGAGAGAGAGAGAGACAGACAGACAGACCATGTGTTCTGGGCTCATGGAAGCCAGAAAAGGGTGTCAGCCTTCTCCTTCCCTGGTGCAACTGGGAGTCTCAGCTTGATAACCTTAGCTTTTCAGGGCTGGACTTGTGGGTCTGGAGAGATGGCTCAATGGTTAAGGGAACTGACTGCTCTCCTAGAGGAGCTAGGTTCAGATTCCTGGCACCCACACGGTGAGTCACAGCAATTGGTAATTCCAGATCCAGGGCATCTAATACCCTTTTTTGGCCTCCAATGGCACAGAAATGTGGCGCAAAGACATACATGAAGGCAAAATATTTATACGTACAAAATACATGTTTTGTTTGAGACAGGAATTTTACTATGTGGCCTTGGCTATCCTGGAACTCACTATGTAGATCAGGCTGGACTTGAACTCACAGAGATCTGCCTGAGTGCTGGCAGTAAAGGCCTTTGTATGACATATGTCTAAAGTTAATTTTTGAAAAGCCGTTTATGGGGCTGGGGATGCAGCTCAGTTGGTAGTGTGCTCCTCAGTACCACATAACCCAGTCAAGGTGGTACACACCTGTAATACCAGTAGCTCTTGGGCAGTTGAGGGATGAGAACCAGGAATTCAAAACCATCCTTGGCTACATGGAGTTTGAAATGATGATTCCGATCTACATAAAACCCAGGGCTTGGGAGACTGAGACAGGAGGGTTGTCAAGAGTCCAAGGTCTTTGCTACTATCCTAGTTTGGGCTACTATTGCTGTGCTTAAACACCAGGACCAAAGCAAACTAGGGAGGAAAGGGCTTATGTCAGCTTCACTTTCCAGGTAACAGTCCATCACTGAGGGAAACCAGGACAGGAATTCAAACAGGGCAGGAACCTAGAGGCAGGAACTGCCAAGAGGCCATACATAAATGAGTCCAGGGTAACCAGAGATACACAAAGAAACCCTGCCTCAAAACGAAGAAGAAGAAGAAGAAGAAGAAGAAGAAGAAGAAGAAGAAGAAGAAGAAGAAGAAGAAGAAGAAGAAGAAGAAGAAG
>CAJQZJ010001558.1:16999583-17019854 GCA_907164525.1 Lophiomys imhausi
ACACACACACACACACACACACACACACACACACACACACACACACAAAAGGTAAGTGTTCAGACTGGGTATGGCGATACACACAGTTGCGATCCCAACACAGAGAAGGCCTGAGCAGCCAGCCTGGTGTACATAGCAAGTTCAAGGCAGCAACAGGAAGACCCTATCGCCACCACAGATGAGGGAGGAAGCTCAGTTGTAAAGTATTTGCCGAACATTGCTTTAAACCTGAGGTTCAATATCCAGCAATACAAGAAAAAAAGAGTTTTGATTTTGCACTAATTTCTGGCATATTCTGTGTTCACAGATAGAAGATAATTTGAGTGGTCATTATTTGATAGCCCAAAGCCAAGGAAATAAAAAACAAAGAGAAAAGTTGATATTTTGATTTTGTTTTAAAGTCATACTGTGCAAATACTTAGAAAAGACAAGTGGTATCGAGCTGTCTTGATGCGAATTTCATCTAGGAGTTTTCTTACATTTCAGTCATTTCTTTTACATTTTTTAAATAAATGCAGGGTTTGTTATCTTAGGAAGAGATTACTTAAAAACCTGAGGAATGAATCCTCATAAGTAATAATAGCCACTAGCTAATAAGTGAAATAATTTACTCTTAAACAAGGAAGTACCCAAGAATGTGTGTTCATTTTTTACAGTTAACAAAATTATTAAAATAGAAGATAAGAAATAATTGCCTTGTCTCTTTTTTTTTTTTCTCCTTTCAATCACATTTAGGAAAACTCCTCCTTAATTTGGTAGACCATATTGAAGTGGTCAGAGATTTAACTTTTGCTCCAGATGGGAGCTTAATCCTTGTATCTGCTTCAAGAGATAAAACTCTCAGAGTGTGGGACCTCAAAGATGATGGTATGTATGTCATTTGTCTTTCCCCAGCTGTGTAAAAGAATAAGGTTTTTGGTTTTGTTTCTTTTTTTTTTTGAGGCAGGGTCTCTCTATAGCCATAGGTGACTTGGAAATCACTGTGTAGACCAGATTAGCCTCACAGAGATCCACCTGCCTCTTGAGTGCTGGGATTAAAAGTGTCCACTTCTACCATGGTAGGACAAGTCTCTTGATACTACTATTGAGAGTGATTTGAGGATTGCCCTTGCCCTCCCTCCTCCCAGCTTTCTCAGGATACCAGAACTCATAGTTCTAGGAGGTAAGACCAGGAGAATTGAGAGATCCAGGCCAAACTTGGCTACTTAGCAAGACACTGTTTCAGAAAACCACAAGCCAAATGACTTGATGATCAGGGTTTTTTCCTTTTTTCTGTTTAATACTTGGGTCCCTTTCCCATATAGATGAAACAAAAACACAGATTAAGTGACCCAGAACAGGTGCCAGCAGTTACTATAATAAACAGTCTTGACACTGCTCAGAAACCAACCGCACAGATCTGTAACTGGTTCCAGGGGAACCAACATCTCCTGGCCTCTGTGGATGCGTGTTGTACACAGTTATAACATGCAGACAAATCACTCACATATGCTGGGTGTGGTGGCACACGCCTTTAATCCCAAGCACTCAGGAGGCAGAGGCAGGTGGATCTCTGTGAGTTTTAATAATCAACCCCACTTTAATTTTTTGAAAGGATATTAAAATTTTCCAGTGAAGGTTCATTCGGGCATTTTGGTTAAAAGTACAGCTCTGGCAATTACAGCAGAACTATCTTCAGCTTGGTTCAGCTCCCTAGGGGCCTAACTTTGCAGGTTTGTGGGATCAGTTCCACAGTCTCATCAGCCTGTGCGTTATTTACCGGTCAGGATTTAAAGTCTATAATAACAATTCTCTGGCGTCCACCAGTCTCAGCTTTCTCCTCCGCCCAAGCTCGCTTCAGGCTTTGCTCATTCGTTAGCTTATGCAGTTTTGATCCTGCTGCTGACCGCTATTCAGTTCTGCAGCTTAGAGTTCCTTTCTTTGCCCAGGCTATTTTATCATGGCCTCAGGGCATAAAGCCTACGTTTTTTGTATCTATCGAATTTATTCCTTCTCTCTGTCATGTGTCAAGAGAGAGTCATGTGAAGCCCCCAAGTTTATATAGGGGGTCCTCTTGTGCTCTTTTGAAATGTCCCGTGGATTCTCAAATGCTTGGGAGAACTTGCAGTTCCTGCGACTTTTCCAGCTTTGTAGCCATGCCTCCACTGGGTGCCCTTCCGAAGGCCTCTGTCAAATCTTGACTCCTCCCATTTTGTAAGGTATTAGCAGCTGAAAGCAATTGCTAGCCAGAAACCCTGTTTTTAGTCCATATGCTGCCATGCCAGGTGCCCCCAAGTACCAGGCTGATTTTCCTGCCTTTGAAGAATCTTACTCTAGTTCTAACCTATTACAGACCTTAAAACAACAAATGTAGTTATCCAATAAAATTTAGATTATAGCCTGATATATGAATCAGGATTTGTAACATGGTTAAATGCTGTTAAGCATAGGTCATAAATTCTTAAAAAGTAAGAGATGTTTTTCCCTCTAATCTCACAGAAAAGTATGTTGGTATACTCAGTTTTTTCTGAAACATGGTGCCTTGGTATTTACAAAGCTTTATCTTGCTTGAGAGGAACAGAAATGTAGATCAGGCTGAAATACCTGCCTTTGTCCCCTGAGTACTGAGATTAAAGGTATACAGTAGTATGCCTGCCTTTTGCCTTTTTCTTTCTTTCTTCTTCGTTTTTGGTTTTTCAAGACAGGGTTTCTCTTTGTAGCCCTGACTGTCCTGGACTCACTCTGTAGACTAGGCTAGCCTTGAACTCACAGAGATCCTCCTCCCCCTGCCTCCCGAGTGCTGGGATCAAAGGCGTGTGCCACCATGCCCAGCTTGGCTTTCACATTGTAAAATGTATTATTTTTCGTTGTGTATGTTCATGTGTGTCTACGTGGGGGTATGTATGTATGGGTGCCTGAGGAGACCAGAGGCGTCAGATCTGTATCTAGAGTTGCAGGCAGTTGTAAGCTGCCCAGTAAAGGTGCTGGAGTCAGACTCGGGTCCTCTGCAGAGCAGCGTCAGTTGTGCTCTTGACTACTGAGAACTGTCTCCAGCCCGGAGTAATTTTATCAAGCAGCAGATAATACACTCTGTGAGTTCAAGGCCAGCCTGGTCCTCATAGTAACTCCTAGAACAGCCAGAGCCACATAGAGACCCAGACTTGGAAGAAAGGAAAGCAAGCAAGCAGGTGGCAGATATTGAAGGCCTCTCTTTCTTGTACATTGTTTTAGCTGTGAAAGTTTATAGCTGTAGGCCACTGTCATGTCAGTCAAGATGTTACTGATTTGAAATGCATTCTCCTGACATACTATGCTTCTTTTTCAGGAAACATGATGAAAGTTTTGCGGGGACATCAGAACTGGGTGTACAGTTGTGCATTCTCTCCTGACTCTTCTGTGCTGTGTTCAGTTGGAGCCAGTAAAGCAGTATGTGTCAAAGTTCCTGTACATGTGTTGTGAATTGGATGATAATATATGCGTAATCATATTAAATCTAAGTAATCTATTAAGTCTCTGCTCGGTGTCATGAATATCTTAAATGCTTTATTTCATGATGGAGAGAATTTGCATGTAGAAAATTAGTTATTTGTGAATTGAGAAATTGAATTGCTTTTAGAAATGTTTATAAAATGAAGGGTTGGGCCAGGTGTGGTGGTGCACACCTTTAATCCCAGCACTCGGGCGGCAGAGACAGGCAGATCTCTGTGAGTTCAAGGCCAGCCTGGTCTACAGAGTGAGTTCCAGGACAGCCAGGGCTGTTACACAGAGAGACCCTGACTAGAAAAACCAAAGGGGGGGGGGAGGGGTGAAATCTAGGAATGCCTATGTGCTATAGACTAAATCTAGTTCATTTTAAAGATATTTCCTTGCTAATTATTTTCTTTGTTTTTGGTTTGTCCAGTTTGCTGGGGTTCATTGTTGTTGCTTTTATTTATGTTTTTTAAGTTTTGAGTCCCAGCTGATCCTGGACATTTATCTGAGAAAAAAATTAATTTAAAAACATAATAAACTTATCATTTGTGTATGTGCTACAGTGGATTATAGATGAAGCTGCACATTGTTTTACTTCATGCCTATTGACAGCTTAAGTAGTGATTGTTAAGGGTG
Organism: Lophiomys imhausi; assembly: GCA_907164525.1. Lineage (NCBI taxonomy): Eukaryota > Metazoa > Chordata > Mammalia > Rodentia > Muridae > Lophiomys > Lophiomys imhausi. Next base: position 17,003,670 of record CAJQZJ010001558.1, read on the forward strand.
GTTGTGCTTTTAGTGAACTCTCAGCTTACTAGCTCTGAGTTAATGTACTTTTAAGAGCTTAGCAGTATTTATGAAACTTGCTGAACTCCAAATATGTGTGATGATCACAACACTCTTTGGACTAATGGGGGTGGGGGTTGTAGCTGGATAAAACACATTTTATTTTACTGAAAAGTATGTTAAAATGACAGTTGTGAATGTTAGAACTTTAGAACAAAATGGCTTAGGTTTGGCTTTTTGTTTTTGTTTTTTAATCATAAAAACAAGCTAGATGTTGACATTGCTATTTTAGGCTGTGTGTTTTCCATATGCTTCTTGCTTTCCCTGTCACAGGTGGTGGCAGCAATATTGGTGTGATTGAGGTTATGCTGGCACCACTCGCACACAGGCGCACAATGGTGTTAGCTGGGCAGAAAGAGTGGCATCTCTGGCTACCGGGCTGGGGGCGACCTTTACCCTAGGATGAAGTAACCTTGCATTCGGCTGCAAGGTGTACTGTACGTACACAGGTGCTGGTCGACGTCCACTTTCTGCTTTTCTTTCTTTTCTTTTCTTTTTCTTTTTTCCCCCCCTTTAAAAAATAATTTCCCCCACAGTAAAATCCAGACTCAAGTAAATTGATCTTCCAGTTTGATGGAGCTGAGAGTCTGACAAGTGAACCCAATTATAAAATAACTGGTTTTTGAGTGCTTTCTGGTTTTTTTTGGAATTCTTAAGATAGTGGCAGTACCTTAAATCATTGAACCAGTTATAGTACTGGTTTTCTTATGGAAATAATGTGTGCAGAAAGGAAGTAGCAGAAAAGATTGCTCTACTTCAAGAGGAGGGAAGCTGTCTCACTAGGCTTGCTGTAAACCTCCAAGCTTATGTTTAGTCTCACAGACAACAGGAGGCACTAAAATCCTGTCTAGAGCTATTTGAGAGGCTGAGGCAAGTGGATCACAAATTCAAGGCCAGCCTGGGCTACTTAAAGGCTAGCCTGGACTTTGTGGTGAGACATGGCCTCAAAGCAAAAAATTAGCAAAACTTATTTAGAACCTTCTGCACTGTCTTTGGATGTTTAAAATCTAAACTGTATGTGAACTTATTTTTTAAGCAATTTAACTGTTTTATGCTGAAATAACTAATAGACTATAGTCAGTTTGGAAAAATAAATGTTAAATCTTGATTACCAAAAATATTGTAATTATATTATTTTCATAAAATAGCATTTTCATTTGTAATGTGGTTTGACATCCTTGTTTGTTTGTTTGTTTGTTTGCCAACAAAATTACATTTGGCTGTGAAAATTCTCTTTGCTTGCAGTATCTGTTTCTCTTCCTAGGCTCTCGGTGGTGACCCAAGCCTATTGTGTAAACAAGTGATTATCTCAAAGGGAGATGCCAATGGAGTAACATTTGCTAACATTATATTTTCTGTCTGTATATCTTTTTAATAATTGGTAGTTTCTGGAAAAAAGAGAAAGGGGTTTGTAATATTTAACCCTATTTATTTCCATATATTTTACTTAATTAGTTTTTGGAATAAATGGATTTCAGTACTTGTGTTTAAATTGCATTGCCTTTATTTTTTCCTTTAGGCTTATTTTTTAAATTAACATTTAACAGAAACATTTGAAATAGAAATTTGCATGTTTGCTTTAATTAACTTAAAGACTGATTTTTTTTTTAAATCTACGACACTGAGCATATTTTTTAAATTACTCATAATTTGTAATTAATTTAATGTAATATTAAAGTAGCAGTTGTAGTTTAAGATGTGCCCCTTTATCCTCTGTGTGTCTGAGTGAAACTATAACATTTGCCTTTTTATTATTCAGGTTTTCCTTTGGAATATGGATAAATACACCATGATAAGGAGACTCGAAGGGCATCACCATGATGTTGTAGCTTGTGACTTTTCTCCTGATGGAGCATTGCTAGCTACTGCATCTCATGATACTCATGTTTACATCTGGGATCCGCACAGTGGAGACATTCTGATGGAATTTGGGTGAGTACAACATGAATTATTTCTGTGCATAATCCAATTGGCTATCACTGTAGCTTTGAAGAAATTATGTGGAAAATTGGAATCCCTAACAAAATGTGAAATTAGCAGTCTCATTGTGCAAAGCTTTAGATAAACTCAGAGTAAACCTGGCTCATATTAGGTGGTATTTAACAGTGTCTGGGTCTGTAGAAATGGTAATCTACTGGAGTTTCATGCCTGGGAATATTGTTAAACAGAAGTTGGACTTGAATGTTGTGACAAAGGTGAACAATTCTTTCAAAAGCCCTTGCTTTTGTTGGGGCTGTAGCAGGGAGCACAGTGACTGTGTTCCCTTCGCTGAGAGCAGTCCTGAGGATGGTCCACCTCTGACTCAGCACACAGCTTTCTATTGCATCGAGCTGGGCTGTACCAGCACTCTTCAGTCTTAGTTGTATCATCAAAGCCCCACTTTAAACCTTATTCATTTTGTTCCTTGAATTGATTCTGAAACCCACGGAAAATCTGTCTCTGACCTCAGGCACCTGTTTCCCCCACCTACTCCAATATTTGCCGGAGGGGCAAATGACCGATGGGTGCGAGCTGTGTCTTTCAGTCATGATGGACTGCATATTGCAAGCCTTGCTGACGATAAGTGAGTATATGGAGTATAGCTTTGACTTTATTTATACTTTACAAAGGGTTTTGGTTTGTTTTTTTTTTGTTTGTTTTTTAGTCCTTCTACTTAATGAAAGCATGTTTTAACTCATAACATCTTTCTTTAACTAGATTTAGGTTTTTTTGGAGGGGGCAGATTGTTTGCTTGTTTGTTTGTTTGTTTGCATGTAAAATGGTCTTGGTGTGTGGGCTAAGTTGATCTTGAACTTAAGATTCTTCTACCTTTGCCCCCTGAGTGCTGGGAATTTGGTGTGGCCACTATACCCATCCTGTAACTGGGTTTTAATATCTATCTAGACAACACCTGGGGACGTATTGCTTTTTTTTTTTTGCCTTACTGGCTGTGGTGGTACACACCTGTAAATTGGTGTCCACTACTTTTGAGATTGGGCTAATCTAGAAAAGAGTAATGCAGATTGTGTTATATTGGGTAAGAAAATGAGAAAGACTCCAGTTATGAACATTACAGGTTCAAGCACTTGAGGTTACAAAGCCATGCCTTTTTTTTTTTTTTAAATATTTTATTTATTTATTTATTATGTATACAGTATTCTGTCTGCATGTATGCCTGCAGTCCAGAAGAGGGCACCAGATCCCATTAGAGATGGTTGTGAGCCACCATGTGGTTGCTGGGAATTGAACCCAGGACCTTTGGAAAAGCAGACAGTGCTCTTAACCTCTGAGCTACCTCTCCAGCCCCGCCTTGTAATCTCTTTAGAGATTACCAAATGGTATAAAATGTAAAGTAGTCTGTATGTAAAGCATGATAGTATAGAATATGGAAGCTCATGCCTGTAATTGCAGCACGTGGGAGGCTGAAGCAAGAGGATCCCACCTTGGGCTATGTAGGGAGATCCTATCTCAGACAAAACAGAAAGTCACATTTGCTGGATGGAGATGACACAGGCCTGTAATCCCAGTGCTTGGGCAATAAAAGCAGGAAGATCAGGAGTTTGATGTTGGCCTGGGTCACATATGAGCCTGTCCCAACCAAAGTTACCGCGGTCTTTGAGAGTGAGTGTGTATCTCTGCACTCTGACTCACAATACAGAAGCCTAGCGTTTGGACTTACTCAACTTACTAGATGGCTTATTTCCCTTGCAGAATGGTGAGGTTCTGGAGAATCGATGAAGATTGTCCAGTACAAGTCGCACCTCTGAGCAATGGTCTTTGCTGTGCCTTTTCTACTGATGGCAGTGTTTTAGCTGCTGGGTAAATCGTCTTGTTTCTTTGCTTTTGAAGATTTGCTTTTACTTTATGAGTGCATGTAGTACTTGGGGAGGCCAGAAGAGGGTGTGATCTAGAACTGGAGTTATAGGAGGTTGTGAGCCATCATGTAGGTGCTGGAACTGAACCATGCGTGGTCTTCTGGAAAAGCCTCAAGTGCTCTTAACAGTTGAGCCATTTCTCCATCCCCCTCTTCTTTATTAACAAAAACAGTTCTTTAAATTTCGTAGGCAAACTATTTATAATGCTGTTACTGTCTTGTCCTGGAGTACATCATTGGTTAGTTCTAATTAGATTTTAAGGTGAGATGTGTGAATCTGATACACAACTGAGGGACATGGGATATGTGTAGTTGGGTGACTTTGCTTTTGTTTTTCCATTTCACTAAAGGACACATGATGGAAGTGTATATTTTTGGGCCACTCCAAGGCAAGTCCCAAGCCTTCAACATTTATGTCGCATGTCAATCCGAAGAGTGTTGCCCACCCAGGAAGTCAAGAAACTGCCTGTTCCTTCCAAAGTTTTGGAGTTTCTCTCCTACCAGATTTAGAAGGAAGACTGCCTTTCCTGGTGGGGCCTGACAGAACACCCTTTACAAAACACACCTCAAGCTTCACCAGCTCCAGCATCTGTTCTTGAAGGCTCATAAGATTTATTTAATTTCATCAACTCTTATACTTCATTTTGTTAGTTGGACTTTTAAAGCATTATTTATAGACCATAGGAGAAATATTTCTGAACATATCATGTAATTTTAAAGGTTAACTGTGAAAACATATACATACTTGTATATATTTAGACATGAGCTGCTATGTATTGAACGGGCCCTTTTAGTTTTCTAACTCTTAGTTCTGACCTGTATATATTGCTTCAGTAGAGCCGTGATATGTATATGCGCTGTTTGTTGGAGCGAAATGTGTGGAATTGTTTTCTTTTTTTCTTTGGGAGCACTGAGTTTAGATGATACTGAATTCAAGCAGAATTGCCTCATAGGAAATGGGATTGGTTAGGATGGCTAGTGTCAGACTGACTGGTGAGAGAGTGTTTGTATAAAGAAAAGATTTTCTGAAAGAATGGTGTCACGGAATTTGAATGTGATGCTTAAAAAAGAGTCAGGAAAGGGGTAACTAGAAAAAGGTTGTCTCTCTGTAGGCCTTAATTTTGGAAAGCAGCTGCTTACCCCTCAGAGAATAAAGTATTATGCATTCTTGTCAATTTGAAAAATACATCTACTGTATTATTGCTGAATATTTTGTTAATACTAAGGGACAGTTTTTTTAAAAATACATATTCTGTTTCTGCAGAGGATGATATTGGTGACTTACCAAAGAGAAGCAATACAATATGGATGCTTTAGCCTTTTATTTATCTCATCTGCAGATATTGAGAATGTATACATTATGTAAAGTGCTTGTTTTATATCTTGGTTGAGTTTTTTTAATTAAAAGACATAAAATCGATACATTGCAAATGTTTCTTTCCTGGTAGCATTGTATAATATCTTTGTTTAGCTGCACTGTAAGATTTATGGTGGACCCAGAAACACCCAAGGCAGAAAACAGCGAGGAAGAAACCGTGTCACAGGAAGGCATTGCTTTGTGAGCTCATGCATGCTGCTCTGGGGCACTGCTGTACTTGTTCTTACTTAGATTCACCTTAAAGCTGTAGAGCAAAGGAAACAGCTTCTGAGCAGAACATCTTTTAGAGAAAAGACAACCTCAAAGTAAACCTATCTGGTTAAATGATAGAGGTTGGTAGTCTGGGCCCTTGAAGAACGCAAACACACTCTGTGGGCCATGCATGATCTCAGGGATATGACCGTCTCCTGAGAATATTTGGAAGTTCTTTTTTTTTGTGACTTAATTATTGTTTTATTATACATTCTACCATACTTAAACATCTACCTCCCTTCCAACCCATATTCCTTCCAATCCCCCAACACTAGATGGGAGAGAAAGAAGGTTAGAGAGGAAAGGGATGTAGGTCTCTTGAGCTACTTCCTGCTTATTAGGGTCGTTGGGTTCTTTTGGAGACAATACCAATTTCAGTTGTTAGGAAATCCAATAGTCCAGTAAACCAGCAACAGCAAACACAGAAAACCAAGAAACACAGCAGCAATGCAGGGGAGCATCAGCAGGGAGAGCAGCAACCTCTTTCTACTTCATAGCTCCCCCCACCGGCCCCCATCCCTTTTCAGGCTCTGGCTCCTCTCCAGAGTCCTCAGAATTCAACTTTCTGTAGCTGGTTATGCCATGCCCATGCTGGCACATGAGGGACAATTATAATTAACAGCTGTGGACCAACTGAAACAACCCCATATCTGGGACTGGACTGGTGGCCATCACAGGCTAGCTGCCTGTCTGGACCCCGTGGCGCAGAACTGATGTTGGCCTCTGGCTTTAGGGAATATTAGGCTACTCTTTATTCAGATGCTCTTAGGTCAGAACACTGAATGTACACATAGCCTCTCTCTTCTCTGTCACCTACTGATGCACATGTGATACAGCAACCACATCAGCAAATGCCTCTATGGGCAGGGACATGCAGAAGTTCTTCTTTTGGCATATTTTTTTAACATATTAAAGTATGTGGAAGTGATTATGAAAGGCAGAAAAGAATCCAAGTAATTTCTCAAGTGACATATATATTATACATTAAGCAAAGGCATCTGTAACCTCTTAATGTTTTTTTTTCTCATTTCACTTGTATATATACTATAATCTTAAAAATAAGATTTAGGGACTGGAGAGATGGCTCAGCAGTTAAGAGCACTGCCTAGTGCTCTTCCAAAGGTCCTGAGTTCAATTCCCAGCAACCACATGGTGGCTCACAACCACCCACAATGTGATCTGGTGCCCTCTTCTGGAATGCAGGTGTGCATGCAGATAGAGCACACATATGCATAAAATAAATAAAATAAATCTTTAAAATAAAAAAAATATATAAGATTTAAAGGGTCAGCTGGGCATGGTGGTGCGTAGGGAGGCAGAGGCAGTCGGGCAGATCTCTCAATTCAAGGCCAACCTGGTCTACAAAGCAAGTCCAGGACAGCCACATATATACAGTGAAACCCTGTTTGAAAAAGCAAAAGGAAAAAAAAAAAGATTTTAAAAAATGTTTAACCTAAAATTTAAATATATAAAAAATAGGATTTTAAAAATTATACTTAATCTCCACATGACTGTTTACATAACCACACCAAATACCACTAATGTAAAAATATTTAGTTGAATGATCCACATTCTGCTTATGATAGCCCCAGCTGTTTAAGGGACACAGCAAAATGTGAGACCCATGCAAACATGCCTGAGCTTCCTTTTGTCTTAGAGGAACCCGGGGAGCAGTGACAGGATGGTGGTTCTACATGCCCAAAGGGAGACAGCAAAAAAAGTGGTTGGGCTCTTTCTTGGGCCAGATTCTAGCTGTATGATTTTAGGTTGAAGTTGCTTTTTCTTATATATTTCTCACTACAACCATGCCATTTGGAGAACTACATTTTTATGTTTTTTTTTTTTTTTTTTGAGACAGGGTCTTACATGTAGCCCTCCCTGGGTGGCCTGTAACTCACAGAGATCCCCCTATTTCTGCTTCCTAGCTGATTTCCCCTCGGTGCCTGGAAGGGTGATATGAATGGAGCAAAGTGTCGTCTGCTGTCATATTGATGCATACCACTTTAAGACCTGTAACCTGAACTGAGGTTGAGGTTGGCAAACCCTTAGTTTATGATCCTTGAAATTCCTTGCCTGCTTGTGATTGAGATAAAGTTGGACTGGGCTGGTCTGCACTGCCCTCAGGGCAGCAAGACCTATAACCGGCTGAAGGAAACTAGCAGGATTCTTAGTCTAGGCAGTGGACCTGGCTGTCAGCCGAGTTCAAGAATAAGAAAAGAAAAGGCATGAGAAGTTAAACATTGTCTCTCACAGAAGCCGCGGAGGCCCTGAACCTCCCATCAGAGCGAAGGCTTGGAGGTGCCCACCAGCCTAAGTGCATTTTAGCTATAGGACACGCACATCATAAAGGTAGACTACTACAGCTTCTGAAGAGGTCGCCCAGTGGAGAAGTGTCCTTGCTGCCAAGCCTTGAGGACCTGAGTTCAGAACCTCTCTCTGTGTGGGATAGAGAGCTGATCAGCACAAGTGTTGTCTGACCCGTACAAGCACTTCACCTCCGCTTGTGGGCATCCCTTCCACAGCACTAAAAACGTAAAGTGGGTAGCCACTGGAACAGATCTGCTGTGTTACTTCGTGAGCACAGGACGCCACGAAGTACCAGGATGCCACGCTGAGGACTCAGCAAACAAGTATACAGAACTCAGAGCTGATGTGTGAAGAAAGCAGGAAGCTTGTGTCCTACAGGTGACCCTTTCTCAAAACACAAATGAAGCGCCCATGGGATGGTGAAATCTTCAAATGTATATGTGTGTATAAGGTGGTATTCACTGGATACTTGCATAGTGCACACACAAATCTACACTTGTGTATGAGCGGTCTTCACAGCAACAGCACTCAGTTCAGAGCAACTGCAAGTAGGTTGCTTAAGTAAGGTATTAGGATAAATGTTCTTCTGGTTAGTTTTTTATATAGGGCCAGGGGCTGGAGGGCCACCTGCTCTTCTAGAGGACTGGGGTTCAGTTCCCAGCACATAACTGTCTGTAACTCCAGTTTCCTTTCTGGAATCTGGACACCATTTCCTGGCACCAACCATTCATGTGTGCAGTAGAGTTATATGTGAGTTTGTGTTTCAGTAAGAGCATAGGTAGACTCAGTGTCAGTGTACTGGCTTTTTTGGTTGTATTTAAATCCTATGTCTCTGCGAAGTCAGAACTGTTGACAACAGACAATATGATGGCGCCTGAAGGAATGATTGTCATAACTTTGGTGTGTGTTTATGTAAGGTGTTCTGATGATTAAACATCTTTGCTAGGTGCTGGTGAGATAGCTTAGTGGCTTAGAGCATTTGTTACTTTTCCAGAGGACTTGAGTTCTGTTCCCAGCACCTACATTGCAACTCACAAATGTTTGTAACTCCAGGGAATCCAAGATCTTCCTGTGACATTAGACACATCTGTGGTTCACATACATACATACAGGCAAAACACACACATAACTCTAAAACAAAACAGTAACAACAACAACAAAAATCAGAACAAAAAGACCCCTCGCTCTAAAGCTCCCTTTTATCCAAAAGCAAAAATTGGGTTCGCACCAGAGATAAAGTGAGACTATTACAGGTGATGTGCAGCGTTATGTGGTAGTCATTTGATCCAGTTGTTATTAACTCCAGCAGTACATATTCCTACTTAGAGCCAACTGGTGCTTATCTTGTGACTTTAAAAAAAAAATCAGTTTTCAGACTGGGAAATAACTCAGTGGTAGTGTGTCTCCCCAGCATGCTGGAGGTCTCCAGGTTAACCCACAGCACCACAAGGGGGATAAAAAGAAGAAAGGAAGAATTTTGGAACTAGAGAGATGGGTCAGTTAGTAAAAGACTTGCTGTGCAAGCCTGAGGGCCTGAAGTCGGATACCTACCATGTAAAAAGCCAAGCGCCCGGCACATGACTCAATAATTCCAGCCTTGGTGACAGATTCCCAGAGCTCACTGGCCAGCCACAGCCATTGTACCCAAATCAGGGAGAAACCCTGTCTAAAGAAATGCAGCAGAGAGCTATCAGAGAGATGCTCAAATGCTGGTCTGTGGCCACACACATGAATTCCTCCACCTATGACTTAGAGGGGGAAGTATAAAATCATCACTTGCAGGTCCAAAAGACTGAAGCAGCTCTCCCAGTAGGCTGCGTTGATTGATGATGCAATGTTGTAATGCAGTAGAGACGATGGGTTGTTCCCCTCTCAACACTGCCGGCGGTGAGTCAGTATCACACAAGAATAGATGATGTAAGAATAGAGATGCCTGAAGATGAGGATATGAAGCGGTTCCCAGCTTACATTTGCCTCAGTCCTAAACACAAAAGGGAAATGAGAAAGTTGCATGATTCTCAGTGTCCATCTTGGCAGTTGCTGAGGAAAAGGACAGTTAACTGTATGTTAGGAACTGGACATTGGCCACCAGCCCGCTAACATGTAGAACTATTTGTCCTAATGGTATGATATTAGGAAATGGGGAGTTGGGTAAGTGGCTAGGCCGTGAGGGTGGGAGCCCTTGTAATGGGATTTGTGCCCTTATAAAACTGATCTTAGATATCCATTCTGTTAAGAAGCAAGAAAGGGGCCTTTACCAGTCCCCAACTGTGCTGGTTCCTGGAGCTGACGTCCAGGGCTGTGAGAAGTGTCTGTTGTATCTAAGCCACTCAGTCTGTGTGTACTTTTTAACAACAGCATAAACAGACCTTAGAATTCCTCCTTACTTAGATGAGCCAGGAGTAAGCTCTGCTAACACACAGAGCTAGCCACTTCTGTGCATTCCCTACTACTAAGGTTTGAGTCTGAAAATCCCTCCACAGGCTTGTTTTGAAGGCTTGAAGGTTACATTAAAGGAGTTAGGGTCTGCCTGGTGGAATCAGGTCACTGAATGTTAGGGAGTTGTGAAAGTTATACCTACCCTTACTTGTGGCCTAGCTCTACTTCCTAATCTGCCACCATGTGAACAACCGTGGCCTCATATTCCACTGCCATGCCTACTCTACCTGCTGGACCAAGTAAGACAGTATGTGTCCATTAAGTTGGTTCTGTCGGGAGCTTTGAGCACAGTGACATGGAAGTCAGTGACACACCCAATGATGCCTGCCTCTGTAGAGGGTTCAAGTTTTCGTTTGGATGAGATTGGTGGAGCTGGGCAGAGAATGAACCGACTTCCCAGTGGGCCTTCTGGGTTGCAAGGGTCTGCAGGCAGTACCTGGGAAACGGTCCAGAAACCCCCAAGTCAGAGGTGGTCCTCACCTCTTCTATTTTTCTCTCAGTCTGGTTTTCTGCTCTTCAATTTCATCAGGCCCAGGTCTCAGGATTGGACTTTCGAATAAAGCCCTGATTCGAATAAGTTAATCATTCTTAGATGTTGATTCCTTGTTTAGAAGGCAAATTCCTTACACCTCAGGAGAATCTGCAGCCTTCCCATGGGAGCTGTTGGTGCCTTGCCCTTGGGTCCACAAGGACTGGTTGTTGGTGCCAGTGCTTGATGAGGAACCAGCCCCTGGGGAGCAGACATGGACATATCCCAAGTTGGGAGGTTTGATGAGAGACCCCAGATCCAGCCACCCAGCTTGTGTTATGTGGCGAAAGCAGTTCCCTCAACTGGGTCACGCTGCTCAACATCTGGCCAAAGCTGAGCCTTCTGGGCTTAGTCCCATCTGGCTCCCAGCAGGAGGGTGTGCATACAGCAGTCTGGCCATGCTCCTCACCCCAAAACTGCTGCTCAGAGGATGTTGCAGACATGGTTACTGAGGCTGTTCTCCTGAGGAAGACTTGTGTGATTGCTAGCATGGCTGCTAAATGATGTAATAAAATCTTCCCACATCGGTGACATCGGCTCTTACTTCCTTTCTGCAGTGTTGGGTCCTGGCAGCCACTTGACACTTGTTACCAATATTTGTTGAGCACCGATCACAGGCTCATTTCACTGTTCCGGGTGCTCTTCAGTAGTCCTGGGAAGTTTTATTGTCTTCCTTTTATGACTGTGCAAGTTGAGAGACTAGTTCCCTCCTCTAGGTAGAGATGGTCAGATGATCTTGAGGTCCAAGATGGCACTGAACACAGACTCCGTTTCTCTTCATAATAGTTGTGGGTGGATGCTAGAAAGAAAGTCAGTCTCCTGCCTGTATCTATGCCAACCTCCGGCCCCCTTTCCCAGGGAGGCCAGTCATGGCTAACCCTGTCCCAACACGCCCTCCCCGTTTCACTGGACTGCAAAAAACAAACAAGGAATGGCCCTGAACATAACGAGGCGATTGAAATAAACACAGAATGACGATTGTGCCCTGCCCTTTGCTCAGTGCCTAGGAAAATTACACCAGAGGTTGGTTAGTTTTTCCCTCCACACTGCTGTCCTTGGGTACACATATCTCACTCAAACAAATCATTGTTACTGCCCACGTGACAAATTCAACTCAAGCAGGATGAAGCAGGATTCAGCAGGCCTGGGCTGAAGGTGAGAAATGAGCTGGCCTCGAAGCTCAAATGTTGAAGATCAACACCTGACCAGGCCGCAGGAGCCTCTTGTACCATCAAGATTAGCCTCCTGTCCGGAGGTGACCTGGACGGAGTCCTTGAGGCTGGATTGGACTGGATGTAAGTTCTGTGTCAGCCCAGGCCTGACACAGACGTAGGGCAAATCCAGACAAGGCAGGCCTCACCAGGAACAAAGCTCAGTCATTCTTGCCACACTTCCCTGATGAACGTTAGACTTTAATTCTCCTTCTCAGAAGCCAAGTGTGGTTTCGAATGCTTGTGTGCCCAGCACTTGGGAAGTGGAGGCAAGCTAAGGCCACCCTGATCTAAAGGAGACCTTGTCTCAAAATAAAAACCTCCTTTACTTAAAAAAAAAACAAAAACAAAGATTATTTATTTGTTTGTTTTCAGGGGCAGGGGCTTGAGACAGGGTTTCTCTGTGTATCCATGGCTGTCCTGGACTCACTTTGTAGACTAGGCTGGCCTCGAACTCATGGAGGGAGATCCACCTGCCTCTGCCTCCCGGGTGCTGGGATTAAAGGCGTGCACTGCAACCGGCTGGCTAAGATGTTTTCTTTTCATCGTGAGTGTGCCTATGTGTGATGAGCAAGCCATGTGGCTGTGGGTGCCCTCAGAAGCCATTAGGAGGTACTGAACCCCCAGAAGCTGGAATTACAGGCAACTGTGAGCTGCCTGACACAGACAGGTGTTGTGAACCTAACTGAAGGATTCTCTGAAAGAGAGTCAAGGACCATCTCTCCAGGCCCCTCCATCACATTTTAATATCTCTGAAACTGAGATATATTTTGTAATCAATGTGATTTTCAAAAATCTTGTTGAGTATGGTAGCACATGCCTGTAATCCCAACACTCAAGACACTAAGGCAAAAGGATAGGGAGTGGGAAGCAAGCCAGGTGGTGGTGCATACCTTTAATCCCAGTACAAGGGAGGCAAAGGCTAATCTGGTCTAATTGAGTTCCAGGACAGCCAGGGCTACACAGAGAAACCAAAAAAAGAAAAAGTAAGAAGGAGACCAGGAAGAAGAAAGTTGAAGGCAATTTGAACTCCAAGCAAAACTCTTTCAAAACAAAAGCAAACACAAATCTCAAATGGTGCACACTAAAATGACACATTATCTACCGTTGTGCGGATAAAAGTCAGTAGTGTGTAGAATTTCACGGAAAAGCCAGTACTGCATCCAGGCATGGTGAGGCATGCCAGCCATCCAGCACTTGGGATCTGGAGGTAGAAGGATCGGGGATTCTAGACCAGCCTAGGCTACATAAGACGCTGTCTTCAAAACAAAATCAGTAATTACGTTTTACATATAATTTAAGTCAGGAGACAAGCCGGGCGTGGTGGCACATGCCTTTAATCCCAGCACTCTGGAGGCAGAGGCCGGCACGTCTCTGTGAGTTCGAGGCCAGCGTGGTCTACAAAGTGAGTCCAGGACAGCGAGGAAAACACAGGGAAAACTTGTCTCAAAAAAAAAAAAAAAAAAAGTCAGGAGAATGTTATGTGTACTGTCAAGAATAAAAGATGGCCGAGACAGGTTGCCAAGGGGAGGATGATGAGGCAAGTTGGGGGGCAGAACATCTGTGAGACCTTCCTGGAAGTGACAGTGAGAACCAACCGAAATGTGTGAAATCAGGAGACATGTTCTGGGCTAGGGCTGGAGCAGAGTTGGGATGCCCCGTATCTCATAAACTGGGCTTGGTAGTACATGCTTGTAGTCCCAGCACTTAAGAGGCAGAGAGAGGCAGGTGGATCTCTGTGAGTTAGAGGTCAGTCTGGTCTACATAGCAAGTTCCGGGCAAGACAAGTTTCCATTGGGGAGGTCCAGTCTCAGAACAGAACAAAATCTCTGCAGTAGGCCTGGAGAGATGGTTAATCCATAAAGAGAGAGTGGCACTCTTTCCCTCTTTCGGAGGATCCAAGTGTAGGCCCCAGCTCCCTTGCTAGGTGGCTCACAGCCACCTCTAACTCCAGCTCCTAGGAACCCAACACCCTTTTCCAGCTCCATGAACCTCACAGACCTAGCCTAAGCTGAGAGAAAGCTGTTACTCATTCTGTGTGAGCTCACTAGCAACACTAGTCTTGGGTGTTTATGACAATTTCATCATTCATTCAAATTTGAGGCAAATCAGAGAAGTTGGGATTTTTAGTGTGTTGAGTAGGTGTTTCATGCCTTGGTTTTTATTTTCCCCTGAAACGAATGCTGATGGCCTGAAAAACAGCCACGCTCACTCAGAGCCAGGTGTCTTGTGAGTGCTGGAAGGATTGCCCAGGGCAGGGAGGGAGGAATGCAGAGAAGTGCATGGAAATCCAGCTTGGCCTCCTGTCACCCAAGGCCCCAAGCCAGCAGCCTTCTCCCACAGTCAAACCTGCCAGGGCTGGGCAGGCTTCAGTCCCAGGGGTGGAAGTTTTGCTAGAGCTAGTACATGGACCAACTTCTTGAGGCAGGTTCAGGATTTAGGGAGTCCCTTCAGCACAGAGGGACCAGGGCTCAGCCCCTCCCCTGTGCCCTGGTTGCTGGCTGCTCTAATCCGGGCTGCTTGGCATCTTGCTCCTCCCCCTGTGCCAGTACTGCCCATTCATTCATTCCTTCACTCAATCTGATGCAGGAGAAACTTGAATAAACTTGACGCTGTAAAGGTCATACTAATTTGGGGGGAAATGCTATGTTATACAAAGTTGCCTTTAGCTAAGGGACTGTGAGTTCAGTCCAGCCTGGTCTACAGAGTGAGATCCAGGGCAGCCAGAGCTACACAGAGAAACCCTGTCTGGAAAAACAAACAAAAAAAGAAACTATGAGAAAGAAAACTCTGTGTCATAAGCGAAATTTGGGGTTGCTGAGAAAGTTCATGCTAATGTTTATTTACAAGATTGACTTCCACTTAGGCTCATCTCCATAACAAAAGGAGACAACCCTGACTTACAAGTGGCCCTTGATCCATCCCCATGAACATGCCTCAAAGGGGCAGCTCAAAGAGGCCGTGAGGGGTCACAACCACCACTAAGTCCTGCTCTCCCCTGTGCTCTTATCAGGAGTCCCATAATTCTGCCAGGTGAGCAAGATGAACCCGAGTAACAACTATTTGAAAAGAACCTTGGGACCTGTAAATCTACCATTGATGCCCCTAGTGGCCAGGTTTGAAGTCTCCCGTGTCTAAGTTGCCCAAAGAGCTTCTTTCTATCCAAAGCAGGTTTTGGGGTGCATCTCTACAGTTCCATCAGTCAAATCCCCGTTCTTACATCATAGTGGGGGTGCCTACTCTTGGCAGAGGCATGCCCGACGAGAGGGCAGCTGCAAGGATTCCTCTCAGAACCCTGGGGCTTGGCCACAGGGCTGCATCTATGCACAAAGAGCAAGTGAGGTCAGAGTGGTGGCCTAGAGTCACAGTCAGAGGCAGTCATTGTGGTGGGGAGCTGGCTGATGAGGATTTGGCCTAGTTGTCTCCTGGAAGCTTCAGTATGTGTTTCTTCCCACAGCTTTGGGCCCCGTCCATTTGGACCCTGTACAGCCTTACCAGAGTCCAGGCCTTATCTTCTATCATCTAACCAGCCTTCCTGCTTCCTCCTAAGCCTTTTAAAATAATCATATACTGTTTTAACAGAAGTTTTTTGTTTTTGTTTTTAATATTAAGTAATTAGGCCTGGGTATTCAATCCTTCCTGAAAGGAACTGTGGGTCCTAATGTCGGGCACCGTAGAACTGGGCACAGTTCCAACGGGCTGTGGCTGGCAGCTGGGGCACTCCACAGCCTGAGGTGTCCATGGACAGTCCCAGTAGACTGAAACTGGCCCCACGCTGAGCAGTTGAAGCAGGCTGGCCTTTCGATGATAGGCCGTGATCCTGAGGAGAAAGCCCCAAAGTTAAGCTGAAATAAGACTGCCATGACTATGCTAGAGCCAGACTGCTGAGTGAATGTTTGAGGTGTGACAGCAGACAGAAGGCTGACAAAGTTGCCCAAAATGACCCAAGGCCTTAATATCCTTTCAAAAGGGTTAAAGTAGGATTGTTTAAGTGTTATTAGGTATTAGGTGTTCATAGGTTATAGGTGTTTTAAAGGTATTAATAAATATAGTTTAATAAAATTTTCATTTACAAATAAATGAATTACATGAATAAATACAAATATTAAGAAAGAAAGAAAGAAAGAAAGAAAGAAAGAAAGAAAGAAAGAAAGAA
>CAJQZJ010001558.1:17020217-17065382 GCA_907164525.1 Lophiomys imhausi
AGAGAGAGAGAGAGAGAGAGAGAGAGAGAGAGAGAGAGAGAGAGAGAGAACCTTCTGGAAGTCCAGTCTCTGCCAACCCAGCTGGAGATGCCCTCCTGTGTTGTTCCCTGGTGTTGCAACATAAGGCCCTACAGAAGGCTTCTTCTCCCAAATGTCTTTTCTTGCCTACCTGTGATGTTCACCATGGAGACAGCAAAGGTCGTGGGTAGATAGTGACTGCGGATACAGAGGAACTGAGAAGTGGGAGAGGAGGAAGCAGTGGGCTCCGATCATGGAACTTTCAGAAAGAGGTCAATGCCTAAGAGCAGAATATGTGCATACTAGACCACCCAGAGCAGCAACAGCCATTTGGTTGGCACCCAAAAAAGTGTGGTTTCAGGCTGTGGATGCCAACTCATCATAACGTGGCCAAAGCACACCTTCATCCATCAGAACAGGAATCATTCAACCAGCACTGTTTTTGTCAACGAGAAATAAGTGTTTGCTCCTAGAGTGTGAAAATCCATGCTTTGGGGGTTGATGACTTCTTGGAAAGTGCTATCTTCACCTTGATGGTTGTGGGAGGCTTCTTCTCACACAAAGCAGTCAAGAAGCTTAAAGAGGTGGTCCTTGGACTTGTTTGCAAGAGGCGGCCTGGTGAACATGTGGGGAGGCCAAGGCTTAGTCATCGAAGCTGACCTGCACTTGCTGTTGTCACAGAAAATGACTGGGCTCACAATGTTGAGCCATGTGGCTGCAGGCAGTGCAGTGTTCAATGACCCTCTCATGTGCTGAGCAGACTTCTCAGGTGAAAGGTTGCCTTGGGATTTAGAAAGCTGTAGAGGATTAGATCATCAAAGAGTGATCATGACGACTTTTTGGTTTTTGATTCAGGTTTTGCTTTGGGAAGTGTTTTCAAGTTCTCTGTCCATCATTGAAGTGGTCATGGATGCTGGTTTTGTCTTGTTTTGACTGGGTCTCCTGGAACTTGTGAGGTATCCACCAGAGAAGACTACTCAGACACAGGTTTAAGCCAATAGAAGGAATACATACATGATTTGTTTTATTTATATATATATATATATATATGTTGTGGGAAATAATATTTATAATTGATACTTATGGTTATTAGGGTGTGGAGTTATCCCTTAGCCTGCTATGTATGAATAAACACACAAACACCTGTTACATTTTTATAATGCCTTGTAGCCCTGGGGCTAGGCAAATCTTAATCTTCTATGCTTGCTTTCTACTTCCCCAGATAAAGCCCCATGGTTCTTGCATATATGTTCTATGTCATGCGGATCCTCCAGGCCACGTGGAGTTTCAATCCACCCGACCCTTGGCGGGCATCCTCCTTTCCTTCTTCTGGTGCTTCTCCTTCCCATGATCCTTCTCTCTCTCTCAAAAGCCCACAACCTCAGCTCCTCCTACTTTTCTTTTTCCTACCCTAGGCCATAGGCAACTTTTATACAACCAATCAGAGATGACTTAGAGGCAAGAGTTACAAATGTCATTTGGTCATTTGGTGTCACCAGACTTTCTGGGGAGCCAGTAAATAACATTAAATGCATAGTAGCCAACACAACCCACAACATATATATATGCATATATACACACATATATATGTATGTATGCATGGATATTATTTTTGGTTATTTAGAGTCAATGTTTCTCTATGTAGCCATGGCTGTCCTACAACTCACTCTGTAGACCAGGCTGGCCTCAACTCAGAGATCCACCTGCCTCTGCCTCTGCCTCCCAAATGCTGGGACCAATGGCGTGCACCATCATGTCCAGGCTATATACGTTTTATTAGAGTGAGCTCACAAGCTGTGTTTTGGATAGTCCAACAATGGCAGTCTCATTATGGAAAGGCCAAGAAGGCTGCACATCTCAGCAGTCCCGATCTGGGGTTGGAGTCTCGGAGGATCCCTAAAGAGATGTTGGTTTTCCGTCTACATTGGATTCTGAAGGAGTAAGTTCTAATACCAAGGAACACCCCAGCAACAGGATAGATGAGCTTGTCATAGAGAGTGAGAACAAGCAGGCAAAAAGCAAATGCTTTGTCCTTCCCAATTCTTTTAAGTGGGCTGCCACCCAGAAGCTGTGGCCCAAATTTAGGGCGTGTTTTCCTATCTCAAATGATTGATCAAGAAAACCTCTCATAGGCATGCTCAGCTGCTTGGGGTTTAGTTGAACTCAGATATAGTCAAGTTCACCACTAAGATTAGTCATCATACTCAATAAATTAAAAAAAAAAATTCTTTGGAAAAGTCCCAAGTGTCCTTCCTCCTCATAAACACACCCAGCCCTCCTTGGCCTAAGAAAGCAGGAGATACTGTTTGTTCCACCACCTGCTAGTGGTGAGTGTCCATGCTTTCTTATGTGTCTGTCTGGCTTGGAAGCTCTTGCTTTTACTGGTCCCTGAGTAAAACTTCATTCTTCTTAAATAACCTTCTGTTGGGAAAGCTCTGCCCCCAGAGTGTTCAAGAGTTGGGATTCAGCTGAACAAGAATGTGGGAGCACTTGCTATGCCAAGACGGGCCCTTCCACAGTGGGCAGTCAAACTGCCAATGTGAGAGCCAGGCTGTTAATTTGGTGACCCGCCCAGAGAGCCCAGCAGGGAATCCTGAGATGACACTCAGTGAACTCATATGACCTGGGCTTTAGAAGTTCATTCGAAATTGGCTGTCTGTACACCCCCTCACCCACGTAGCCTGGTACTTAGTAGAGACTCAGACATCTGTCACTTGACTGAGCCATGGCGTAAACTGAGACCCGCCCTTCGCATTCTGGGGTTCTTCCCTGTCCTGTGCTGCAACCCAGCAAATCAGGCCACATGCCTGACCTAGTTTTTCCAGTGCAACCTGCCAAACCCCGGGGGCAGCAGTCAGTCCAGAGCCAGCATCCGCGGTGACTCAGGAGCTTCTCCACAGCAGCCTGGGACAGAGGGCTTCCAGACCTGCCCAGCCAGATTCGTCTGGAGGAGAAGAAAGGGGCCTCTTTCAGGGTGGCTGGAAGTCGGTCTCCGGGCAGCACTGCCCCCCAGTGGCCAGAAACAGATTGAAGGGCTTCCGAAGCTGGTCCCAAGATAATCCCCAACGCTGAGTGTGCAGTCAACCGTGTGACTGGTGTGAGTGTACTAGCTTAGAAAACTTAGATGGACAAACTTATATTTTTTTCACCTTATTAGAACTTGTTGAATGGCAAAAAAAAAAATCGCAAGCTATGGTTGTTTCATTCGCAACAATTTGCCAAGTCATCCCAATTTACCTTGATAGTGGGCAACGAACGGCAAGTGCAGATTCATTCCCCATCCCAACATAATATTTTTATCGGTTATTTTGGAATTTCACATAATGCACCCTGATCACACTTCCCAGTCCTCCCAGGTCCGCCCCTTATTACCTCCCTCCCAGAAAAGAAGGAAAAGGAAAAAATATAATATATAGCAATTTGTGTTGCCCATATTCACACTGAAGCATGGGTAAACTTCCAGTGGCCAGCCCTTTAAAGAAGACTGAGTCCTTCCCCACTCCTGCCAGAAGCCATCAACTGCGAAGAGCTACACTTCACATCATGTCCCTATCATAATTTCTAAGAGTTCACTTCAGTGATTTCCTGTCTAGACAGTTTCTTTCTGGGGGGAGGGGGGGTAGAGGTTGTCACAGAAGCCTATGTCCCTCATTCTCAATCGAGGCACAGGTTCTTTTATTCTCATCTTAACTATTTTCAAGTCTTTATTATTTGTGAACTGGGGGGGAGGCGTGGAGTGTCTGTGTTTGGGGGAACAGGGTTAATCCCACCAGGCAAGAATAAGATCATTATCATAATTTTTTGAGCCAAATTTGAAGCAAGCTTTATTAAACACTGGCCAGGACGATGGACAGTGGTCAGGTCCATACCCAGGATTCCCAGAGAATGGCCACAAATAACATTAGTCAAAGGGTTATAAAGGCAAAACCCACAAGGCTACAGACTTCCTGCCTTCGTCTAATGGAGGCAAGCATGCGTCCTGACGTACTTGCTGCCTATGTACCGCCCACCAACATGTGATCAAGCACGCATCCTTTGCAGTCTGGGCAACCAAGCTTGTTTACAGAAGCGAAAACATGTGACTTGTTTTAAATGAACAGCAGTCCCCTGCATTCCAGGAAGTATATCTGTCCTTGGACAAGTGGGGCTTACAGGTTAGAGGCATTTTTGTTTTATAGATCTCTTAAGTACAGTAACCCATATGCTATAGTGCTTATGTGAAGTTCAGAGGGCAGCGCTGCTGAGTTTGCTCTTTCCTTCCATCTTTATGTAGTTTCTGGGTGAACTCAAGTCAAAGGCCTCCACCTGTTGAGTCATCTCCTCAGTCCTTCCAAATCATAATTAGTAACATTAACTCTCAGATTACGTAGTACATATTGCTTAGGAAATGAATACAGCTGGAGGTGCTGGGCAACGAGTCAAGCCAGACTGGGAGGTCAGAGTGGACAGAACCTCCAGGTCCAGTCGGTACAGGCTGGATGTAGGCAGGCCACGGATGTGAAAGGCAGACCGGGGTCAGACTGCAGTCAGCGTGCCTGGGAGAAATGAAGCCATGCCTGGAGACACCTGCCCCTGGCTACCTGGACTGCTACAAGGCACGGAACAGGCATGTCCCTTAGGAACCTCATGTTAGGAAAAGATGGAAACCTGGTGTCAACTGGAGATTTGCGACTTGTCAGGTGGCTTTGCCTGAAAGATCTGAACCAAGACAATGATGACCAGGACTGCTTAATTAGCATATTTCTCGCCTTCTATTTAAACACTACTCTCTTGCTAGGACCCTGAAAGTGGACCTGGGAGGTCACTGGGTCTCTTAGTCTCTTTTCCCACTGTGGCCACATTGAATAAATCTCCTTTTCATTATTAGTTTGTCTTTTAATTGGCTCATGGAGAATAAGTGGCTGAGTTAGTGAATGCAACTTGTGTGTTTTATAAGTTCTCTGAGTTGCTTTTCCTGATATGATTTTAATGTGCTGATATGTTATTATAATAAGTTTGAAATTTGTTATTTTAAATTTTTTCTTTTCTTTCATTTTCCCTTTGGGTTTTTTATTTATTTATTTATTTATTTTTTGGTTTTTTGAGACAGGGTTTCTCTGAATATCTCTGGCTGTCCTGGACTCGCTTTGTAGACCAGGCTGGCCTCGAACTCACAAAGATCCACCTGCCTCTGCCTCCCAAGTGCTGGGATTAAAGGCCTGCGCCACCACCGCCTGGCGACCCTTTGGGTTTTTGAGACAGGGTTTCTCTGTGTAGCCCTGGCTGTCCTAGAACTCCCTCTGTAGACCAGGCTGTCCTTGAACTCGGAGATCTACCTACCTCTGCATCCAGAGTGCTGGGATTAGAGGTGTGCACCATCATTACCTGGCTTACATTTTTTATTTGTGATTTATTAATTTTACATGTATGAGTGTTCTGCCTGTATGTAAGCATACCACATACATGCCTGGTGCCTGAGGAGGTCAGAAGAGGGTGTTGATCCCCTGGGACTGGAGTTACAGGCAGTTGTGAGCCATTTGTGGGTGCTAGGAACTGACTCCGGGTTCTCTTGAGGAGCAGCCAGTGCTCTTATCCACTGAGCTATCTCTCCAGCCCAGAGGTGCCATTTTACTTTCAGGAATAAATTATTATCACCTGTTCTGGGAGGACAGACGTTTACATGCCCAACAAGATACAGACCATCCTGCCTCTGTGTTTGCATTCAAATTGGAGTCAGATGCTGCTTGTATAATAGAGTCTGTAAGGGCAAGGCACTGCCTATAAAATAAACATGGGCTGGAGAGGTGGTTCAGCAGTTAAGAGCACTTGCCGCTAAGGCCTGGGTTCAGTCCCAGTGGAGGCATCTAGTACCTTCACAATGCTTTACAACCCTCACCTGCATCATGCTTAAATCATGAATGCACACTGGAACTATAGGAGACCCCAGACTCTGTCAGAAAGCACCCCCATTCCTCTCTTCCAAGCCTGACATCTACCAGTCTGATTTCTGGATCTATGGATTTGCCTATTCTGGATATTTCGTATAATTGGAACCATGTAATAATAGTCTTTTTATGTCTCTTTGAAACTTTGTTTATTATTATTGTGTGGTATGTGTGTGCGTGTGTACCTACTGCATGTGTGGATGTCAGAAGACAACTCTGGCATTGGTTCTCTCTTCCACCTTTACATGGGTTCCCAGGGTCAAACTCAGGTCATCAGGCCTGTATGATAAATGTGTTTACTTACTGAGCACCTTTACCAGATGAGACATCTCACAGGCTTTCCCTCTTCCATTTAGCATAACACCCCCCAGGGCTACTCATGTTGTATTACATATGGGTAATCCATCACTTTTGGGGGTTAAGGGAGATGCTGGGAACTGGGCATATGTTCGGCAGGTACTCTACCATTAAGCTATATTCCCAGCCTTAGTTTATTCTTTTTTATGGCTGAGTAATATTCCATTGTGTAGATATACCACAATTTGTTTCTCTTATTGTAGCTTTAGTATGAAATGTCTCTGGATTGAAGGTTTGGTTGCTAGATGGTGGGACTATTTTGGGAAGCGATGGAAGCTTTGGGAGTTTGGGTCTAGTTGGAGAAAGGAGGCCACTCATGGCATGCCCAGAAAGATACACCCTGGTACTATGTGCCAAAGAGAATCTTTCCTGCTTTTAAGTTGTTTCTCTCAAGTATTAATCACATCTTTCATCCATTGACAAGACATTTGAATTGCTTCCATCATTGAGCTACTGTGAGCAGTGCTGCTGTGAACACCTACACAGGTCATTATTATTGCTGTTGTTTTGAGATTAGGTCTCTAGGTAGCCCTGGCTGCCCTGGAACTCACTCTGTAGACCAGGCTGGACTTGAACTCACAGAGATCCACCTGCCTCTACCTCCTAAGTGCTGGGATTTAAAGGTATGCACTACCAGATCCTTCCTGGAAGCTTTAGAGTTGGCCCCGAGGTGTTGCCTGCAGGAGGGACCAAGCAAGGGAGGAATAAAGCTGGGGATTTTGATTGCCTGTGCCACAAAACCCATTTCTTCCATGGAAACCCACATGTCCAGGCACCCAAGGCTGTATGCCTCAGAGGTCCCAGTCTGGTGTTGGAGGCCTAGAAGGTTCCCAGACAGCTGCTGGTCCCTAGTCCACCATAAAAGCTTGGGAACATTGGTCTTGCTATCAGAAGAGGAGCCTGCAGCAGCAGGAACAGGAAAAGTTAACTCATGGGCAAGAGAGATAGTAAAGAGAGCAAAGGGCAGCTGGGCAGTGGTGGTACACGTCCATCTTTAATCCCAGCACTTGGGAGGGAGAGGCAGGCTCTGTGAGTTCAAGGCCAGTCTGGTCTACAAAGTGAGTCCAGGACAGGCAGGGCTACACAGAGAAACCCTGTCTCAAAAAACCAAAGAAAGAGAGCTCACAAAGAACACCATGATCTTCTTTTTGATGCACACTTTTAATCTGGACTGCCACCAGAAGGTGTGGCCAACAGTGAGGGCCATCTTCCCATGTCAGTCAAGGCAATCAGAACACTTTAGGAGCGGCTTCCTACTCAGGTGATTCTAATTTGTGGCAAGTTGCCCTTAAAAACAATCATAATGCTAGCTGGGCAGTGGTGGCACATGCCTTTAATCCCAGAACTTGGGAAGCAGAGGCAGGCGCATCTTTGTGAGTTCGAGGCCAGCCTGGTCTACTGAGTGAGTTCCAAGACAGCTAGGCCTACACAGAGAGACTCTGCCTTGAAAACAAAACAAAACAAAAAAAAACCCAACCATAGCGATATAGATATAATATCCCTTCCCAGTGAGAAATTAATGAAGGAAAAGGTCTCTAATAGCACTTGTCTGGCTCTGGCTACTGCTCAAAGAGGATCCAACCTCGAATAGAAGATTTTACTAACTTAGATACACCTAAGGCTTATGCATTCCACATACCCTTAAATCCTTTTTAGGTTCAAGCCCCAGGTTACATTTTGAATTTTTTTTTCAAAACAGAGTTTCTCTGTGCAGCCTTAGCTGTCCTGGACTTGCTATGTAGACCAGGCTGGCCTTGAACTCACAGGGATCCGCCTGCCTTTGCCTCCCGAGTGCTGGGATTAAAGGCCTGCATTACCACCACAGGGCTATAAATAGTTTTTCAAGGCAGCATATCATTAGATCATCCAAAATGACCTTCAGTTTTCAGTTCTCCTGCCTCAGGTGGGGAGCTGGGATTGATTACAGGTAGGTTGAAATTTTTGGAAACCCTTCATGCTGTTTTCCACAATAGCTGTCACATTTCTTGGGATTTTTTTTTTATTTTTTTTTTTTTGGTTTTTCGAGACAGGGTTTCTCTGTATAACAGCTCTGGCTGTCCTAGACTCACTTTGTAGACCAGGCTGGCCTCGAACTCACAGAGATCCGCCTGCCTCTGCCTCCCAAGTGCTGGGATTAAAGGTGTGCGCCACCACGCCCGGCACCTGTCACATTTCTTTATCCCTGCCCACGGGCACTAGAGATCTAACTTTTTATGACTTTCCTTTTTTCAGAAAGTATTTTTAGATTTATGTGTATGAGTGCTTTGCCTGAATGTATATATGTGCACGACATGTTTTCCTGGTGCCCAAGGAGGTCAGAGGATGGTTGTGAGCCATGTGGTGCTGGGGGCCGAACCTGGGTCTGGTGCAAGAGCAGCAAATGCTCTCATCCACTGAGCCATCTCTCTGTTTGTTTATTTGTTTGTTTGAGTCAGGATCCCCATACTTCCAGAGTGCTGGGTTTCTAGTTGTGTGTCACTACTCCCAGCCTTAACTCTCCTGAATTATAATATAATATAATAAATAATTCTAATTTTTTCTTAAACATTTTTATTAATTTTCTTGTGTGTATGTATGTATGTGTGCCTGAGTCTATGTATGTGCACCATGTGTGTCCCTGGCGACCAGGGAGTTCAGAAAAGGCACCTGATTCCCAGGAACTGGATCTCCTGAACTGCAGTCTCAGCTGAGTGCAGCCATGTTGGTGCTGGGACCAAACCATGGCTCTTAATCACTAAGCCATCTCTCTAGCCCCATCTCTCTTTCTCTCTCTTTAAAAAATTTATTTATTTTTATTTTGTGTGCATTGGTGTTCCAACTGCTTGTATGTCTGTGTGAGGATGTCAGATCCTCTGGAACTGAAGTTACAGACAGCTGTGAACTGCCATGTGGTTGCTGGGAATTGAACCTGGATCCTCTGGAAGAGCAGCCAGTGCTCTTAACTGCTGAGCCATCTCTCCAGCCCAATCCTCTTTAAAAAACAAAAACAAAATAAAACAAAACAAAAACCTCTTGTTGTTTCCCTCAACGGATCTGAAAGGATATCTCAGCCCTCATTGTAGTTTTCCTTCTCATTTCCCTGGTGAATAGACCTGCTAGTCATCTTTTCACCTGCTCTGTGTCTTGCAAAAAGACAGGACACACTGATGGGGTCGATCCATGCCTTCCACCATGTGGTTTCTAGGGATCAAACTCTGGTTGTCAGGTGTTAGTGTAACTTTACACAATTGTGTTTGTTTCTCAGTTTCTCTCTTAGCCCAGCTATCACTCAAATAATTCAGACTTTATTATATTATTTGTTAAACAGTCTTCACAACACAAAAACTGAGCAGTTATTACTCTATTCTTAATCCTCTAAATTAATCTGGCTTCCCACAGTGTAAATTCCAAAGATAGTTGCACTTTGTGGCTTTCCTGCTTCAGCTGAAAGCTGGTCTCTCCTGCTCTGCCCATGGCTGTATCCCCCTCCTCCCCTCTATCTCTTCTCTTTAACTCCTCCTCCCTTTGAGGGCAGGAAGTCCCACCCTATTCTCTCCCCTGCTCAGTGATCGGCTGTAAACTGCTTTATTGGTATATCAGGTGACAATTGGGGAGCTGTGTTTACACAACATTCAGACAGGAGAGTCTAAGTACTAGGATTGCACCCAGATACAGGGGGTATAGGAATCAGCATTTGAATTACATAATAACCGTATGCCTACAGTCAGGCCTGCTAAGAAATTTGTGCAGATGAGCCATCTCACAGGCCCTTTGCATATGCTCCTGCCATTTGTATATTTTCTTTGAATAAATGTCTATTCAGGTTTTTAATCAAGTTATTTGATTTTGCTGCTGTTACTGAGTTATAAGCAGTGTGTGTATGTTCACTATATGGGTGTCTGATCAGATAAACAATTTGCAGGTATGTTGTCCTGGTCTGTGAGTTGCATTTTCACTGTTGCTGGTGTCTTTTGAAACATTCTATGGAAATGAGTTTAAAGGTAGAAATCGCAAGGTGGGGTGGTGGGATGAGGGGGAGGGGTTTCAGCCAAGGAAGTGAGCCCTGAAACACAGGAGTGCTGCAGGCTCATTTGTGGCAAGCAGTTTATTGTGTGCTAGTTTATCTTTGTGGGAAATTTCCACAAAGGCAGAGCATGAGATATCCCTTTACATCATTTCGAGTTCTTTATCTCCTTGTAGGGTGACTTGTGTTCTGACTGGCTGGTTTTTTTTTTTTTTGTTGTTTGTTTGTTCGTTTGTTTTGGTTTGGGTTTGTTTTTGTTTTTGTTTGTTTTTTGAGACAGAGTTTCTCTGTGTAACAGCCCTAGTTGTCCTGGACTCTCTTTGTAGATCAGATCAGGCTAGCCTTGAACTCACAGAGGTCCACCTGCTTCTGCGCTAGGATTAAAGGCATACACCACCACGCCTGGCCTGGTTAGTGTTTTTAACTACTGGAGACTGGGGTTGCAAAGGGAGAGGGAAGGGAAGGAAGAGGTTTGCAGCAGAGATGTGGTGAAGTTGCACAGACACTCAAGGGCACTGATGAGCCTTTGGGTCTGTTTTCCTGTTCTTCCCCTCTGCTCTGGCGTGGAGAGGGGCTGTCACAGGAGAGCTAAAGAAGTGGGGAGGGGTGTAGACTATTTTGACTCAAGGATTTAGTGGCAGCCCGTCTGTCTGGACTGATTCTGGCCCATGATCTGGATTGGTCTAACCCTTCAATGCATAGATAACTTATTACTTTGTGAGACAACAGAGGATGAGAGCATCTTTGAGGGAACTGTTTCCCCCACTTAATGTCCTAGCCACCAGAGTCTAGAAGGTCTCTTGGGGAAAAGCACAATTATGCCAAACTAGAGAAGGGAAATACAGCCTGAGTTCTGGAACAATCTGGTGTATTATAAACTACCCCTTCCCTCAAACTATAAAGCCACAGGGTGTCTTCCTAGCTCAGCTCAACCAATACCCCAGAAGGTAGGATACCATCTTAGCTCAGGCTAGACCAGCACCCCAACACGTAGGATACCTTAGTAAGGAGTGTTGGACCTTGCTGATAAGGGCTGGAAAGCCCCTGAGCTTGGTGCTAAATAACAGATTCCCTTTTCTCAGCAGGGTTCCCTCTTCTGCCTGATCTGGGGAAACCCTAACCCTACACCCTCTATCTGAGGATTGTCATGTAGCCCTCAGGGAAGTTACAGCCCCAACCCTTTCTCCCAATAAGAAACCTACCCCTGAAAACACCTCCCATGCTAATGAGATCTCTTGGTGCCTTGGCTTTTAGCCAATGATCTTTGTCCATGCCTCTAACTGTACCTGGAATTCTTCCCCCAGCCCTGCTGCCCATGGGATAATTAGATACTGCATTCCCCTTCTTATGATAGGATCATACTACTGCATGTAAATGCACTCCTAGCCCCAGCAAATCAAACACATTCTCTTCCAAAACCCCTCCCACTGCCCAAGGTTTATAATGTCCCTTTTCACTAAACTATTTCTCCTCCACTCCATTCCTCCACCATGATCATCTGAGATTCGCCTGTTTATTTTGGGCTTGGGGAGGAAGTGCTTTTCCCCCCATGAGCTCATCACTGGATCTGTCTGCCTAGCCAGACTTGCTTGGAGCACAGGCTCTGGCCTTGCTGCCACAGCCGCTGCCTAGCCAGGCTCATGTCTTGATCACACTTGCTGGTCACCTCCATCACTGTTTCTGAAGCTCCTGTTTCTCCCACACCCACGCTGCTCACCATGGTGCTCATCTGCAGCAACGATGGAGGGTTGCCGGCTGTTCCCAGAGCAGCCTCCAGATCTGCTCCCACCAAGTTGGACTCCCAAAGTCACTTGGCTCAGTCCAGGAGCTCTGAGCTCCTTGAAGCTGTCCAGCCTTGAATGGCAGCTTAGCTAAGAGAACTGTGGCCTTTTTCTACATTGCAGAGAGGGTCCCTCTCCCCTGCATGCTTATCATAAGATCTGTAACACTTCACGGGTGAAGAAAATCCTTTCTCACACCTCTTCAGGATATCCTGTGGCACAGATTCCATTATGCATTTCATCCTTTTCTGCCCAGAAACCAACATAGCCTGAACCTTCCACCGGAGAAGTGTAGACTTCCAGCTTGGTGCCTGACAAGGATGAGTTTCCTGGGAGAGTACCAACAAGGCCTGATCTCCCCAGAAGCTGCAGAAAGACAAGGATTTAGACTTAGTGGGTCAGATGAACGGGATGTTTGAAAGCCACAGTGGCCATGGGACTTCTGACCCCTGAGGTGCATAGCTAACCTTGGGACAGCCTCTCAGAGTTTATACCTCCATGACATCAGGAGGATACTTAATTTTAATTAAAAGGGACAGTTACAGTTGACAGATAGAATGATGAAGTATTATGCTGTTCTCATGGAAGTACCTGAAGTGGCACATAAAGCCATCCCTCTCTCAAGTCTGCTGCTTTCCTCCCTGAAGGGGGGAGGCCATGAGCATACCTGCTGTCTATATATCTCTGGCTTTACTGTACATCTGTCTATACATCTCCTGCTGTCTATACATACTCCAGCTTTACTGTACATCTATGCAGACCAGCTCCTAAAGCTCAGCTTCTGCAGAGTTCCAACCAGAAGTTCATTTGTTCAGGATGGTATTAGGAGGTCTGGATATATTATGGTGACAGAATTTGAGACTCTTGAAGCTAAAACCCTCTTCCAGCTAGCACCAGTGCCCGGTTATCAAAACTCAGCTCTAACAATGGCTTTGAAGCCCAGCAAAGGAAAAGGAGTAAATATCTATGTGGACTCTGAATATGCATGCTGGGTACTGTGTGCATAGGGGGTCACCCGGGAAGAGAGGGAACTGTTGACAGTCTCGGAGGCTCCTACCAAACACTCTAAAGAAATCATGGGTTGATTAGATGCAGCTCTGTTCCCCTAGGACACTGTCCTGCACTGCTGAGGCCACCAGAAAGGAGAGCCCATAATGCTCTCCTGCCCGTGGGATACTTAGGGAATTCCCTAACAGCCTCACCATTTGAGAGGCACTGGGTGGACTCACCCGCCCATTAGGGCTTATCTTAGGTTGCAGGCTGGAATGAGTATGACCAATGGGCTCAGAAGTCTTCTGAGACAATCCTCACCTAATGGACTGAAGGACTCTAGAAGTCCCATTGGCGATACCCAGACATTTTTCATACCTGGAAGCTACACCTGCTCTTCTCTCTCCAGTGGACCATTTCCAGGTCGCAGGCTCACTACTTCTCCTCTAATTGCCCAGAGGTTATGCCTCTCCTCTCCAGTAGACCCAATTCCACTGGTGACTCCCTCAATTCTGACCAGAGGAAACAACACAGGAAAGGTCCTCCAGGAAGAAAACATACCTATTAGGGGGACTCAGCACACGCCTGAGGAGTGAGGGGCAACTAGAGTGAGCCACCTTGGGAGAGAGACACTCACAAGGAAAGACCTCCTTGCCTGAGGTAGAACACAAAGTTGACTTATTGTAGAGAGCTGTGACGTGCCGCGCCCTAAAGATGGTGCCGGTTTCCGCCTTCCACCAGCCTGATGGTGAGCGCTCTTGGTGGTAAACAAGTCCATATTTGGTTAAGACCACTGATCTGGCTTGCTTCCGCATACGTGGGCCTGTAAGATAGCACCACGTGGCTTTACTTGATTGGCTGTTCATATAGTATTTAGCCTGTGGGTTGGGTCTGCCCAATTATTCGGAAGACTGTTTTCAAGGGACCTGAATAAACTGCTTGAGAAGAGCTTTTGCGAGTTGCGTCGTTCTTGCTGATCGAGGTCAACGCGACAAGTGGTGGCCCATATGGGGAACCAGAAAAGACTCAGAACTCCTGCAGTCAGGGGCAGTGCACTGGTAAGTTCCCGGGATAAATTGGGACAATAAAGTTTTGCGGGAAGTTGTGAACTAAAGGTAAAGTTTCGTGGAAATTGCGAACTAAAGGTAAAGTTTCGCGGAAAATGCGAACTAAAGGTAAAGTTTCATGGAAATTGCAAACTAAAGGTAAAGTTTCACGGAAATTGCGAACTAAAGGTAAAGTTTCGCGGGAAACTGCGAACCGAAAGTAAATTTTTAATCATGGGATCGTCTCAGTCACATCCAATTTTTCTGGCTCTTCAGGAGCTACTTTTAGCTAGGAAATTGAAACTTGAGAAGTCAACCCTAGAAAGATTTTTGAATGAATGCGACTCCGTGGCTCCGTGGTTTGCAGTGTCCAGGAATCTTACGGTATCCTGCTGGGACAAATTAGGCAGGGACTTGGATTTTGCTTGGGAGCAAGGTGCTCTGAAGCATGGAGTAAGACCGGTTTGGAAGATGGTGAGGAGTTGTTTAGAAGATCAGAGATGCTGTAAAGCAGTCAAGGAGGGAGAATCAGCCTTGGAACTGCTGCAAGGGGAAAGATCTGAGCAGGCAGACAGTGAAAAGGGAAGCAAAAAGAAGGTCCCTCTCTATCCTGATCTTAGAGGGGAAAGATCTGAGCAGGCAGACAGTGAAAAGGGAAGCAAAAGGAAGGTCCCTCTCTATCCCGATCTTAGAGATTTTAGAGATTTTGAGGACTCAGAGGGCACGGATTCTGAAGGGGAGCTACACACTCTAATAGAACAGTTGGAGAGGACTGCTATTAGAAAAAGGGAAAAGAAAAGGGTAAAAGAGAAAGACACGTTGGCGGCGGTCAGTGTAAGTGAAGCTGTTGCCGCGGCGCCTTCATCTCCCCCTTCATACCCAGAAGCCGTTCAGATAGATCAGCCTGTTCAGTCCCTGAAAGTAGGGAGATCTTTCTGCCCGGGGGTGTAGACACAAGTAAGAACAGAATTACAGTTTGCCTATCCGATCCTGGTGATAGTAGCAGTGATGATGTCAGGAATGACCAAGCCGAGATGGGGGATCCTGTCGATATTCCCAAAGCCGAGGCCGGTCAGACATGATGCAACTGTGTTTCCACGCTTATTTAGAGGTAATAGAAGCTTAGGCTTACCCTACCTTCCCTTTGATGATCAGAAAAGCCCTATAGAGGGTAATAGAAATGTCAGCTTAAAGGGTAGTCTGTGCTTTTTAATGAGCTTCAATAGGTCAGATGATACAAAATGCATTAAATTGTCTCAGCAGTTAGCAGATTTTTTACCACAACTGAGGTTTGGGGGTAGGGGTGGTGGTTTGTTTTCGAGCAATGGTTCTCGTCTTGTGGGGTGGTGGCCCACACGAGTCTCTGACCGGGACCCCCCCAGACAGCCACGCTGGGCACCTTTTTGTAGAGGATCAACAGGAGAGGAAGGACCTTTTCCCTGGACTGGATGTCAGGGGCACAGAGCAGTTTGGGTTCAACAAGATTATTTTTCCTTTAGCCCCGTGATTAGTAATATAGTAAATAAGTCTTGTACAGGAATGCTTGATTTATCTACTAGGGATCCTCAGCAGACTGCCACCAATCCTTTTGATTTATGGCTTTTGTGTGGAGCAAATGGTAGCTGTATGGATTTGGGACCTATACTTATGCTTGGGGGAGGAATTTATCAAAGAGGTAGTTTTTCCCTAGGGTCCACTACCAATATGGATTTTTCTAGTGGTAGTGGCTCTGGTACTTGGAATTCTTCGTTTCATTCTTACCGTAATAAGACCTTTTCAGCCTCGCCAGTGTGTCTCTGGCCTCCTTTTCTGTGGATTGTAAGTAATGGGAGTGCCTCCTTGGGTGAAGAAAAGTTAATATGCACTCCGGACACATGCTTTTATGCCGTGTGCTAGAATGCCACAGCCTTTCCTGTGACTGTGGTGACTAGAATGCCTCAATATGTACCAGTTCCTGTAGAGGCCCCTAATACCATGATGCTATTCAGGCTTAAAAGAGATTTTGGCATCACTGCAGCTATTGTTACTGCCATCACTGTTGCTGCTGTGGGGGCTACTGCCTCAGCTATTGCCTTGTCTAGTTCTATACAGACTGCCAATGCCCTGAATGACATCTCAGCCAATGTAGCACAGGCATTGGATACTCAGACCTCTATGAATTCTCATCTCAAAGGAGGCCTTATGATAGTTAATCAACGCATAGATTTAATACAAGAACAGATTGATTCTCTTTGGCAACTAGCACAGTTGGGGTGTGAGTGGAAAATGCAGGGTTTGTGTGCTACTTCGGTGCGGTATCAAAATTTAACAAAGGCTGCTAATCTGTCTAAGCAATTGTCAGAGCTCCTCTTACAGGATTGGTCGGCTGATTTTGAAAATAAGATGAGAGAGCTGAGAGCGACAATCGTCCACATCAACTCCACTCGGGTGGATCTGAGTCTGGCTAATGGTTTGACTTCCTGGATACAGGCGGCTATGGATCATCTTAAGGAGTGGGCGGGCGTAGGCTCTTTGGCGATACTGATGATACTAGCCTCTCTGGTTTGCCTATGGTGCATCTACAATATGAGAGCCACACAGAAGCGTAATGCAGCCATGATTATACAGGCCCTTGTCGCCATTGAGGCGGGCCAGTCCCCTCAGGCATGGCTCACTGCCATGAAGCCTTAAATCTTCACTGAGCATAGTCCCTGCCCACTGAGGTATTCGTTCCACGGATATGAGGGTCTGGCAAGTCAATGACGGAATGGACGCATAAGTCTCGGCCACCTAAGACAGGGCAGCCCCGAGTGGGGAGGCTGACCCAGAGACGGGTAAGAGTTTGAGCACCGCCCTCCTACAGGCTCAGGCCCACCGTGAGATCCCCAGATATGGGGATTACGAAGCCTTTCCAAGGACTTCTACCAACATTTTCAAAAACAAAAAAGGAGGAACTGTAGAGAGCTGCGACGTGCCGAGCCCTAAAGATGGCGCCGGTTTCCGCCTTCCACCAGCCCGATGGTGAGCGCTCTCGGTGGTAAACAAGTCCATATTTGGTTAAGACCGCTGATCTGGCTTGCTTCCGCATACGTGGGCCTCTAAGATAGCACCACGTGGCTTTACTTGATTGGCTGTTCATACAGTATTTAGCCTGTGGGTTGGGTCTGCCCGATTATTCGGAAGACTGTTTTCAAGGGACCTGAATAAACTGCTTGAGAAGAGCTTTTGCGAGTTGCGTCGTTCTTGCTGGTCGAGGTCGACGCGACAACTTATTATTTCAGGAGAGAGGGATGAGTACTTAGCCGAGGAACTTCAGGACATAAGTCATGGGCGACTGGACCGGAACAGATTTTCCAACTGCGTGCCTCAACTTCAACTTGGGTGAGGGAATGCAGCAGGCCCAGCAAGGACTGCCGAGTATCTGAATCCAGAAGGGGCCAGAGCTGTTTTGAGGTCAAAGGCCAACAATCCTAAATCTCCAGGCTAGGACTACTAACATTTACTCTGGGGACACTTTCCCTCGGGCAAAAAGACTCCACAGCTGTAATAGGTCGACCTGTGTTTTAAATGCCCATGCTCTCTGGTAGTGTTGGGGAGTTCTTGGAGTTTGAGTCTTATGCTAAGGGCCGAAAGGGATTTTCAGGAGGTCTAGCTAAGGTTTTTGGAAGTTAAGTGGCTGTAGGAAAGATGATATGGGCACCTTGGGCTGCCCTCCGTCCCATCCTCCTCCAACCAGCCAAAGTTCAGCCCACTCTGCTGGAGTTCTGGTCGCTCAGAGAGCCTCTCAGAGTGTCTGAGAGAGCAGTGTCCTGCATGCCTTCCAGGGTTCCCTCCCTGATCCAGGGCGCAGAGGATACTGGAGGCTGTTCTGGGCCCACATTCCTCTCACTTCCCGCCATTGTCCCGAGTTCCTGTATCCTTATCTCGGCACTCTCCCCAGGCCTCCCCCTAGCTGCAAAGAGCAGTGACTCATTTCCTTTCTTCCTAGTGACTTAATCCCGCCGCGCCAGCCTGGACAAGGCCCTTCTCGCATCGCTGGGGCTCGTCGCGTTGCCTGGCTCTCTGAGGCCGGCAGGGGGCGCCAAAGCCCGCGGCGCATCCCCAAGAGCCAGAACCGCAGCCAGGCAGGAAGGGGCTGGAACCGCCCCAGCTCAGACCTCGGATTTCACAGGGTCTGGGCTGGGGAAACCGAGACCTGGGGTGTTCCGGACAGGGACTGCGCCGTGCACACCCTGCCATAGAGGGGTGGGGGTAGGAACTCAGTACCGGATCCATCAGTTCCACACCGCAGGTGGTAATTTCATCCTCTACTCCGGCCTCTTCCTCCCGTGGTGTTCCCAGCACTGTTTGCAGACATATTCTCTAAATAGTGATCATTGTGGGTCCTGTAACAAGGTTGTTCCTTGTACTTGCCTGGGCCCCACCAGGAAGAAGAGGAGTCCACACTCATAGATGGCCTGCCTGACCCATGCCGGTCCTCTAGGCTACCCTTTTTCTTCCCTCCCAGGTTCCAGAGAACTACAGTCTTACCTGGGTCTGAAAATATCAGCTATTTTCCAGGAGCCACCTGTGGAGGATGAAGTGACAGCAAGACCACGCAATAGGTCTCAAACCACACCCATCCTGCAGCCGGCCTCCTAACCTCACTCTACTGCATGAATTATGGGTGCAGAAGGCTTGTCCTGGTGTCTGAGGCAGCCTTAGTGAAGGAAGCCAGAAAGACGTGGAAAATGAAGAGGACACAGAAAAGGGAAATCAGTCCTTCACTAAAGACTCTGATGAACAGGAGGTGGTGGTGCACCTCTTTAATCCCAGGCAGAGGCAGGAGGGTCTCTGTGAATTCAGTCCAGCCTGGTCTACAGAAGGAGTTCCAGGCAGCCAGGACTAGTCAGAGAAACCTTGTTTAAAAAACAAACAAACAAGGAGTCTGATGAAGTCAAGAATTCCAGAACAATTAGCAACACATGTTCTGAAGGTTGTCCACAGAAACAATGCTTTTTTGGTATGGAGATATTTCAAATAAGAACATTAAAATAATAATGATCCGTGCTTAAGTCCTAACCATTACAACCAAGTACGGCCTTTCTCTTTGTTCAACTTTAAAACTGCAATTTTCTAGGACTGTTGCAAGCAAGACCCTAAGTTTCATTTGCAGTAAAAGATGTGGCTTCACCCTTCTCCCCACAACCTTTGTGACCTATGGTTTATCTAATCAGGTCCCATCAACCCTGTGACCTCATTTGCCAGAAAAGGAGAAGGGAGGGGCAGCCTTCAGAAGCCACAAAAATACTATGTGTGGCTATTGCAAAGACACATATTGTACGTCTCTTGAGATGCCCATGCTCATATGTGAGTGTATACTGTTTCCTTAAGTGATCCTTTTTCTATTACCTCTCAACTCTGTGCTAAATCTGTGCTAAAGTCTCTTCTTATCTAAGGTAGCTTTCCTTAAAAGTTTGTGTGTGTGTGTGTGGTGTATGTGTGATTTGTGTGTATAGTGTGTGTGATGTGTGTATGTGACATGTATATGATGATTGTGTGGTATGTGTGTGACTTGTGTTTAATATGTGTGTGATTTGTGTATGGTGTGCATGTGATGTATATGACATATGTGATATGTGTATGTATGGTGTATTGCGTTGTGTGTGTGGTGTGTTTGTGATGTGTATGTATGGTGTATGTGTGCTGTGTGTGTGATGTATGTGTGTGTGTGTGCTGTGTGTGTGATATGTGTGAGTATGTGAATATGTGAGTGTCTGATGTATGTGTGTGTGTTCATTTGGAGGACAGAGGTAAGCTCTGTGGGGCCATTCTCTCCTCCCACCTTTTCATCATCAGGTTTGCCCAGCAAGTACACTTGCTTACCAGGTGAGTCATTTGGAAAGACCTAAAACTTTTTCTTAATAACTCCCAATGCACCGGGCGGTGGTGGCACACGCCTTTAATCCCAGCACTGTGGAGGCAGAGGCAGGTGGATCTTTGTGAGCTTAAAGGCCAACCTAGTCTACAAAGTGAGTCCAGGACAGCCAGAGATACACAGAGAAACCCTGTCTCGAAAAACCAAAACAAACAAACAAAAACCTCAAAAAAAACAAAACAAAAAAAACCCCAAACCCAAAACCAACCAAACAAGCTCCCAATGCTTCTTCATAGCATGCAGACTTGTTCTGAAAATCTCTTCAGTGGCAGAGAACCCTGGCCCCTGGTGGGGGCGGGCTCTGAACAGAACTCCCTGGGCCTTGGCAGGCAGGGTCAGGGTTCCGGTTAGGGGTCGGTATCTCTGGCCCAGCTCCACTGGTGCTGATGTGACCCTGCCACCGTCAGTCATTATGATCCCTCCCCATCTTGTCTGAGGATTGGGTGTCAGAATCTGTGAGGAACAAGTGAGTTCAGCCATGGAAGGTGCTTCTGTTGGTGCCTGTGCCCATGAATGTCCAGCTGTCCCTCAGGTCTTGGGCTCCAGAAGACAGGGCTCTGTTCACTTTCCGTGCATGGCGGCACCTGTGACACCCACAGCAGCTGGAATTCAGTGACTGCTTGCTAAGTAAACGCCTGAGTGTTAGATGATTCCACTACTGCCAAAGTTGATTTCGCTCTAGGTTTTAGGCCTGCTGCACTGGAGGGAAGACGCTCCAGAGTCCATTGCCTAGGATGCAGGGGTCATGGTTTGGATAGTGTCTTATTTGGGGTTTCTATTGCTGTGATTAAACACCATGACCAAAAACAACTTGCGGAGTGCCTTACTTACTGTTCTATTGCTGTGAGAGACACCATGACCAAGCCATAGAAAAGAAATCATTTAATTCAGGCCTTGCTTCCAGTTTCAGAGGGTTAGTCCATTAACATCATAGTGGGAAGCATGGCAGCAGGCAGTGGAGTAGCAGCTGAGAGTTTACATCTGATCTGGTAGATGAAGGCAAAGAGAGGAGGAGAGGAGACAGAGAGAGAAGGGCTGCCATATGCTTTTGACACCTCAAAGCCCATCCCCAGTGACAGACTCTTCCAACAGGTCTTCCCAAACAATTCCACTAACTAGGAACCAAGCATTCAAATATATGAGCCTATGGGGGCCATTCTCATTCAAACCATGTACCAGTAACATTTTATTTATCAAGCATATATTTATTAATACTTAACAATTGCCTATAAATTTCCTAATTCCTAAAACCCGAACACTAACTCTAAAACCTAATCTATAACACCCTAATACCTATAATAAAAACATTTAACACTAACCTAAGGTTTCTTAAAAGGATGTTTTCTTCTGGGCATGGATCTTTATGGACGGCTGTCGTTCATCAAATCTTTCAGTCCCAAAGTCTCTGAATTTTGTTCGTCAGCTCCTAAGACAGTTTATCAAGCAGAAATTTTCTCTGCGGTCTTAGAGACCAATTATTTATCAAATGAAAAGTCTCCCAGGCTCACCATTCAGATGCCTCAGGCCTGCAAGGGTCCTGTTTTAGCATTCTGACCGATCTGAAGCCCTGGGCTCCGAGGGGAGACAACTCCCCACCTAGACGCCCCAAATCCACAACAGGTCGATACAAGAGGGTGAAGCCTCCGGGTGAGATGCAAGTTTCTCTGCCAGTCAGTCGAGGAGATGAGACAGGAAGAGGAGTGAAGGGCTCTGTCTATGTGAATCTTGACTTAAATATCTTCACCTGTGGTAATGAATTAGCAACATGATTTTTGGCAGAAGCTTTCGAGAGCTTCCAAGTCATGCCCCTGGGCTCTGTCCTTCCAAAGCTTTTTGCAGAGGGCCAAGAAGCAACAAGTGGTCCAGAGATTGTGTGATTTGGGGGTGGGCATCTCAGGGCATGTCCCCACCCCTAGTCCTATGATCAAAGAAGTCATCCATCCTTGGCGGGTTCCCAAGGAAATGTCACTTCGGAAATAAGTCTTTTACCTTAAAGTCCAGGCTTTTGCTATTCCAAGTTTCCTATGCTATTAAATGCTATCATTAACCCTACCACATTTCCCCCTTCTCACTAAATAATTAATTTTCCCTAACATACTTATGTGCCTATAATAAGAACAATCATATGAATTGTTTATGTACAATACATAAACAAAATAAACATAAATTTCTATCTATCTATCTATATATATATACATGGCAATCTTTACATCTTTTGACAATCAAAATACAATAAGGCAAGATATCTACCCATAATACAAATTAATATATGAAAAATATCCTTAAATTGACCTTAATTTTTATAAATATACAAATAATATATATAATAACCTTAAATCTTAGCAATAAACATAAATCAAGAGTATTTTTAAATAATCTTAAATTTATGGAATATTTTAAATTATTTTTTAATGATATGAAAAGGAAAGAAGAAAGAGATCCCTGAATTCATCCCTTTTCCTTGCCTGATATCCAACCCTTTTCCTAGCCCCAAATAAATCCATTCTTACATCCATTTGTCATATCCATTCATCCTAGATGATGACAAACAATCACAACATATAACATATAACAAAACAAACAAACAAAAAGAAAATTTTTATCCCAACTTAGGGATAAGAGGTGAAAATATAGTTTTTGGGGTACTCTTAAAAAATTGAAAAAAAAAATGGCCAGGGAGGGAAGAAACCATTTTACCTTACAGCTCTCAAGACACACTTCATCACTGAGAGAAGTCAGGGCAGGAACTTGGGGGCAGGAACTGAAGCAGAAGCCACAGAGGAATCCTGCTTACTAGTGTGCTCCTCATGGCTTGCTCAGCCTGCTTCTTATACCTCCTAAAGAATGGCTCTGTCACAGTGGGTGGGGCCCTTCCACATCAATCATTAAATAAAAGAAAATGCCCTACACACTTGTCTACAGGGCAATCTTATGGAGACGTCTTCTCAAATAAGATTCCCTCTTCCCAGGTATACCCAGGTTTGTGTCAAGTTGACAGAAACCAACCAGGACACCTAGCATGCACAAACCCCTGGGATTGGTCACTAGCACTGCATAAAGTGAGTTGTGATGTACCTCTGTAATCCCAGCCTCAGGAAGTATAGGCAGGAGGCTCAGAAGTCCAAAGTGATCCTGGAGAGATAGCAAGCTTGAGAACAGGCTGGGTTGCATTATACTCTGGTCTCAATACAAAATAAATAATTAATTTTTAAACAAGTTTTGCGAGTTTATTACATACATGAAAATAAAATGTTTGATGGCAGTAGTATAAAGGCTGGGAAGAAGCCAGACTTGATGGCACACACACCTTTTATCCCAGCACTCGGGAGGCAGAGGCAGGTGGATCTCTGTGAGTTTGAGGTCAACCTGGTCTACATAGGGAGTTACAGGACAGCTGGGGCTACATAGTGACACCCTGTCTCCAAAATCCAAACCAAAACCAAAAGTAAGGGTGGGAAGAAAAAGCTTAGAAAATGTGTGGTGGGGTTAGTGATAGCATTTAGCAGCATAGGGATCTTGGACTAGCAAAAGCCTGGACTTGCAGGTGGAAGATTTATGTGGACATGGAGTGTCCTTGGGAGCCCACCAGGGGCAGATGGCGTTTTTTGATCATGGGACTTTGGACAGGGAGGGAGTGGCATTCCTTGGGGAGCCCGCCAGAAACTATGGCAACAACACTGTGGAAAAGAACTCCAGATTTTCACAACAGATCACACGATCTCCTGACCTCCTTACTCCTTGACCCCTCTGCAAGGAAAGCTTTGGAGGGACACATTGCCCAGGGGCATGATTTGGAAGTGCATAAAAACTTCTGCTGAAAAGCACTCTGTCAATTCATTACAACAGGTGAAGAGATTTCAGTCAAGATTCCCCTTGGTGACTCTCACTCCTCCTGCACCGCCTGCCTTCCTCCTCTGTCTGGCAGAGCCGCATCACCATCTAAGTAGGAGGTTTCATCATCTTGTATGGACTTGTCGTGGGTCTGGGGACGGATTCTCCCTGGTACCTGGAGCGTCTAGGTGGGGGTTGTCTCCCCTCAGAGTACAGGGGCATCAGACTGGACAGAGCACTGGGGTGATACCCTTGGAGGCCCAAAGCATCTTAATGGTGAGCCTAGAAAACTTTATAATTGGCCTCTAAGACTACAGAGGCAATTCTTATTTGATACAAGGGCTACCCCACCTTAATGGTCGAAACATTAAATTTATGAACTGCCTTAAGATCTGGCGAACGAGATTCAGAGACTTTAGGACTGAAAGATTTTTTTTTTTTACTTTATCTGCATTTATTTTATGCTGAATTTATTCCCCTGCCATCAGTTTTTGTTTCTTCAGTTTCTTCTGGGATATTTTTTTCTTCCGTGCAACCTCCTCTTCTGGCTTTGGAACAATTTGTTCCTTCTCAGTGAGGATCATCTCAATGTGGCAGGGAGAGCTCATGTATGGGTTGATCCTGCCATGAGCTCTGTAAGTTCATCGGCGCATTTTAGGTGCCTTGTTCACCTGGATATGTTCAGTGACTAGAGAATCTACATCTAAACCCCTAAGTTCAGCATTACTCTCAGCATTTTTTAAGCATGTGCAGCAAAAACTCCCGGCACTCTTTTTTTGGCCACTGACCCTGAGTTCAGCCTCACTGTTTGGCCTGGGCACACCTACTAACTCTACCGTTATACCGCCTAAATGGCACACACTGCTTCTTTAAACTGACATCTTTCAGATACTTGGTGGCTTTTCAGATATGCATACCTTGATGGCCTGGGCGGTTTCCCAGGTGTTCTTAAAGTGAACACGAAGGTTTGAACCTCTTGATTTGCATGATTTTGTAGGGTTTTCTGGGTCAAGAGAGTAGCAAACCATCTTCACAGGTCACCTATGGCCGCTTACAGGAAGAGCAAGTCTGAAAGATTTGATGAAGGCCAGCCATCCATAAGGATCCACGCCCAGAGGAAAATATCCTTTTGAGAAACCTTAGGTTAGTGTTAAATGTTTGTATTATAGGTATTAGGGTGTTATAGATTAGGTTTTAGAGTTAGGGTTCGGGCTTTAGGATTTAGGAACTTTATAGATAATTGTTAAGTATCAATAAATATATGTTTGATAAATAAAAATTTACTGTTACAGAAATGTGTTTGTGGTCCTTAGAGATGTTCAGACAGGATCGTGACTCTGTTTAGGGGGGGATGGCATAATGGGGCTCATCAATGAATGAGTGCATGGACTAGATGGGCCCCAAAATTGTGGCTTTGCAGCCAAAGGCACAAAGCAGAGGTGTCTCTGAAACCACTCCTTCCTGCTTTGATGGTATTGTGCCCTGAGAGCAGAGCCTCATGGGAAGAGCGTGTGCTCTGTCATAGCTGTCTGTTCTGGGCTTTGTGCTGAGAAATAGGACAGCCTTGACCTAATCTTGACCTGACTTGGTGTCCCAGTTGCTCCCCATGCCATAAAGGATTGTATGGAAGGAGCTTTGCCTGCCCGGGAGTCAGTCAGATCTGAGTTCAAATCCTATCTCAGCAAATTCTTCCCTTCTTTGAATGGCAATTTCTTCAGCTCTAAAATGTGAATGAAAAGGCTAGAAAGTGGCTTAGTGGTTAAGAGCACTTGCTGATCTTGCAGCTTGGTTTCCAGCACCCACAGCAAGCAGCATACAACCACCTATAACCCTAGTTCCAGAGGACCCGACACCCTCCTCTGAATTTCTCAGGCACCTGCATGTACCTGGTACACATACAGACATGCAGACACACACATACATGCACATACATAAAAATAAGTAAAATTTAAAAAATAATGAGAATGAAAATATTTGAATCTTGGAGTTGTTATAAGATAATTTGTATGCAATGCCTGGCCCAGAGTCGGTGCTTGGTGAATACCCACACTCTCTGGCTAGCTTCCCATCAAGGACCAGACTGTGCCTCTCAGTAAGACACAAGATCGTTCCCTAAAGGGGTGTCGAGTATTGGGGGAGTCACCTGGAGTATCAGATAAATCCTTTAGCATCTTGAATCCCAGTTTGCTCATCTTTAACATGAAGGAAGGAGGGAAGAGCATCCAGACCCCTGCTGAGGTTCTGGATACCTTTTTATGAGGTGTGGAAGGAAGCCTTTAGGGCTGAAGGTCACCTCTTAGCTTCAGCATTCTGAATTAGCTGACCCTTCCTGTCCCCACAGCCTCAGCCCTGGCAGGATTTCTAGCATGCCCAAAGCCGTGGGCTTTGGCATCCAATGGAGCTACAGGTCTAGCTGCTTCATTCATTACTTAGGTTTAGTTATCTGAGTCATAGCTTCCTTAGCCCAAGATGAGAACGCCACCAGCTGCTGCTCAAGGTTTCTGGGAGAACATTACAGAACCACACAAGGTGCTCATGATGATATAGTAGCCACTTAATAAATGATCATTGGCCTTTGCGAAGTGTTTAGAAAGGTGCATAGCAAGGATTGTTTACACATTTCCAGTTACTAACTAACTAATGAGAAGTGTAGATCCTGGGCTGGTGATATGGCTCAGTGGTTAGGAGCACTTGCTGGTTCCCGCTTCTGTTCCCAGGGTCCACAGGGCAACTCACAATCACCTGTCATTCTTTTGGCCTCTTGGGGCACAGCACAAATGTGGTACACATGCCTACATTTAGGAAAGACACTCAGAAGCACACAGAAACGTAGAGAACTTGATAAACATGTATACTATGAAGAAAACAGTTGAATAGAACTCTTCACTTTCTTCTGGAAACTTCTCTGACAACTTCCTCCCCTTCTAGTCTTGACCCAACTTCCTCTGGTCACACTGGGGAATTCAAGGTTTGGGGAGTGTAAACATGGTTCCTGTTCATAAAGAAGCTGAAGATGTTGAAAAAGGTGGTGATTTTTAAAGTCCACACAAGTCCAGCCTCCTAGTCACAGTTGCTCGAGACCCCCCCGCCCCCGCTGTGTAATAGTCCCTCTTAGATATTCACTCAATTAAGCTCCTATTTTTGTCTTTTCAACAGCCACGGGAAGGGTACTAAGGCTAAAGCTTTGCCACGGGTTTTCACAAAAAGGAACTGGAAGAGCTATGGAAAGTGTGGGGCTTCCCCTCCCAGTCCCCAATCAACCCTGACATCATATCATAACAAGCCCCATGAACTGGATGGTACAGAGAGCCAGCCAGGGCTTCCACACACTATCTGGTGCTGGGAATCTATAGGTTGCCTTCCATTCCCACGTGTGCACGCATGTGGTGGCATCATGGCACGTATGTGAAGGTCCAAGAAAAGCCTTCTAGAGTCATTTGCCTCTTTTACCAAAATGTACCTATGGCCCCTTGTGTGTAGAAGCCATCAGTGAACCTCAGATACCAGTCTGTCTTCAGGAACCATCCTGTTTTCTGAGACAGGTCTCTATCACTGGGGGCTGGATGTAGCGGGAAGCATGAGGTCAAGGAGTACAGGCTGAGACCCAAGACCAGATTAGCTCTGGGACCTCTGACCTCTAAGGAGCACAGGACTTGAATGAGAGTGGGCACACTTTTGAGATGCCAAAGCACACCTTGCCCAGGGGTGCCCAATGAGGACCCAGGAAAGTCTTTCTGCAGACCAGATTGCTGCCCTGTGACCATTGTGGGAGCCAGGAGGTGAAAGGCAAGTCACAGAAGTGGCCTTCCCAGCCTTCTTAGCATTTAAAAAGAGAGTGTATCCATTATCCATTACCAGGTAACAAATCATTCCATAGCCCACCGGATTACAGTACCATGAGGTTCCTATTTCATGCAGTTTCTATGGGCGGGAAATCTGGAAGTGGTACAGCTGAGGGCCGCAGTTCTGACGCAGGGTCTCTCAGGAGCTTGCCATCTGCCATCTGCCAGGCCTGCTGCCGAGTGAAGACTGGGTGACTGGGCATGGTAACGCAGGCCAGCTCCCTGATTCCCAGATACATAAACAACAAGCCATGCCACAAGCTCCTGATGCCCGGGATGAAGCCCCGGATGGAGCCCCAGCCACCTTGCCTTCTCTGATGGACAGTACTTTCTCAAATCATGAGCTAAAACAAAGCTTTTGTCCTTAAATTGCCTCTGTTAGGTATTTGCTCACAATAATGGGAAAGGTGACGCCTGTAGTCACCTGTGGAAGGTGGCTGCGGACCTTAGTTTCTCCACACAGCTGCTTGAGGGT
This sequence comes from Lophiomys imhausi, assembly GCA_907164525.1. Taxonomy (NCBI): domain Eukaryota; kingdom Metazoa; phylum Chordata; class Mammalia; order Rodentia; family Muridae; genus Lophiomys; species Lophiomys imhausi. The sequence goes on from CAJQZJ010001558.1 coordinate 17,048,381, forward strand.
GCTGATGATGAGCAAGAGACAGTCAGGATGTTTGCTCTGACCTAGCCTTGGCCATGGTGAGCCAGCATTTCTGAATGGCTTGTCCTGGGGCTCAGCTGTGTTCTGTTGCTCTGTGTTTGTAGAGTATGGAGAATGAGGGGGATTCTGTGAGTGTGGGTGCCAGGAGATGGGATCAGTGGGGCCATCTTGCATCTTGGAGGCTGGTTGACCCAAAGGACATCAGGATGCTACTGGAGTCCTAAGGTCCTAGGGAGCTCTACCAGGGGTCCTGCCAGCCATCCTGAAAGCAGGCTGCCAGACCCTGACTTCCCTACATGATCTGTGAGACCCTGCTACTTCAAAATCTCCATCTGGAAATGTAAGAGGCATCTCAAACAAACAGGTCCAACCCCAAATTTACCCTTCTCTCCCCCACACCTTCCCCAGAACTCTGTCCTGCTTGGGAAGTGATAACTCCAACCTCCTAGTTACTTAGATCAAAATACTCATACTGACATTCTCACTATCATTATCTTCCTTCCCCCTTTCTTTCCTTCCTTTTTTCCCCTTTCTTTCCTTCCTTTTTTCCCCTTTCTCTCCCCTCCTCCCTCCCTCCCTCACCATGTGGGCCTGGAAATCAAACTTGGGTCCTCTGCAAGAACAGCAAGTGCTCTTAACCACCCGTAGTCATTGCTCTAGCTTCCAAACAGTAATTTTTAAAACCAAAGGTTCAAACACAATACAAATCCAAAGATACACCAATATGATACTTAATGCTGAAGAATGACAGTAGGGGAAATACCGAGTCTCCATTTTTCCTAATGAAACCATTGTTTCCATAGAGCACAGCATAGTGTATGCAGCTGTAACGTACAGTAATCTCAAATCTGAGTCGAGGTTCCTTCAGACATGTGCAATTAAAAAGCATGCATGTTATATACTCATAACAAAGGCTGTGCTGAAAGTCACACGTTTCCTGGATGAGTGCTATCAGAAAATCAGAAACTCCTTGGATCAGTCACTCCTTTGATTTTCAATTAATTTTTAGCCATTGTGTTTTCAGAAAGCTTTCATTATTGCCAACTCTGACACTCAGTTATGTGACTCATATGGGGTCACAACCCACAGTATAAGAAGCTGGGCCGGGCCGGGTGGTGGTGGAGCACTCAGGAGGCAGAGGCAGGTGGATCTCTCTGAGTCCAAGGCCAGCCTGGTCTATAGAGTAAGTTTCATGACAGCCAGGGCTACACAGAGAAACACTGTCTCGAAAAACCTAAAAACAAAACAAAACAAAACCCTTCCAGTGAACTTTCTTGCAAGAGTCTGGGGAGCACATGTGCCAACTGACATTGGCTTGTTTTTTGTTCGTGTAGGGGAGTGCAGAGAGAGAAGGGTGAGACAAGGTTGTAACCCTGGCTGACCTGGAACTTGCTATGTAGACTAGGTTGGTTTTGAACTCACAGAAATCCACTTGTCTCTGCCTCCTGAATGCTGGGACCAAGCACACCCCTGACACAGGACATGACCCAGGAATGCAGTTGCTGAGTCACAGGCAAGGCTCCTGCACGACTGCCTTTTCCTAAGCAGGCAATTTCAATTTTTACTCCTACTAACAGTGTTGGTGCCGGTTGTTCACTGTGTCCACTGATTCTTGGCAAGATCCGCTAACCATCACAGTAATGGCAGTGAGATGCTGCTGCTGGTGCTGCTGGTGACCGTGACGATGACGGTGGTGGTGATGGCACCGGTGATGATTCTGTCAGCTCTTCTGAAAGGGGATTCCTCTCTGTTGACCAAATGTTCCATCCCGAGGGCAGCCTGCTTCAGTTTGCTCTGCTCTGTTGAAAGTACAGCCTGAGGAGCCAGATTCTCTGTTTCTGGCCTCTCCCACTGTGGTCTTTATCTAAAGATTTTCCGCACTGCAACCCTTTGGGGGCCTCCTGGCTGTTCAAGAGAACTCTCTTCCACTCAGATGACAGCCCCAGAGAGCTTGGGCCACAGCGAGGGTTGGGGAAAAGGAGGTGAATGGGAGGGAACGCTGCCGCATGACTATATGTCGTTTACATGTTTATCTGAGGACCCTGCTAAGCTTATCAGATGCAAAATGTAGGATAGGCATAAAACAAGAACTATGAGAGGCAGGCATTGCAACACATGCCTGTAATTCTAGCACTTGGAGGGTAGAGGCAGAAACATCAGGAGTTCAAGGTCATCCTCTGGCACACAGAGTTCAAGGCCAGTCTGAGACACTGTCCAAAAGAAAACAACTTCAAACTCCCAAGTGCTAGGCTGTGAAGTCCTTAGGAGAAGATGCAAGGGAATCACCTGGGGTTTGGCAAATGTCTTAGTTGTGATGCCAGAGCATAAGGTACCAAAGGAAGCCGGTGAGCAGACCGGTCTTCATCATCGCTAGTGACATCATGCTTTGAAGGACAAAGGAGAATGACACCTGTGTTGCCTGTAGCTCAGTGGCAGAGCACTTATCCCACATGCTCTGTGGGCTCTATCACAGGGCAGGGGTCTGAGATGGGACCTGACTCTGGAATATATACAAGTGATCAGAAGCAGGAAATGGCAGATAAGACTTGAGGGGGCTTGTGGTCCAGACCAGACCTAGATTTCAGTCTCCAGAACCTTGAGAAGACACATGTCTGTTTTTGTTTCGGTTTGGCTTTTTTTTTCCCCACACAGTTTGTGGTTCTTTGTCGTGCTAGCCTGAGGAAATGACGACAAGGGATTCAGAGCCAAGATAGGAAAACTTAAAAAGCACCCCAACTCTTTGCAAGGCTTCTCCCTGGACTCTCCTCACATCCTTCCAAAGCTTCCTACCTCCTCAGCCCCCAACTGCCCCTACTGTTTCTTCCAGCCCTTCTCCCCCCTCCTGCTCTTCTATCTTGCCACCTTACAGTCCACCCTCTATGTACATGGCTATACATCTCTGTTCCCTTTTCCTCCATCCCTACCTCACCCCTGAGCCAAGCAGGCTTTCCAGGACCCACAGGCCAGAGTAGGCCATGGCCCTACACGTGCTCTGCCAGGGCCTTGCCCCTGTTCCCAGGCACGTATGTGGTATAGAGACATACATGCGAGGAAAGCACTCATATACAGAAAATAAAATAAATCAAGTTATTTGATTAAAAGATTGCAGCATATCAATCAATTATGAGAAGCAGTGAAGAGTATCTGTGCCCTGTGATATCAGATATTCAGCCAAGATTTAATTTGTTTTAAATTATTTATTTATTTGTGTGTGTGTGTGTGTGTGTGTGTGTACACCATGGTCCCATAAGATAGTCAGGGGGGCAACATATAGGAGTTGGTTTCTCCTTCAGTCTTCCAGGTCCCAGACAGTGAACTCAGGTTATCGGCCTTGGCAGCAAGAACCTTAGCCAACTGACCTGTTGATTCCTGTGAGTTCAAAGCCAGCCTGATCTACATAGGACGTTCCAGGACTGTCAGGACTGTGGATAGAAATCCTGTCTCAGACAAAACAAAACAAAACAAAAATCTTCCTAATAAACCCCAGTTCTAGGCTGGCCATTAAGCTCCTTATGGTTGATTATTGGTAAATGTTTGATTTAAATGCCCATTTTATCTACCCCTGTATCTAGGGCTGTGTAAAAATTTCTCAGATCCAAAGAGGTTGTATGTAGAAAAAGCTTCAGTCCTTCTATACATACATCAGTAATGAATAATTCCCAAGCTGAAGGACTCTCACGGTCGTAGCATTAAGGGAAAGATGTCAGACTCAGAAAAGTTCCTGTTGTTTTAATGAGGATATGTGAAGCACGAGGCCGGGTGTTCCTAGTGAAGAGTCTGAATGGTTTCACCCTGTGGGTCACAGAGACTGAAGACAGATGGCAGGGATCTGTCCACAGCTTCTTTCTTAGTATAACACTGTTCACATATGTGTGTTCACTTCGAAGACTCATCCAACTGTCCACGTATGATTTTGGGGTGGGGAGGCATGTGTATTTTCTCCTAATAAAATTTTCAACAGCAAAAACAGAGCAAGCGGGAACAGGGTGGGGTAAAGATGAGTCTCAGACTTGTCCCTGCCTAGGGTTCCTCCAGGTTGACACACTCAGTGAGTGCTTAAAGTGGAAAGAACCTGGGATGCAAATGTGGGGAAGACAAAAATCCAAGTTAATCCTTCCCTGTTTCCTCTGTTTCCACCCCTCCCTCCCTTCCCTTTCCTGTTTTTTACTTTCTTCTTTTATCTGTGCTTTAAGGACCCACTATGTTTCTCCTGTGGTGAAACCCAACTTGCTAAGAGCACAGCCTTCTACTGAGGCACAACCCAGCCCTTGGTTTTCTGAGACATTGTCTTGAGATGTAGTCCGGGCTAGCTTCAGATTCACAATCCTCCTCCTTCTGGCTCCTGAGAGCTAAGATTCTAGGTGCGGTTTTATTAGGATATTTTTGTTATAAGCAACATAAGACCCAACTCAAATAGGGCTGATCAAGCAAGGGACTTGTTGGTTATAGGACTGAAAGTTAGAATCTGGGGAGACCTGGCCTCAGGCATGGCCAGTTTTGAATTCAGCCTTGTCTCTTGATTCTTTCCTTCATGGGTTTGCCACCATGTTGCCTGTTGGTATCCATTTCTCATAATAGCTGTAAGTTCATGCCCCCAGACTATTAGAGCCAGTACAAGCTGTACCTTCACCAGGGGTTCAGGTCACTTGCTGTCCCTTAACCAGTTGCTGTAGTAAGAAGAAGGCACTATCCCAATGATTCAAGGTTCCACCCAACACTACATGGCCAACCTCAGGGACTGACAGTGGGGAAGGCAGACTCTGAAGTGAACCCCATGGAGAGTTGCTGCAGGCTGTGGAAGGGGAGGTGCCTTAGTTATTACTTATATTGCTGCAATAACACACGGTGACCAAAGCAACTTACAGGTTATTGGGGCTCAAGGTTTCAGACACTGACTACATGACCATTGTGGTAAGGAGGCAGGCATGGTACTTGAGTAGTAGCTGAGAGCTTACATTTTTTAGATACAATCACAAGGTAGAGAGATCTAAGTGGGGATAGGGTGGGCTTTTGAAATATCAAAGCTTACCTCTAGTGACATACCTTCTCCAACAAGGCCACATCCCCCAATCCTTCTGAAACAGTTCCACCAACTCAGGACCAAACATTCAAATATATGAATCTATGGCAGCCATTCTCGTCCAAATCACCATGGGAGGCCAGGGTAGCCAACAGCAGGAGTTTGTCACTGTCTTCTTTAGAAGCAGGGTGACATGGCATAGAAAGAGGGCAAGTGACACCTATGGCCAGGACATAGAGAGCTGACCTGCATCTCAGCTGCTGACTCTGGATAGCTCTCTCTGCAAAGTCACTCTGCCATAGTCAGTACAGGAAAGTCCTGGGGTTCCTGCAGGCTCTCTCTGCAAAGTCACATAGTCAGTACAGGAAAGTCCTGGGGGTCCTGCAGGCAGGTGACCAGACTGTTGCTCTCGCACACTGGGCACAGCCAGTAGCTCTGACAACAGGCAGACCTATGCTTTGCCAAGAAAACTTCCTATATCTGTTTTCCTTTCTTCTGAAAAGCATTCCTGTCCTTCCCCATCATGCCAGCCAAGGACTGAATTGCTGCCTCCCAGATAAGGTCATCTCGATGATACGGACAGTCACAGTGTCATGCAGGGCGATGCTGGGACCACCCAGGGCTCACGCACACATGGCTAGCAGAGTTTCTCCTGGCTCCTTCCTCTGAGCACCGCCTTCCCTCCTGCTGGCTGCAGGGCAGAAGGAGCAACCAGGAAAAGCACAAGACAGTCTGGTGACTGAGAACAAACTAACCTTTCGTCTGGGCTCTGTCCCTGAGCCTGGGGCAGCAGGCCTTCTCGGATTCTTGTGCATTCTGCCTCTGCTTTTCCTCATCACTCAGCCTTAAATAATTTCATCCTCATGCATGACAATTGCTGGGTGGTTCCCTGCTGCAGCACTGGTTTCAGCTGCTTTATTTGGAGGGGGAACTGGATTGCATTCTCCAAAAGACACATATACCTCAAACCTAAATGTGACTATGTTTGAAGCTAGCATCTTTTTTAATGCTATCAAGTTAAGAGAAGATAATACTTGACCAGGAATCTAGGAACTGATATCTTACAAGAAAATATGGACAGGTACACACAGAGGAAAGACAATGCAGAAATGTGGCCACACAAAGAGAGGCCAGTAAAGATAAAGGCAGATTAGAAGGATGTATAAGGTCCAAGAATACCACTAATTAATCGCCTACAAGCATAGAAGCCAGGAACAGGCAAGGAGGTTTTCCCTGAAAGCATCTGGATAGCAGCCCTTAAGACTCAGGGCTTTGGACTTCCAGCCTCTGGAACTGAGAGAATACATTCCCAAGTTTGAACTACTCTGTCTGTGGTTGTTTGCTATAGCAGCTGTGAGAATCGAGCATAGAGGTTTGAGAGAGCTGACTGAGAGGTTCTGACAGACAGCGGGGATATAGCTCAGTTGGAAGAGTGCTTGCCTCACAGCTCCAGGTTTGAGCCTCAGCCCTATACAAACTGGTGTGGTGCCACATGCTTGCAAAGGAGGTAGAGGCAGGAGGATTAGAAGTTCAAGGTCATCTACAGCTACATAGAGAGTTCAGAGTCAGCATGGGGTATCTGAGATTCTTCCTCAAAAAATAAATCAATAAAGCTAAATTTAAAAAAGGAGTGGATAACTATGGGTTCTGAAAAAACACCATCAAGCTGTGTGGAGCAGGACAGGCAGCCTCAGCTCTGCCTGGATTTCCACAGATGGGCAGGAGATATCAGGACAGGGCTCTGGCCCCAGGCAGGGTGGAAGAAGATGATGAACACTATCTTCAAGCACTTGAAGGCTCTTGGCTCTCATGAGGATGGAGCCTTCAGTCTGTCTGTTTCTTGACAAGTGCTGAGGATGTTAAATTGAGGACACACAAGTCCGAACCAGCGGAGAACTTCCATTCAGCCAGAACTGTCCAGGAGTGTCTGGGACAGGAAATCTGACTTATGGTAGATGATAAAGGCTGAAGGATGGAGCAAATGACAGAGAAGCTCCCCCAAATCTGTGGAGGGGTGTCACCTGGGGATGGGGTACCCCTTTTATCACAGAACCAAGACTTCATCTTGAGATACCTGGCTGCCAAGCCCATATTCTTACTATCTCTCTCAGCTTTCGCATCTTTTCAGTGGGTGGGTTGGGACACAGATAGAACTCATGTGTGGCCTTTTCTAAACTGTCTTTTTCTTGTGACAGTCTTGTGTCTTAACAGTGATTCACATCCTCTATCGGCTCCAGGAAGGATGCTCATTTGACAATGGGTACAAGCTTCCTAAGAAAATTTTAGGAGAGTCAGAGCTCCCTAGGCAGGGTCCCTTCAGGGTGTCTGACCTACCGTCTTAGCCTCTTATTCTCCTTCCTGTATCCCTAGGAAGGCCCACTGTCCCGCGTTGCTAGTACTGAGGGATTTCTTGGGACATGAGATTTTTTTCATTGATAAAAGCAGAGCCAATGGTAAGTCCTGGTGAGCCTGGAGGTGTCAATCAGTCTTACACCGTGATGAACTCATGAATGCCTAAGCCTTCAGAGGGCAGATTGGAAAGACCGGAAGGGTCTGCAGATAAAAGCCAGGAACTGTTTTTCTTCCTAGCCTCTGAGACACAGTGACCCTTCAGTAAGGCCTGGAGTGGAATGCAGCATAGATGAGAAAAGCAGACTTTTGGTCAGACTTAGCACTGCCGGCCACAGCAGCTAGAGAACTGTAGCACCATGGGACCAGGCCTTTTACACAAGTGCCAAGAGGGCCGCTGGCTCTCAAGTAACACCACAAATTGCTAGATCAGGAGGAAGTCCTGTGTGAGAAAGTTTGAGAGACACATGCAATGCTTCTAGAAAGATCTGTGAGAGAGTTGGATAAGAGACTATAGCAGTGTGCACCAGTCAGTGAAACATAAGGAAGCCGGTCAGAGGAACACAGCTGTAGCCACAGTCTCAGCAAGCCTGGGGGACCTAGGTTACCATGTTAGCCTCCGCTGACCTCAGAGGGAAGACAGGGCTTCAGTCCCCCATTTCTAGACAGTGGGATATCTCTGGGATGTTTCTAACCACTGCCAGGCCAGTTGTTTATCTACTCCTTTATCCTAAGAATCATCACCTGGCTCCTGACACCCCTCTGCAGTCTCCAAGCCAGATCTCCTCTCCTCATATGCCAAGATCCAGCCACTGTGAGGCCATACGTATGCCTAGAAGTGCAGGCTGCACCCCGGCCCTGTAACATTTGAACAAGTGAGGCCCTCTTTTCAATAGCCTGCCCCCCCTTTGTTTTTTTTTTTTTTTTTTTTTTTGTCTGTTCCGTGTTTGTTGTGATTTGAATGTGAAGTGTCCCCACCCTGCCCCTAGACTCACAAAGAACACAGATGACATTGTTTGGGACGGTTGTTGAACTTTTAGAAGGTAGACCTTTGCTGGAGGAAGTAGGGTCACTCCGGTGAACCCTGAGATTTTATAGCCCTGCCCCACTTCCTGTTCACTCTCTGCCTCCTGACTACAGACGCAGCGTGACCAATTGTTTCCTGCCTCTGCTGCCATGCCTTCCTGCCATGATGGAATGTTTCTCCTCAAACCCTAAGCCAAGCGGAAACTCTCTCTCCTTTAAGTTACTTTTCATCAGGTTGTTGGTCCCAGCAAGAAGAAAAGTAACCAATAAAACTGGTTCTGAGGTGGTGTCTTGAACCAGGCATCTGAATTCGAAAGGCAACCCAGACTGGCCTGCGCCCCTCGATCCTGCCTCCTCCCTCCTGAATGCTGGGATGATAGGTGTGCACCACCATGCAAGCTGGTTCCCTTCATCACTTGGCTAGCTTCTCCTCACCTTGAGGATCCATAGCAGGTGCTGCCCTTCCTCTAGGAGCCTCCCTCCACGTCCGTCATCTTGGTTTCCACACCAGGATGCACTTACCACTTTTCCACAAGTCCCACAAGTTCTAGTGTTAACCACAGCTTGTGTTTGTCCCCTAGCCAACTGGGAGGTTGGATGTGGGTGGATTACTGGTTTCCATTTCCTTTTTCTTCTCTCATACGGTACGTCCAGACCAAAGCCTCCCCTCCCTTCCCTCATCCCAGTCCTCCCCCCTCCCCCTTCCCCCTTCCCCTTTCTTTATTTCCAGAATCTGGTAGAGAGTTGGTCCATGGTACAGAATGAATGAATGAATGAGCCTCATTTTGTGGCTAAGGCGAATCCTGTAGAGCTGTGCTGGGGGTCATGACCTCAGGAGCCAAAGGGACTGCTGAGACCAGGATGGCCCACAATTCCCTAACTCTCACTGCTCTCTTCCCTCTCCACTGCTTTGCTTATGTCTGAAGATCCAGAACCATGGTCATGGCAAACAGGGGCTTGTACGTAGAGCCGACATGAGCCCAGGGAGTGGAGAAGTAGATGCAGCCTGACAGCTCAGAGCTATGGAAACAGATTGAAGATCTGACAGGGTTGTGTGTCCACTCGGAACTCATTGGAGAATGAACTGCAGCTGCTCTGTCCTTCATGGGCACTTGGTTAAGTACAGATGAAGAAGTGGAAAGCAAGGAAGGCAGAAGGGCCAGAAGTGCAAAGTAGGCCTTCTGAATTGTGAGATCAGGGCAAGAAGGGTCAGGCCTAGTGCAGTGCCCGAGGTCACATGAGTGAAGGCCATCCTTTCATTGTGACCAGGCAACTTTAGGCAGTCCTGCAGGGCTAAGTAAGAAACACCTCACCTCCTCCTCTACCACTCCCCCACAGCAGTAACTGTCACCCCTCTCCAGCTCTCTCTGCATCTCATGGCAGCTCTGAGTGTGATGATTTGAGCAACTTACAGATGAACACAACTTTGCCATTTCCAAATTTACTTGAAATTCCTTCAGAATTCCTCCTCTTTGGCTGGGGAGATGGCTTAGAGGTTAAGAACGCTTTCTTTCTGTTCTTGTAAAAGACCCTGGTTCCATTCCCAGCACCCATGGCAGCTCATAATCATCTGTAGCTCCAACTCCAGGGGGTCTGGCATCCTCCTCTGCCATCTGTGGGCTCCTGAACACATGGCATGCACATAAACTCATGCCTACATACATAAATTTAAAAAAGAAAAATTCTTTGTTCTGCTTTCCTTTTAAACAGGGTTTTGCTTTGCAGCTCAGGCTGGCCTTGAACTGATCTTCTTCCAGGGTTCTGGGATTAGAGTCATGCATAACCACACTGGGCCTTAATTTATGTATTGTTTCTGGACATTCTCAGCGGTTTCTCTAGTGGTTTAGTGGTTTCACGGTCTACTTGGAGTTAATATTGCATCATTTCATGTGCTATTTTCTGTCATTTACCACACTCACCATTTGCCACCCTCCAGTCCTTTAAGCTGTCACTGTCAAACATGTTAAAACTCTGCTGGGCACTGCTATGCTGTACTCTTCAAACGTAGCATCTATTTGAAGAGATTAAGAGGAAAAATAATCACCTATAGATACCCAGCTATTGGTGACTTCATTCCTATCTGAAGATATTTGTTTTCATAAGGGAACATTTCTCCTCAGATTCCTTTTGGCACATCATACAATGCAGGGCTTTGGGTAGTGAAATCTCTGTTTTCTTCCCTGTTAACATCCTCAATTTATCTTCACTTTTTTTTTCTTTAGGTTTTTTCTTTCTTTCTTTCTTTCTTTTTTCTTCACTACACAGAATTTTAATGTGAAACTAAACTAAACATACAAATGTACAGTAAAGCTAATGGTAAAGCTAAAGGCAAGTTACTTGCCTGGTAACTTAAGACAAGTTTTAATGGAGATGAATTTAGAAAAAATGATGCAATGGTGAAATTTTAAATATAGATTATGAAAAAATATGAAATTGCATCAATAACTTAAAGTAGTTTTCAAAGCCTACACTACCAGAGAGAAGTGATTTATGATCTTTTTTTTTTTAACAGTTATTTATTTATTTATTTATTTGTTTATTTATTTATTTATTTATTTATTATGTATACAGTATTTGCTGTACATATATGCCCGGGCACCAGATCTCAATGTAGATGGTTGTGAGCCACCATGTGGCTGCTGGGAATTGAACTCAGGACCTTTGGAAGAACAGCCAGTGCTCTTAACCTCTGAGCCACCTCTCCAGCCCCGTGATTTATGATCTTAATGCCAGCATTAAGACAGACAGAAGCAGCGCAGAGCTAGTAAGAAACATTCACTATTTAGAGAAGGATAGCAACAACATTAATAATATATGGTCTTATTTACTGCTGGACTGAAAGCTCTTGGCTAGAAACAACAGAGAAAATGTACCACCAACATGTTATTTTTAAAAATAAAAGGATCACTTTAAAAAGGTAATTCCCCCAGAAGAATTAGGGCACTGAGAGTGTAGTAAACATGTGAACCTTACAACACCAGGTACCAACCAAATTCACTCAAAGCACTTAGTTATACAAGATCAGCATGATCTTTTCTAACGCATTATTGTTCATAATGATTCGAACACAATCCTTACCATGTATGACTTCAAATACATAACAAGTGCTTTTATTTTGAGGTACAGGGCATAGGTTTGGTTTGGTTTTGTTTTGTTTTCAAGACAGGGTTTCTCTATGTAACTCACTCTATAGAACAGGCTGGCCTCCAATTCAGAGTGTCTGCCTCTGTCTCCCCAGTGCTGGGATTAAAGGCATGGGTGTATCTTCTCTTTCTTTCTCTCTCTCTCTCTCTCTCTCCTCTCTCCTTCGTTTTTTTGAGACAGGGTCTTATAGACTGTAGCATGGCAGGAAACTCACTGCATAGCAAAGGATAGCCTCGAACTTCTGATCCTCCTGTCGCTACTTAGTGCTGAGATTCCAGACATGTGCTACCACCCACGGCTTATGTGGTACTTAAGAGCCAAACATGGAACCTCATGCAAACTCGGCAAGCACCCTACCAACTGAGACACATCCCCAGTCCCTCACCTTCCTCTCTTTTTCTAAATAGTGGATTCTTTAAAAGGTTTTTGAAATCACATTTTATTTATTTCTGTATACACACATACATGCCACAACACACATGTGGAGGTCAGAGGACAACCTGGGGGATTGGTTCTCTCTTTTTTACTCTATGGGTCCTAGGGATGCAACTCAAGTCTCCAGGCCTGGGAACGATCATTTTCTTCTGCTAAGCCATCTTGCTGTGCTTCATCTTCATTCATTCATTCATTCATTCTTTCTTTCTTTTTCTTTATGTATCAGAGTATTTGTCTGAAGGGACACCTATGCACCTTGTGTAGGCCTAGAGCTCTCAGAGGCAGAAGAGGGCATTGGATCCCCTAGACTTGGAGTTGCAAACGGTTGTGAGTACCATGTGGGTTCTGGAAATCAAACCTGGGTCCTCCGAAGGAGCAGTCAGTGCTCTTAACTGCTGGGCCATCTCTCCAGCCCATACTTATCTTCATTCTTGAGAGATATTTCCATTCACAGAGATGGGGGTAGTGATCTCAATACTCCACAGGCAGAGATAGGCAGGCCTCCATGAGTTCAAGGCTATCCTACTCTACATAGAGAATTCCTGGCCAGTCAGGATTAAAGGCAATCACTACCATGCCTAATCTTAATCTTGATTGTTTATTTATTTAATCTTGGTGTGTGTGGCTTTTTTTTTTTTTTTTTGAGACAGGGTCTCTTACGTAGCTCTGGCTGTCTCAGAAGTTGCTATAATCCAGGCTGACTTTAAACTTACAGATATCCACCTGCCTCTGCCTCCCAAGTGCTGAGACTAAAGGCGTGCACCATGCCCAGCCGCTGATAATTTACTTTTAATACTCAAATTGTAGCTTACCATTCTCCTTTGTTCTATTGTTAGAACTACCCAGTGGATTCTTACTTCCTAAGCTGAAACACTCTAGCATATTATGTATTAAATTTTTTAATTTCTACGAGGTTATACTAGAAAGACTCTCTCTCTCCCTGTCTGTCTCTCTGTCTCTGTCTCTTTCTCTCTTTCTCTTCTGCCTGTCAGCCAGATAATTGCAGAGCTGGCTTTCAGACTCAGGTCTAACTCTCACCCTTGCTTTCTTTCACACTGAGCTGAGTTTCTTCTATCTGTATAATGAAGATTCCAGAATGTCTTACAGTTCAGGTAACAGTGGCAGGCCTCCCTGTATCTGACTTTGTCTTTGCATAAAGTCCATTCAGATTGAGAAGACAGTTCTATTTACTGACTCTTATATCACTTCTGTCCTTGTTGCAGGATATTTGATGACATTGTGAACCCTGAGATTGTGAATTGGAAAAACTTATTTCTTGTTGAGGTGTGGCTTAGCCTTAGCATACACCTTTAATCCAAGAGCTAAATAAAGTCCACCATAGGTCAAGAGGTGCAGCAAGCAGTCAACAGGGAGTGAACATTAGAAACCACAGGAAGGAGGGACATTGAGGGAAGGATATATAAGACAGCTTGGATGGTGGGTGTTGGTGGCATACACCTTTAATCCCAGCATTGGGGAAGCAGAGGCAGGTGAATCGCTGTGAATTCCAGGCCAGCCTGGTCTACAGAGCTAGTTCCAGGACAGCCAAGGCTACACAGTGAAACTCTGTCTCAAAAAACAAAAACAAAACAAAAGACAGCATGAGCTTTTTTCTTCTAGGACATCAGATGAAGAGGAAGGTCAGCTCTCTGGCTCTCTGAACTAGCAGGCTTTCACCCCAGCATCTGGCTCCTGAGTCTTCATTGGTAAAATTAAACAACTGGGATTTTTGTTTTTTAAAAAAACAACATGTCCTGGGATGGGACATTGGTCCAAGTGCATCAGGTCTGAAATTAGAAGTGTGTGGGTTCAAATATTACCTCTGACATCTGTGTGACCCAGGGTAAGTCACTTCAGTTTCCACTGTGTAGGATAGCTGGCTTCAAAACGTTGTGGTGAGCCGGGCAGTGGTGGCGCACGCCTTTAATCCCAGCACTTGGGAGGCAGAGGCAGGTGGATCTTTGCGAGTTCGAGGCCAGCCTGGTCTACAAAGTGAGTCCAGGACAGCCAGGGCTACACAGAGAAACCCTGTCTCGAAAAAACCAAAAAAAAAAAAAAAAAAAAAACGTTGTGGTGAAGATAAAGTGAGATCCAGCACATTAAGCTCAAAGGACAGTGGATGACAGAGTGACCACTCATTTGACTGGACCTGCCTGCTCTGAGTCAGGGGTGGGAGGTGTCACAGTGGAAGGCAAGAGGGGGGTACTGCTGGAGAGGCTGGCTTCTAGGGTGTCAGCCCTTGAAGAAGGTTTCTTGGGACACTTCCATCTGAGCAGTATAGTCAGGTCCATGCCTTGTGGACAGAGAACTCTGGCTGTCTCCTGAGGTCTAGCAGCAGAGCTAGAGCATCAGGCTAGCCCTTCAGCTTTGCTTTCTCACTGGTGCTGTCTTCATCTTTTTGAGGTGTCTATTCTCCTGTCAGGCAAGGTTAGGAGGCAGGAACACATGGCTAGAGGGACACTCAGCACCCCGGAGGGACCCAAGCACTTTGAATTATGCAGTGACTGAACAAGGAGTTCTTGGAGTTTTCTCCAGGCAGAGGGAACTGTTGATAGATACAGAACACAAGGAGAGGCGAGAGTCACTGAAGGCCAGGAATGGGAGCCGGGTGAGTGGCTGCCACTGGGGCAGGGTGGGCCTGCTTCTGCTTTGGAGCTTGGTGTGGGCTAGCAGCCAACCTCGCAGCTGCCAGCCTCTCTTGGGGAGCTGGCACCACATTGTGACAGAAATTGAAAGCAGGGAAGGGTGCTGGGGTGGGGTGACTCTGCTGGCCCAATCCCTCCTTGCCAAGGAAATGCCAGTATGTTCATCTCTGACCATGCTGTGCCATCTTGCCAGTGTGTTAGTTTTTCAAAATATTCTGCTTCTAGGCCGGGCGGTGGTGGCGCACGCCTTTAATCCCAGCACTCGGGAGGCAGAGGCAGGTGGATCTTTGTGAGTTCGAGGCCAGCCTGGTCTACAAAAGTGAGTCCAGGACAGCCAGGGCTACACAGAGAAACCCTGTCTCGAAAAAAACCAAAAAAAAAAAAAAAAAATTCTGCTTCTGCCTAGAATGGCTTTGGGGTCTCTCCCTCCCCCTCCCTCCCTCTCTCTCACTCCCCCACCTCTCTCTGTCTCTCTCTCCTTCCCCCACCCCTCTCTCTCTGTCTCTGTCTCTCTGTCTCTCTGTCTCTCTGTCTCTCTCTCTCTCTCACACACACACACACACACGCACACAGACTATCCTCATACAGATGGAGATCCTGTGGCTCAGAGATAAAGCGGGAGCTTAGGGTACCAGCTTACTGAGTGTTCTTTCCCTACACCGTGCAGCCTCTGGCACCCCAAGCTGTGACTTGGCCCGGTGTGAGGGAACAGGGGGGACTGCTGACCAGTTTCTCAGCTTTGTTTCTCTGCCCACACCCGTCAAGCTGTCTCTGAAGACCAACACAGGGTCTATGTGTTCTCCAGCATACATCAAAAACATGGCCTAATTTGTTTATGCCAAGTGGCTATACCAGGCCTCCCAGCCACCAGGAGGCAGTGTGAGAACCAGCAGTGGCATTTCTCAGGCGCTGACCTCTGTTTAGCATGCTGCTCAGTGACATCTGAGCTTTCCAGTGGAGTTTCATGCTAGTCTGTTGGGTCATCCTTTATCTCCTCTCTTGCACTGACGATGAGGGGTAGCCTACCTGATTTCTTCCAGGCCTTGTCTTGAAGTTGCCACAAAGCCACCTGGAGACCTGGAGGCAGCCCTGGGATCATGGTCTGAACTCCCGGTTGGTGCTGTGTTCTCTCCTATGAGCCTCTAAATACACACCCTCCTGTCCCCTTCTGACACACTGAAGCTTCTGTGGTCACACAGGATCCACCTGGTTTAGCTTCTGTCCTTGACTGTAGGACCAGCTGTGACTCCAGCTGTGACTTAAGGCAACATGAATGGGAGCCACCAGCCAGCTGAGTGATGGCAAGGCTCTTCCTCAAGTTGATCTCCTTTCTCAGTGACAGGCCTCGACAAAAGCATGGGGAACATGGATTTAGGTCTTTGGCCTCCTGTAGTCCAGAAATGTCTGAGGAGAACTAGGGGAAAGACAGATGTGTGTCACCCACCTTACTGTAGAGAGCTGCTCAAACATGTACTCATGGCTAGAACATAGCCCAGTGGTAGAGCGCTTGCTTGGCACTTGTGGAGGCCTGGGTTCCATCCCCAGCTCTACCCAAGCACACAAAGGCCTATCACTTTCTCAGTCCTGATGGTGACCTAGCAGTGGGATTAGTTTCCTTATTTGACAGAGAGGTTAAGCAACTTTCCTAAGAGCACACAGCTAAGCAGGAGGAGCCTGGAGGTTGTAGGCCAGTGCCTGGGCCCTTCGGCATACTGAGGTGGCTTCTGGACTTCCCATTACCTTCCCTGACTGCTACAGACAGTACAGTGCTCTCTCCTCTCCTCTCCTCTTCTATTTCTGGCCTCCTCAAGTGGGTCATTGCTCATTTTCTCCTCTACTTCCCTGGGAGAAGTCAGGGCCACCTTCTCACTTCCTGCAAGAGGGGGTTTGAAAGAGAAGAATAATTCCCAGGGTCTCATAAACAAATTGGGACCCCATGGTCTAGGTAATTCTAAACCAGACTTCTAGTCCTCTCTCTGAACAACATGGCCTGGGCCACAGAAGATGTCAGTTGACATCCAGAGAAATGCAAGCCTATATAGAGAAAACAAGCCAGAGTCTGCAGGACAAAATACTCAGGCTGGAGCCAGGGGCCTCTAGGGATGCTGCATGATTCTGAGGCCAGATTTCTCGCCACCCATTCAGTGTCAGTCTCAGACTGCTGTAAGCCAGGGTTATAAATAGCTGGGAATATAAATGCTGGGACAGGCGTGCAGAATCTGGCTTGCTCCTAGGCTGGGAAGCTTGGAGCAGGGGTGGGAGATGGTAGCTAGTCAAGCTTAGGGTTTGCTAGAAAAATGTCTCCTCCACCAGCAGCTGAGAGAGAGAGAGAGAGAGAGAGAGAGAGAGAGAGAGAGAGAGAGAG
>CAJQZJ010001558.1:17073723-17112896 GCA_907164525.1 Lophiomys imhausi
ACACACACACACACACACACACACACACACACACACACACACACACAGTGGAGTAGTATCCACCTACAAAGAATGAAATCTTGTCATTTGCGGGAAGATGGTTAGGACAGGGGTGGGGTAATGCTAAATGAAATAAATGAGACGCAGAAAGACAAATACCACATTATTTCTCATGTTGGGAAGCCAAAAGTTTACTTAATGGGGGCTGGGAGATGGCTCAGTGGTTGAGAGCATTTCTTGCTCTTGCAGAGGATGAGCATTTGCTTCCCAGCACCCACTTTGGCAGTCCCCAAACACCCACAGCTCTAGTTCCAAAGGATCTGATCCCCTTTTCTGGCTTTCAGAGGCACCTACATGCATGTACACATACTAACATGAACACCCACACACACACACATACCACGCATAGTTAATAAAGGGATGAGTAAGTTGTAAAAGTCGACCTGAACGTAAAATGGACTAACAGAGATTGGGAAGGATTAGGAGCAGATACAGGAAGTTGAGTTTGATCAGTGCACACTGTGGGCATGTGCCGAAGCACAGCTCGGGCCCTCATCAATACACAGAGTACACTCATCAAAAAGGAAAAGAAAGCCAAGGGTAGTAACACATGCCTGTAACTTCAGCACTAGGGGGTGAAGATAGGAGAATTCAGAGTTCAAGGTCCCATAGGCTGGATGTGGGGGTGCACGCCTTTAATTCCAGCACTCAGGAGGCAGAGGCAGGTAGATCCCTCTGAGTTTCAGTCCAGCCAGGGCTACTTATCCAGACCCTGTCAGAAAAACAAACCGTGAAATCCCCAGCACTCAGGAGGTAGAGGTCAGCAGATCTCTGTGAGTTTGAGGCCAGCCTGGTCTACAGAGTGAGTTCCAGGACAGCCAGGGCTGTTATACAGAGAAACCCTCTCTCAACAAAACAAACAAAACAAACAACCCTCCCTCAAAATATCACTGGTGAAAAAATGGACTGAGAATGTACCTCAGTGGTAGAGCACGTGTGTACCATGTGCACCTAGGTGGTGGAGCACTTTTGTAGCTAACATGAAACCCTGGCTTTTATCTCCAGCACCCCGGGGTGGGGGCGGGGGAACCACAAAATGTTTTCAGACTGGAGAGTTGACTTGGCAGGTAAGCATACAGACTTGAATTCAACCATGTAAAAAGCCAGGTGCACATATATCTATAACCCCCGTGCTACATTCCACCTGCAAATATATGAATATACCCACTGCACATACTCACACATACCAAACACATTTTTAGAACAAAAATTATTAAAATAACAACTATGCAGGAAAATAACTCAGTGGTTAAGAGCACTCTGCTTTTCTGGAAGACCAGAGTTCGGTTCCCAGCACAGAACTGGCAGCTCAGAACTACCTGTAGCCCCAGCTCGGGGAGTTTCAAAACCTTCTTTTGGCCTCAGAGGGTACCTGCACACGTGTGGCACACACTTACACAGAAACAAACACACACGCATAAATACAAATAAACCTGAGAAGCAACATTAATAAGCACAAAAGTCTTTAGGAGTTTTGAACTGATTTTATTGTATTTATTTTTATTTTCATTACATTTATTTATTTAGTGTGGGAGGCACATGTGTGGAGAGCACAATTTGAAAGAGGCAGTTCTCTCTCTCTATCATGTAGGTCACAGGGATCAAACTCAGGTGGTCAGGTTTGGCAAAAAGTGGCTTTGGGGGAGCCATCCCACCAACCCCTCCTTAATTTTTTTCCTCCCCTCCCCTCTCCTCCTCTCCTTTCTCTTTCCCCTTCTTTATTTTACTTTTTATCATTAATTAACTTATTTATTCACTTTACATCCCAATCACAGTCCCCCTCCTTCCTTTCCTCTCAGTCCCACCCTCTCACTCTCTTCCCCTACCCCCTCTTCTACTCAGAGAAGGGGAGCCTTGTCCCCCCACCACCACCATACCAACTTGCCCTGGCACATAAGTTGCATCAGGACTAAGCGCATCCTTTTCCACTGAGGCCAGGCAAGGCAGCCCAGCTAGGGGAAAGGGGTCCAAAGGCAGGCAACAGAGTCAGAGACAGCCTCCACTCCAACTGTTAGGGAACTCACATGAAGACCAAGCTGCCCATCAGGTACATATGTGTAGGGGGCCTATGTCCCGTCCATGCATGTTCTTTGGTTAGTAGTTCAGTCTCTCTGATATTCTGGGGGGCCCCAGTTATTTGTCTCTGTGAGTCTTCCTGTGGTGTTCTTGACCCCTCCAGCTCCCTCAATCCTTCCCCTTGGCTGTGGGTCTCTGCATCCATTTCCATCAGCTGCTGGCTGAAGCCTCTCAGAAGACACTTATGCTAGGCTCCTGTCTCCAAGCAGAGCAGAGTATCATTAACAGTGTCAAGGGTTGGCTCTCTCCCATGGGGTGGGTCTCAAGTTGGACCAGTCATTGGCTGGCATTCCCTCAATCTCTGCTCCATCTTTATCCCTGCACATCTTGTAGGCAGGACACTTTTTGAGTCAAAGTTTTTGTGGGTGGGTTGGTGTCCCTCTTTCTACACTGGAAGTCCTGCCCAGATGGCTATAGGAGGTGGCCACTTCAGTCTCCATATTCTCCAATGCTAGGAGTCTCAGCTAGAGTTATCCCCATATCCTCCCAGGTGCCTCCCCCCATCCCAGGTCTCCAACTTGTCCCAGAGACCCCGCCCCCACCCCCACCCCATCAGTGATCTTCCTTCTCTCTCCCAGCCCTCTCACCTCCCACCCCTATTCTCCCCACACCTGATCCCCATTCTAGTTCCCTTCCCCACCCCCTGTCCATCCAATTCCCTCTTTCCATCCACTTCTGATGTCTATATTATTTCCGCTTCTGAGTGAGATTCAAGCATCCTCTCTTGGGCCCTCCTTGTTACTTAGCTTCTTTGGGTCTGTGAATTGAAGCATGGTTATCCTGTACTGTATGGCTAATATCCTCTTTTAAGTGAGTACATATCATGCATGTCTTACTGGGTCTGGGTTACCTCATTCAGGATGATATTTTCTAGTTCCGTCCATTTGCCTGCAAATTTCATGATTTATTTGTTTTTAATAGCTGAGTAGTATTCCATTGTATAAATGTACCACATATTTTTATCCATTCTTCAGTTGAGGGACATGAGGGTTGTTTCCAGTTTCTGGCTATTACAAATAAAGTTTCTATGAACATGGTTAAGCAAATGTCCTTGTGGTTTGGTGGAGCATCTTTCAGGTATATGCCTAGGAATGGTAAAGCTGTCTTCCCTTCTTTTATTTTATTCTTTTTAGACAAAGTCTCACGTGGCTCTGTCTGGCTGCAAACCCTTGACCCTCCTGCCTGCTCTGCCTAAGTGCTGGGATTACAGGTGTGAACCTCCTTGCCTAGCTATATGTAGACAGATGTTTGCAGGAATTTACTTTAGGACACAAAGATCTATGGTGGTTCAGCTGGGGCCCCCAAGTGGCTTGGAGGACAATACGCTCCTGTAGATTTTGACTGTTCCTTAGATGAAATCAAGATGAGTTTTCTTTGGGTAGAGCCCTAACGTCAGAGGCATGTGCCTGCACCACCGTGACAGTCCCTCCTCACAGGTGTAGGGACAGCACCAGCCCCTTTCCCTGTACATGACAAACAATTAGTGATGACAAGCCTGGGTGTAAGGACAGGCCAATGGCTCCCTCCCAGCCTCACCTGGGCCCCAGAAGCCGGTGCTGGCCCAGCCTGTAGTCATTCTCCATCCTGGCCAAGGGAGCCAGTTAAAAATAGCACCAGCTGGGAAACCAATTGGGAAGCCAGATGGTAAAGTCTGGAGCATGGCTGGTGGGGCAGACAAGACTCTGTTTCTGGTCCCACTGCTTTCTGATGACCTTGGGCACAATATTCAGTCTTTCCTGGTCTCTGAGTGCCACTTGTAAAGAGCAGAGATGAGTTCCCGAGTGTTTCCCTCCACAGGTCTTCAGGGGGAACCAACACAGAAGACAGACAAGGACAGTGATCTGTTTGAAGCCTCCCACTGTTGGGGAACTCACTACCTCCGACCACAATGCCGGGGAGCTTTAGCAGCATTACCAGCAAAGCTCCTCCCTGTGTTGAACAGACTTCTGTGGGCTCCTCTCATTAACCTTGTTCTTCCCTTGGGACCTCTTGAGCCGTGACTAACTCCTTCATTAGGATGTTCTGCGGGACCACTTCACTTGGTTCTGTGACTTCTCTGGGAGCCAGAAGATTACTCTCCATGCACAGCAAGCCTGCACATTCATTCTTTGTTCAGGGCCATGTTTGCCCCATTCTAGCCCCAAGCCTTCAGGGTCCCTTACTCCCTAATCTGGGCATCTTCTCAGCCCAGCTGCTATTTGCTTTCCAGATGAGCTCTTCTTGACTTCCATAAGGAACTTTCAGTACCTATTCAGCCTGGGAGGCCCCTCTCTACCTCACTATGGCTAGTAATCCCTCTGAGGTGTCCCAGCCTCTGTAGAGAGAGCATTTGATAATGTTGAAAGGCTTCAGATAGGTGACCTTCAGTGATCCAACCACTGATGAGTCCAGAGTCCATCGATGACACCTTCAGCGACTTAGATCTTAGAGCTGATTATAGACCTTGGCACAGTCCGGCCAGGGCAACCTGACCATATCAGAACCAGGGTGAAGGACATTCACTTGCTCCTCCTTCTAGAAACCGGCTTCTATTAATGCCCACCTCTCTAAGGAATCCCTCAACAACTAGGAATTCCCATGTGACACTGTCTCCCTCGTTTGTTCCCCGATGGTTATGAAGTCCCATCAGACGAAGTCCCCAGGATGATTCATCCCCTCACCGTGTGACTTCACAGGACTGTCCCCTTACTTCCCAGACACTGAGACTTCTCCTCTGGGTCGAGCTCTGTCACCTGCAGGCCTCTCTGGCTCTTCGGATAGCACCAGTTTGTCCCTACCTCATCATCCACAGGCCTGCTGTGTGGAGGGGGTTCAGTCTAGCGCCACCCTAGGACTGGCTGGCTAAAAGCAGCTACATCCCGCACATGGCTGCTGTCAGTGACTCACTACACTACGGCTGTTTATTAGGACCCCGTGAGCTGATTTGCCAATTCTGGAACCATGGGAGCTGGCTAAGTTTAGTATGAGAGCCGTGAGGACGCTGTGTTCCTTCTTCTGGCAAAACATGAGACTAGAGCCTTCTTTTCATCTTCCTTCTCCCTGACAAGTCTTTGCTTCATTTACCACCACCAGATTGGCCTCCTCCCAGCACGCCTCTGTAATTAAGGGGGAAACACCCCCGATTGTGCTAGGGCTGGAGAGCCTCAGATCACTGCAACGTTTTCAGGAGCAGAGGCTTGGGAAAATAGGATGCTTTAAGGCGTGAACGCAGATGCGTGTCTCTGGCTGTCTGTGGATCAGCTTCATGGGGTGCAGGGACCTCCAGAGTTCTTATGGGAACATGCCTTACCGTGGAAACGGTCTTCGGGCTTTTTACTTTGACTGCCCTTAGAAGCAATCGCTCTCAGATTGAGAGAAAGATGGCTCTCCATGCTTTACACAGACCCTTTGATCTTTGACCCTTCCAGGATTAGACAACTAGAGCCTTCTCCAGGTTTGCACCAGGAACAAAGCCCCTGGGACCTGGTTCAGGCTGGGCAGGCTGACACCACAATTCTGGAGATAAATCTCAGGGAGCAGTAGAGGAGGTCTGAAGCATTCACCCTGCCCTAAGGGAAGTGATGTCATTGGCAGAACTGGGAAAGGTCACCTAGGCAGAAAGAGTGACTGAGAGCTGTTGGGGTGTGAGGAGGTGACAGCCAGCAGGTAGGCTAACTCCGACCCCTAATGGGTCCAACATCAGTGTTTGAAGGGCTGAGTGTGGCCCTCTGCTCACTGAGTCTGCACTTGTCCCCACACACTGACTCTCTCTATCTCATCGGGGAACCTTCCTGCTAGTCTTCCACCATGGTTTCTTCTGTCTGTTGCACAATGTCTCACATAACTCAGGTTGGCCCTGAACTACTCCTGTTTCTCCTGCCTCTGCCCCCGGATCTTCTGCTGATCGCCTTTAATCATTTGAACTCATCCCTGCCTCTCATCCCATCTCAAGGAACTCTGTCCTGAAGACACGTGTCATCTGATGCTCAAGGAAGTTCTTGTGAATACACATCAGGTCACACATAACTGGGAGGGTCAGTCAGCTGTCAAAAAGGAAGCAGGGATATGTTGTCCCCTGTCAGACACCTGTGGTCTAACCCTTCACCGGCTCCCCCACAAGTTAAAGGAGTGAGAATGCGTGTGCTGTCCTCTACCACGGTGTGAAACCGGGAGAGGCAGAGGGTCCCAGTCAATAGAGATCAGCAAATCTGTCCCCGTGTTCACACCTTCTGTTGTCTCGTCCAGAGGTTGGACTAATTGGTGGCTGCTGTGTGGCTCAAAGGCCATTTGGGCTTTGAAGACCTGGGTTCAAGTTTGAAATCAGCCATTTGCCATGAGACCTCTGGGAAGTCACTTAACTCACTCAGAACACGATCTTCCCAGATTACAGAAATTGAGAAGATGACAAATCTGCACTTCCTCACCCCTAGAGACGAGTTTGGGAGAGAAAAGCAACAACCGTGTAGCTAAGGCTGGCCTCAGAGTTGAGGTAACCATGCCTCAGCCTCGCTTGTGCTGGGATTGCAGGTAAAGCACTAGGTCCAGCAATCCATGCCCTGTTAGTTTTTTTTCAATATATATATATATATATATATATATATATTTTTTTTTTTGGCAGACTGTTTAAGACCAAGTCTTATTCTGTAGCCTAGACTGGTTTAGAATTTACTGTGCAGCCCAGACAACCCATCTGCCTCAGCGTCCCAACTGTGTTGACGTTAGATGTGTGAGCCATCATTCCAGGCTCCCAGGGAGAGTTTCGATCTCTAAAACAATCTCCCAGAGTTGGTCTTGGGATGTAGCTTGGCTGAGGCCCCAAGTCTGATCCCCAGCACATGCACAAAAAGACAGGGCATGGTGATGCACACACCATGTCGGCATGGGAGAAACAGAGACAACTCAGCTCGTTTGGTGAGCTTCAAACCAACAAGAGACCCTGTCTTTAAAAAAGAAAAGAAAAAAAGACAGCGTTTGAGGAACACACTTGTGCTCACACAAGCACCCATATGAATGCATACAAGCATGTATACACACACTCCCAGGGTTGTCATGAGAGCACAATGGTAAGGCACAGCGTCTATGAAGCATTTCATTCTGGGCACTGAAGCCACAGTAGCAAAGGAGCCAAAGTCTCAGTCTTGGTGGAGCCGACACTTGGAATGGCAGATAGACAGATAGTAAGCTAAACAAGTGTGATAATGTCGTGTGAGGAGATGGATAGGATCAAGGGTAAGGAAGAGAAGTAAAGGGGCCCTGAGGTGGGGCACTTGTCTAGCCATGAAGAGGCTCTAGCTTCCATCCCTGTCACCACCAAAGGGGTGGGGAAGCAGGAAGGCCAGTAAGGAGGGAAGGAAAACAGCTCAGAAGAAAGAGAAGCAGGTGTGGGTCATTCTCCAATAACAGGATCTATCAGCCAGCATTTGGTAGAGTGCTTGCCTACCATGCAGGAGGCCCTGGGATCAACTCTCATTGCTGCGTGAAGCCAGGCCTGGTGCTACCGTATCCACAATCTCAGTACTTTGGTAGGTAGATGCAGAGGATCAGTAAAGGTTCAAGACCATCCTAAACTGCACCGTGTCATTCTTGGCTACATAGTGAGTTCAAGGCCAGCCTGGAATACATGAGACTTTGTCTAAACCAACAAGCAAGCAACCAAACAAACAAATGAACCAAGAAGTAAAAAAAGGCCTCAGGGAGAAGAGAGTCTTGGTCCAAAGCCCACCTCACACCCTGCCCTCAGGTGGACACATCTTGCTTTATGAGGGATGGTGACATCACTAGAATTGCAACACAGGGACCCAGGGGTGGGGGGTTCAGGACAAAGCAGATTGCTCACTAGAGGCTTTGGATGTCCAGACCATGGGGCATAAATGTCCTGCAAATAGTTAGTTCTGACTATTAGATCCGGCCCTCCATTCATATGCATTTTAGACCTTGGGGCAGGTCTAAATAATAATAAAAAAATGATTACCTGACTGGTGAGATGATTTAGCATGTAAACTTTCTGAACAAGCTTAACAAACTGGGTTCATCCCGGGGTCCAGATGGTGGAAGGAGACAGCAGACAGCCCACCCCCACACACATTGTTCTCTGACCTGCACACACACACACACACACACACACATGCACGCGCGCGCGCGGCAGGGGAGAACAAAAGTGTAATTAAAATTACATTCTTGGGGTGTGGTACACATACCGTAATGTGTGCATGTGGGGGTCAGAGAATAACTTGAGGGAGGAGACTCTTTCCTTCCATGATGCAAGTCCAAACTTAAGTCATTAGGTCTGGTGACAAGCACCTTTTACGCTGAGCCGTGTTGCTCACCCTGGGCTTTAAAAAAAAGAGAGAGTGTGTGTGTCCTTTGTCGCAGTGTGCCTGTGGTAGTCAGAGGACAGCTCAGGGGAGCTGGTTCTTTCTTTCCACCATAACGTAGTCCCAGTGATTGAACTCAGTTCGCCAGGCTTACCCTGTATATGCCTCTCATCTTTACTGACTGAGCCACCTCCTCTGTCCCTCTGGTCCATTTTTAAAGACATTTATTTACTTATGTGCATGATGTGTCTATGTGAGTCTGGATGCACATGTGCCATGGTGTGTGCGTGGAGGACAAATCACTGGAGTCCGTCCTCTCTCTCTGCTGTGTGTGTTCTAGGAATTGCACTCAATCCACTAATTCATTCATCTATTTTGTTTAGTTTTTGTTTTTGAGACAGAGTTTTTCTGTGTAGCTCTAGCCATCCTGGAGCTCACTCTGGAGACCAAGCTGGCCTCAAACTCAGATATGATATCCACCTGCCTCTGCTTCCTGAGTGCTGGGATTAAAGGTGTGTGCCACCACACCCGGCCCCTTGGTCCATTTTTAAATGCAGTCTTTTTTTGTATGGTTTTGTTATCCTTTTGTAAGAGGGTTTGTTTGTTTTTAGGTTTGTTTTTATTTGTGTGTACCATGTGCGTGCAGGTTCCTGAGGAAGCCAGAAGAGGACGTCAGATCCCCTGAAGCTGGATTACAGGTGGTTAAGAACTGCCCAACGTAGGTGCTGTGACCCCCAACTGGAAGAGCAGCAACTCCTCGTAACTGCTGAGCAGTCTCTCCAGCCTCAAGGCCGTTCTAGATATGACTTTTTTGTTTTAAAATGGCACCAGAGTTCAGGATTTAAATTTTGTCCTAAAGTCACTGAAACAAAAATTGCCATAAAACATTTTTCTTTTCTTAAAAACAAAAACAAAAACAAAAAAACCTTAGTGCAAAACACACAAAGAAACATCAAAGAAACCCAAGCTACTTGTTGGAAGAATGGCTGCACGCGAGAAGTGGCACCATATTATAAGATTATCCTGGACTATAAAACCAACTCTAAACAATTAAGGCTAGCCTGGGTTACATGAGGCCCTGTCTCAGAAACAAAACAAACAACGACGAAAAACAAATAAATAAATAAGCCAGGGCCAGTGAGATGGATCAGTGGGTAAAGACACCTCCTACTGAGTCTGATAACTCAGGTCCCAGCCCTGGGACCCACAGGGTAGAATCAGAGAACCAGGCCTGCAAGTTGTCCCCAGACCATCACACATTCTCCAGAAGGTATGTACCCCAGACCTCTAGAGTCCTCAGTGACCCTGTCTACAAAGTCCCTGGGTTGAGTATTTTCCCCTGATGGAGGTGAGCAAGGTCATGTAAGCAAGTCATGGGCCACGGGTTTAGGGTACAGAGGGAGTTCTGGCCTTACAGGCAGAGGAGTTGGCTGCCAGGCCCACTGACCTGCCTTGCACCTCTGAGGCTTCATCTTTCAGCTTCTACAGGTCTCAGGTAAGAGACGTAGAAGCTGGGCCATCAGGATGGCTGTTGAAGGTCTATCTTAGTCCTGTGTGGCCATAACAAACTACTTGGGACAATTCCATCTCATTCTAGTGAGACTCTAGGGCTTATTATTACTGTTACAAAATGTCATTATTTGTGTGCCCGTGTGTGTGAGTATGTGTGTACACACCTTCTGGAAAAGTATATGAAGAAGAGCCAGCTTGTCTCAGTTGTCCAAGTCAGTGTAATCCAGAGGAGTGTCTAACCGTTCCCACTTTGCTGAAATGGTTTAGAGTAGATTTCATATGACACAAACAAATCCTTGCCTTAGGCCTGAAAGGCCCTTTATTTTGTGGGAATTGTAGGTATTTTTGGAAAAGTCCTGAAGGCAGCTCTTTTTTTGTTTGCTTACAAGTTCTTCTGACGGGAACCCTGTGGCTACACAGTAGTCAGGCTGCTTCAGCAGCACATAGCTTGGAAGGGGACATGAGCTGCCATGGAGCAAGGATGGCTCAGAAAGTAAAGCCACCTGTCATTAAGACTGAAGACAGTTTGATTGCTGGGACTCACATGGTGCAAGAAGAGAAATGACTTCTCTGATGGCACCATGGTGGACACATAGATAGACACACACACAAAGTAAAGAAAATAAAATAAAGGTGATACCAGGTATGGTGGCACTCACCTTTAATCCTAGCATTTAGGAGGCAGAGACAGGCAGATCTGTATGAATTACAGGCCAGCCTGGTCTACAGAGTGAGTTCCAGGACAGCCAGGGCTACACGGAGAAACCCTGTCTTCAAACAAACAAACAAACAAACAAGATGACAAGTTACTGAGAAGATGCTCAATACCAACCTGGCCTCCATGTCATGTACAAATGTACACGCTCCTTCACACACATGTGAACACTTATGTACACAGAATTAAACTTTTTCAAGAAAATGTCCTTTTGGGGTGAGTGCCTTACATGGAGTGGTGGACATTGTGTCCCCATGTGTTGGTGGATGGCTGAAGGTTAGACAGGTGAGGAATCACTGCTATGCCTGCCACATGCCAGGTGCTTCTTCCCTCTCCAGACTGGAAAGATCTCTTTATATTTATTTCACTGGAAAATGTCCCACTCTGCAGCTTCCCAGGAACAAGCAGTCTCTGGGGTGGTTTGCAAATGAGTACATTGCTCTGCAGATGGCAGGCCCGAGAGCAGAGCAGCACACCATGGGTACAAAGTCACATGGCAGGCTCGTGGGTGGTTGACAAGATGGCCCAGCGTGGAGTCAGTAGACTGCTTCCCCTCCACTCCCTGCTGCCTTCACCCTCACTTGGGCTATTCTATCTTAGTGAGTGCAAACCATGCTACCATGTTCTCTATTGAAGTGAGGCTGTGGTCCTCCACCTAATACTACTCAATATGGGAACTTAATGTCAATAAGGGAACTTAATGTCAGGCATTGTTATACATGCCTGAAATACCAGGCCTTGGGAGGACCACAAGCCCAAGGTTATCCTGAGCTACACATCAAATTTGAGACTAGCTTGGGCTACATGAGAACCATGTTTCAAAAACAAATAAGCAAACAAAACAAAACAAAAACCCCAAACTCACAAAGCAAGCAAACAAAGGCTAGTCATGGTGGCACTCCAGAGGCAAAGGCAGGTGGAGATCTCTGAATTTGAGTCTAGCCTGGTCTACATAGTGAGTTCCAGGCAAGCCAAGGCTACATAGTCTAAATTGTTTAATTAAAATAAACAAACAAACAAATAAGAACTTACCAGTTTGTGTATCTAAGAAGCCCAAGAGCAGTAGAGGCATGGCTGGGTCTTCAGTGTGCCCACAGCCTGATGGCTCTTTCTGCTCCCTCCCTTGCTGGTTTGAGTCACAACTTGCCTTCTTCTGTGGTGAGAAATCCACCTGGCAGTATTCATCCTGTTTCTAATATATTTGATTTAAGACTCCAGACAAAGGCTTCGATTGACCTGTCTAGCCACATATATGTTCCCAACCCAGTAGGTGTGGATGACATATGTATGTTGTGGGGAATGTTTTTGGTTTTGTGTTTTTGAGATAACATTGGGCTCTGATGCTGGAATTGGCCTAGAACCTACCATAGCACGACTGTCCTTGAACCCACAGGGTTCCTCCTGCCTTGGCCTTAGGAGGGCTGAAATTATAGAATATGTTTTTTTAAACTTTATTATTTTGCATGCATGTGCATGTGTGTGCGTGTGTGTGTGTATACATGCACATACCACAGCACACATGTGGAGGTCAGATGATAAGGAATGGGTTCTCTCCTTTCACCATTTGGGTTCCAGGGATTGAACTCAGGTTATCAGGCTTGGTGGCAAGCACCTTTACCCTTTGAGCCATCTTGCCAGCCCTGACGTAGGTGCTTTAACAGAGACGTTTATCTATCATGGAGCTGGAGTGGGAGGTGAACAAAGTTGGTTCCCCAGAACCACACACGGACTTCTACAGGGGGAAGGCTGCACTGCTTGGATGTGGGAAGGCTTCTGGGGAACCGAGAGCAGAGCGGTTTGCTGTTGGGAGCATAGCACAAAGGTTCTTGTGCCCACAGAGCTCTAGAAAAGCCAGGAATTGAGCACACAGGATTGTCCTCTCCAAGGAATGGTTGTAAAAGGAACCTGTTCTTTCATCCAGAAAGCTGGGACTTGGAAATGGCTAGCAGCCTGGTGATCTGTGTTATCTGTAGGGCTAGGCCACATCAGGCTCCCACAACCAGGGCTGGAGACACCTAACAGTCTAATGACCCTTATATTATCCGTATAGCCAGAGGCTCCCTTAAGCTCCACCAACCAGGACCAGAGGTGGCTAATAGCCAAATGACCTCTAAGCTATCTGTGTGACTGAGACCAAGCCAGATCCTTCCCTGGGCCCTTGAGTTAACACAGGTAGTCTATGTCAAGAACCCATCTTCTCAGAAGAAATGACATGCACCCTGAGTTGAGTTTCGATATAATTATGCTTTCTTGTGCATCGGGGATTGAATTACACCAGGAAACTTTCTTCCAAATCATACTGTGCTTAAATATGCTGGTAATAAACCCCCTGGCATCAGACTCCCCGAAGTCTTGATCCAGGTAGAGAGAGTTTTCATTTTAACCTTTTGGAGGTTGGGTTCCCTGCTGTGACCATCTACTGGCTCCCCACAGCCTGTCATAACCAGGACTTCCAGGGTCTCATCCTTGTCCCCACAACTGTCTACGGACCTCTGCCTCTTATTCAGAGGGCACAGTGGTTGGAGCCCGATGGATGTGAGCTCACACTGGCCCTGTTGCTCATTCAGTTGTGAGATGCTCATCAAATTCTTTAGCCTGTTCAAGCTCGATTTCTTCATCTGTGGCAGTTTCTGCTTCACAGACTTCCTGTGAGGATGAAGGAGCCTCACGCCCCGTGCCTGGCATGGAGGGTGCTATGGTTGGAACTGGAAATGCCCCTGTGGGCTCTTGCTTTGAATGCTCCATGCCCAGCTCTTAGCACTACTTGGAAGGCTGTGGAGCCCTCAGGAGGTAGGGCGTGGCTGAGAGAAGTAGATTGCTAGGGATGGGTCTCTGAAGTTTTACCGAAGTCCCACTCCATGCCAGTCTCTGCACCCTGGTCAAATGTAAGGAACCTTTGCCACAGGCCCCTGTTGCCATAGACCCCCACCATGCCCTCTCCTCAGGATGGATGGAGCTCTCCTTGAGACAGTGAGCCATCACTGTTTCTGTCAGGTATTTGTCACAGAGACACAAAAGCCTCCAGCAATTGTCCCCACCTCACTGATCTCCTTGCCTCTTCTCCTGACTCACAGTTTGGGTTCTAGATCTCTGTTCCTGAACCTGTACCAGATATGCCTCTCCCCAGGGCTACTTGCCCTGCTCATGGGCCTGGACTCCCAGGGCCTTCCCTGATGGAGCAACAGGAGGCCTCTGTAGGAGGTGGTCCATGTGGCTTTTTTGTTTGTTTGTTTTTTCATCTTGAAAAATGTGCAGTTTCCACATTGTCACAGAACAAACAGAACCTTTACATATGGGCATCTATTTATGAGCCTGACTTTTTTAGTTCATGTGTGTGTGTGTGTGCCCGTGCACTTGTGCCTGTAGGGGCCAGAAGACAACCTTGGATGTTGTTCCTCAGGAGCCACCTACCTTACTTTTTTTTTAGTGATAGTCAGTGCAATTTTAGTATTTTTAACTTTTTAAACTTATTACTTTAAGCAGGATTTCACTATGTAGCCTATGGCCCAAAACTTAATGTGTAGATGAGGTCCTGAATGTAGCTATCCACTCACCTCTGTCTCCCATGTGTGCCACCACACCTGGCCCTTTTTAAGAAAAAAATTAAGTTGGGCATGATGATGCATGCCTTTGATCCCAGCACTTGGGAGGCAGAGGCAGGTGGATTTCTGTGAGTTCAAGGCCAGCCTGGTCTACATAATGAGTTCCAGGATAGCCAGGACTATGTAGAGAGACTTAGTCTCAAAACTAATTTAAAAAAAAAAATTTTTAAGATCCAAATATAAGATAGGTAGGTGGTCTTCAAAAACCTCAAGAGATCTGAAAAATATAGCATTCAAAGATATTTTCTTAAATTTTTTTTGATATCAAGACATGTCAGCTCCTGACAGCACCCCCTATTCTACTCCAAGTAGAAGATGAGCATCGAAGAATCTCCAATTGGAGATGGTTGAATTAGTGGCAAGCCTGTGACTTGGGAAGAAAAATCCCTGCTTCAACAGTAGACAGAATGTTGTCCAAAAAGGACAAAACTTGGAAGCAGGCAAGTCGACAGCCTAGCTCTGCCAAGACAGGGTAGGCAAGTCCTTCATAATTCCTGCTTTACAATCAATGTCTGTCAGAGAAACAGGGCCAAACGGCTGAAGATTGATGCTGTAATGTATGGAGAGAAATTGGGAACTGTCCAGGCAGCCACTGGTATGTCATTTCTTAGTTTTGGAAGCTGCTGGCTCCGCACTTCCTGTGTAATCAGATATATTTATCCCTCTCAGGTCTCTGATGTAGTTGAAGACTAGATAGCTAGAGTCTCATAGTTAAATTTTGAGTTGTTTAGGAATTAAGAGGGTGTTCTGGATCTAAGAAGATGTTTTTAAAATTGTGATGCACGTTAGGATGGAAGCTGAGTTGGATATAGAACTTTAAACTCATGGAGATGGTTAGATAGTAGAATGTTAAAGTCAGGTGCCAAATACATATGGACTGGACATTGGGAATGTACGCTAAGCCTTATAATTCTCATATTGTGACCTAATTATTTCTGTTGTTTTGTATTGTATTTGTTGTTATAAGAGAAAGAGCCATTTGTTGGACTGGGAGAGCTGTTGGGGGGAAAACGATATACCTTAAACTTAAAAAAAAGGGGAAGAGGATGGGGAGGGGTGGGACCAGAGGGGAGAGTAGGGAGGATTTAGATTGAGATGTAACTTGAATAAAAAAAAAGCTGGGTGGTGGTGGCGCACGCCTTTAATCCCAGCACTTGGGAAGCAGAGGCAGGCGGATCTCTGTGAGTTCGAGGCCAGCCTGGTCTACAAAGCGAGTCCAGGATGGCCAGAGCTGAAACACAGAGAAACCCTGTCTTGAAAAACCAAAATAAATAAATAAATAAATAAAGATTTTATTTTTTATTTTTTGCTTTTGGTTTTTAATTATGAGTATATGTGTATGTATGCATGTGTGAGAGAGACTGCAGTTCCTTCAGGGGCCAGAAGAGGGCAGAAGAGCCCCTGGAGCTGCAGTTAGGGGAGGTTTTGAGCTGCCCCACATAGGTGCTGGAAATTGAATTAGGGTCCTTTGTCAAAGCATCATGAGCTTTTGGTCACTGAGCCATCTTTATAGCCCCCTTTTAAATTGTGTGTGTGTGTGTGTGTGTGTGTGTGTGTGTGTGTGTGTGTGTGTGTGTGTATACAAGCTCATGGGTGCATGTATGCATGCCACCATATGCAAGCAGAGGTCAGAAGACAACTTTTGAGAGTTGGTTCGTTCCTTTCACCACCTACCTGGTTTGGTTTTGTTCTGTTTTTTCTTTTTTGTTTTTGTTTTTGAGACAGTCTCTCACTGAGTCTTGAGGCTTACCAATTACCAATTGCTAGGCTGGATGGCCAGCAAGCCCAAGATCTGCCTGTTTCTGCACCCCTGATGCTGGGATTACGGACATGTGTGCCACTCTTAGCTTCTTCCACAGGTTCTAGAGATCTGAACTCGGGTCCTCATGTTTGCACAGCAAGTACTTCATAACAGAGCCAGCCCCTGGGATGCTTCTTTTGACAGGAAATATGAAACCCTTAAATCAGTGCACCCTCAAAGGCTGTCTAGTCTTATGCTTGGTGGGAATTCTCTGGGCAGTTGCTGATAGGGGCCGTACCTCCCCTGGAGCTTGCTCCATCCACACTGGAAGCATAGGCTGGGAGCCAGGGCCTCTTGACATGAAGCCAAGAGACAGTGCCTCCCTGCCTGTCTGTCTGGAAGTTATTTTAGTGACCTCACCTAGCTATTGTTATTGCCATCTCAGCTGGCTTTCTGATGTCCTTCCAAGATGCAGCAGGACAAGAGGCAGCTGCCTCTTTGCTTCTAATGTCAAATCAATCTTCCTGCCCCTCAGAGAGAGGCCTTGACTTCCACTGATGGAAGCTTCACTGTTCCTTCACTCCAACAAACCTTGGCTCCTCTGCTTCTTCGAAATCTTACATCCCAGGAATGGGTCGCAGAGGCAGGTGATGTGGGAAAGGAGTGGCCTGGGAAGGGCTAAGAAAAACCTGGTACCTCATGTTCTAAGAGGAAGAGTTAGGGAGTGTGCCCACAAGGGCCAGAGTGGGAACTCAGGGTCTGGGCGCCTGGCTCATCTCTCACTTGCTGGCTATAAGTTGTAGAAGGTCCTTGTCCCTTGTCCCCACATCATTTCAGCCTTTAAGGTCCCTGCCCTTTCCAGTGGAGGATGCTCTGGCAGTGAGGAGTGATTTGGGAGAGAAGGCTTGCCCTTGTAGAGCGTTCTTATAGGTCATAGTTGGCCAATGGGCCCAGTCCATCCCACTGAATACTTACTGGCAGAGAATTCACTCACTGCCAGGCCTGTGCCAGGCACTTGGGATACAAGATGACTACAGCTGTGGCTCTGCATGTAGCATGCTTACTGTGTAGGAAGAGGTCATGGTGAGGGATGCCCACACCTGTTTCCAATAAATGGAATGAAGGGTGAGGTTTTGGAAGGCCAGAATTGTGTAGCAAGGAAGGCTTCCTGGAGGAGGTATCTTCTGGTCTGAGTTCTGGAGAAGCAGTAGGGGTTAACCAGATTGAGGTTTTCAACCCAGGGAAGAGTCATAGGTGGGGGGGAGGGGGGGCGGCGGAGAGGACTTAGAGACCCCAGGAGCTCCAACGAGTTCTTAGGAGACTCCAGGCAGCAATAGTGCTGATAGCGCAGTCTGAAGCCTGCCAGTGGGAGCATGTGCACAAATCAGAGCCTTCCCTGAGCTGCTCCTAACCTCCTTTCCACTCCACCCCACTGACCTTTCCCTACAGCTCTGGGGACACACTGTCCCCATCCTTCCTGATCAGAGTATGGAGCCAGTCCAGCGTCCAGTCTGGGAAGGAGGGACCAATGGCAGACAATGATGCCCAGCCTGCCTTGGAGCCCAGGATTCTTGACTCCCAGGCCAGGAATCTCAAAGGAAATGTAACTGTTCTCTCCCTGCCCCCTTTTCCTCTCTCCTATTTTTTTTTTCCAAACAGGGTCTTTTTTTGTACACAGGCTGTCCTCAAACTCACAAGCTTCCTGCCTTAGCCTCCCAAGCACTGGGATTACAAGGAGACATGACTACATCTTGTAGAAATGTCAATAGAATAAGAATGAACCTTTAAAACAAAGCTGCAGGAGCCGGGCAGTGGTGGCGCACGCCTTTAATCCCAGCACTTGGGAGGCAGAGGCAGGTGGATCTTTGCGAGTTCGAGGCCAGCCTGGTCTACAAAGTGAGTCCAGGACAGCCAGGGCTACACAGAGAAACCCTGTCTCGAAAAACCAAAAAAAAAAAAAAAAAAAAAAGCTGCAGGGCCAGAGACCGCTTGCTGCTCTTGCAGAGGACCTGGGTTCAGTTCTCAGCGCCTATGTCTGACAGTTCACAACTGCCTGTAACTCCACCTGTAACTCCAGCTTCAGGGCATCTGACTCCCTCTTCTGGCCTCTGGTCACTGTATGCACCTGGTGTGCAGGCATACATGTCCGCCACAACATTCATACACATAAAATCAAAATAAAATAAAATAAAACATCTTTAAAGAACAGACATGGTGGTGGCACATGCCTGTATCCCAGCACTTAGTGAGGTGAGGCAGAAGCATTGTTAGTTTGAGGCTAGCCTGGGCTACAAACCATGATCCCGTCTCTCCCCTCCCCTTCAAAACAGCTGCTGGGGACGTTGAGTCTTAATGGGCAAATAAGAGTCACCTCTCTAGCCCCACGGCAGCATCCTTAGAGACCTGTGTAGTGAAAACTAGGATGAGCTGCCCAGATACCCACGTCAGGGCTCGTGGCTTCCGTACCCAGCTCCCAGGAGGACTGCAGGTTGCTACTCACAGATGGGATTCACTGTGAGAAAGAGGAGCTGCGGGGGCAGTCAAATCTATCGGCCTTTGAGAAGAGAGGAATGAGAAGTAAAGGTCCAGGTTCCTTACCTCAGTCTTGATGGATGTCCAGGTGTTCTCTCCCCTCCAGGTTCCTGGGGGTTGGGACAGGACACTTGTCATTGTGATGAAGTCCCTCTGTACCTAGTCCTGTTCCTGAAATCCCTTCTTGAGAAACTTCTCTCACCAGTGACACCTTCCTTGACCCCCAAACCAAGATAGATTCCTTTACCATATGCTCATGTCTCCTCGGCAAGCTTTTATAACCAACGTGCTGTCTGGCCAGTGTCTGCCTCCTCCATGAACTGTAATAGCCCCACGGGCGGGAGCCGTGTCTGATACGATCCTCTATTGCGTTCCATCACCCCAGCATGTGATTTAGAAATATTTTTTTGAGTGAACAAGAAGCTTTATACTATCCATCTAATCTAATCCCTTGGGAGGCCATCAACTTTACTTAGGGCTGGATGTCTCCTTCATTCACTCAATAAATATTTACAAAAAAGAACAAGGTCCCACCTCTCAACATCAAAATCATTCCTGATGGTTCAAAAATGTTTGTATGTGAGAAAATAAAAGCAGGGAAGCTCTAGGAAAAGTGAATATGTTCTAGAAAAGAATTTTAAGGTACTAAGGAACTTTATGAGCATGTCACAAAAAATAAAATCAGGGAGAAAAAGTTATTATTCATGATCACAAAAAATTTCAGACCCTTATAAGGGAAAAAAATAAGGAAACTGGGTGTGGAGGCCCACACCTGTGATCCCCAACACTTGGGAGGTGGAGGCAGGAAGGCAGGAGTTCCAGACCACTCTGGGCTTCAGAAAACCCTGTCAAAAGGGGCACTGGGAGAAGCAAGGGCAGCTGGGTTGTACCTGGGTTGGTTGCATACTTGCTTAGCATCTGCAAAGTCCTGGGTTCGAGACCCAGCACCACCTAAACCTGCCTTAGTGACTCGCTGTAATTCCAGCACTCAAGAGGCAGAGGTAAGTAGATCAGAAGTTCAAGGGAGAGACAGGCAGATCTCTGTGAGTTCAAGGCCAGCCTGGTGTACAAAGTGAGTCCAGGATAGCCAGAGATATGCAGAGAAACCCTATCTTGAAAAAGAGAATGGAAGTAACATAACAAACTCCAGAAAGCCTGTTTTGTATTCCATGCTATCCAAGATGAGAC
This sequence comes from Lophiomys imhausi, assembly GCA_907164525.1. Classification (NCBI taxonomy): domain Eukaryota; kingdom Metazoa; phylum Chordata; class Mammalia; order Rodentia; family Muridae; genus Lophiomys; species Lophiomys imhausi. Next base: position 17,093,443 of record CAJQZJ010001558.1, read on the forward strand.
AATCACGCAATGTCATTTTTTTTTTTCCATTAAAAGTATGACTGGGTTAAAGTCCTTGGCAAGGGTATGGGAAAGCAAAGGATTCATTCACACTCATTGGCAAAACTTGACTTGTGCTCTTTGGAGATCTTCTCGGCAATATCTGTTAAATTAAAAACAGCAGTCACCTCCTTTGGCCTCAAAATCATACTTCTAGGGATGTGCCCAAAGGCATGTATTAGGACAGAATGTGCAAAGCAGGGTGTTTCTCTGTAAGAAAGCAGGGAATGCTTTGTCAGTGGGAGCACTTACACAAGAGGTGTGCAATCCGCAGACTAAGATTCTAAATATTTCAAAGTGAGGTAACTCACTGTTCTTGGATAGTTTTATGTTAAGTTGACACAAAATAAAGTTATCTGAAGGAGGGATCTCAATTGAGAAAATGCTTCCATAAGATCTGGCTGCAGGGATCCTAATTAGTGACTGAAGGTGGTGCCATCCTTGCCCTGGATACATAGCACACACTTCTGTACTTTCTGGAGACATGGACAGGCTTACAACATATATAGAGAGAAAACCACAAACTATATCTGAGAATATATAACACCAGTGCTCACAAATGAGGAATCAGGGGCCAGTGAACTGGCTCAGCAGGTTAGAGCACTTGCTGAAAAACCTAATGACTTAGGCTCAATCCCTGGAACCCACATTCCTGGTCTCCTCCCCTGCTTTTTTTTTTTTTTTTTAAATAAATTTTATTCTTAAAGATGGGATCTGGCTGGGTAGCCCAGTCTGTCTTCAAACTCTCCACTCTCCTGCCTCTGTCTTCTGATTTCTGGGGTGACAGACTTGCGCAGCCACCCACCTTCTGTGGCTCTTGCTTTCTATGTCGTGGATTTCAGACGTGTTTGACTTAGTGGACACCAGAGAAGCACAGTGGGAACAAAGGTCAGAAACAACAGGACACACTCAAGGCTGAGCCGACCACAGCTCTAAGGCAACAGCTGAGAGGAGACTGAGAAAAGGCCTAGCAGACAGTCTGGGTGCCCTCACTCCTCTGGGGAGAGTGGGGCTCTGTGTGCTTTCTTCTGCCTCCTCTCAGCCAGGCTGTGGTCTCCCCATGTCTGCGCATCTCTGACTGCAGCTCAGCCCTGCTTCCTCGCCTCTCCTTTGGCCACACTCTCTTCCTGAGGTTTCACACATGGCTATAGAAACTGTCTCCGTCAGGTGCTGGATACCGTCTTCCCTTCTGCAGCCAGGCTCAGCATGCTGCTGCCTCGTTGGGGCTCTTCACCTAGGAGGCTTCTGAAACAGTATTTTTTAACTATTACACACTTATTTATTAATAACTATATTCACATATAACAAATACACTTACTTACTATTCCTATAAATTCCTACAACCCCTATGAATGCCTACAACCCTTAAGACCTAACCACTAAACCTACTGATAACTATTACAACTGTTTTCATAACCTTTTAGAAGGATACAGTCTCTGAGGTAGGTCCTCAGTTGTCAGGAACACAGTCTCTGTGGTAGACTCTTTAATGCACTTAGCAGTCTTTATTCTGGAATATCTCAGACGCGGGTTCGTCAGGGTAAATTGGCTATGGTGGTCTCACCTTAAATAAGGCTAGAGGCTTTCTTCTCTCTGGGAGACCTCAGCGTCTGTAGGCCAATTTACTTCCTTCGTATCAGCAACTCTGCCGCTCTGCCTCAGTCTTTAAAGCTGGCCACAGTTCCGTTCAGGCCACTGTTCGGACAGGTCAAAGCCCTCTAGGAAAAAGCTGAGCCACAGGGTTTAGTCTTTGGCCTTTTGCTGTCTTGCTGAGGCTTTCTCTGCTCACCAGCTTCTTTCTGCCTCAGGGAGATCTGGCCGTCAGTCCACCAGCACTTTCTTCAGCAGGGCTCTCTAGTATTGGGGGCCATTAGCACCACCTCTCTGGGCTCATCCACTTGTCCTTAAATAGGATCACTCCTTGTTCCACCTGCTTCAGCTTAATTTGGGCTCTGCCCACTTAGCAGTTGAAAACAATGCCAGGTCATAAAGTCTTTCTTTGTTTCACCTGGCTTCAACCTTGTTTTTCAGTCCATAGAGACTCTCCTCGTTTCACGTGATTTCATCCATAAACTGATAAGCTAATTAATTGCTCACAGCGAAGTTGATCTTCATGCCCCAAATTAAGAGACTGAATCAGAAACCTAGATATTTACTAAATTTAATTTATATTAACCTAACTCCCTACAGGCTTTTGTCTTGGTCTGCTCTGTGCAGCCCTGATGAAGTACCGGAGGCTGGGTAGGTGATACAGGATGGAGGTTTATTAGGCCTGTGTTTCTGGAGGCTGGCCTGCGTGGTTCTGGCCTCTGCTTTGCATGCCCTGCACAATGAGATGGAGCAAGAATGCCACCCCCTCAGCCAGGTGGTGGTGGCGCACGCCTTTAATCCCAGCACTTGGGAGGCAGAGGCAGGCGGATCTTTGCGAGTTCAAGGCCAGCCTGGTCTACAAAGCGATTCCAGGACAGCCAGAGCTGTTAAACAGAGAAACCTTGTCTCGAAAAACCAAAAAAAAAAAAAAAAAAAAAAAAAAAAAAGAATGCCACCCCCAATTTCTCTTCCTCTTCCTAGAAAGTCACTAAGAAGGTCACGGGGCTCCATCCTGGTGATATCTTCTGATCCTAACTACCTCCCACTTCCAAATACCATCAATTTGGAGCTTAAGTTTCCTGTAGTGAAATTGTAGTGATGTCTGAGACTTAACACAGCTTAGTGCTTCCTGGGCATACTGGCCCCAACCTGTGATCCTAGCACTCAGGAAGCTGAAGCAGGAGGACAAGGTCAAGCCTGTGCTACACACAAACAGCACCCCACCCCCAGCTTCTGACTGACCCACCCAACAGTCTTCCCCCTCATACGACCTTCCTGTTAGTCTGTGGGGCCACTGTCTACCCAGCTGCTTAGTGTGGCCATTCAAATCTCTCCCACTCCTCCCACTTTCCTTCCCCGAAACCCCCTTTCTCTGCTTTTCCATTAGCTAAGTTGTTCTGTCTTTTTTCCAAATAGATCCGACCTGGCAAGACAGTGCACGTCTCTGGTCCCAACACTTAGAAGGTAGTGGCAGGCAGGTCTTTCAGTTTGAGACCAGCCAGGTCTTCAGGCTAGCCAGGGGTACATAGTGAGACCCTATCTTTAAGGGAAAAAAAGTTAGGTCAACTGCCACTGGGAAGGTACCCAGAAACCTGCCCTTTGCTTGTCATTATGATGAGTAAGTATGTGGTGGAGAGACAGGAAAGAAAGAGAAGTGGTTTGAGCACTATGAAGAGAAGCGAAACTGAAGACTCGAGGATGGAGAGGAACAGCCTGATGTGGGCAGCTTGCCCTGCCATCTGAGGCCATGGTGAAGCCCCAGCCTGTGTTGCTCTGAGGCCCATACAGCATCAGGAATCTGTGCCGGTGGTGTCCGTTGCTGGTCTGGGCTGACGTCTGGAGCCATGCCATGTCCAAGGGCTTTGTAGAGCTGGTCCAAACCCTCACTAGGTAGCACAGGAGAGCTGAACCTGGTGGTAGGGGCACGTGAGCCAGCCCCAAGGGCATGATAGTGGGAGATCTGGGCCTGCTCCTTGCCTGCTGCACCATTGGGTGGGCTGCTGGAGAGCTCACGCTGGAGATGTGGGTGTGGTAGAGCTGACAGGCTGACCAACTCAGCTACCACCCAGGCCCAGATCCAGGGCTTTGAGTTGGCTGGAAAACTTAAAAAAAAAAAAAAAAGAGGTTTATTTTGCTCACAGAATGAGGGATGTGAGGGTGTGATGGTGGCCCCCGGTAGGGCTCCCTGAGTTAATCACATCATAATGGGACCACATGCTACCAAGAGAGATCATATGATGAAGTAGAGAGGCAAATGGTAATTCAGGAATCTGGCTCACTCTTTTTTTTTTTTTTAATTTTATTTATTTATTATGTGTACAGTATTCTGTCTGCATGTATGCCTGCAGGCCAGAAGGAGGCACCAGATCTCATTCTAGATGGTTGTGAGCCACCATGTGGTTGCTGGGAATTGAACTCAGGACCTCTGGAAGAGCAGCCAGTGCTCTTAACCTCTGAGCCATCTCTCCAGCCCCTGGCTCACTCTTTTACAGCAAGCATTTCACCAGTAATTAGGGTCCCATGAGAACTACATTCTATATTACTTTATCTTGAACATGCTACCCTCAGTAACCTGACTTTTCCTCAGTAGACCCACTTAACGGTTCCATACCACCTCTTAATGTCAACACGTCGGACTCCAGCACCTACCACATGAACCCTGGGGAGATGTGCTCAGACTGTAGCATAGTAGGGCTGGCTTGGGAAGTATATTTGGCTCTCTGCTGTTGGCCTTTTGTTGGGATGGAGGTGAGGAGGGGACTGGAAACATGTTTTGTTTTTTTATTTATTTATTTATTTATTTTTGGTTTTTCGAGACAGGGTTTCTCTGAATATCTCTGGCTGTCCTGGACTCGCTTTGTAGACCAGGCTGGCCTCGAACTCACAAAGATCCGCCTGCCTCTGCCTCCCAAGTGCTGGGATTAAAGGCGTGCGCCACCACCGCCCGGCTTGGAAACATGTTTTAATGGGTAAGAGTGAATACTGCTCACACATCTTTGGGCTCAGAGTCATGGTAACTCCAGCTCCAGTGGGTCAGATGCCCTCTTCTGACCTCAGAGGGCACTTAACTCATGCATACAAACCTACACTCAGACATGCATATAAACAAAATACAAACTCCTCTGTGCCTTAGCAGTGGTTCTAGTTGTGTGGTCTGGGCGATACCTTACATTTTGCATCTTTTACAGTGTAAAAGGTGCTGTGGGCTAGCGGCATGGCTCAGCTGGCAAAGGTGCTTGCCACGCACTTGATAGAGTGCTTATCAGCATGGAAGTACCCTGGGCTTGAGACCCAGCGCTGCATGAACTGGGCATAGTGGCACACATGCATAATCCCAGCAGTTGGGAGGAACAGGAATTCAAGGTCATCCTTGGCTAGCTAGCCAGTTCCAGCCCAACCTGAGCTACATGAGGCCCTGTCTCAAGAACAAGCAACAACAACAACCAAACTGTGTGTGTGTGTGTGCGCGCGCGTGTGTGTGTGTGTGTGTGTGTGTGTGTGTGTGTGCACACGCGCTCACTCACTCGTTGAGAGGGGGCAGGGCAGTGAGTGATGCTGGCAGACAGGTGGCATCAGAGTTCAGAAGCCAGCTTACAGACTAGATGGCTGGGTAAACCTACAAAGGACCATGGCCTGGTCCACCCTGGGGCCTCTGCAGCCAGCAGCTGAACTATAAAAAAGTCCAGAAGGACCCAGCAGTGAGATGCAGTTTATCTACTGAGACTTTAACTTCCTGGTAGTAACTAGGGAGTGAGGTTAATAGTGCTTCCTTCTAGGGTGCTGGAGGAGACCTGGATGTACATTAACAGACCTAGCCAGTGCTGAGTGCTGAGTGCTTGTGGCTGTAAATAATAACTAAGTCTCTGAACCTTGGACAGAGCTATTAAACCTACAGAAAGGGCTTAACTGCTGAGGCACGAGGGTGGGTTGGGGTGGAATCTGAGGCCAGCAGGTGTCCTGAACAGTTCAGGACTCGATGGGCTGGGATGGAGGATTGGGTGCTGGCACCAAGCCTGCTATATATAACCTGACCACCCTGGCAGGGCTATGTCACAGGCTCAGATCCCACAGGTAGGCCCAGAGACCATCAAAGATGGGCCATCTCAAATGCTGCCATTAAGGAAGCAGGTGTGATGGTGCATGCTTGTAATCCCAGCATTTAGGAGGTGGAGGCCATCTTTGGCTAGCCAACAAGTTTGAAGCTAACCTGGACTACCTGAGACTCTAACCAACAACAACAACAAAAAAGGAGGCTGAGAGTTGCAAATCCTTGACATTTTGTTATTTTGTTACTATTATTATTGGTGGTGATGTCCTTAAATAGAGATGTGGCTATGTGTGGTACAGGCACTCAGGAGGAAAGACTGGAAAGCCCAAGGTCAGCCTGGGCTACATAGTAGTCTCTAAATTTAAAAAAGTAGGGAGTGGCTGGGCATGGTAGCCCATGCCTTTAAATCCCAGCACTCAGAGGCAGAGGCAGGGAGATCTCTGTGAGTTCAAGGCCAGCCTGGTCTACAAAGTGAGTACAGGACAGTCAAGGATGCACAGAGAAACCCTGTCTCAGAACCTCCCCAAAAAGTGTGGGGGGGGTGGCAGGCTGGAGAGATGACTCAGTGGTAAAAGCACTTGATGCTCTTCCAGAGAACCTGGGTTTGATTCTTAGCATCCATATAGCAGTTCACAACCACCTATAACTCCAGCTCCAGGGGTCCAAAGCCCTTCTGGCCTTCATAGGCAGCCACCGACATATGGAATACATGCACTCAGACACACATCCACATATTCAAAAAAAATAAAAATAAAAATCTTATTTTTACCCTCCTGAGCATTGAAGCCTGGACACAAGGACTAATCCTCAGAGGGCTGTCCACTACTGCCAGTTACATGGTTTGTGAAGCATTATGTAAATAAATAGTAGACAGAAGGAGACACATTTAAGAGTCAGGTGGATCTCTGTGAGTTTGAGGCCAACCTGGTCTACGGAGGGTTGTGGGTTGGCCAGGGTGACATAACGAGGCCCCGTCTTAAAACAAAGCAAATAAAGAAAAACAAAACCCCACAAACAAACCATTGTTTTATTTGTTGTTGTTGTTATTATTATTATTTGTGTGTGTGTGTGTGTGTGTGTGTGTGTGTGATGTGCATGCTGCTGCTCATGGTCAGAGAGCAGCTATATGGAATTGGCTTTCTCCTTTTACCTCTCCAATGGTTTGGGGGCTCAAACTCAAGTCATCAAGGTTGAGCACTGTACTGGCTGGTGGTGTGTCAACTTGACAAGCTAGAGTCATCAGAGAGGAAGGAACCTCAGCTGAGAAAATGCCTCTATGAGATCCAGCTGTAAGGCATTTTTTTTCAATTAGTGATGGAGAGAGTCCAGCCCATTGTGGGTTGTGCCATCCCTGGGTTGGGTTCTATAAGAAAACAGGCTGAGCAAGCCATAAGGAGCCAGCCAGTAAGCAGCACCTTTCCAGGTCTCTGCATCAGCTCCTGCCTCCAGGTTCCTGTCCTGACTTTCTTTTGGTGATGGAGAGCAATGTAGAAGCATAAGCTGAACAAACCCTTTCCTCCCCAATTTGCTTTTTTGGTCATAGTGTTTCACTTCACACCCAGAATCTCACTATCTCATCAGCAATCCTGGCATACAATCTCTATGACATTCAAAGACAGGAAGAGAACAATATAAGCCCTGAAAGACACCACCACCATAATGAGAGCCACATAACTGCCAGATGTGGTGGCACATGTGAGCAGTCCCAGGAATGGGGAGTCTGAGGCAAGAGGATTTCATGTTCCAGGACAACCTCTGCCACATGGTAAACTTGAGGCCAGGAGACACACAGGCTAAGCTTGTCTCTAATTAATTAATTAAAAATAAATTGATCTAAGAGATGGGGTAAAGAGATAAGAACAAAGTATAGTGGCATGTATGTGTGAAATGTTGTAATGAAACCCTCTACTTAGTATACTAACTAAAAAAATAAATTGAAAGAAGCTGGGACCATAGCTCGTTAATAGAGTGTTTGCCCAGCGTGCACAGAGCCCAGGTGGTGGTACATACCTGTTGTCCCAGTACATTGGAAGTGGAGGAAGAAGACCAGAAATTCAAGGTCATTCTCTGCCACATAGGGACTTAGAAGTCACTATGGATTATATGAGACCTTGTTTTAAAACAATAATGAGGTGGTGAGCGGGCACCGAGAAGAACCACATCACCAACATTTGGTGGAAGCATCCTGGGCTCTGGGCACAGGGAATAGGGCAGGCTTGCTGCAAGCCCATGTTTCTGTCAGGATGCTAGCCGCAAGTTTGAAAATAACCACAGGGTGTTTTGGAGCTCTTTCCCCACCTAAGCACCTGCCTCCCACCCTCAGCGTTCCAACAGCCTCTGGGAAGAAGCAGGTGTCAGAAAAGACAGTGAATGGCTGTGGATTGTGGAATTCTCAGTGGGGACTGTCCTGGTGAGAGCTTAGGGGTGCACTGTTCCCTTCCTTTGCCTTCTTTCTGGACTGAGGTTAGTTCTGCTTCCCCATGAAGTAAAACAGGCCCTCCTGGGAAAATAAACCTAGCTGGAGGAGGAGTTTTTAGCCTAAATTGGCTCACTGGATTCAAGAAGGAACAGCAAGCCTTTTGGAGCACTGTGGTTTGTGTGTAGATCCCTCAGAGGCCCACAGAGGCAAAGGGAACTAAGGGTTTGAGGCGGCGCTTTGGCTGAATTGGCTAAAGTTCCTGTCTAGTAGACAGAACATCCGATCTGGAGGCAGGCACATCCATGGCACTGGTGCTAAGCACTGGGAATGCTGGTGACTTGGAAGAAGTCATGTGGGCCAGCCTGGAGGTGAAGGAGGACTACCAGAAAGAGATGTAGCTTGGTTCCTCAGTGGTGCCAGGAATGCAAGAGCCAAAAGCGAGTGGTCTCCATGCCAAGGTAACCTGAAGAGCAGTTGGCTTGGGACTCTGTAGGTAACCTCTGATACTTTTCTGGTTGTTTCCCAAATAAAATCCAGAATTATATAATCAGAAAGCTTAGACACTGTTTCACTCCAGAATATATGTAGATTTGATATTTTGTGGGGCCGAGTGTTGTCCTCACTGCCATGTTTGTAGGAATGGACACCATCAGGCCCCTCAATGCCCTGACCCTGGAAAGGACATGGCAATATGTTTCATCTCTAGTTATGCCCCACCCACACCAAACATCTGCAAAAAACAGCTGTCAAGTCCTCAACTCAATACCTTGTCTAGGTGTGCCGTTTTCTTTTGCAGCCCATGACTTCTGGAAGCTCCTAGTCCAGGGACTTCACGTGCACACTGTGGACTGGTACTGCCACAGCTTTCTTACATGCTCCAGGCTCAGGAGGCTTTGGGTAACCTGTCTATGCCCTCACTATGTAACCTACTCGGTATTGCAGAGGAGAACTCCAAAGTAAAGTGGCAAATTAAGGCCACCTTGGGAGTGGCATTCTGCAGCCCTAGATCTTTTTACTTCCACTTCCACTAGATCCTAGAAGCAGAAGGCAGAGAGGTGATCTTAGTCTTTAATTTTGTCCCATTCTGTGAGACTAACATGGGACCTCAATTTTTGGCCAATCTACAGGACCAGATTTTTCATGTGCTTTCATGTATACTAATGGGTAGGATCTCTCTCTCTCTCTCTCTCTATCTATCTCTCTATCTATCTATCTGTCTGTCTGTCTGTCTGTCTGTCTGTATATGCATAAACTTAATGAGTAATGAACGTGCTGTTGCAGACCTGTGACTCCCAGGAAGCTGAAGCAGATGGATGGAGAGTTTGAGGTCAGTTTGAGCTACATAGCCTGACTCTGTCCCCTAATTCAAAACCAAGCAAAAATGTAATAGAAGGGGCTAGAGAGATGGCTCAGGGGTTAAAAGCATTTGCTGCTCTTATAGAGGACCCAGGGTCTGTATCTAGTGCCTACATGGTGGCTCACAACCACCTGTGACTCCAGTTCCAGATGGTGCCCTCTTCTGGGACCCACCACATATGCTAATGATGCACATACATGCAGGCAAAACACCCAAATGTATAAAATAAAATATATCTTAATGTTTTTAAGGTTCAGTAGAATCTATACCTATGTACCTGCAGTCATTCTTCTAAAAGCATAACGAAGTTCTTAAATCATTGATCTTGCATTTGCAGAGCCCTTACTATACATCTTCTTAGCGCCTGCTGTGTATGGTGCACTGTTCAAGTTCTGAGGGTACATGAAAGGGCAACACTATTGGGTAAGAAGCCTGAATGGGCTAGGAGTACAGCTTAGCTGCTAGAGTGCTAGCCTAGCATGAACAGTGTCTCAGATACGATTTTCAGCAATTCTTAAACTGGATGTACCAGCACAAGTCTATAATCCTAGCACTGCAGAGGTGGAAGCAGGAACATCTGGAGTTCAAGCTCATCCTTAGCTACATATTGGGTTTAAATCCAGCCTGGGATACAAGAGAGCCTGTTTCAAAAAACAAGTCAGCCACCTAGCATAGTGGTGTGTACTTTCTTTTGTTGCTTTTTGTGTTTGTCTGTTTTGTGTTTGTTTGCTCCTTTTTCTGAGATAGGGTTTCTCTGTGTATCCCTGACTATCCTGGAACTCTCTCTGTAGACCAGGCTGGCCTCAAACTCAGAGATCCACCTGCCTCTGCCTCCTCAGTGCCAGGATTAAAGGCGTGCCGCTGCCACCTGGTGTGGTGTGCACTCTTGATCTCAGCAGAAGCAAGCAGATCTCTGAGCGTCAAGGGCAGCTTGGTCTACCCAGTGAGTTCCAGGTCAGCCAGGGCTACATAGTGAGACCCCGTCTGAAAGGCGGGTAGAGAATAACAGGGCAGATGGGGTAAAATAATGTACAGAGACAAGGTTGCTGAGGCTGAGCCTGCTCCAAGCTGGAATCATGAGTCAGAGTCCAAATCTAACTTAGACTTAAACAAGAGACACTTCTGTGGCCCAGAGGCAGGAAGGCTGGCAGATTTGGTAGGTTGGCTTCTGGTTTCTCACAGAAGGATGAACCCACAGGAGAGGAGTACAGGGAAGTTTGTGTTGGGAGAAGAGCGTATGGAATGGCTGTCTTAGAGAACAGGAACAGGAACTGTCTAGGAAAGGCTGGTGGAACTGCCAGGCCTGGAGAGTGCCAATTTGAGGTCTGTGGTCATGCATTTAAAGGGCAGCGGGCGGCAGGGCCATGTACTTTCTTCCAGCATCGACAGCTGCTTCAGTGGAGGCATGCAGAAGGAGGGTTTGCCTGTGTGAATTCAGCATGGATGTTTAGTTGGGCTCAGTGGTCTGAAGAGGGAGTGCAGCTTTGCTGGACTTGTCAGCCAGGCAGTGGTCTACATGGGGTCGAGAGGCACAGAAGCACAGACACTGGTCATGATGGAAATGTGATACCATAATGACAGGAGGTTTTGATGAAGCTTAGGGAGGTGAGGAACCCAGAGCTCAGGGTACATGAGGGGAAGACCCGGGCGGCCTGGGCTCTGGAGCAAACTAGCTTGGGAAGGAAATTGTCTCAGGATGCTGTACCCCGGTGGCTTCAAACCAGCAAAGGTTTTGAAAGTGGAGGAGGATAAATGGCCTACGTGGTAACTGGAAGCCAAAGGGCCTGGAAGAATCTCCTTCTGGCCTCTTCTGGCCAGTCTTTCTTGGAACGCAGTTAGGATTTTTGCCTGAAAAGGTATGCCCAAAAATCATGTATGAGTGAGTGAGTGTGTGTGTGTGTGTGTGTGTGTGTGTGTGTGTGTGTGTGAGAGAGAGAGAGAGAGAGAGAGAGAGAGAGTCTTCAGTTTCAATCCTAAGAAGGTTGTTTTCTTTTCTTTCCTTCTTTTTCTCTTCCTTTTGGTATTTTGATACAGGATCTCATAATGTAGCCCAGGCTTACATGGAACTCACAACAATCCTCCTGTCTCACTCTCCTAAATGTTGGTTATAATCCAACACCTGACAAGAAGGTCATTTTTCAACTTGGCTCCTTTTTGAGCCTGGCCTAGAGCCTGGTTCTGAGCCCACTTGCACCTATGTTAGCAGTATGTTTTCTTGAATGTGTGCTATGGGTCATTCTCCCTAGAGAAAAGCTCAGTCTCGGCCTGGGTGAATGCCTCCTGTCTTCCACATATGCAAACACACCTCAGCTCCTGCTGGGGAGGCAGCCCCTAGTTGCTTTATTTTTCCACCCCTTGGCCACTTGGAAGGAGGGGGTCAGATTCATATTAAATATTTTAAAGTATTATTACGTGTATGTGCTTGTGATGTGAGTGAGCACACATGGTACAACACATGTGTGGAGGTCAGAGGACAGCTTGGTGGAGTTGGTTCTGTCCTCCCACCTTTATGTGGGCTTCACAGATTGAATTCATGTCCTCAGGCTTGTGCCTTACCAACTGAGCCGTCTCAACCAGGCCTCCTCGACTCGCTTTTTACAGATTAAAGAAATAAAACCTTGGAAAGGTAAAAAGCTTTGCCACGGTGATGTAAGGCCCAAGGAGTCCAAGGAGACTCACGATCCAATTAGGGAGACGGTTGGGGAGCAGAATTGTATGGATTGTGGGTGTGATACCAGCCGGAGGGAGGCTGAGGCGGTAAGGTTGTGAGTTTGGCTAAGGCTACATAGAGATGCTCTGTTTTGGGGAAGGGGTATGCTACAGGGGTTGGCAAGATGGCTGAGTGAGGAAATGTGCTTGCTGCCAAGCCCAATGATCTGAGTTTGATTCCCCTAACCCCACATGGGCTGGAAAAAAAATGACAACTTAAGCATCATGACATGAAAGCCTCCCATGCCCCACCTTTACCCCCGAGATTGTTGAGTAAGGGCAGGGGGGACCAACTGTCACACAGGGATGCCGGTATCTTATCACAACTGAGGGTGTTTGTATATTGCTTTTTCTTGAGGGATGCTTTTTATTTTTATGGGACTTAAATCAGGGTCTTGACTTGAAACAGCCTCGGGTAGCGATAAACTTGAAGAGGCCGGCTGGACCCTGGCATGGAATGACCTTGTAGGCTTTGATGGGAAATCATGGTTCACTCTTCAGTCCTCAGGCAGCCTATGCAGTTTTCCAACTGGAAAGCAATGAGGAAAGGTCTTGGGAAGACAGAACAGGCTCACCGTGAGCTCTATAGTTCAGCCCTTGTATTCTACCAAGCACTGCTAGGTGTGCTGGCTCACATGGGTAATTTTAGTGCTCAGGAGACTGAGAAAGGGCAGGCACTGAGCTGGAGGCCAGCAGGGAATATACAGCAGGCACCAAGCTAGCCTGGGGTACAGAGTAGAACTTTGTTTCAAAAACCATTTCAAAAGCAGATGTGTCTAAACCGATGTACAGCTATACCTCACCTCTGCATTGATGTGGATGGAATCCAGAGCCGTGCACACGTTAGAATACAGCTCTTCCATACCCCTCACCTCTTAGACTCTTGTCACAATTCCCTGCGTAACACAATAGACAAGCCCTGTATACAGTGCTGTCACTGTGTGCGGTGTTCTAGGTAATCTGGAAATGTTGAGAGTGTAGCAGCAGGGTGACAGGAGTCTAAGGGAGGGTACAGGCAACTACTAGCTTGCATTTTTGATGGTTTTAATCAAACAAAGTTGGAGCTTACTAAAAAACAGGTTTATGGGCCATTGAGATGGCTTAGCTGTCAAGAGCTGATGGGTTCAACCCCAAGAACCCAAATAAAGGTGGAGGAGAGAACCGATTCCACAAAGTTGTCCCCTGACCCCCACATACATGCTCACTCGCTAACAAGAATAAATGAAATTTAAAAGAGAAAGAAACAGGTCTATTATTTTTTGTTTGTTTGCTTTCATTTTATTTGAGACAGCATTTTACTCACCCCAGGCTGGCCTTGAACTTGCTTTGTAGCTGGAGAATGACCTCCAGCCTCCATCTCTGGTGTGCTGGGTTTCGGGCAAGGGCCACCAGGCCCGGTTTATGTGGTACTGGGAACTGAATCTAGATCTTGTGCACACCACGCAAGCACTGTGCCAGCTGAGTTTCAGCTCCAGCCCAAGAAATAGTTTAAATGCAGATGTAAGCACAGGCATTGGGGAGAGAGGGTGCTGAGGAAAAGGACAGTATGTACCCAAAATACGGCTGTGCTCCTCAAGACTGTTTTCTTTCATGCAACCATACTCTGCTCTAACCACACAGTTTCTGTAAGAGGCTTGCTGATCATCTGAGTTGGGACCTGCAGGAAATCCTGGAGCCAATACCCTGAATATATGGCGGGATGACTCTTCAGAATGTGGCCCAGGGCTGAGGACAGCCTCGCACCTCACTCAAGAGCTCTTGAATGATGGGAGGAGGGGAGTGCATACACACAGTTATGTGTAAAAACCAGAGAGAAAGTGCATCTTGGGGAGAGATGACTCAGAGGTGAGAATTCTTACTGTACAAGCATGGACACCCTGAGTGAAATTCCCAGAACCTTTGTGAAAAGCTGAGTGTGGCTAATAACAGCACTGTACGTTGAGGTGTGTGTGTGTGTGGGGGGGGGGGCGACACAGAAAGAACGCTGGGGTTTGGTGGGGTTTGAAGCCAGCATAGCTTCAGGTATGTTAAGAAACTTTTTTGGGGGGTGAGAGAGATGGCTCAGTGGTTAAGAACACTTACTGCTCTTCCAGAGGACCTGGGTGTGGTTCCTAGCACCCATGTTATACAGCTCACAACTGTCTGGAGCTTTAGCACCATAGATTCCAAAACCCTCTCTGGCCTCCACGGGTGACATGCATACACATTTACATATAAATAAAAGAATTAAAAAAATCTCTCTAAAGCTGGGCATGCTGGCACACACCTTTAATCCCAGCACTTGGGGGGCAGAGGCAGGTGGATCTCTGTGAGTTCGAGGTCAGCCTGGTCTACAAAGAGAGTCCAGGACAGCCAGGGCTACACAGAGAAACCTTGTCTTGAAAAAACAACAACAACAACAACAAAAACAAAAACAAAAACAAAAGCAAAACAAAACAAAACCTCTTTAAAAGAGACACTATCTCAAAGGAATAAGGCAGAGGGTGGTAGACCAGGACCCTTGTTGTCCTCCTCTGGCCCTGTGAATATGCACACAGACACAGGTATGTGCACACACAGCTGGGCACACATGACATACACACCACACTCACATACATACGAACACTTTTTAAAGTGTATTTAAAGGACTGATAATGTAGTACAGTAGTAAGAGTGTTTGCTTAGCATGTGTAAGGAAGAAAGGAAGGAAAGAAAGGAGGAAGGAAGGAAGAAGAGCATTTCAAATTAGTGTGGTGGCATACTCTTTTTGTTTGCTTGCTTGCTTACTTTTTTATGTTTATTTATTACTTCAAGTTACATCTCCACCACAGTGTCCTCTTTCCACCCCTCCCAGTCCTGCCCTCCCACCCTCTACCCTATATCCCTTCCATCCCACTCCTCTGGAGTGGAGTGTCCCTACATAACAGTCCCCTGCCCCAGTTCAGCAGTCATATGAGGGCCAAGAGCCTCCTCATACACTGGGGGCCTACAGGCAGCACCACTAGGGTAAAGTGTTTCATTGACAGGTAACAAAGTCTATGTTCCTGTTCCCTTTGGTGCATTGTTTGTACTATAGTTATCCTGTACTATATGGCTAAAACACTACTCAGCCATCAGAAACAACAAAATCATGCAATTTGCAGCCAAATGGCATCCTCTTTTAATACCAGGAACCTGGGACAAAGGATCAGTATAAACTTGAGGCCGCCGGGCGTTGGTGGCGCATGCCGGGTGTTGGTTGCGCACGCCTTTAATCCCAGCACTTGGGAGGCAGAGGTAGGCGGATCTTTGTGAGTTCGAGGCCAGCCTGGTCTACAAAGTGAGTCTAGGACAGCCAGAGCTGCTATACAGAGAAACCCTGTCTCGAAAAACCAAAAAAAAAAAAAAAAAAAAAAACTTGAGGCCAACCTAGAAACTACATAGTGAGTTCAAAGCCAGCCTATGTAATGTAGGGAGGCACAATGTTTTCTCAATAAACAAAAACAAACCTCAAAAAGTGCATATCTCCAGGGTGACTGTACACATTTCTTGGATTGAAGACAGAAGCCAGGAACCCCCAGCTCTGGGTGTGTTACCCTAGATTCCAACTGAAACCTGCTTGCTCCTGCTGAGCCTTTGAGGTGAAGGTGATTGCCAGGAGAGCAGATGTGGACCTGAGGGTATGCGCACACCTGGTGCACACCTGGCGCAGACTTGACTGCACACCTGGTGCACACCTGGTGCATACCTGGCTACAGGGTAGTACTTCTCAGTGCCCAGTCCTGAGGAATGGTGGCGCCACTGCCAGGATGGGCCGTACCTTCTGTCCGCCTCTCACCCTGCACCCACAGGCTTGTCCTGTTGAGTCTGTCTCCAGCATGTATGCTGTTTTCTTGCCTTGTTCCTCTATCCAGCCCTGGCTACTACAAGAGTCTCAATATATATATATATATATATATATATATATATATATATATATATATATATATATATATATTCACACACATATGTAAATATATTGCAGAAACAGCTCAAATATATTATAATATATAAATATACTTGTATTATATATTAATATATTATCTATATATAAATATATTATGTAAACATACATATTGGGTTTCATTTTACATGCTTAGAGAGCTGTTTGTTTGAAACAAAGTCTCATGTAGTCCAGGCTGGTTACAGAACTCTGAAACTGACCATGAATAGAATCTCATGTCTCTCTAGTGCTGGACTGACAAGCCTGGGCCACTATACCTTACTTCTTGGTGGCATTACCCCCTCCCCCATGTTTTTACATTGTGTGTGCGTGTGTAAATGTGTCATGGCACACATTTGGAGGTCAGAGGTCAACTCTTGGGAGTATGTTCTCTCCTTCCACCATATGAGTCTCAGGAGCTGACCTCAGGCCTTCAGGCTTGGCAGCGAGTGCTACTCTACCCACTGAGCAATCCTGCCAGCCCTCATGGCATTTCTAAGAGGCACCCCTCCCTGGTGATGCAGTTATACCATTGCTCTTGTGCTACATTAGGAGTGACAAAGATTTAGGGACAATTCCCAGCTTCCTTCCTATGCCTTGCCAGGTTTCCCTGTATCACCTCCACCTGCCCTTTCTCATCACAGAAAGATCCTTCTCTTTCTGCAATATGGCAAGTTCCTGCCTCTGGGCCTTCTTATGTGACTCCCTGCTTGGAGTGGCCCTTTTCCAAAGAAACACCTGCATACCTTCACTTCCTTATTGAGATCTCTGTTCAGCCCAGCGTGGTGGCAAATGTTTGTCATCCTTTCACTTGGGAGGCAGAAGCATGAGGACCAGGTCAAGGCCACACTCTTGGCTACACAGTGAGTTTGAGTCTTGGGTGCATGAGACCCTGTCTCAGAAGTGACAAAACTGACATATGTCATTTCTATGATTGGAGAGTAGTTCCCTGGCTCCTTCTCTTTCTTCCTTTTTAGTACCCAACACTCTCTGAATTTGTCTGAGTAGCAGCATATTGTTGACCTGTGTGTGTGTGTGTGTGTGTGTGTGTGTGTGTGCATTTAATTTAGATTTATTTTTAGTTTTACTTATGTTTATGTGTGTCTGTGTGAATGTATGCATATGCCTCCTGTGATCAGATGCCCAAGGATAGCAGCCAAGGGGTTGATATTTGTCTAGTCCCCGACCCTGCTTCTCCCACTATGGTGGCATGGATAAGCACGAATGTTACAGGTCATAAGACAGAAAGGGGTCTTTGCCAGGGTTGGGTGTCGGGGGGGGGATCATCCCAAGAGCTGGGGAGATGTCTTAGTTGGTAAAGAGCTTGCCATGCAAGCCTAAGGACCTAAGTTTGGTGCCCTAACACCCATGTAAAAAGTGGGGGCAGCAGCGTATGCCTGTAATTCCTGAGGTTCATTAGCCAACTAGTTTAGCAGAACTGGCAACCTCCAGGTTCAGTGAGAGAACTTGCCTCAAAACAATAAAGTAGATAGTGGTTGGGAAGCCTAGTCCATTGACCCTCTGCACTGGGGGCTCTCAAAGCATGCTGTCCACACTAGCAGCATCAGTACCACCTAAGAACTTGCTAGAAATGCAAATCCCCAAGGTCCAGACTTGGAACTATGGATCAGGAAACTACAGGCTTTGGGTCAATCATTCTGGGATGAACAAGTCCTCCTCTTGATTGTGATACTTGTACAAGCTTGAAAAACCACGATTGCAGTTTTTTTTTTTTTTTTTTTTTTATTCCAGGGCCGTCATCTCTCTGATGCAGGGTCTGGAGTGGGGCTATGGTAACAGTCAGGGCTGGGGGATTTGTAAGTGCAGCACAAGGGTCTTGTTCACACTGAGTGAGAATTGTTGTAGCAGCAGCAGCATCCTTTGAGACAGGTCACTGTACAGCTTAGGCTGGTCTTAAGTGAGAAATTCTCCTGCCTCAGCCAGTAGAGTGCTGGGATTATATATGTGAGCTACCACACCTAGCTGTATCAGTAATTCTTTTTGTTTAGCTCTGTTAGCTTAAGTTTATCTTATGAACGTGAGTGTTTTGCCTGCATGTACGTATGTGCACTGTGTGAATTCTTGATGCCTACAGAGGTTAGAAGGTATCAGAACTCCTAGAACTGCAGCTACAGATGGTTATGAACCACCACGTAGGAGCTGGGAGCAAAAGTCTGGGTCCTCTGCAGGAGCAAGTGCTCTTAAATACTGAGCTACCTCTCCTAATTGCTGAGCCATCTCTCTGCCCCGCTTCGCTTTGAGGCAAGACCTCACTATATATGGAGCTCAAGCTGGTCTTGAATTCACTATATAGACGAGGTTGGTCTTGAACTCACAGAGATCTTCCTGCCTCTGCCTCTGGAGTGCAGGGAGACCTACATGCCACCACACTTAGCTTTGATATTACTCCCCCCCACTCCCCAGAGTTTTTCTGTGTAGCCCTGGCTGTCCTGGAACTTACTCTGTAGACCAGGCTGGCCGAAAATTCAGAGATCCACCTGCCTCTGTCTCCTGAGTGGCACCACCTCCTGGCTCCTTTCACTTTTTTATTTTTATTTTTATTTTTTATTTTATTTTATTTTATTCCTACTAGAACATATGAGATGGACTGATAGGAGAGGGGAGTAAACAGGTGCGGTAAGGCTTAAATGCTGGGTTAGGATGTACTAGGAAATACTGTTGCTACGACCACTGACTGCTTGAGCACAGAGTCTCCAGCCAGTAGTTAATCTGGGTGCTGTACAAACATAACCTCTTTTTTAGAAACCTCCTGGGCTAGGTGGTTATGACAACTCCATTTGATGTGAAGGGGAAACTTAGGCACTCAGAGGAAAGCCATTTGACCAACTTCACATACCAGGCAGTAGAATGGTGGGAATCGAATTTGAACCCAGATTCTCTCTGCTCTGAAACTCTTAGAGCTGTGTAACAAATTAATATGCTTCCCACGTGTCATCTACAGGAATTGGGATGCTAAACTTCCTTCACTGAGTAACTAGAACACAGAAGAAAGTCCTTTTTCCTTGCCTGAGCATTAACTTTGGTGTAGACAATTCAGTGTCAAGCTCTATGCCAGCACAAACACAACTCAATCAAATTTGGTGAGATTTAGATGAGGGTGTGTGTGCGTGTGCGTGTGCGTGTGCGTGTGTGTGCGTGTGCGTGTGAGTGTGTGTGTGTGTGCGTGTGCGTGTGAGTGTGTGTGTGTGAGTGTGTGTGTGTGAGTGTGTGTGTGAGTGTGTGCGTGTGTGTGTGCGTGTGCGCGTGTGTGAGTGTGTGTGTGCGCGTGTGCGTGTGCGTGCGTGTGTGTGTGCGTGTGCGTGTGCGTGTGTGTGTGCGTGTGTGTGTGTGC
>CAJQZJ010001558.1:17112996-17153604 GCA_907164525.1 Lophiomys imhausi
GTGTGTGTGTGTGTGTGTGTGTGGTTTGTTTTTTTCTTTTCTTTCGATAGTGCTGGGGAACCAAACCTAGGGCTTTGTGTTTGCCAGGCAAATGTTCTGCAGAGCTACATCCTTAGCGCATTCCCATACATGGCAGCCCTTAAGCTCACACAAAAATTTGGGGACCCTCAATAACCCACATGACAGCGCTCATCTAGGTCTGAGCCATCCGCCCCGGCCCCACCCCATTCGCCGGTCTTGGGAAGCTACTAATGTGTGTGTGGGCTTCCGTGTGTGAGAAGAAGGTAGTAGTGAAGGATGAGGGTTAAACAACTGAGGAGGATTAGGAATCAGGCTCCCAAGACCACGATGCGCACGAATTGGAGCAGGCGCAGAACAGCCCCTTCTAGGCGTCAGGCGGTGCCACAGTGCGGGCGGGGCCCCGAAGGCGCGGGCCAGGAGGCAGATGCGCAGCACGGACTACAAGTCCCATCAGGCGCTGCGGCCCGATCCGGCCCCCGCGGCTGCTTAAAGGTTCCAGCAACCTCAGCCGTCGGATCGCTGAGGCTTTCGCTTTGCCGCCGCTTCTGGGCGGCGGGAGGAACGGACTGGGTAGCCGGCTCTCGGGACTCCAGGCTTCGGTGGCGCTGAGGGGCGCTTCTGGTGCAGCTCTCCCGGCTCGGAGCTTGCCTGCTGAGGCGCCCGTGTTCCCGGGCTCCTCGCCTCGGCCCCCAGTGTCCCCGATGCCGAGGCATGGATAGAGCAGCGTTGCGCGCGGCGGCAATGGGCGAGAAGAAGGAGGGCGGCGGCGGGGGCGCCGCGGCGGCCGCGGACGGGGGCGCAGGGGCCGCGGCCAGCCGGGCGCTGCAGCAGTGCAGCCAGCTGCAGAAGCTCATCGATATCTCCATCGGCAGTCTGCGCGGGCTGCGCACCAAGTGCTCAGTGTCCAACGACCTCACGCAGCAGGAGATCCGGACCCTAGAGGTAAGGGGACGCTGCGCCCGAGGTCCGACCCGGCTGTGCCCCGGGAGCCGCCCCGCTGTTTTCCTTCCCGAGTTGCATCCTGCAGCCGGGTTTGCTAGCTGGAGTCTTCCTCTCTTGCCTGGGCTCGCTGATGCAGCAGTGTGAGGACCTACGGCCAGCGCTCACCTTGGAAGGATTGGGGGGAGGGTGTGTGAATGTGAGACTGGATCGAGTCTCGAAGACCAACGTGCCGGGTAGGATGCGCGTGGGCATCCCACTGTAGACCCCTTTCCGCCCTTACCCCATTTCCAGTGCCCACAGTAGTCATTGTCCCACTGAATCACGCGCTGGACTTTTCTCGGTGTGCTTAAGCCCGGTAGCGTGGGCTGGAGTGATGGGAGGGACGTCCCCTGAAGAGTAAGCGTGGGCCGGTGGTACTGACTTTTCCTCACTCCCCGCTCTACTCTCCTTGTTGCCCCTTCCTTTCCTTTCCACCAGGTCTTGTTTGCCGCTTTTCAAAAAGTGTTTGCTGAAACAGCATTTTTGCTGTTCGGGACGGTAGGGTGCATTTCTTTGGCGATGTCACAGCGGTTCACTGCTTAAAATGAAATTACCCATTGACTTCCCCACTCCACCCCAAACACTGGGCTTTGGCCTAGGAAGGATTATACGGGGAAGGGAATCTTTGGTAAGAACACACTGCTTAAGGGGGTTGCTGACAGAGATGACCTGGAGTGCAATGAAGAAATAAGATGTGTGAGCTCTCTTCTCTCAAATTACAGCTGGGAAGTGCAGAATTAAAAGGATTTGGAAGAACCAGACAGGTGGTTGGGATTTTAGAAGGGGTTCCTCCACTTGGAGGAGAACTAGTGCCTTCCCAACTTGCTTTTGTCCAGAGACTGGAAGGCCTTTGAAAGTGCAGGGATCAGTTAACAACCCTGACCAGAAGAAGGACCTTTTCCCACCTGGCATTGCCACGGCTGAGTCCTGTAGGTCTGGGGATGTCTATTTCATTAGATACGTGATTTTACACACACACACACACACACACACACACACACACACCAATTGCTAATTGGATCTGCTAGCTGTCTTAGAGCCAGCCAGTGATTGCTGTAATTATTACAAGACCAGTCCTCCCATCTCTCACATCAGAAGCTGGAATCCTTGTTTGATCCAAAATGCTCAGGGTGATTCTCCCTTGTTGTATTTTCATAAAAGCCATGAAGCCAGGACACTGGGAGACTCTAATCAGTGCTGGCTGTTATTATTGGGGTTTTTTTTTTGTTGTTGTTGTTTTTATTTATTTACTTATTTTTTGTTACAGTTGCTAAAGCAGGACTGACCAGGGCTTTGCTTTAAAAACAAACCAACAACAAAGCTCTGCACCTGGCTTTTCTGCATGTGGATTTCTTGAGAATAACTGAGTGTGTGTGCCCAGCAAAGTTCACTTTTTAAACTGAAACAATAGGAGGTCTGTGTGTTTTAGTTCCGTGGTGGTCATCCTGCAGTGTATGTCTGATGGGCTGCTGTGTTGTTGAGCTGCAAATGTTCACTGTGTTGGCCTCTGTGGATCCTTCCCATGTCCCTTGGAGGTGCTCCTGGATCTCAGGGTGTATGTAGAATTGCTTACTCTTTATTCTCTGCAAATTCTCTCTGTCCTCTAATGTTGCATATTTTGACAAAGTTGTGGCATCAGGGTACCCCAGAATTTCCCACTGTTCAGGCCTCTGAGCTGGTTAGGGAGCAACTTCCCTAGTGGGTGCATTGTGAGGTCATCCCTGGTGACTTTCGAAGGTCCAGGGGCCATTTGAAGTGTGAATAGGACACATTACATTCCCCATTCTTTGTAGTGTATTTGAAGGGTCTTTCTGGTCCCTGAAGAGATAGAACTTGGGTGCTGTTTCAAATGGGAATTTTGACCTTGGAGCTGGTTCCCTAGGATTGTTACCAGCTAGTTTGGGTGGATCACTTCATCCCTGGGTCCTCAGCTTCCCCATCTGCTCCGCAAGAGGTTGGAGTGGTTCCCTTCAGTCTGTCTCTGAAAAGCTCTGTATTTTGTGGTTTAGTGATGGAGGTGGGTGCCAACTCTATTGGGTTGAGTTAAACATTGTGTATGCTATTCTATGGAGATGTCCTTATTGAAAACATCTGTCCAGATGTACCGGACAGATTGCATGGGAGATGCCTTTATTACTGTGAACATCTTGACCATAGGAGTGTGAGGGAACAGGAGGCCCACACAGCTTTGTAATTGGTCCTTTTTTCTGTCTAAGTGACCCTGAGGCAAGCCTGATAGCTTCTACTCTCAAACTTCCCCAGCGGTAAAGTGAGAATGAAGTGCTCTCACCTGTAGTGTTTGATGGAGTCTGTGTCTGCCTATAAACCTTCCCTGGTTGGGGCCTGGTCACATTCATGCACAGGGTACCTTTAGAAGAACATAGAACCGATTTCCTACAGGTGATGACACAGGGCAGGAAGCAGTCCCAGAAGGTTGCATTAGGGTGGCCCACCCCAGCAGTCTCAGTGTCCCCTTGAATTTCTGATTTCTGTTTCTTTTTTAATGTATTGTGTGCGAGCTTGTGTGACTTCATGTGTACCACATGTGTGTAGGAGCCTGAGGAAGCTAGAAGAGGATGTTAGAAGCCCCGGAACTGGAATTGCAGGTTGTTAGCTGCCATGTGGGTGCTAAGACATGAACTTGAGTCCTCTGCAAGAGCAGCAAATTCTCAAAACTACTTGCTGAGCCATTTGTCCTGCTTCAAATTTCTTATATATGAAACATGTATGCATATATAATATAACATATATGTATATTTAATATAATAAATATATAATTATATATATGACCTTGAGGCAGGTCTCATTATGTAACCCTTGCTGAACTCAGCATATAGATTAGACAGGTTTTAGCCAGATGTGGTGGCACATGCACTGGGGAGGCAGAGGCAGGCGGATCTCTGAGTTTGAGGCCATCCTGGTCTACAGAGTAAGTTCAGGGCAGCCAGGGATACACACAGAGAAACCCTGTCTCAAAAAACAAATACAAAAGACAAAAACAAAACAAAAAAAAAGATTAGGGTGGTTTTGAACTCATGGCTAGTCTCCCGTCTCTGTCTCCTAAGTGATAGGATTACAAGTGTCTGGCTGGAGAACTTGGCTTATACAACTGTATGAGACTTCTAGTAGATACTCAGGAGGCTCAGCCCACTTTGACCCTTTTAGCTGAATATTTGATAGGAGCGACAGCTTTTAGGATGTCCCCCGTGGGACAAGTGAAGATCCCAGGTCACGATGATACGATGTCTGCTGATGGCTTCACTCTGTGGAACTGTTTGACTTGGATTGAAAAGGGAGTTAAATGGGGTGAGGAGAATAGTGGTAGAACACTGTGCTAGAACAGTTGCTTTGTATACTGAAAGCCTTGTGCTCAGATCTCCAATACTGCCTTAAAAAAAAATGGAAAAAGGAGCCAAGGTTTAACGTTCATTTCCTACTTGCCCAGCAGTGTGCTGGCCTCTTCTCAATCTCCTAGGATTTACTGGATCTCCACCAACTTCATCACACACGTTTTCCCTGTCTAAATGGAAAAGACAGGAGACACAACCAGAACTCGGAGTATATCTGGACTGAAGTTGCAGGGCTATGCCATTGGGTAGATTGTAGTGCCCCGTCTCTGGCATGCCCTCTAGAGGTCTAAATATGACATGAGGTGAACGGAGATGTTGTCACTCTCCAGCTGTGCTCATGGAGGGACACCTGGCCTGCTGCACAGCTGGGCCTGCTGGTCCCCTCTGTGGGGGACAGTGGAGTGTAAAGCAGATGCCTCATGCCCATTCACTTTGTTGGCGCTCTGTAATCTGTTCTTTCCCGCCAGTGTGCTAGCGCCTCCCAGAACCAGGCTCCATCTTGGCTAGGCCTCTTGTACTGGTTGCAGTGTCCCTAAGGGCTTGGCTCATGAATCCTTTCTGGGGAGAGGATAACAGAAACAGTCATGGGTACAGTCTCTGCATTTGGCCACTTCCCTGAGAAGAGGTACCCTGGAGGCTTCCCTGTGCCTGGGAAGGCAGAGAGGACTAACCCTCATCCAGTGGGCTGGGCAGAGTTCAGAG
Source organism: Lophiomys imhausi (assembly GCA_907164525.1). NCBI lineage: Eukaryota > Metazoa > Chordata > Mammalia > Rodentia > Muridae > Lophiomys > Lophiomys imhausi. The sequence continues at coordinate 17,118,051 of CAJQZJ010001558.1, forward strand.
TCTTCTGTGTCAGGACCTGGCTTCCTGAAGGCCCTTGGAAGTGTCCGGTGGACTGCTAAAAGTGGAGGAATGTGTTCACTGGCCAGGCCATCCATCACTGCTGATGTTTAGGGCAATCCTAGCTGGTGGGTACCTTGACTCTGGTAGTTGAGATACCCTTCTGGTCTTTGGGTGTGAGGAGCATGTTCAGGCTAAAGAGGATACCAGGTAGGTGCACAGCAGGGCCTCCATTACCATGAGAACTCTTCAGCATGGGACTGTGGTTAGGAATCCTGTAGAATCAGTCACTTCGACTTACTGGTTCCATAGGAAACATTGCAAGGGTCTTAGTGACTAGTCCTAAGTCAGACTTTCCCGGAAAGACTGGACTAGAACCTGGTTCTTCTTTCCTATCAGTGTCTGGAGAGTGACATTGCTCTGCCTCGGTTTTAACCTCTTGCCTGAGAGATTCCAGTTATCACCAAAGGGACTTGGAGCTGAGGGCCTATCTCCCTCGGTGTCCACTTTCACTTTGGAGACTTTTACCCTGGACAGACCCACTTCCCAACTGTCCCTCAGAGGAGGCCTAAGGAGGATGTGCTGTTTGTGAAGGCTGTGAGCCAGGGAAGGCCAAGATGCTGCAGGTCCGGAGGCCCTATCACATCTGCTCCTGGGACCTGCAGGGTGAGGTTGCTGCCTGAGATAGAGATGGAACGCCTCCTAGCTGCGGGGCTGTTCCTTCTCTCAGACACCTGGTTTGGCTCATAATCCTGGGAAGCAGCATTCCATTCCAGATGCTTCCCCGCCTGCCTGCTGGCTGTGGTCCAGAGAGGGGCCATGCACAAAGGTGCTGGCCTGTGGTGATACAATGTCAGGAGACGTGTGGGACAGTAACGCAGCCTTGGTTGAGTCCTAAGCTGAGCTTCACTTTTTTTTTTTCATTCCATTTACTTATTTATGGCATGCTTGTGAAGGTCTAAGTACAACTTTATTGACTCAGTTCTCTTCTACCCTGTGGGTTCAGGAAATCAGACTCAGGTCGTCAGGCTTGGCTGAAAGCCCGTTTACTCCCATCTTGCTAGCCCCGTAAGCTGTGTTCTTCTGTGTTTTTAAAGAAAAAGTCCTTGCAGGGCAGGCTGTCACTGAAATATGTAGCAAAGAGATATAAACATATCTGGAGGCTGAGGGACTTCCAGGACGTTCATAATTCATGTAACTTGAACACAGTTTTTACCACAACTCCTAGGCCCAAATGCTTCATTTTTACATTTAGTTCAGGGGTGTTCACTTTCACTTGGCTACACTTACCCTGGACAGACCCACTTTCCAGCAGTCTTCAGAGGAGGCCTAAGGAGGACGTACTGTTTGTGAAGGCTGTAAGGAAGAGCCGGGATGCTGAAGGGAGGCTCTATCACATCTGCTCCCTGGACCTGCAGGGTGAGGTTAAGGCCTGGGGTAGAGAAGGACTGCCTCCTAGCTGCAGACACTCTAAGGTTCATGGGAGTGACCTCTGCAAAGAGAGGGTCCATGTGTACGAGGAACAATCTTGAACATGCTCCATGTGAAGTTCTCCACTAGGCCCTTAACATGCTTTCTTACACTGGTCATTTACTGGAACCTGTGAGATTTCATTCCCAGTTTGAAGGTGCGGGAACTAGGAGAGTCAGAGAGCCTGAGTTTGTAGAAAGGTGAGCCTGAGTTGACTGCCATAGAACTTGCAGTGATCCTTCTGCCTCAGCATCCCCAGTGCTGGAGTTACAGGAATGAGGCATCATACCCTGGTCTTGAGGACTCATGTTGCAACCTTTGCAGCTGCCTCTAGAAACCTTGATGATGGGAGGGTTAGGGGAGGAGTTTTGGTCAGCCATGAGTATTGACATTGAGGGAATGATGGTCAGAGGACTGGCTTAGAATTGGCTCAATTCCAGCCAATTGGATCAATGAGTGACTGCCCTGTACAGCCTTTGAGTTTGAGTTTGAGGCTTCCTTAGGCCTCCTTTGAAGACCATTGGGAAGTGGGTTTGTCCAGGATAAGAGTAGCCAAGTGAAAGTGAACACCCTGGGCCGGGCAGTGGTGGCGCACGCCTTTAATCCCAGCACTTGGGAGGCAGAGGCAGGCGGATCTTTGCGAGTTCGAGGCCAGCCTGGTCTACAAAGCGAGTTCAGGACAGCCAGAGCTGTTAAACAGAGAAACCCTGTCTCGAAAAACAAAAAACAAAAAACAAAAAAAAAAAGAAAGTGAACACCCTTTGACCTAAATGTAAAAACGGGACTAGACAGCCTGCCCTGCAAGGACTTTTTCTTTAAAAAACACAGCTTATGGGGCTAGCAAGATGGAGTGAACGGGCTTTCAGCCAAGCCTGACAACCTGAGTTTGATTTCCTGAACCCACAGGGTAGAAGAGAACTGAGTCAATAAAGTTGTACTCGGACCTTCACATGCATGCCATAAATAAGTAAATGGAATGAAAAAAAAAAGAGTAAAGCTCAGCTTAGGACTCAACCAAGGCTGCATTACTGTTCCACACGGCTCCTTCCCATCCAGCTCAGCACATCCTCAAAGCAGGTGGTGAGGCAATCAGCCCTGTTGGTTTCATTCTGAGAAAGGAGAAGCTACTTTGAGATCGACTTACTCATAGTTTTTTGTTGTTTGAGACGGGATCTCTCTATGTAGCCCTGGCTGGAACAAACTATGTAGACCAGGCTGGCCATGAACCCACAGAGATCTGCCTGCTTCTGCCTCCCGAGTGCTTGGACTGAAGGCATGTGCCACCACGGCCGGTCCACTCAGTTTTCTCTTTTAAATGGCTACCTTCTTTATTCTTTCAGAGCAACTCCTGAGATAAGGGGTATATCCTCTAACTTGCTGCCTTTAATTGCAGTGTTTAAGATACACATTTATATGTGCTCCCTCCACAAAAGGGAAGCACAGCACCAGAGAACAGCAAAATCACCTATTGTACTACCTGCCAGAGCCAAGCCCTAAGACGGGCCATTTTTTGCTGACTCCTCCTAGCTCTTGAGTGTGCATTTGCATGGAAAGGTTCGAGCATGTGCTGAAGAGTCCACAGTGTGTGCCTTGTGCCTCTTTCTCAACATGTGCCCTTTGTAGTGCCAACAGTGACCTCATCACGCACTAGTACCACATGTCCTTTAAGCACATCCCAGTTTTCTTTTTTCTTTTGGCTTTTTGAGACAGGGTTTCTCTGTGTCGCCCTGGCTGTCCTGTCCTAGAGTTCACTCTGTAGACCAGGCTGGCCTCAAACTCAGAGATCTGCCTGCCTCTGCCTCGGGAGTGCTGGGATTAAAGGTGTGTGCCACCACTGCATAACATGTCCCAATTTTCTTTTTTTTTTGGTTTTTCGAGACAGGGTTTCTCTGTGTAGCCCTGGCTGTCCTGGACTCAATTTGTAGACCAGGCTGGCCTCGAACTCGCAAAGATCCGCCTGCCTCTGCCTCCCAAGTGCTGGGATTAAAGGCGTGCGCCACCACTGCCCGGCTACATGTCCCAATTTTCAATGCTTACTTATTTGGGCTTTTTTTTTTTTAATATGCTGATGTGAGTTTCTTCCTACAAGTAAGATTTTGCTGAATTAAAGTGTATAAATACATTTAGTATCTGTCCACTTAAATTAAAAAATTATTTGTTGGCAGAGCATGGTAGTGCACGCCTTTAATCCCAGCACTTGAGAGGCAGAGGCAGGTGTATCTCTGTGAGTTCAAGGCCAGCCTGGTCTACAGAGTGAGTTCCAGGACATCCAGGGCTACACAGAGAAAGACCCTGTCTCGAAAAACCTTATTTTTTTTTTAAATTTTTATGTGTATAAGTGTTTTGCCTACATGTATGTATGAGAACTACATATGTGCCTTGTGCCCCTAGAGGCTAGAAGACAGTGTCAGATCCTCTCAAACTGGAGCTAACAGATGTGTGAGCTACAACATAGGTTCCGGGGTATCAAAGCCGGGTCCTCTGCAAGAACAACCAGCCCTTGTGCCCACTGAGCCCCATCTCCAGCTATCTGGTGTTTATTTTTAAAAGTTTTTTTTAAACACATTGATTTTTAATTTTTTAAATGAATGAGTATGTGTGTATGTGGTTATGTGTGCCAACGTGCATGTGTGAAGGTCAGAGAACAACTTGGAGTTGGTTCTCCCCTAAAGCTATGTAGGTTCCAGGATCAAGCTCAGATAAGCAGACTTGGTGACATGCACCTTTGCCCAAGCTGAGTGCCTGTTGGGGACAATGAACAGAGTGATTGACAAGCACTGAGCTACAGGCTCTCCTTTGAGTGAGACAAGATAGTGCCTTGAACTTGCCTGACCGACAGGGAGGTCGTCCTGGTCCTAATAAGTTCCTGTAAGAGAAGGCATAGGTTGGCCCTCTCTGTTCCATCCAGTCTGGGGGACCCTGAGAGTTGGGTGGGATTTTTGGAAAGCTGTCTGACATATCTTGTGTGAGCTGAGCTCAGCCTGGATGGATGATCTTTTCTTTTTGCTGTACCACACCCAGGCCGAATGGACTGCCTTTGGCCCTGACTACGTTCGTTCATGGCTTGCTCACTGACAACCCTCCTGAAAACCTTCCCTCCCATAGAGCCTGGGGATGGAAACCTTCACGCAGATGTTGCAGGTTTTGTTTTGTTTTTAAACCCTATTTATTGTTGGTTTTGCTATCAAGACAATTGTAATGACACAGACCTGGTGATACTCTTGATTTCAACATCTGTACTCACAGAGTAGGGTGGCATCTCAAGTTCAAGGCCAACCTAGACTCTAGGCTGTAGAGTGAGGTCCAGGCCAGCCCATGGGCTATATGATGAGGCCTCTGTCATGTGGTCTGCTCTCTTTCCAGTTACTCAGAAAAGCGTAACTTTTCCTTTTCTTTATCTCTTTTTCTGGTACTGGCCAGAAGCCCAAGCCTGCTTTGGTGCACACTCTGGCTTTCCTTCTCGCCTTCTCCCTGAAGCACCCCCTCTGGTTCCTCCATGAGGCTGCTCACCAGCTTTCATTGCTGATCCCCATCACTCTTGAAGGCATGGTTTTCTCTCTTCCTCTTCTCTGTCTCCCTCCTCCCGGTTGCCCCACAATTTATAGCCTGCCAGTCTTGTTTTTCCTTTCACATTCTCATAAAATTGTCCTCGAGCTTAAAAAAAAAAAAGGAAAGAGAGATACAGATTTTTTTCTAGTTGTTTCCAGATATGATGAAGACCCAGCAGCCCCGTAGGCAGCTCAACTCATTATCTGTTGACCCTCCCCCCCACTAATTACTATGTTGCCAGTTCAAGTGCACTTGCTACTGTGGGGATTCTTGTTTCCGATATCCTCTTTAGCTTCTCTCCTTATTCTAAAACCCAGGTGGAAATGCAGAGGTTTACTCTGGGACCAGCTGTTGAGATAAACAAAACAAAATAACAAAGTAACAATAACAAGTAACCCCCCCCCCCCCCCCATAACAGCCCTGGCTGTCCCGGACTCACTCTGTAGACCAGGCTGGCCTTGAACTCACAGAGATCCACCTGCCTCTGCCTCCTGACTGAGTGCTGAGATGTGAGGGGTGCGCCACCACACCCAACTATGTCATGTATTCTTTTTTTTTTTTTTATGTCATGTATTCTTAATGCACTGAAAAAAAAAAAGTCTCAATCCAGACCCGCACCATCAAACCTATGCATTCCAACATGTCTGCATTTTCTCTTTTCTGATGTTGGTGGGCAGCAGAGCATTTTAATGGGAAGATTGCCCTGTTGACGTCATCCTACTTGTATGCTGGTCCCCTCACCCCTTCATCTTGTTTACCCTAAGAATAATGACAAGAATGAACTAACGCTTGCATTCACAATTTTGAGGGAAAAGAAGTGGAGAATAAAATATGCAATACAGGAACCAGACAGCTCTGATTAGGAAAAATAAAATTTCACACAGCATTGGCAGGATCTTGATCAGGAGGGAGGGTTTTGCTTTCCACAGAGGTGGAGTGAGCTGCTGATGTCATGGTGGGGGGGGGGGTCTTCACCATATGTGGAGGCTTTGAAACCAACTTAGCTGATTAATTTGGGGTTTAGATATTTTGTTTTTGGTTTTTTTTTTTTTTCATTTTTAAAAGACAGTCTCTACCTAAATAGATTCCCTATTTAGCCCTTATTGCCCAGAACTTGCTAACTAGACCAGGTAGTTCTAAGTTGCAATGATCCTTCTGGAACCTTGGCCTCCTCTGTGCTGGGGTTTCAGGCTTACACCACCATGCCCAGTGCACATGGTTTTGTTGAAAAGAAAAAAAAGTTAGAGATCATTTTGGTTTTTTAAGGTTTCATTATTTTATGTGTATGTCTTAGTCTCTGTTCTGTAGCTGGGAAGAGACACCATGACCACAGCAACTCTTAGAAGAGAAAGCATTTAATAGGGGACTTGCTTCCAGTTTCGGAGGGTCAGTCCACTATCATCATGGAGGAGAGCATGGAGAAGTAGCTGAGAGCTACATCCTGATCTTCGGGGGAGGGGGGGTGGCGAGGGAGAGAGAGATCCTCCAACAAGGCCCAAGGCCCACCTCTAATCCTTTTCAGATAGCACCACTCCCTTATAGTGATTCAAATAATATAAGCCTTTGAGGGGCCTTCTTATTCAGACCACCACAACATATGAAAGTTTTGCTTGGATGTTTGTGTCTTGTGTGTGTGCCTGATATCCGCAGCAGCCAGAAGATAGCATAGGAACCCCTGAAACTGGAGTTACAGGTGGTTGTGAGTCGCCATGTGGGTGCTGGGAACTGAACTGGGGTCCTCCAGAAGAGCAGCCAGTGCTCTTAAATGCTGAGCCATCCCCCAGCCCCAGTTACAGGTCATTTTAAAAATGATTTGAGTGTTCCCTGTCTCACTGAACAGAGCCTTAAACTACCATCCCACTAAGCCTGGGGTCCTAAAAGGCTCAATTTGGCCTTTCCCATACTGTAAGGTGCTCCTTTGCAAGTGGGCTTTAAATAGAGAATGCATACATTAGTGTGCCATCCCCCCACCCCCATAACTTCTGAGGCTAAAGCCCTGAGACATCACACAGCAGGGCTTCCCCAAAGGACTCATGGGGGGGGGTCTCTTTTTCCCTTACAGTTGAGGGGAAAAGTTGCCTTAGTCTTGAGCAAGGAAAGAGACTGTAGAATGTTGTATTATAGGTGTTTTTATAGACTAGAGTTCCTATTTGAGGTGAAAGGCAGGGTTTGGTGGTGGCAGGGACCCCAAACCCCAGTATCATAGGAAGAAGTAGCCTTTTGTTGGGGAGGTGCTTTAGATGTGGTGGCACTTAATACTTCTACCACAGGTGCTCAGAGAGGTCTGCCTGGCTGGGCATTCCCCTCCTTCCCTGCTCTCTCTCCCCCCATTCCTGGTTAGACTGAAAACAGAGTGGGAGACCTACAGATGGCTGTGGGTGCGTTTGAGCCTGGGTCTGGAGGGGAGGGGAGGGGAAGGGCTGGGCTGCAGACAAGGAATGCTTTTTAAAACAAAAAAGGAAATGCTGGCTCGGAAGGAGAGGAAAGGAAGCAGCTTCCTGTTGCTGGTGGTGGCTTTTTTGTGAGAGAGGCAGAGTTCTTTCAGTCCCCTAGGCCTGGAGGAGCTGGCTGGGGGGGGGGGGGGGGGGGTGGTGGTGGGGGGGTTCCAAACTTTGCTCCCTCTCTGTTGCCTGAGGTTTCAGAATTACAGCTCTGATACCACCGGCTTCTTCCCAAGGTTGCCAAGTCGGATGGGCATGCGGTTTCCAGACTGCTCCTCAATGCCTGCTGCAAAACGGATGTGTCACGGTAGCTGGCATTTTACTGACCGCCCATCACCCTGGTTTCCTTGCTAGGAGTGCTCCCCAGCATGCAGTCCTCACACCAAGTGCGTGTGGCAGGTCCTCCCATCATCCTCTTCTACAGAAAAGAAACTGGGGTGTAAGGAACAAGGACTTGCATAGCCACAGAGGTGTAGAGCCTGCCACTTGAACCTAGATGGCCTTTTTTTTTTTTTGAGACAGGTAGCTCAGGTTAGCTTCAAAGTCATTTGTAGCTGAGGATGACCTTGAACTTTTGATTTTTTTTCCTTCCTCCACCTTCCAAGTGCAGGGATTATAGGTGTGTGTGTGTGTACAGTGTACATGCATACATACTTGAGTGAGTAGTTTTCTCCACTTCCACATGGTTTCTGGGATTTGAACTCAGGTCCTCAGGGTTGCATGCAAATGCTTTACCTGCTAAGCTATCCTGTCAGCCCAGCCTTTTGTTTGTTTTGTATTTTTAATTTTGTTTTAAATTATGTGTGTCTGTGTGGTATGTGCCAGCGAGTGCAAGTATCTGTGGAGGCCAGAGACATCAGGTACCCCTGGAGCTGGAGTTACAAGCAGCTGTGAGTCACTTGACATGGGTGCTGGGAACTGAACTTGTGTCCTTCGAAAGAACATCTGAAAGATGGCTCTTAACCACTGAGCCATCTCCCTACCTCTTGTTTGAGACAAGATCTCTGTGCTGTGGCTCAGGCTGGCCTCTGAACTCAAGATAATTCTTCTCATACCCTTGAGTGGTGGGATTACAGGTGTATACCACTGTGGTTAGGTACACATTTTAAAACTTTATTATGGAAGTAGTCACACATACAAAGGTAGAGAGAAAGTGTGTTTAAACTCCCAACACACACGTATATTCCTCATAGTGATTCCCCACCAGAGGAAGCTTCCATCGGAAGTAGCTTTGGCCAGTCTTGGTCATCTACCTCCTTCAATGTACCTGTGAGGAAGCCCTCTTGTGCAGTGGTGGCCCTGGGCAGTTGGTCTCTGGGAAAGAGAGGCCTAGGGAGGTTTTTTAGCCCAGTTCTCTGCCTCCAGGCCAAGCTATGCCTGTGCCCCTACACTAGGAGCGCTCCACCCTGTACTGTAAGTACCCCAGGGTCATCTCCTGCTCTAGCCTAGTCCTCTCAGTTATGGGGGGACTCCTTATTCTCGAGGCCCTCCCTCTCCCCAAGACCTAGCTAGGAGTCTGTTATCATGTGATGTGTGATCTACCTGGATGGCCCCTCCACTCTTCTCCATGGGTCAGGCATATTTTCCTATTTTTCCGATATCTATACTGTTACATAGACAAGTGTGCTTTAACATACATGAAGTTAAGTGCCTCCAAGGGGCAGGCGGATGCTGACCTCTGCCCATCTCTGCTGGTCTAACTGGCTGCGATCGATGGATGCCCAGAGGGAGCCTTCTTGGCCTCTGCAGTTCTGTCTTGGCTCTGCCCAGCTGTTCTAGAAACCTGCTTTTGCTGACTGATCTCTCAGTGCTTTTCTCTGGGGTCTATGGACGACAGGAGTGGCTTGCTTTTGGTCCTATAGGTTTCCACTGCGTTCTATGGTGTTTCACGTGCTGTGTCACTTTTGTTGGCTATTGGACATTTCTGGGCTTGGCCTCTCAGGCACAGGTATGATGTCCTTATGGGAAGGGCCACTCTGAGGACACAGGGTGCACCTGGGCCTGTACATAGTCATTTCCTGACTCCTGATCTTAGGCAAGTTGCTCAGCTCTCTGTGTAGTTGTTTTTGGGTTTTTTTTTTGTTTATTTGTTTGTTTTGTTTTGTTTTGTTTTCCAGTAGATAAGGGGAGCATTGATACTGTTTTGGACACTATGAGAACTTACCCAGATACAGAGGGTGTGCGGACTAGAGCCTAGTACTTCAGAAGAAATTCAACACACCTACACATTTTCTTGTTCAGCCTTTACGAATCCTTTTGCAGGCTTAGGGATCGAACCTAGGGCCTCATACATGACAGACTCCACCGTTGAATTATGTTGGGATGCTGTCTTCTCTTCAACTTTTAAGTTTTGAGACCGGTTCTCATTCAGATACCCAGGCTTACTTTCAACTTACTCTGTAGCCCAGGCAGGCTTTGGACTTGTGAGCCGAGGTCTCCGGAGCAGCTGAGGCCTGTGGCTTCTGCTTAGCATTATTTTAAAACATGCCACCCTTCTTCTCTGCTGCCCTCAGTTCTGTCATTTCAATGGCTGAGTGATATGCGTGCTGTACTTGTGCTGCCACCTGCTAGACGGTTCCCCTGGGTTTGGACCTTTCAGTTGGTTCTAGAGTTCTGCTATTTAAATAATGTGACTGGAATCATCCCTATGCAGGCTCCGCTTTTGGTCCTGTTCTGAATTCATTTCCTTAGGATGATTCCCATGAACGGAATTCTCAGGTTAAAGAGTCGGCTTCTGTCTCGTGCTCCCCACTACCCACCCCCCTCCCCCCATGAATGTAAGTCTCATGCCACCCAGGATGGTCTTAAACTGTTCATCCTTCTGCCTCTGCCTCCCAAGTTCTGGGAGTTTGGGTCATATTTCACTCCCAGTTTTCATCTTTATTTTCTAATCTATTTATTTGTGCATTTCTTCCTATCCCCTCTATTAAAAAAAATTTTAAGCCTTCTTAGATCTTCATCTTGCATTTGCCTTTTATTTCTCACTCGTGCATTCGTTCAGCATTGCTTGAGCACTTGATGTGTGCTGAACGGGGGAAAGTCAGGCAGAAAAGGCAGAGGGGCTGTAGTGGAAGGGGACATAACAAGCCAAGGACGGGCAGAAGTGGTTTGAGACGAGGAGAACGGGAAGTGGGGAGAGAGAGGAGGTGGAGAGTTTGGCTTTAGTTTTGGGGTGGCGTGGTGGAAAGGAGGTCTTTCCAGCAAAGGGAGGTCCATGAATGGATGGAGTCTGGAACATGAATTCTTCTGCAGCCGGGAAGAGGGACTGTCCTGAGTTTTAGTCTTGAGGCAGGACTGGGCTTGGAGCACATGGTGAAACAGGGATGGTGTTCTCCCCACACTGTCTCCTTGGCCTTTTTCTGGACATTTCTCTGTGGCATGGCATAAGCCTTTCTAAGAGGTGTATTGACTCTAGCAAGTTGGTTGGCTGGGCCCGGGGCATATGAGGCTGAGTAAACCCAAGGGAGGTGGCTGTGAGGGGAGGGAGGTTGAGGCTCCCCAGGCTGCCCATCTGACTCATCTCTGCACTGAGGTGTGTGAGATCTTGGGAAATGCACTTTTGCTGCCAACCTTCACTGTGGGGACCAGAGTACTGTCCCAGCCCTGCTAGGGGTGCCTTGGACCTCTGCCAAGGGAGGAGCTGGGAACTGAGGTGGCCAGCTCCGATGCAGGACTGCTGAGGCCAGGTGTGGTTATCTGGCAGCCACTTATGGGAAACCATGCCTAAGAAGTAAACGTGGGAAACCCCCTTCTTCCTCAGCTGCCCCGATCTGCACTGAGACTGTGGCTTTAGCTTCTGCCAGGAATATAGTCCTGAGGAACTTGTACTCTACTCTCCTCCTCTCTTCCTTCTCTTCCTCCTCCCCCTCCAGTCCCCCCATTTAGGGCTTTGTGCATGCTAGGCAAGTATTCTGCTGTTGAACTACATCTCCAGCCCTGGGTTTTCTAAGATAGGAGCTTGTGCTGTAGATCAGGCTGACCTTGAATTCTTAACCCTCCTATCAATGCCTCCTGAGTGCTGGGATTAGAGGTGGGTGCTACCACCTCTGGTTTAACATTGTGATGTTGTTTTCATCGATTTCTTTCCTTAGGATGGGCAAAGAGGGTATGTGAAATCTGAGTGGATGCTTCAAAATGTCTTTCATGGCTTTTTGTTTGTTTGTTTGTTTTGTTGTTGTTGTTTTTTTTTTTTTTTTTTTTTTTTTTTAGCCAGGATCTCATGTACTCCAGGCTGGTCTTGAACTTGCTATGTAGATGATCTTGACCTTCCACTTCTCTTGGAAATATAAATGTGCGCCAACATGTCTAGCATATGTGTCGCTGGGAATCTAGCCCAGGGCTTCGTGCATGTTAGGCAAGCACTCTTTAAAATGAGCTACAGTTCCAAACCCCTCATCACTTTTTTTTTGAACAGCCTAGAATGAACTGTGGGTTTTGTGACAGTTCTGGGGAATGGGCTGGTGGATGCCGGCCGTTGTTTTGTTTGGAGGGGCCTGAATGGCTCAGAAGCTCTGCTGCCATTGAGTCAGGGCCAGGGTTGGGTCAGAGTTAACCAGCTCCTGGGGCTCCCTGCATATGAGTTTGTTGGTAAATGGGAAGGGAAGGCCGGGTCCTGGGAGAATAATTTGGGCTCCCTGTTTCTTCATCCCACATCAAGGGCTAACCTAAGATACACCTGAGTAATTTTGACACAACAAGCTTTTACCAGTTCTCTGAGTGAATTTTGGAGTCATGATAACTTCATGAACCCAACTCAAGGATAAAGAAATCAGGCGTAAGGGCATTGGTGGAGTCTAGAGTTGCCTGAATTTGTATTGCTATGTTTCATTGCATCCTTCAGAAATATGCCTTTCCTTGGGTCATATCTGTCCAGAAGAGAGAAAAGGCTTTGGGAGCCAGTGAGATCATTCATCAGGTAAAAGTGTTCGCTGCCAAGCTTGACTCTGGGGTTTGATCCTCAGAACCCATGTGGTGGAAGAAGAAAACCAATTCCCCAAAAGTTGTCCTCTGGCTTCCACAGAGTGCTGTGACACATGTGTGCCTGTGTGTCCCCCACAGCACTTACTACATGAAAAGAGTTTTCTAGTGCTTCATATTTTGAAAGAAATCATCCTGGGAGAAAGGGTTTGAAAAATATCCCCCTTTTGTTGCCATTTTGAGGACTGTAAAGATGTCAACAGGACCCAAACCAAAAACAAACCCAACCAACTAACCAAACAAACAAGCAAACAAAAAAACAACAAAACGAAACAAAAAAATCTGGAGAGTGTTGGAACCTGGATTAACAGAAAAGAGTCAGGAGCTGAGGTGGCTGGCTCCTGGTGGAAAGGAAGCTGGGGAGAGGCCTCCTGTGGGGAACAAGCTCAGGTGGGACAGGCATTGGATTCCACAGAGCCAAGTACAGGTTTGAATCCCACAGTGTTCTGTATGAAAAAACAAGGCAGTGTGGTTGGTGGCACATGGCACAGTTGTATTTTAAATGTTGGTGGCTGATCTCACTAAAAAGAAGGTGACAAGTGCTCAGGGAGATTCCCTTTGCTGGCCCTGACTCACTCTAGCCAAGAGGATAGAACAGAGCAAGGACAACTCCATTGGCAAATGGAAACTTGTCTTTTAGGGGACAAGAAACGTTCTCTGTGTGGTTGGCTGGTGGTTTATCAGGAGGGGGAGAGAAGGGGTGAAGGAACAGAGAGGGAGACTGATCATTCACTTGTAATACCTGCACACAGAAAGCCACAAGCTTGCCATGTGACTAATGGAAACTTGGTCGTTTTCACTCAGCCCTCCCACTTCACTTGGAGTGGCTTCTAATTCTTCTTAGAAAGACTTGGTGGCCTCAAACATCCAGTCTTTGTCTTGGGCATTTTGCATCTCAGACTCAACTTCCTCTCTGGCCTCAGTTTTCTTCATTGGTTCCCTGATGTGGCAGGAAAAAGCACCTGGCTTGTCAAAACTCCCAGTCCCACTTGCTGTCACCCGCTGGCCCCTGTCACTCTGTGGCTGCCAAACCAGGTTCTGCTTGGGTTCGAAAGTCGAGCTTGCTGCTCCCCTGGGGAATCGGGCTCCTGGGGCCAGCAGCCTGGCCCTGCCTCCTCCTCTCCTCTCTTGTCTTGTTCTGAGAAGCTCTCCTGCTCACTGACCATGCCTGTCTTTGGCTGCTGAACCAGGAGGGTGAGCAGCAACCCCACAGTAAGTGAGATCACAAATTCTGATGCACGAAGAGCTCAGACTATACCTCCTGTGTTTTTGGGCAAGTTGCTCAGCCTGCCTGGGCAATTGTTTCTTTATCTTTAAATGAGGATTGCAATAGGGTTCTTGCTCATAGCTAGTGAGATGAGCCACATGAACCCCAATGCCTGACCCAGAATAAGAATATTTCACATGAGAATTTGCTATTTAGTTCTTTTCTCTCCTTCCTTCCCTTTCTCATGTGGCCCAGGCTCACTTTGAACTGACTATTTGGGCAAGAATGACTTTGAACTCTGATACTCCTACCTCACACCCCAAGTTCTGGGATTGCAGGAGTGCACCACCATCTTGACGTAACTCGGTGCCATGATCAAACCCAGGGCTTTGCACATGCTCCAGTCCCAGCCTGCTTTTTATTCTTTCTTTAGGTATTTGATTAGCACCCACTTGGGTTAGGCACTGTTGTGAGTCTGGGGGATAACGGTGAAGACAGTGGATAAAACTAAGCTTTGTGGGACTGACACTTCAGTGTGGGAGGAGACACAGTAAACGAAGGGGTGAATGGGTAAGCGGCTGGAGAAGCATGAATGCAGAAGCCAAGGGAGTGGACCCAGCTCACTGGAGAACCCTGAAGGAGGCTTGTCACATGCCGGCCACTGCTCCCAGGACCCAGAGACTAGGAAAGGAGGAGGGAGGAGCCGTGGAAATAGAAGAGTAAGGAGAAACAATGGGCCCTGCCTCTGTCCTGTAGAAACTGTTTTGAAAATTGGTTCATTCCTTTCTTTTCTTCAGACAGCTTCTCATTATGTAGAACAGGCTGGCCTTGAACTCATAGAGATCCGCCTGCCTCTGCCCCCGAAGTGCTGGGATTAAAGGAGTGTAGCACAATGCCCAGCCCCTTATTTCTTACTGTAAACATTCTTCTTATGTTGTTTTGAGACAGGGTCTCCTGTGGCACTGGGTAACCTCTCACTTGCTTTGTGGCCAAGCATGACCTTGAACTATTGACCATCCTCACTACTGCACCCCATACTCTGCCCATTTGATGCTAGTGGTGGAACCCAGGGCCTCACACAGGCTAGAAAAGTACTCTGCTGGTTGGGCTTTGTCCAATCCCTTCCCTTAATTTTTAGTAGAGAACAGATTTTGGAGCCTAGGGTGCAAACCTGCTATAAAACTCTGTGTTTTTGACCTACACAACACATATTTTCCAACTCTGGGCAGGTGGTGGAGTCCTGGTCTGGGGCACCTTTTCTGCCACCTGCTAGGACATCATTTGGGTGAGTCACCCTGATTCATCCCATCAGTGTTTATTGAGTATCAGCACGGTAGATCTTCCCTGGTCTCTCCTGATGTCTCTTTTCTCATGTGGTTCTGTACAGCACACTACACAACATCTGGTCCAGTCCTTTCTTCCTAGGGAGTTTCTCTTAAGGCAACCACTCAGCAACAAAGCAGAATTTATGAGAACATGTTCAAACTGTCAGTAATACAGGAAGGAGAATAGAAGGCCAGTTATCTGTCCAGTGGCAAGGGTGTGGTTAATCACACATGCTGCAGCCCAGCCTGGAATCCATGGATTATTATGTACCCAGATGCTACTTAAGAAGGCTGGGAAAGAGCATGGTTGTGTTTATGACATTACATTAAGTGAAAATAAATATCCAGATGGCAAAGTTGTATATCTGCATCACTTATAGTTATGTAAATTGGTAGAAACATGTATGTAGATGAGAAAGCCAGAAGTGAAATAAATTGGGTGAGGGCTGCTTTTCTTTTGGAAAAAAATCCTTTCATCATCCCTGTAATGTCACACTTTTGTTTACGACTGTGTAGCCTGGAGAAAAGGCTCAATGGTTGAGCACACTGGCTGCTTTTCCAGAGGACCCGGGTGTGGTTCCCAGCACTCATATGATGACTCACAACCATCTGTAACTCTAGTTCCAGGGAATCTGATGCCCTCTTCTGGCATCCGAGGGTACTAGGCATGCACATGGTACACAGACATATTTGAAGGCAAAATGTTTCTACATATAAACATTTTTTATATGAAGTAATAAATATGTGAGTGCCTACCAGTCACTGAGCTGGTGGTCGCATATGGTGTGTCCCAGATTAGAGATCCCCTGTCCTTGCTGGGAACACACTGCCATAGTCTGGACTGTTAACCCTGCTTGATGCCCCCACAGAGACCACACAAAATTAAGCCTTTCTGGAATAGAATGGAGACTCGTCCTGTAGTTTCTTCTCTGGGCTCTTAGGCTTATGTTGAGACAGGCTGTTAGGTAACCCAAGCTGGCCTTAAACATTTGTTCTTTCTGCCCCTTGGCTGCTGGGGTGACAGGCCTGTGTCACATCTGGCCACTCAGACCTTTTCTCAGTTAGTCCTGGATTCCATAGGGGAGCAGAGAGGTTTCCAGGGTTGCCTTCTTCTGAGCTATTTCTGGCAAATAGTCCTGTGGGAATAGAGCTGGTATGCAG
The DNA here is from genome assembly GCA_907164525.1 of Lophiomys imhausi. Classification (NCBI taxonomy): domain Eukaryota; kingdom Metazoa; phylum Chordata; class Mammalia; order Rodentia; family Muridae; genus Lophiomys; species Lophiomys imhausi. The sequence continues at coordinate 17,134,178 of CAJQZJ010001558.1, forward strand.
AGAGCTTCCCTATTCTCACTGCCTCAGTTTGAGCAGTGATGGTTGCTCTCTGTGAGCTGGGATCCCCTCGAACAAGGGGAGTCCTGGCCTTCTGAACCCTGGTCCCTCTGCATCAGCCGTGATCTTAGCTTCATTTTCAAGGTACCCGTGCTGTGGTCCTGGAAGCCATACTTGTTTGTCCTCTTAGAAAGGTGTTGTGTAATGGTGGTGATTAGGATGTTTGTAACTGTTGCATACTTTCAGGAAGTGTACTCTGTTCAGGGCTCTGGACTCACCGAGAACACTGTACTCCGAAATCCTCAGCTACCAGGGAGTACAGGGTTAGGAGCATCCCCAAGAGGGAACAGAGGTCCAGAAGGGAGAAGTAGCTGCTGAAAGGCCGTCCGCTGGTAGTGGTGATGGCCTGAGAATGAACTTGCAGTTTGACTGGTCCGTGCCACCGCATACTGGACCATGATGTGCAAGTGTGACATCTGGCCACACAGGGAAAGCTGAAGCCCTGTAACCCCTCCTGCTGCCCATTCAGCCCTCCCAGGGTACCATCACAGTTTTACCAGCTACTCCAGTGATGGCTGTCCGTTCTCCACAGAGGGTGACTTTACCTATAGGAGAGATTTCCTCTGCCTTTAAGGATGAAAACTGACATGTCTGGGTTTTGGCTGTTTTGTTTTGAAACAGGGTCTTTGCCATGTGGTTGAGACTGTTGAGACTGGCCTGGGAATATGAAGTTCCCTGGAGTCAACTTTCTGAGTACTGAGTACAGGAACATACTACAATATCTGGCATATGTCATAATATCTTTCTCTTCTCTCACTTCACTTTGTGTGTGTGTGTGTGTGTGTGTGTGTGTGTGTGAGTAGGTTCTGTGAACACATGTACACATGTGGAAACCAGAGGTCAATACCATGTATCTTTTGTTTGTTTGTTTTTCAAGACAGGGTTTCTCCGTGTATCCCTGGCTGTTCTGGACTCACTCTGTAGACCAGGCTCTGGCCTTGAACTCACAGAGATCCGCCTGCCTCTGTCTCCTGAGTGCTGGGATTAAAGGTGTGTGCCACTACACCCGGCAATTACAGACAGTTGTGAACTGCCATGTGGTTGCTGGGATTTGAACCTGGGTCCTTTGGAAGAACAGCCAATGCTCTTAACCACTGAGCCATCTCTCCAGCCCAATACCATGTATCTTCCTTGGTTGTACTCTACCTTTAAAAAGTTTAAAATTTTACCTATATGAGTGTTTAGCCTGCATATATACACTACACCATGTGCACACACTTGCCCGTAGGGAGCGGAAGAGGGTGTCAAAACCCCCTGGAACTGAAGTTACAGATGGTTGTGGGTCACCATGTTGATGCTGAAAACCCAGGTCCTCTTCAAGAGCAGCACGTGCTCCTAACTGCTGAGCTATTCTCCAGCCCCTCATGTATATATGTGAGCAGGAAGTTCCGTAAGACACAATGGCAACCCAGGTGAGATGGCTCAGTGGGTAAGGGTGGTTGCTTGCTGACCCAAGTTCAAGCCCTTGAATCCACGTGGTGGAGAGAGAATCAACTCCAGTGGATTGTCTTCTGACCTCCACACACACCACCTCCACCCTTCTTGTGCATGCAGAACAACCAAGAGAAGGCTGCAGCCTTTGGAGTTGTTGAGGTAGACTCCTGTGTGCTTCCCCTCTCTGCTGCTAACTGCCTGAGGCTTGAGGATCCCATTCTTTAGGTTGTTGGGGGAAGCATTTTGTCTGTGAGACAGAGCCTTGCTATGGAGCCCAAGCTGAGCCTGAACTGGGTCACTGTGTAAGAGCTCTTTCCTGTTGGGGCTTGTAAACATTTGCTACCATGCCCAAGTTCAACAGGCGTTTGAGTGGCTGCACCAGGAGTTTGTGTTAAGAGCCAGCGAGGATTCAGAGAGAAGGTGACCCCCAAGGATGTGCAACACAGCATGATTTACACCAATAGGGAATTGCAAACAATCCAAATATCTGATATCCTAAACATTCAGCTGTGGGATATTGTGCCAGCAAAACACATTTGGATGACAACCTTTAAAAACACTGTGCACTTGCTATAAAGAATTAAAAAATGATCCTAGTATACCTCTAATAGGAAAAACACCCAAAACCAACCAAACAAACAAACAAAAACAGATTACCAAAGAGCAGGTGTCCAATTAATTATTAAAAACTGAAATAAGCCGGGCGGTGGTGGCGCACGCCTTTAATCCCAGCACTTGGGAGGCAGAGGCAGGCGGATCTTTGTGAGTTTGAGGCCAGCCTGGTCTACAAAGCGAGTCCAGGACAGCCAGAGATATTCAGAGAAACCCTGTCTTGAAAAACCAAAAAAAAAAAAAAAAAAAAGAAAAAACTGAAATAAATCAGATGGTGGTGGCACACGCCTTTAATCCCAGCATGTGGGAGGCAGAAGCAGGTGGATCTCTGAGTTCAAGGCCAGCCTGGTCTACAGAGTGAGTTCCAGGACAGCCAGGGCTACACAGAGAAACCCTGCCTCAAAACAAGCAAAAAAGAAAAATAAATAAATGCAAAACAAAGGCTGTATGGAGATAGTATTGAAGAATGGCCTTCCAGCTGGATTATTTTCTTCTTGGCACTTTCCTTTTCTTGTTTTTTTGTTCTAGAATTCAACCCAGGGGCCTTGTCTGTGCTGTATTCCCACCCACTTGAAATTTTTTAAAATTTCGAGACAGGGTATCATTAAGTTGCCCAGGCAGGTCTTGTACTTTCAATCCTTCTGCCTCAGACTCCCCAGTAGCTGGGATCATAGGCCTATGTCATCACACTTAGTTGATAATTTTCCTTCCTTTGTTAGGCTTTCTTTGGTAAACCTGCATTTCTCCTGTCAGGGAAAAATCATACCATATTTATGTAAAAATGTTTTGGATGGATTTTCATAGAGTTTAATGCAGCAAACATTTCTCAGGTTTAATTTTGTCCCCACTGTGAAGTTTTAACCATTTTGTTGCCAAGACCTGGTCCCTAGCTCAGTGTGAATATCTTCTCATGTGACATGGCTTGAGTTTACAGATCAAAAAATAGATTTTTTTTTTCAGGTGTGTGAAGTAGGAGCTTGAGCACGAAGAGGAAGAAAATGGAAATTTCACAGAGCAACTTGTCGACAGGTTTTTTTTTTGAAGTGAAATTATGTGTTCTTAAAAATAATCTGAAGCCAGGACTGAGAACATTAGATCCTGTCAGATCCATTGTGAGTGACAGTGTTCTTCCTCCATGACTTCATGCACGGTGTCTTTTTGCAACCCTTGGAGCTTCTTAGAGAACCCTTCACAGAGGTGGGGCTTGCTGCAGAGCCAGGGACGTGCTGTAGACCCCTCAGGAGCCTACGTCCTGTCTGCAGCTTTGTAAGGACTGACGGCTTCTAGCTGGATCAGTCCTGGAATTGCCTTCAGCCCAAGAGAACATCTTCCCTAAGGGACTTCCACTCCATCCAGAAACTAGGGTACAAATCATAGCAGCTTTTCATCTCCATCAGACTAGTCCAGATGGTCTTCCATGTCCCAGAGGTCCTCAAAGGATTATCTGTGGCCTGGGCTGCACCCCAGTCTCAGCTTCCCCCGTCCAGGCCACTTTCCTGAACCCCACTCTTTGGATGTCCTGTCAGCAAACCTCTCTCCCAGTGCCTGCTGTCAGGGCAACTTACCTCAGACCCAGGTTTGAGATGAGTTGTGGAGGGGAAAGTGATGGCATTTCTGCTACTTGTACATGTGTATGCTTGTGTATGTGTGTATACATGCACTATGTGTGTGTATGTGTGTTATGAGTGTGTACAGAGACCAGAGGAAGACCTAGGGCATCCCACTCTACCGCTCTTCCACCTTATTCCCTTAAAACAGGGTCTCACTAAACCTGGAGCTCACTGTTCTGGCTAGACTGATTGCCAGCATCTCCAGTGATTCTCTTGTTTCTGCCTCTCAAAACTCCTTATCTCCACCTCCCAAAGTCCTGCTCATGGGTGTTGGGGGTTCGAACTCTGATCCTTATGGTTGTGCACCAAGGGCTCTTCCCACTCAGCTATCTTCCCAGCCCGTTTCTGACGTCTATAAGGAGGAAGATTGTAGTCTGGGGTGTCCGTGCCCTCTCAGCCCATTCAGAACATGTGGTTGTAGATTCTTGAGATCTGCAGGTCCGGGTGGGGGTCCCAGCATATCTCAGCCCTCCACGTGCCTGCTACCACATCCACCATCTTTGCGTACTTACTTCAGCTGTTCTCAGAAAGTGGCCTGTGGCTGCTAGGAAAGACCACCCAGCTTAAGCCTTGCCTTCCAAGAATCTGTGGGTCTCAACCCGAGGCTCGCGTTGTGCCTGGCACTCGGACGTGTGCTTCAGAGGGTAACACTTTTGTCAGCCTTGTACATGGGGCTTTCCAGGCACCGGGCTATTTCTATCTTCAGTTCCTTGTTGCGGCATCAAAGAAGGTGACTGTTGATGGGCAGATAGGTAGCTTTTGGTGAGGGCTTCTCCTGAGGCCCTCAGGAGAGAGCCACACACCTTCAGTGGGTCACTGTGCCTGCTTCTCAAGCTTTTGTTTGGGTCTCCTGGTGCCGCCTCTTGAGTCTTTGTCCACAGTACATTAGGCTGGTGTTTGCTGTTTCAGGCTTGAGGTTGCCACCCCTCACTGTGCCTGGAGCTCTTCCTGTCTCTCTGGGTAGCCTCTCTCATCTGTTTCCTTTCTCTTTCCTATCCTATCTTCCCTAGCAGGGAGGATGCTAAGCCTGGGGCCCTGGATAGCTCTATTTTGAGACTTGCCATGTCTGTTCCTGGGTGGCCCCTGCATTGTCAGTACCAGCAGCCTTGCTTTGCTGTGTTGCCGGTGTAGACAATATCTGTTCCTGTCTACCCCTCCGTAAGACATTTGCATCCTGTGCTTCCAGTGCAGGCACTGTCATGCACAAAGTATACTCACATACTGCTGCACCACCATGCAGTGTCCGTAGAATTGTGTGCCTACAGAAACAGGCCTTCGAAGGATAGGCTAATGAAAGGTCTGTTTTTGTCATAGAGTCCTTTGTGGCCTCTTGGCAGGACTTCCAACATAAGAACTCCCTCAACTGTCGGGAGCTGGGCGTAGTCTTTTGTGTGTACTTTCTGTAGATCAGGCCAACTTTACTTCATGGTGAGGAGTTGGCCTTTTGGGGAGAGATACAGTCTCTGGGGGGCAGACTGTGAAGGAGGTTCCAGTTGTCTTGGTCTGGTCCATCCCAGCATTGGGATCCTGCAATGTACTCACCTTCCAGGAGAGTTCTGCCCCTCATACCTTTCAGAGGAAGGTGATAATACTTGACAAACACTTGCTGGACGTCTAGTATGTGCCGGACACTTGGACACATAGGTGATAGGAGTTATTTCAGGGGGTCTTGACCCCAAAGAGAATTGACCAGTTGATGCAAGGTCCCTGCTCTGGGGGATAGGGATGTATCTGTGACTTCTCTTCTGCTAGGCTGTGACTCTGGCTTGCTGTCAGTGTGTGTACAGAGTCCCCAGGGCCCCTGGTCTGGGCCCAGCACCCAGGTTGCCACATGGGCAGATGTTCAGAGCTCCTGGGAACTGCTGTGTCCACCACCCTCCAGTTCCTACCTCTGCTTGCTTGGCTTGCACCCCACGGGAGCCCCTCCTGGGGCCCAGGCAGATGGACTTTAAGTCACAGGGTCTTCGGCTTTGCGGTGGGTTTAAAGGAAGTGCAATCAATACTCAGCAGACGGGGAAACTCCTGCAGGCAGGGTCATGTCTTGTGAAGTGGGTGGAGGGGGCTTTGGAGCTAGACTGACCTATTTGCCTCAGTTCTGAAACCTGGGATGTTATTTCACCCTGGAGCCTTGGTTTCTTCCTCTGTAAAATGGGATCATATAAGGTGCTCTTCAGAGGCCCCTGGGTATTAAGTGCTAAGATTTGGACTACATTTTTTCTGGCCGCCAATAAATGAAGCGGGCATGGTGGATTTTTACTGCAGGGAAAACCCTCATGTTTTTTTAGCTCCCCCAGTCCTGGGTTTTACGATCTTCTGCACAGCTCTTCAGGGTTTTTCTTCAATGTGAACATGCTGACAGGAGTGGTATTTAACAAGGGTGGTTTGGCTCTGGGTCGTCACCACTGACTTGGGTCTGCCATCTGAAGCTGTTGAGTTGCCTGGTTGCTGGCATGAAGGTGGCATCAGGGTGATTTTTGCCTCCAAAATGTAGATGTGATTGCAGAGTGGTCAGTTCATGCACCCCATTGACCACCGAGCTTGCTAGGCTGCAGTTTCTTGGCAGGATCCCTGCTGAGGACACAGGAATGGCCATGCTGGCTGATGATGCCCAGAGTGCCAGGACTGGAGGTAGCAGCGCGGCCTCCCATCCCCAGCCCATTGTCCATGTGCTAACTCCTAGAGGCAATAGCCCTGGCTTCTTAGCTCGGTGCTCTAACCATGACTCTGTCTTGACATCCCTCAGGGACTTGTGGGTCCCTTCCCTCCTCAGCCTGCTCCATGTGCAACTGCAGCCTGGGAAGGGATGTGGCTACGGAAGGGTTTGACCAGCTCCGGTCAACGAGGTATCAGCAGCCTGAGACTTTGGTGGAGAGAAAGTAGGAAGTAAAGAAAACAGACCTGCACACTGGAGATGTGGTTTCTCTTTCTGAATCTACCACTTACGTGCTACATACCCCTTTTGTTGTTGTTTGAGACAGTCTCACTATGTAGTCCTAGGTGACCTGGAACTCACAGAGATCTCCTGTCTCTGATTCCCAAGGGCTGGGATTAAATTAAAGGCGTGTGTCATCACTCCCTTCTCTCCACTGCCTCTCCTTCTCTTCTACAGCAGGCTGTCAATATGTAGCCCTAGCTGGCTTGAAACTCACTGTATGGACCAGGCTGGACTTGAACTTGCCGCAATTCCTGTGCCTCCCAAGGGCAAGGTTGAAGACGTGCATTGCCACCTCTATCACCAGGGCTCTCAGACCTGGGCTGCGGCGGCGTTTGCTGTAAATGGGGAAACTGATGGTTGGCTACTTTCCTGTTCTGTGATGTTGAAACACTCTTGGAAGATTGCCAGCTACTGTGCGTTGTTTTGTGGTGTGTGTGTGTGTGTGTGTGTGTGTGTGTGTGTGTGTGTGTGTGTGTGAATAGTTAATGTAGGCAATTTATGCATGTAGTAAAAGACACCAAGAAGTTGTAGAAGGCTGTAGAATAAAAGAGGAAACCTCCTTCATATATGCATTTCCCCACTGCGGTGCCACCCCCACCCCCTTCCACTTTCCCTTTTCAGAGGCATTCACACTTTAAAATTAATTTTATTATGTGTATTTGTTTATTGTGTGAGTGTGTGTGTACACGCTCGTGTGCACGTGTGTGCGCTGCAGAGGATAACTTAAGGAAATTGATTCTCTCCTTTTGCTATGCGGATCCTGGATTGGTTTGGTTGAGCTATGTCACCGCCTCCTATCTTTTTTGCTTTTTTTTTTTTTTTTGAGACAGGGTCTCACTGTGGCTTGACTGGCCTTGAACTCATAATGTATCTGCCTGTCTCTGCCTCCCAAGTGCTGGGATGAAAGGCATATGCCACCAACCCCATCATTTTGTTCTTTTCTTTAATAGCTGGATACTCTTTCCTCTTTGTCTCTGTGTCATTATTAGGATCAGGAATTTTATATATTGTATACCCTACATGGCAGGGTCTTGCCGTGTAGTCCTGACTGGCCTGGTATTCACTGTGTACCTGCTTCAGTCTTTCCAATGCAGGGTCCATAGGCATCCACCCCATGTAGCCTTTTTTTTTTTTAGGCCAATCTCCTTCTAATGGATGTTTAGGGTGTTTCCAGTCTTTTGCTATTACCATCAACACTGCAGTAATTTTGCTACCTTCCAGGAAGTGACATTAATCAAAATGCGCTGTAAGAGGCTCCATTGCATCAGGCTCCAGTCTGTCAGGCAGCTCCAAAATGTGTACATGCTCAAGGCAAGGGACCCCTCATGGCTCTGGTCTACACGTCGGTGTCCCCTGATATTCTCTGCACATCTGTTGGTGCTGGTGTATCCTGACAGTGCATACCTTCCCCAAGGCCCATGGAACCAGGGATGACCGTGAGACCCCCCCAGCTGGACCTGTCACCATGCTCACATGTGGGAGCTCAGCTGCAGGCTGCAGTCCAGGAAGAGTTCCTGTTCTTGCGTTGTGCAATGTTCTTGGGGTCTGGGTCTGCCCTTCTGCTTTTGTTTGACTTTCTGCAGAGGGGCACCAGTGGGAGCCCTGCCGGAGGGCACACTCTAGGGCACCTGCTTTTTTTTTGTGGTGAGCGTCATAACACTTTCCCTGTGTGACTTCACATGCCTTCTCCTCCCTATGCTTTCTCATTTGTCTTCCTTTCACTCTTCTTTCCTTTCATTTGCTTTGTAGACTAAAATCCCTGGCAGCCTGGCTACTTCTGCCGTTCACCCGTCCACCGTTTCTTCTCTCTGTTCTGTGTGTGGAAGATGCCCATTGTGAAAGTGCAGCTGCTGAGCCCAGGTGAGGGGCCAGTGTGTCTGGGTGATGACAAGAATGGCTACTCTGTTTCTCCCTCTGTGAAAGGGCTGGTCCTCGACAATGTAATCCACTGGGCACACAGTAATGCTGCCAAAATGCTAGCGATTGTTATTATCTTTTAAGTGATTTTGGTGATATTCTCTGTGGTAGACTGTAACAGACTAGCTCATATATCATGGAAAATAAAGTTTGATTGTGAAATGTAAGAACATTTTGGCCTCATCATTAAAAACACAGGTGAGGGCTGCTGAGATAGCTCATCCAGTTAAGACACTTGCCACCTCAGAAAGATACACATGGCATCTACTCAGTTATAACTGGATTTTAGCCATATAGTACATATAGTATAGGATAACTATCCTAAAACCAACACACCAAAAAGATCAGGAACATAGACTTTGTTACCTATCAAGGGGACAATTTGCCCTAGGGGTGCTACCATGTAGGCCCCCAGTGCAAGAGGAGGCTCGTAGCCCTCATATGACTGTTGAACTGAGAGGGGCTGATATGTAGGGACACTCCACATCAGAGGAGTGGGATGGATGGGAGAGGGAGGAGAGGGTGGGAGGGTGGAACCAGGAGGGGTGAAAAGAGGGCAGTATGATGGAGATGTAACTTGATAAATAAATAAACATCATAATAAAAAAGAAAAAAGAATGAAAGAAAAATAGACACTTGCCACCATGCCTGCCAGTGGCACCATACCCGCCAACCCAACTTCAGCCCTTGGGACTTATGTGGTTGAAACAGAGAATTGACTCCTACAGGTTGTCCTCAAGGATCTCTATGTGCACTGTCTCACACACACACACACACACACACACACACACACGCACACGCACACGCACATGCACACTTTATAAAACACAGGTAACGACAACATTCAGAAACTAAAAGTAAAAATGCAGTGAGAACAGCCACCAGCCACAGAATTCGTTCAGGGCCCCACAAAGCCCCTTCTCTCCTAAGTGAGTGCTGATCTCAGGTACCTCAGGCTGGCCCCCAGCTCCCTGTGTGGTTGAGGATGACCTTGAACTTCTGATCCTTGTGTCTTCACCTCCTGAGTGCTGGGATTGCAACCATACACCACTATGACTGAGTTTCACAGTACTTGGGATCGAACTCAGGACTTTGTGTGTGCCAGATAAACACCCTACCAAACTGAGCTACATCCCTAGTCTTTTTGTTTGTTTATTTTTTAAACAAGTTCTCTCCGTGTAGCCCTGGCTGTCTGGAACTCTCTATGTAGACCAGGCTGGCCTTGAATTCATAGAGATTTTCCTGCTTCTGCCTCCCACGTGCTGACAGTATGGTGTGTGTCATCATGCCTGGCTTGGCTCAGGTTCGCTCAGATTTTTGATGTAACAAGGATGTTCATGAACTTTTTATCTTCTTGTGTCTACCCTCAAATATAAGGATTAGAAGCATGAGCCACCATACCCGGTCCCAACCATTTTTACTTTTTTTTTTTTCTTTTTTTTAGTGGTGCTGAGGGTTGAACCTAGAGCCTCACAAATGTTAAACAAGCATACTGCTGTTCAGACAGGATCTGTTGGGTTATTTATACTTTCCAGGCATCCATAATCCTCCTGATACCACCTCCAAAGCTCTGGGATTACCGGTGTGTGCCACCATGCCTGGTTTCTGTTTGGTTTTGTTTGTTTGTTTATTAGATTTTAAAGACAGGCTCTCACTATGCAGCTCAGGTTTGCTGGGATATATAGGTGTGTACCGCTGTGCCTGGGCCAGTCCTGTCTCACAACGCATCTGTTTATGTGTCATTCCTGTGTGGGTCTGCATGTACACATGGACACAAGTCACTGTCATGTGCTTCACATTGGTGGAAAGATGAAATGGAAGCTGACTTTTTTTTTTTTTTTCCTCACCCTGCCCATAAAAGGCTGGTACTTTGGGAAATTTTACTTTCTTGTTGGTGTTTTCCTCCCACTAAAAAAAGAAAGGGAAATGGAAGGTTGTGTGTCATTTTAGTCCCGAGAGGGTGGTGGGGTTGCCGGGGTGGTACAGATCTTTGCTGAAGAGCCACCGCTGAGCATGTTCAGGGAACTGGTGCAGGGTCTCTCTCCAGCCTGCTGAACCGAGGCTCCCTGCCCTGCCCTGTCCTGCCCTGCCCCTGGCAGGCTGCTCTGTGGGCTGCCCTCTGCTCACCATCTGTTGAGGAAGCAGTTGTCAAGCTGTTAGCGAGCGTCCCTCCCATGTCTAATTTAGCAGGGCTCCCTCCTCTCAATAGGCCTCCTCCAGGGCTGTGGGATCACCCTTTAATTATTTACTGGGGTCAGCCACCTGATGGGACTCCTTTGCCCACAGACAGACGGTGCTGACAAGCGGTTAAGTTGCACGCGGGGAGGAGGGTGTGAGCAACAGCTAGGAGTAGGTGGCTTCAAAACAGAAAGGCATGAAGAGTCTAAGAAGGTAATTTTAAACTCGGAGCTTCTGGAGGCCCGGGAGCCATGCTGCAGGGAGCAGCCAGCATAGGTACTGGCAGCCTTGCCCCCGCTGCATCCCGGCTCAGCTCACCTTGCTCTGCAGCTGGTATCTGCCTTCACCATACCTCTAGGGAAGACTGGGCTTATAATGGCAAGGGTTTTTCTCTGGTCATAGGCCTGAGACTGTCTTTGCCTGTGACCTGCCATGTCATCTTGGACAAGTCACTTCCCTTTCTCTGGGCTCGGTTCTTGACACTTCTAAGTCGGGGAAATTTGGGGGTCTCTCACACTTTTAGAACATTTTGAATAACAGACATATGGACTGTTGTAACGAGAGAGCCATGAGTTAGATATAGCCCTGAATCCAAGACCAGTGGGCACACCTGGCTGGGACTCTTTTAACCTGCATTGAAATTTTGGCTTGGTATAATCAGTAGGAGGTGGGACAGATTTTAAGCCATGGTACCTCATCTGTAAGGAGAGCTAACTAAGGATTTGGGAATTATGTTTAAGTTCCTGGTAGGTACTCATTAAGTGATATCAGCAAAAGGACTTAGCTTTTGAAACTACTTTTTTGTCTCAGCCGGATATTTTATTTCACGTAGGGAGGGAAATGGGAGTGACCTTGTTTTAAGGATGCCACTTGGCTGAAAGCATTGGTGTGGCACTTGCCAACCTTGCCCGGTCCCCCCATATTTCAGTTCCACTTAGCACCCTGCACGGTGGACTGTGTGGCATATCCGACACCATGAACTTTGAGCCTCAGGAAACACCATAGGCACCATTGTCTGTCACATTTTAAAATGTCAGCCCAGTTGTGTCTAAGGCCACCCAGTCATAGTGGTAGACCTAGGACTGGAGCCCCAGCTGTCAACTCTTATTCTCTACTTCCCACACCAACAACCTTTTTGAGACGGGTTTTAAGATGGGAGAGGCTGATCCAGCTCTGGGGCTATGGCTGGGAATCTTTGGCCCCAACAGGATATCATGCCCTTGAATTATTTAATCCAATGGGTTTTCTCAGCTGCCGTGATAATAGATCTATACCATACCTATTCTTGCCTGTTTTGCTAAGTCCATATGCACCCCATAATTCAGCTATTCTTTCTTTAAAAAAATTAAATAAGCCAAAAGAGCTGACTTAGTTTTTAATGTTTGTAGCTCATAATACAAATGAAAACTACATTTTTTTTTTTTGAGCCAGAATCCCACTAATGTAGCTCTGGCTGGCCTCAAACTCACAGAGTGGGGGATTAAAGGCAAGCGCCACCACACCTGGACACAACTGCACTTAACATTTTAAAAACTTTATTGTTTTATGTGTATGAGTGTTTTTTCTGCACATATGTATGTGCATGCCAGGTGCCAGTGGGGGTCAAAAGAGGGCATTGGATTCCCTGGAACTAGAATTACAGATGGTTGTGGATCATCACGTGGGTGCTGGAACTCTAACTCCAAGAACAGCCAGTGCTTTTAACTACTGAGCTATCTCTCTCCAGCTATCTTTCCACTGTACTTTGAAATCCACTTCTCCTCACAAAACTATTCTCTTTGCTAGGAAGTGGGGGTTGGGAGGGTGTCTTCCTTGTGACACCCACAGACATTCAGGAGAGGGACTTGGTCTCCTGCTGAAATAGGACAAAAAACAGACCATAGATAAGGAGGAGTCCCCCCTGGCCTGTCTGACTAGTCAGGTCATGCCAGGCTGGGTGGGCACCATCAGGTTTTTATGGGCATGTGGGTCTCCCATGGGTGGTCTCATTTCAGGAGCAGGTCCCACATACTCCTGGCATCATCCCAGGAGGAGGTGGGTCCATCATTGGCATCATGGGAGGACCTCCCAGGTGGAGTATAGACTTATACTAGGGTGAGGAGGACCAGAGGGCCTGGAGGAAGTGGGACCATGGCCCTTGCAAGAGGAGGAGCGAAGACTGGCTGGAGGCATCTTTCCTTGTTTTGCCAGGTTGCCCTTTATCCATTTCTAGTAGTGGTCTTTCACATTCTCGTCTGTGTTTCCTACCATGGAGTGTGTCTCTCTCACAGATGAGAGTTAGGTATAGAAGTGCTCATAGTAAAATCTGGCTTGTTGCCCTGCAGGCCATCGTTACCTGGCTCCAGGGTCCCATTTTTTTTCTGTCCTGTTTCTTGGCAGTGACCTTGAATCACCTAAAACTGGGGGAAATGTGCTCTTGCTTTGCCCTTTTAACCATGCCGGTTTTCCCTTGCAACTTAGATTTAAATAACCCTTCCTTCTGTGTTGTTCTGTGTTGTCATGAACTTAAAGAGCAGCATCATAAAAAAAAATCCCAGCCCTAAACTTTAATTATGGGGTATGTTGGGGAGGAAATAATGGGCTTGCCAAGAGTGGAGTCACACTGTTGATATTCACCAGCAGGGCTGAAGGATTTGCCTACTGCTGAGAAGTTAAAAATCAAGACAGACCAAATCTTCACTGAATGGAGGTTCTGCTGTTGTTTATCTCCTTTAGTTTAAGAGACCCGTGGTTGTGTGGTTGGCTGGCCGTTCACTGTCTCCCTGTGTGTGTCTGGAGAGAACCTTAGGGGCCCCGAGGCCCTTTGGTCATGTCCCTTCCCCTTGGAACAGTTGTCACTCACATGGACCTTGTGTTGTTTTTCATTCATTTATTTATCTGTGTATGAGCATCTCTGTCTCTCTCTGTCTCTCTGTGTGTGTGTGTGTGTGTGTGTGTGTGTATGTGTGTGTGTGCGCGCGCGCAAACCTGCATGCCACAGAGTAGGTGTGGAGGTCAGAGATAACTTGTGAGGGTTGGCTCTCTCCTTTACCATGTGGCTTCCTGGAATCAAACTCAGGTTTCAGGGTTGGCAGCAAGTACTGCTTCCTAGTGGGACGCTGATGGCTTGGAGCAGAGGTCTGGACATGCTGGGGATCTCTGAGCAGGGCTCCTCCCTCTAACTCAGTCTGACAGCAAGCGAAAAAGTCCAGGAGGGATATGGGGGAGATAGCTCATGTTGCTATCAGTTGCTGGATGTGCAGGCGTGAAGACCGGGATTCCATCCCCAGGACCCACATTAAACAAAAGCTGGCTGTGGTGGGGCGGCTGCTACAATCCCAGCACTAGAGAGGCAGAGAGAAAAGGATCCCTTCCACTCACAGACCAGCAAACTTAGGTTACTTGGCAAGCTCCAGACCAGTGAGATACTTGTCTCAAAAAAAAAAAAAAAAAAAAAAATGGTGGATGGCCCACCCTGGAGCAAGGACACACAAGGTTGACCATCTGGTCTCCACATGTACCACGTGAGCATACACTCAAACACATAAATACAGAGCGCTTCAGAAACTGTGAGGGAGGCCGTCTAAGGCCTTTGAACAAAGACTTGAACCCGAGGGCAAAGATGCCGCCTAGGTTTTGTTCAAGGACTGTGTGGTTCTTCCTACAGTGGGGGTGGGGCCACATGCACTGGGGTCCCAGAGGTGTGCAAGAGGCTGGCAGTTGAAGCCAGTGGCTTTCTGGGTGTGGGAAGGAACCACAGGTGGAAGTAACTGGGAAGCTTGAAGTCTATCCTAGGCATAAAAAGTGAAAGGGACTACTTACCCAAAGTCACCTGCCTGGCCAAATGTCCCTAGGTCCCAAAATTTCTGACCACAGCAGAGCTAATGTTTTCCTGGGGACAGCTGAGGAAGTGATATCAGCATTCCAAAGACATGAATGAACAGGTCTTTTAATTTACATTTAAAAGTCATAACAAGAGGAAAAGGTTTCTGGCACTTGTGCAGTTTAGAAGCAATCTTGATGGAGCCGTTTTCCGAGTCAGGCTGGCAGCCCAGTCTGAGCCCTAAGAGCCATGCCCAAGCCATTGGGTGGTGTCCCAGGCCCTCCAGGAAACTGATTTTGGACCCTGGCCTCTGACTCAGTGTGCCGGGCAGGCGGCCGTGTTTCTGCCCAGCCCATGAGCAGGTGCCCCAGGTGACCCCACTCCCACCCAGCAGCCCAAGTGAGAGACCTCAACGGTGTCCTGGTGGTCACAGCTGGGTAAGCTGGGTAAGTGCAGCAGCTGGGGTGGTGCGGGGCAGGCGGGCAGACATTGGGCAGAGGCCTAGGTGTTCAGAGTGGGTGTGGTTTGTGCACCAAACTGGAGGCTCCTTACCTGTTGAGCACAGAGAGACCGTCGAGAAGTTGGACTGGCTTTTAGAGAACATGTCTGCTGGAAGCTTGTATTTTAGTCACAGATGGGTCATGGGGAGTAAGGAGTGGCATATACAGTAATTGTATCACTTCCTTGTCCCCCTGCCCACTCCATATCTTCTTTGCCAGGATGTTTGCCTTTGTATGACACTCTGTGTGTCTTTGTGGATTTCTGTAACTTGAGAAAAGTACAAAGGATAAGGGTAATGGGCAGCCTGGCCCAGGAGTCCAGGGTAATCAGGGCACCCACTCCCAGGATGCCTTAGGCCTAGTTCCTGGTTTCCCCTTGACATAGTCCTCTCAGGAGCCTTCATAGGCATATGAGCCACCAGAGGGAGGCCCAGTGATCCTTTCCAGTGTCCCTTCTAGCTTCAAAATCCCGAGAACACTGTTGTCTGGTGAGCTGTCCCCACTCGGTAGCACATGACTGCCAACTGGGTATTTTAGTCACTGAGTTCAGGGTCATAGGATGAGGCCTCAGAGGGCTGTTTCTTCATTGTCACACAGGCTTTGTGGAACCAGAGTTCATGTCAGTCCACAGCTGGGTATTCTCATAGCTGTGTGGTACTGACCAGGCACAGATACTTGGTTCAAAGCTGGGGGCTAAGGAGGATTGTTAGGATTGAGTGTGGGTGTGTGCGTGTGTGTGTACATGTGTGTGAGTGGGAGTTTGGAGGGCAACCTTGGATGTTCCTCAGGAGCTGGCCACCTGTCTTTTGATATAGGTCTCTAACTGGGAGCTGGGGCATGATGATTTGGCTAGACTGGATGCCCAGCAAGCCCCAAGGATTCTCCTGTCTCTCTTTCTAGTGTGGGGGTTATAAACGTATACCATCAATACACCTGGTTTTTTACCTGGGTACTAGGGCTGGTCCAAATGCTCACACAGGCACTTTACTAGTGAGCTATTGCTCCAGCCTCTGGACTTTTGTTTGTTTGTTTGTTTTCTTAGAGGCAAGGTTTCTCTGTGTAGCCTTGGCTGTCCTGGAACTCGCTCTATAGACCAGGGTGGCCTTGAACTCAGATCCACCTGTCTCTGCCTCCCGAGTGCTGGGATTAAATGCGTGTGGCACCACTGCCCAGCAACTCTGGAGTTTTTTTAAAGGCAGGATTGTATTTGCCCACTATGGTTAGTAAAACTTGTTTCCTTGCATGGGCCCAAAAGCCAGAGGGAACAGTGTGAAAAGTGCTTCTTTTTCTGGATACCGTGTAGTTGTTCCCAAGCCTCTTTTTGTAGCAAGTGCTTCTAAAATCTCCTAAACTCTGCCCTTAGTCCTCTGAGGGAGCCCTAGGCTCTGGCTTGTAGGGACCTCATGGGCCAATGGCCAAAGCTCCATTTGTATCTTGAGTGCTTTTCGGCCTGGCTCCCAGGGTGGGCCTGCCTTTGGTTTAACAACTGGTCAATGACTAGACTCACCCTGGGTTAGAGACAGGCCTGGAGTAGGGTGCAGGACTTTAGGTTTGCCTAGGGGGCGAAGGGTCTGCTTAATTTTAAATCTTTGAACTTATCGCAGCCAGATTTCCTGGTGGTGTCCTGTCTCTTGTGCCTCCTTGTGCTCTTCAGACTGAGCAGAAGTAAGCCCTGTTTGGGGCTATGGTGTACCAGTAAATGTGTTGGCACTCACAGCCCTGTCCATTGAACCTCTAAAATGGTGATTCTCAACCTGTGGATCATGATCCCTTGGGGGGGGGGGGGGGGTCAAACAACCCTTTCACAGGATAACCTAAGACCATTGGAAAACACAGATATTTGTGTTTTATAAGATTCACAACAGTAGCAAAATTACAGTTATGAAGTAGCAACAAAAATAATTTTATTGTTAGAGGACAGCACAGCATGAGGTACTGTATCAAAGGGTCACAGCATTCGGAAGGCTGAGAACTGCAGATCTAAGGAGAGCTTAAACAAGCGGGTTAGAACTGTGGTGCCATCCAGCCCTGCTGTGAAAGTCACTTACACAGAACGTTTGAAAAGTACCAAGTTGGTCTTTGTGTCATGAGAGCCTTAGACCCTAAGTGCTCTGGACTTTTCACCAGGAGCTGCGAGGGCTTTTCTGTCTCCCTTGGGACAGGGGCTCTGAAGCTGCCCCTTGAGGCCAATAGGTGGTTGGTCCTCCAGTCACCCGCTTTGGGATGAGGACCACCCAGGCTTGCTGTTGGCGTTACTGATGATCCTTCCACCTTGCACACCTTTGCAAGGTCTTAACCTTGTTGTCAGCCTCATGTGGAGATCCCCAGGCTCAGTGGGGGGGGGGGGGGGGGCTGTTATGGTGTCCTTGTCTCTGAGGTAACAATCTTTACTTAAATCTTAGTCCCAGCAGCTGATATTACTCCCGAGGCCCTAAAGGTCGGGTCTGTTGACATCTCATCATAGGAGGGAGCGGGGAGGGGCATTAGACCCTTACCTGAGGGTCCAGGCTGTGCTTCCTGCACCCCTCCCTGTACTGCTTCTCCAGATGGATGCAATTCTGTCCCAGGTGTACAGGTTGTGGAAAGTCACCTGTGATGGGTGTGACTCTTCAGTGATGCGGCTGTATTGGGAGCACCCACACTCCTGTCAGTGATTCCTCACCGTGCTCCTGGAAGTAAGCCTGGGAAACCCGCCCCCCCCCTTAAAAAAAAAAAAACTAAGCCAGACTTGGATTGTTCAAGGAGAAGTGTGTACATGCTTCCTCAGGGTAAGCTTATGCAGAGGACGCACTGAGTTGCCAGTGGGATTTGCCCCCTTAGCCCAGGACCAGCAATTTATCATCTGTCACTTGTCGGTGCTGCTGTTCTTTCTGACAGACCCAGCTAAGGACACCCTGTAGGGTGGTACCCAGGAGGTTTTAGATGGTGCTTGGATGTGGCCTTGATTGCCTCATGTCCTATTAGGAAGAGACCACTCCTTTAACCTTGCTACTGCTGCCTTTCCTCCTCCTCCTGTCTTTCTTCCCTCTTCCCCTCTTCTTCCCCTCCTCCTCTTGTTGCACAGCACTTGGGATTGAACCTATAAGCTTATGTTTGCAGGCCTTGAATGGCTTCTTCTCTTTTTTTAAAAAACTTATTTTTAAAAACTATTTTATGTGTGTGAGTGTTTTTCTTACATGCATGTGTGTGTGCACCACATGTGTGTCTGATGCCTGCTAAGATCAGAAGGGAGGGGCTGGATGCTCTGGAGCTGGAGTCAGGGGAGTTGTGAGCCACCATGTGGGTGCTGGGAATCGAACCCAGGTCCTCTGCAAAAACGACAAATGCTCTTAACCACTGAGCTAACTCTCCAGCCCCCTTGAATGTCTTCTGTCATAAAGTCTGAGTGTGACATTCATTTTCAGAAACCACAATGAGGCTTGGAGAAAGCAGGCCTCTGAATCCCAGCCTTCTGCAGGAAACAGTGCACAAGACATTTGATAGCATTTTAATTGGGTTTATTGTACTTGATTTTTTTCTTTCATCTACTTCCTTCCTCTTATTCCTTTTTGTTTTTCTTCCATTTTCTTTTTTCTTCTTTCTTCTTCTAGGGTATACTAGGCAAGTGTAGTACTGAGCCACACCCATAGTCCCTGGTTTCTTGAGACAAGGTCACTCTTTATAGCTTAGGCTGGCTTTGAACTCATGATCTTCCTATGTCCTCCTGAGTGCCAGATTACAGGTACATGACCACACCCAGACAGTTATTCTTGATTTTGTGGAAATGCTCTCTGTGTGGCATGAGAGGAACATATGCCCCTTCTATGGTAAAGATGTAAAGTATATTTAAAAAGTGATTAAATCTGGGCCAACAAGATGGCTCAGTGTGGTCAAGGCACTTGCCACTAACCCTAATGACCTGGATTCTATCCTTAGAGACCCATATAGTAGAAGGAGAGAACCAACTCCACAAAGTATTTTTATTTTTAAAAATACTCCTTAGTATTTTTAAAAATGAGTACATTTAAGGGAAAAGGAAAGATAAATAAATACTAGTACTAGGATCCTGTGCCCAAAGTGATCAGCTACCACTGCTGGGAAAGCCTGCTTGGAAACACCATGCTTGCAGTGAGGAGCCCGGGAGGATTGGTGAGGAGGTTTTCAGAGCTTGCCTGAGAGGAAAAGCTACCCTTCTGGAAAGCTTAGCAGTCAATACACATACACACAGACTATCAGGGTGATAGCATGCTTTTGGGTTACATCAGCAGGCTTGTACAGGTTTTACTATGAGAATAGTGTATGTGTGTGTGTGTCTATGCGTGTGTGTGTCTATATGTGTGTGTGCGTCTGTGTCTATGTGTGTGTATGTGTGTGTCTGTGTGTGTGTCTATGTGTGTCTGTGT
>CAJQZJ010001558.1:17153614-17188631 GCA_907164525.1 Lophiomys imhausi
TCTGTGTGTATGTGTCTATGCGTGTGTGTGTCTATGCGTGTGTGTGTGTCTGTGTAGGTGTGTGTGTGTGTGTGTGCTTATGTGTGCTTCTTCAGTTGATGTCATACTTGGCCCTCTTGACCTACCATCCTTACCCATGGCTTGCTTGATGACTATTTAGAAAAACAACTGGGTGTTCCCCCCAAAAAAGTCCCAGTGGATCTTTTTCAGACTGACTGATTTTCCAGATATTCCAATGTTTGTCCATCCTTGGTCAGTATCAAGGTCACATGGTGTATCTAGTACAAATCAAGAGGACAGGCCTGCCCCATTGTGCCCCGCTAGCCTCTTAAATGCTTGCTTTCTAGGTGACTCCTACATGCCTGGCTCCTGAGGGTTGGGTGGGGTGGTGGACACGCTTGTGCATGCCAGCTGTACCACTAAGGCACATCCATACATAGCCCAAGATCTCCCCTTTGGTTTCAGTGTGAGGAGTGGTATGGTCAGCTTAGACCCCATGGAAGTGGTATTTGCAAGGCCCTGCAAATGGCCGCTATGGACAGGGTAGGTTGGGTGCTGTGAGAAGATGTAGGTTGCCGCCCCTGTCATCTTCCAGGTGACCATGTGCTGCTGTGTCTGGCACAGCAAATGCCACCCTGAGTTGAACTAGCACATGCCTGCTGTTCATAGTTGTCAGAGGCAGGTGAGGGTGCTGCTGTGCCTGGCAGCTGTTTTGAACTTAATTTGGTCACATTAAAATCCATTGTTTGGAAAGAGCATCTAAGGTTCACAACATAGCATTATACCAACTAGAAATCTAGGGAAAGTTTGTGGGGCAGGGGCTACCCTTTGGAAGAGAGG
Source organism: Lophiomys imhausi (assembly GCA_907164525.1). Lineage (NCBI taxonomy): Eukaryota > Metazoa > Chordata > Mammalia > Rodentia > Muridae > Lophiomys > Lophiomys imhausi. The sequence goes on from CAJQZJ010001558.1 coordinate 17,154,455, forward strand.
TAGATGACTGGGTACAGAACCGTGAGCCTAGGAAAAACTGGTGGCCGCCACCTTCAGGAGTTAGGAAGCCCTCTAAGAAGAAGAACAGAGGGGACTGTGGGTCCTGGTTTTGGCTTCTAGGCCCAGCCCCCACTGTTTACACATGTGGACCCCAAATTCTCTAAGGCACAGAATTACCAAGAACAGATCAGACATAGGTGGTACCCAGGATGTGGAATTCCCACCGAAGGGCTTGCAAGTTACGTGTGAATAATAATGGCTGACATTTTCCGAGCCCTTCCTCAATGCCAGACATTGTACTAAGATTCTCCTGCAAGCTGTGGAGTGGATTCAGGCCAAGCCCTGTAAGTCTGTATGAACAATTGCTGATGCTTGTCGAGCCTCTCCCATTGTGCTGAACTCCCTCCTCGAATTGCTCCTTTAATCCTTTTTGAGTCCCACAAGGCAGTTTTTAGGCTTCTTTTGGTTGCTTTGGAGGCAGGACATCAACCAAGACTGTAAGTTAAGTCATTGTCATTGTAGGGAGCAATCCTCATCTAGTGACTGCTGTGGGAGGCCCTGATGAGCACTTTGTATTCATTGTTTTTGTCGTAGTTTTCTTTCTGTTGTGACAGACACCATGATGACAAAAACCAATTTGGGGAGGAAAGAATTTATCTCAGCTTACAAATTAGAAGCCAGGGAATCCGGGGCAGGAGCTCAGTCAGGAACCTGGAGTAGGAACTGGTGCAGTGGCCAGGGAGGAACACTACTTACTGGCTTGTTCACCGTGCCCACCTGGCCAGCGATGCTGCCATTCATACTAGGCTATGTCCTTCCATATCAATGAGCAACCGGGAAAATGCCTCACAGCCGTGCCCATAGAATCTGATAGAATTCCTCAATTGCGATTCTGTCTTCTCTGGTATGTCTAGGTTTTTCAGGTTGCTGAGAACCATGACTGTCATCATTCATTTGATGATTTGGGGTGGAGGAATTGAGGATCAGGTGGGCCATCATTATGCTAGCAACTACAAAATGTCTCTGAGCATGGGCCATGCGGGATGCCAGTGTGATGAACCTTGTGTGAATTAGTTTCTTGCTCCCTTGCCATGTGCTGCGCTGCTGTCTTAATGCCAGGGACAGACTGGACAAGTGCCGGGGATGGCTTTGAAGCTGAGTGCTTGGCCAAAGCCACATAGGTAGAGATGGAGTTTGAAACCGGGTCTGCTGATTCTGAGCCAGAGAGATTATGCTCATCAGAATGTCCGGTAGGGGGAAGGGCAGAGAACGGGATGCTTGGGAGGAGGTGGTCTCTGGTGACATGCCACCTTACAAACGGTCACTGCAGGATTGTGGGTGACTGACCGCCTTGTTGAGAGCCCTTCCCTGGGCAGATACTTTTTTGTCTTTCCATGCCTGCCCACATGGGAGCACAGCACATTCCTGGACCTGTGTTCTCTGGCTGGCAGAATAGTGCACTACCCAGGTGTTGATCCTTCTTTAATCATTGGAACACTGAGGTGACGGTTCCCCAGTAGCCTTCCAGCCTTGGATTCCCACCCAGCAAAGGATAACCTTGGACCCAGCTACTTTCCCCGAGAACAGAAATCCCCATCTCTTCTCACTCTGGACACAGTGCCATTTGTGGAATTCTAATGCAACCATCCTGTCTCAGAGTCCTCCACAGTGTATGCCAGCCCTGTGCCGAGCAGTTTACTATATCAGCTGATCTGAGCCTTAGGATCATCGGTAAGGACGGATTTGAGCAAGAATCTTGTGAGAGAAGGATGATGTCGTTTTCTGTCTTCTTCGAAAGATGATTCAACTTCTTACTGTCTAATGCAGAAGTTGTCTCATGCCTCCCCTCCCCCCAGGGACACTGACACAGGAGGATTGCACCATCCTCATTCAGATTACAAGTTCAAAGCCAATCTAGACACATATACCCTGTCTCAGCAGAGCAAAAGCTACAAGAATAAGTCACTGTCATTAGCTGCTCACCTAGTGCTGTACTATGAACAACCGCCAGATACTCTCTCTGTCACTGTGCTCCGGTCACCATCGCTTCTGGCTCTCTCCACACTGAGCGAGCTCGTGGAGGATCACGTTTTTTCTGCTTTCCACACTTCAGGTATAGACATAGAGTTTTTATTAGTCAATGAGCTGTTAGCAGAAAAGGATCACGACCCTCGGGGTGGAACCCTCTAAGAGCTCCTATAATTTGCCACAGTCCCTCCCTCAGTGGATTCTACCAGCTTAGACTGGGAGGAGCTGAGTAGAGCCTCAGGCCTCGGTGGATATGGGTAAGAATGACACCTTTGTCTAAACCACTGAGATCTGGGGGTGGCTGTCGCCCTTCAGAGCCTCTCGGACCCGACGGCTGTTCACCAAGTAGAACAGAAACCTGAAGTTGAGATATGGATTGAGTGGCTGGCTGGCTGCCAGCAGTGGGCGAAAGTACCGGCCCGCAGCATTTGCCTGTAGGTTTCTGAAATGAAGCAGCTGTGCTGGTCCCCAAGGCAAGTTCAGGGATGCTGGCAGGTTGTTTCATAGAAGAACGGCATACTCAGCCACTGAGGCGTTTTCTCTTAGGGTCTGACACCACTGTCAGCCAGCCACACTTAACTCCATTCAGTGGACTGCTTTTAATCAGTTGCTGCACATGAGTGTTTTGAGGACAGAGTTTATTTTTGCCTTCCCAGGGTCTGCTGGGAAGGTGGTCTTAGGAGTAGCCACCAAATGGGATGGCCCAGAGCAGGGAGAAGAACGGAGGGCTGGCTCTCTTTTACTTTTCTCCAACTTGCAGCAAGCACCCCAGTCCCCCAGGGACTCAAAGAGCACTGTGAGTAGGATGGTTTCTCTCTTGGCCTGAGCAAGCATACCCATTGAGCAGTTTGCATCTTGGAAGGGGTGTTGTTGTGCAGGCAGTGTGCTGAGGGCTATTAATTCTGCCCATTTCGCACAGAGGCTCAGGTATGGCTGCTGAGTGCCAGGAGCAGGCTTACCCTGGCCCTGAGCCAACCCTGTTCTCAGCCCTGCAGAAACAAAGTCAGCCTGACTCATGCTCCTGTGAGTCTCAGTATTCCCATCTATGAAAAGGGTATGTATGATCAGGAATAGTCGCCACTTGCCTCTTGCTGAGGTCACCATGCAAGGTAGGGGTAAGGGTGTTGTCCTGAAAAGTCAGGGACAGATACCCCAACATAACAGAAGGAAAGAGTGATATGTTCATTCTTGCTACTCAGTTCAGGTCCTTAAAGAACTCCTGCCTGGAGGGGGGTTGGGACAAGAGCTTGTGGACAGCTTGGATACCACCTTCCTGAGGAGGTGCCAAGAACAGTGCAGTGGGGATTGCCCCTTTGTGTGGGAGATGGTGGGGCACCTGCTTGCTCTTCTGTTCTCTGCACTTGTAACCTCAGGGGTTAGCATGAGCTGGTTGCAGACTCTATAGTGGTCTACCTACCTAGCCTGCCACCTTTCCCCGGTACCTGTGGGCCTTGCCTCTGCCCCTTCCACCACCCTCATTAATCCAAGAGCAATAGGTTCTTCATCCAGGAAGATGCCTGCGGCCTCTGCCTCAGCAAGTGACTCACTGGGATGCAGGTTCCAGATGTTCATTATTGCCATGGTCAGCCAATATAGTGACAAAGCTGGGCACTTTGGAGCCAGGCTGTCCCTGAGTTTGAGTCCCAGCCTGCCACTCCCTGACTCTGTGATCTTGAGCAAGCTATTCACCTCTCTGTGACTCAGGTGCCTAGTCAGTAAAGCGAGTCTGAGGCTGGAACCTGCCTCAGTAGGGTTGTCCTTCAATTCAATGAATTTATTTAGTGCTGAACATGGTGGCGGTTCACAGTTCTCTGTGTTCCTCCCTAGTGGTGCCAGGTATCGGTGTTACCAAAGGGTTGGCATAAGCCATACCTGCTCCTGCTTCTTTGACATAAATAATAAATGCATTTCTGATTGTACCTGAAACATCTGGCCAGCTCTAGACCAGTCTGGCCTCCAGATCTCAGGGGTGAACAGGAGAGTAGTCTTGTATAGAGCTGGTTGCCTTGGCATGTTCCACATGCTTTCTTTTCCAGAAGATAGTGGCCTCTAAAAAGGATACACTGGGGCTGGAGGTGGCTCAGCAGGTAGAGGAGCCAGCAGCTATGCATGACAGCCTGTGTCCCACATAGAGGAAAGAGAAAGCTGACTCCCACAGGTTGTCCTCTGACCCTCTGACCTCTTACACATGTATGGTATGTGAACATGTACATGTGCACACAGACAGACATACATGCAAGCAGTAAATAAATAAATGTAATTTTAAGAATGATTTTGGGGCTGGAGAGATGGCTCAGCAGTTAAGAGCACTGGGTGCTCTTCCAAAGGACCCGGGTTCAAATCCCAGCACCCACATGGCAGTTCACAGTTGTCTGTAATTGCCAGGCTTGGTGGTGCACAACTTTAATCCCAGCACTCAGGAGGCAGAGGCAGGGGGATCTCTGTGAGTTCAAGGCCAGCCTGGTGTATATGAGTCCAGGACACCCAGGGATACAGAGAAACCCTGTCTCAAAAAACAAATGATTTTAAAAGATACATTATAGGAGCTGGAGAGATACCATAGTGGTTGAGAGTATTCGCTGCTATTGTGGAGGACCTGGGTTCAGCTCCCAGCAACCACACTGTGGCTCACAACTGTCTATAAGTCTAGTGTCAGAGGATCTGATGTCTTCTGACCTCCAAAGGCACCAGGCATGCATGTGGCATACAAACATGTAGGTAAACACTCATACACATAAAATTGTTTTAAAAGGGTACACTGCATGATCAATGTGGTACTCTGGAAAGGCATTTGCTCGTGGCTCCCCACCTAACCAAACTGCATTCCTGTGTTCACGCTTCCTCCCTGACCTGGGGTGTGTTGACACTTATGTAATATGATGAAAGAGTAAAAGATACTTTTTTTATGTTAAAATCCCTCTCCACAAAAAATTCACACTGAAAGATAGCAATATAGTAAGTTTGGGGGCTGGAGAATGGTGTGATTTGTCTAGTGTTGTCTGGGCTTCTTGTTAGCTGAGCTGTTTTGTGCAATTTACCTTCACTTTGGAGAGATGGCTCTCAGTGCCTCACGTGTTCTAACTCCTGACGTTGCAATAGTTAAATCAGTATCCTTGGTAAAAACCCCAGCTCAGAATGGAAGTTTGGCAGCGTTCTTCTTGTTAGCTTACTGGGTGAATGGTATGGTGATTTCATCCCCCCTTCCCTCCCCGGCATCTGTAGCGAGCTGACCTTAGGGGCTTGTCCTCCCAAAGGGTCAGCCTTCGTCTCCCAGCCCCACCCAACCAGAAACCCCCAGGCTTCAATTTGTTCTGGTCTGGGTATTGGTTCAACTCCCCAGAGACAATGCTTTGGGCTCCACAGATGTCATGGAAACCCCCCAGCCCTGCCCAAGTCCAGGAAGCAAGAGGGGAGAGCTTTCTCACAGCCAGACAAACAGGTATTTCCTGTCAGCCCCCAGCTGTCAGAGAAGTCGCCCCTGTGGGATTCAGAGAGGAGCCGCACCCATGCCAGCCTCCTTCCAAGCACCAAGGAGTTAGTGGAGAGCAGTGGCACCATCCATCAGAACCCTGGCACTCACGGAGGTGCCCACCCTGCCTTCTCCAGGATGGTAACCATTAGCCCTGGGAAGCTGGGAAGGTGTGTGGCTGGCCTGGGTGAGAATGGCTGTGGAGGGTGGATCTAGAAGACAAGGACGACAAAAGCATGCAAAACCACTCACTTTCTGGTGTTGACTTTTTGTGTATTGTGTGCCATATATAGTTTATTGTAGATACTTGATTTCAAACGATGCTTTCGATATGCTCAGTTAAATAAAATATACCATTAACTTTACTAAGGCTGTAGCTCAGTTGGTAAAGTGTGTGTTTAGCCTCCGCAAGGCTCTGGGACTCAAACCCTGAAACCGCTCACATCGATCGGGTGTGGTATGGTGCACACCCATGATTCCCAGCACTCACAAGATGGGGGCAGGAGGATCAGCAGTTCAGGCATCATCAGCTACAGAGTTTGAGGCTGGTTAGGACTTCATGAGCTGCTGTCTTCTAAATAAATCTATAATAAATAGCTTTTATTCCAGCTACTGGAGCAGAATAAACCCACAGCATATTCTGTTACACGTTTCTAAGGCAGAGCTATCTAGACAGTATGGACTGGCAGCCACTGTCCTACCCGCAGAGGATGAACTGGAGTTGGGGAGGGACTGTGCCTGTGCCTGTCACCTGGGTTAAGGAGGGGCAAGGGCCCACGATGGCAGCCATCCTGGTGATGCCTGTAGAATGCCCGGAATAGGAATTCTCTTGAGGTGGAGCAGCTGGTTTAGAAAGGACTGGAGAGTTACAGAGAAGGTAGATGCTGGGCATTTGTCCTGAGGTCCCCTCAGGTCCTATGTAGAGTAAGTGGGGAAAGCCAGTGTCCTCGGCTTCAGGCATTTTGTTATGAACCTGCTTCCCAGACCAGGGTAAAGTCCTCGCCTCCCCTCCCCCCCCCCCCCCCCCCGCCCCTCAGACCTCATCGGTGTCTGTGAAAAAGGCAAGTGCTGTGTGTGCCTTCTGATCCTGCCTCCTGTAGGCTGTGAGTAGTCGTGGAACCCAGGAGTCTGGGAAAATCACCCCGATTTGCCTGCAGAGAGCAAGGATTCCTGCCACCACTACTTTCTTGGGAAGGTCATCTCTGATACCCTGGGCAAATCTTTTATCTCCCCAGCCTCAGTTTTCCTCTTCTGTAAAATGGGGATGTTAGTGAGGCTCAGACATACCCTCAAAAGTTGTGAGGGTTGCATGAGAACATGTAGAAGGCTTGGCCCCCGAAAAAGCATGTCTACCATGAGTGGTCACTACGCTTAATTCTGTGCGTGTTTGTCAGACAGAACAGCACTGGGAAGAGCGGATCCAGTCTAAGGCTGAATAGCAAGTGGCCTTAGCTTAAGGTAACTTTAAAAAAGGATGACCTCCTCTGGTTTAGTGTTCTTGTCTGTAAAATGGACTCGGTGAAATGGTTTGAAGAAGACCATGGTGCCTGGTAGGTCCGGATTCAGTCTCCACCCTCTTTTCCCGAGTGATTTGATTGGATGGTGTTGGTTCTGCCAAGCCCTGGGCCATCGGGAGAATGCTGCCCAGCATCGCGTGCAAGTTCAGGTGCCGCTTCCGTCTCCCTCTGCACAGCCTGTGTGTCTCAATCCACCTTGAGGTCTCAGTGCTCAGTGTCACAGCTTGCAAGTGACAGTGTTGTCAGGTCCCTTGATGGCCACAGCCAAGAGAGGTAGCGTGGCCATTGTTCCTGTCTCAGAGGGTGGTTGTGAGCAAGCAGCTCGTACCGAGCAAGCCGATGTAGAAGTGTCAAGAAAAGGCACCTTAGGCAGGTGAGATGGCTCAGCGGGCAAAGATGCTTCCTGCCAGGCCTGACGACCCGAAGCAAAACCTGAGACCCACGTGATAGAAGGAGAACTGACATCTGCAAATTGCCCTCTGACCTCCACACATATGCTGTGCCCAGATTAATTAGACAAGGAGGAGTCTCCAGGTTAGAGGTTTCCGTGTGCTTCACTCCCGCTGAAGTGTTACACAGTGCTTGAGGGACAGCTGTGGCCACCGATTTACCGTGTTTCCCAGAGAGGGGACGAGCTATCCCAACCTGTTGTTGCAGAGCCGTGAAGCGAAGGGTCTCTTACTTCCCCTGCGCCTGGGTGTTTTGTAGGTTCTTTGGAGGGTACAGGTGAGCCTGGGGGAGATGAGAGGTAGCACCCTCCCCCCCCACAAGGAAGTAAAGGAGGGGCCTGGGTACCACAGCTGCTGAGCGCTGCTGGGCAGGAGCTCAAAGCTCTCCATGGCTCCTAGGGGCCCACTGCTGAGAAAGGCAGGGTGACAGGCTGCCTTCTAGAACCCCAGAGGCCAGGCTTCCTGTAGGACCCGAGAAGGGTAGGGGCTCTGGATTGCCACAGTATGGATGGATGGCTATGGCAATGAGTTCAAGGCAGCTTGGTGAGGTCTAGTTCAGGAAAGGGAGGGTCTGGCGGTGCCTTGGCAGTGTTACCAAGCACCCCACAGAAGAGGCCACCTAACATGAGAACTCTTTCATTCCCACTCACTGGCAAAAGCCATACTTGTGGTCATGGCCAACATCCAGGTTTGTTAGTCCAATGCCACAAAACCTGGCAGTTTGGTGCCAGGTAATGATGTTTTCCCAGGAAGCCAAGTCTTCAGTGAGAGTCTGCTCCCTTGGGAGAGGGTGCCTGTGTAGGCCAGCTTTGTAGGAGAACAGAAGCCACTGCAAAATGTCAGAGAGGCTCTATACAGTTGACATAGCCTTGTGGCCTTGTGTTAACTGGACGCCTCAGGTGGGGAGCAGGCCAGACCATGGCCTCACCCTGTCTTCTCTCTGAGGTTCCAACCACTGCCTGGGTGCAGCCTTTGTTTTGTTGACCATGCATACCTGTCCATCTTCCTTGCAGTGACCTTCATTTTATTGGGGGAGGGGCTTCTCTTGGGTGTCCATCTCTGATCCAGGGAGGAACTACATGTGTGTTTTCAAACCACCTCTTCCTCAGAGAATCCTGTGATTCCTGCTGAGGGAGCCCTAATTAGAACTAAATAACCTGAAGGCCAGATGACTTGCTGTGCCCTTGTCACTTTCTGGCTGGAGCGATGTGGGTGCCAGCTCCCTGGAGTGACTCCAGGGCTTAAGGTCTAGTCAAGACATTTTGAGGGCTCACAATGGCGGACTTGTATCCAGACATGGTTTCCCCTTCTTCTTTCGTAACTGCTTATCATAAAATGTAATGCAGACCCAAGTGCACACAGTCACAGCGTGCGGACCCTGGGGACTTGACCAGATCAAGGACCAGAGCCCGGGAGTCTGCCTGACCATCACCCCTTTACATTAGCCTGACTCTTGGGGCTGCTTCAGAGTCTTTTTTTTTTTTTCAAACAGGGTTTCTCTGTGTAGACCTGGCTGTCCTCTGTAGACCAGGCTGGCCTCGGACTCACAGAGATCCTCCTGCCTCTGCCTCCTGAGTGCTGGGATTAAAGGCATGTCTGCCACTGAATTGTATCCCTTTGGTGCTGGGATTCCCCTTGCTTGTTTCTTATATTCTCTGTCAGATGTGTACAGATATGTGGGAGTCTGTCTGACTCAGCTTTATAAAATCCGTGCAGTTTTGTTGTGTAGAGCTGCATTTGTTCACTTTTGTTGCTGTGTAGTTGTCCAGCAAATGGACACAGTTAACACTTTTCCCCATATTTGGTTGTTGAATGCCTGCTTTCCCTTTCACTTGCCACCTAGGGGGTTTTTGGGTTTTTTCTTTTTAGAATCTTGTTGAACCAACAGCTAACCAATTGGCCAGACTGGCTGGCCTGTGAGCACAAGGGATCTGCTTGTCCCTTGAACCTTCCAGTGCTCCCATGCCCAGTTTTTCTGTGGGTGCTGGGCTTGAACTCAGGTCCTTAAGCGTGCATGACATGACTTTACTCACTCCCTGAGCCATGCCCGCAGCGGTAGGTAGCATGATTTCTCTGTCATTTTCCTGCGGATGACTGCTTTGTTTAGTTCTGAGATGCTACCCAGAATGCCACTGTGATCTTTATCAGACATGTCTTGGTGAATCTGTGCATGTGTGTGCACATGTATGTGGGCCTATGCACACATGCTTTTGGGGCCCCCTGGCAACAGGATCACCACCAGGGTGAAAAGGTCGCTCAGTTTAATGAGGATTCTGCCAGGGCCCCAGGGGACCTGTGCCCGCTGTCCTATCTGTGGTCCTTGGTTCTCCTCTGAGCTCATTGACACAGTTGCTTTGCAGATGTCCTGTGTGTCTGTGTCAGGAGGTAGAGCATGAGACTGGCATGTAGCAGACCCGAGAGCTATAGAAGAGAGTCTCCAGGCAGTGTGGGGCCCAGTTGATCCATCACAGTGCAGTGCCGACCTGAGTGTGTGATTCTTTAAGCTCTGCTCTCTGCTGGAGTATGGTGTCTGTCTCAGTGTTTCTTCCTGAGTGGCTCTGGAGGCCTTCCAGGGAACAGGGTTAAGGGGCCAAGGCTCCTGGCCACGGCTTTTGGGGCAGCTCAGCTCTTTATGTGTTTCCATAATCAAAGCAGAAAGGTCCCATTGTGGCCCTCAGTCCTCTGTCATAAAGCACTTTTTGTTTGCTAGCAAAATTCCAAGTTACAAAACCAAGCCAGCTCAGCAGATATAATAATACCCGTGAATGGCCATTGCCCCTTACAGTACCAAGCAAGCAGGATGCCCCAAGTAAGGGCTAGACATTAGACAGCCTGTGCTCATTGAGTACCTTAAGGGTCCCTAAAGTTCACAGCAACAGAATATGTTACCAGAATCCCTGTTCATGGCCCTGGAATTAGGATTTGGTGTGAATGTTAGGATTTCTTTGGCCCATATGTCAGAAATCCTAGTAACGCTGGGGAAGCCCAGGGGTTGGTTTCCCAGGAAACAGAGTTCAGAGATCAGTGGGTCGCCTGCTCCTCCTGTCTGTTATGTTACTGTCCCTCCACACAGGGCTTCACGCTGTCATCCTTATCTGTGCGTTTTACACTTGCATTCCAGGTAGTTGCCTATCACCCATCTTAGTGAGAAGAATCAGCTTCCTGGAAGTGGCTCCCATCTCACTGGCTGCAAGGGGCCTTGAAAGCCGAGCACATTGTCAGCCTGAGCAAAATCAGGTCTTTCTAGAGTCAATGAAGTAGGGAGGGTGGGCAGGGGAAGGGCAACTGAGAGCAGGTGCCCTGATTTATTGGGTCACATCAACAAGGAAACATTATGTTTCACATCAAGTCAAATTTCTTTGGTAATGGAGAGTTGCATCAGCAATCACCAAAAAATATTTTTAAATAATTTAAAATAGTTCAAGAAGGCACATAGAACCCCCCCCCCCAACAGTGTAGTAACTTCCCTTGATGGCTGAAAGTCTCCACAGACCCTGCTGAAGTACTGTTGTTTTGATCCCAGACAATTATGCCCCCTTCAATTTTTTTTTAAATAATTTTTTAGTAGTGCTGGGGATTGAACCTGGGGCCTCACATGCTAGACAAGTGTTTTGCTATTGAGATACATCCTCAAATCAAAAATTATGTGCTTTGTTTATTTGTTCCACTTTGAGGCAAGGTGTTTTTATGCAGCCCAGGCTGGCCTGGAGCTCATGTCCTCCCACCTCAGCCTGCTGAGTGTTGAGACACCTACATGTGCCTCCATGCTGGGCTGAGAAGATAGTTTCTGAACCTTGCACCAGCTCCACAATGCTTCCTGCCTCTGGGCACCCTCCTGTGGGCACCCTCCTGTGGGCATTGGGGCTCTTTTCACCTTCAGAGGCTGTGCTGTGTTGGGGCAGGTTACCAAGCAGACTGAACCAGTTGGGGGACAGACAAGTCTTAGGGAAAAGAATGACACACTCTTCTGGGTTAGCTGCAGCATCTGATCAGGCTTTTCATTACTCAAGTCTCCTTACCTACTATGGAAGACAGTATGTATCACCCACCCACCCCGCCACCCACAGCCACTCAGCCATCCACCTACCCATTCATCCACCCATACTTTAAGAAGAGGAGGGAGTTTCCAACATTCCCTAATCATGATGATGGTGAACAACCAACTCCCATGGCTGACTTGTTTCTGCTTTTCCCATCTCCACTTAGAATAACTTTCTCCTTAATTCCCATGTGGGGTATAAAGTGCCACTTCATTTAGCAACCTGTCTCACCCAGGCTAGGAGTAGTGATGATTGCTCACAGTTACTATAAGACCCAATATTAAAACCACCACCCCGAAAATTGTGTGGGGCAGCAACAGTAAAGGGTTGGTGATCAAACAACAAGAGGAAAGTCTTTGGCGCAGGGTTCAAAAAGATTTGAACCTCCACTCCTGAAAGCTGCAAGCCTGAGAAGCCCTTCATCCACTCCAGCCTCAGTTTCCCCATGTGCGACTGGTTGTTGGTGCTGGGCCTTGCAGGGCCGCTCACTCAGTGGTGTGCTTTGCAGAGGGAGAACACAGCAAGCAACAGTTGCCTGGAGCCCTTTGTGTCTGGCTGCCTCACTTCACTGGGCATCTTGGAGTAGGCTGGTCTGTTCTCACCTTCCATAGGCAAGGTTCCATTTTCCGCACTCAAAGTCCTCATGACTCCCTGAGCTGTGCTTTCAGTCTCTCTGGCTCCCTGTGAGGAAATGCCCCTCCTACTGAAAATTACAGTAAGAAGCTGAGGTCATACCCTGGATACATTCCTAGACCCAAGTGGTCCTCTTGTATTCTGTGGCTAAGATTCCTTCCAAGGGGAGACATAAACAACTCGTCCTCCCAAGGTCCCAGTGACAAACCAAGGCACCTTCCCATCAAAGTTCACTCTGGGGAACCCTTGGGCTTCCTTACAGACCATGGGTGAAAGGTTAACTTACAGGGGTGTGGGTGTGCCTCCCTCAAATCTTCACCTAGCGGGGGATGAGGGCTTTCCTGTAGCCACATGGATGGAGCCCCCCTCCTCTAGTCTTCCCTGATCTGTAGCCTCTAGCCCCTCCCCCAAGCTACATGCAGTTAAGGCAGAATTGTGTACAAGTAGTAGGAAGCGCCTGGGTACTCAGGTGAGGGTCTCATGACCTCCCCATCACTCCATAAAAGGGTGTAAACCAACAGTCAGCAAGTCCAGCTAGGATGACCCTTTTGTAAGGGATACTGCCGAACTCTCCAAGATGGTGGTTGCTAGGCTTCAAGTGCAGTCATGAATAACGATTTTCACAGCAGCAGACAGACTCTGCAGACCCCTCGAGCACCTTGCCAAGTAGAGGATTTCCTTCCCCTCCCTGCACATGAACTGGGGAAAGCTCTGATTTTTGTTCTTTACTTGTCCCCTTCTCTTTTCTCTTTCTTTGGAGACAGGGTCTCACTCTGTAGCCTGGACTGACCTAGAACTTAAAACTTCCCTGCTTTGGCCTCCTGAATACTGAGATGATAGGTATGAGCTGAAGCCTGGCATGAGCTACTATTTTGAAAAGACTCAGAACTCTTTCTGGCCTTTTGTTGGCTGGATAAATAAAAGGAGCCACTAATGAATCCATGGAGCCCTTTGCCCCATTACCCTGCTGGTTTTCTCTGCCCTACAAGCACCACAATGCAGCTTTGTTCTGTCCCTTTGTCCAAAAACACATCTCGCCTCTCCTCTCCTCTTGGCTCCCTCCAAGCAAGGAGGCCACTGCAGTTTCCCCGACCCCGTGGCTGCAGCTCCCCTGTCTTCCTTCCCTGAGAGAGGAGCCCTGGCTGGTGCATTGGAAGGTGCTGCCTGCATCTCCCGTCACCATCCCCTTAATGTGCAGAAGGAGCCAGCAAGCCCTGCCCCTAGAGGGGTGCACCCTGCTGGCTGACAGCAGGAGGATCCAGGTGAGTTTCAAGCAGGGTAGGTAGTGCAACTGCCTGCCTCCTTAGCCAGAATCTTCCCGAAGTCCCTGGGAAGAGGGTACGGGCCACCAAGGTGGTCCCTGATCATCTTTCTGGGGCAGGTTCTGAGTGGCCTCTGAAATGAAATCCTGATACCCTGATGACTTTCCCCCGTGGGGTGTTGTTTTAGATGGTAGTTCTTTTTTCTTCTCCTGCACGACTTGGGTGGAACCCTCCTCACACACCACAGGCAGATGCTCTGAGGCTGAGTGTTAGGACTGGCCATGCCCTGATCTCCAGACTCTCCCAGCATGCCTCAGTTTCTACCTGTTACAGGGCAAACCCCCTGCCTCGGCCTTCTGAATGGCTGGGATTAGAGGTGAGTAGCTGGGATTTGAGCATGTCTGGTTCACTATCCCACCATCTCACGTGGCCTCGGAGCGTTTATTTCCCATTCTGCGGAGCACATCTTTGTGGTTGAGCTGCGGACAGGCACCAGTGCCTGAATGGAGCAGGCATCCAGTAAATGGAAGGGTGGGTGCCTCCTGTGGCTTCCAGTTGGGCAGTCACCTGTCTCTTATCCCAGCCCCTAGTGAGGTACACACGCAGCTGCCTCTATTGCATTTGAGACACGTTCTGATAAAAAAGTGTGTGGCCATTCAAGAGCTGTGACACACAGGGCTTGTTTGGGACTGTGAACATGATCCTGTGAATACTGGCTTCCCTAAAAATAACCCATTCCAAGGCTCCAGCCCTCTCCTGCAGCCCTGCCTCCCATCTGGCTTTTGCAGCGAGCCCATCCAGCCAGCATACATGTCGCAGCTGGAATGTGGCTGCATCTGGAAATAAACAAGTTGGCCCCTCTCCTTGCCTGGGACTTTCCTTCATCAGGAGACAGCTTCTGAGGGAAGCCGAGATGTGTCTGTGCTGCAGCCTATGTGTTCTGAGGGAAAGAGGGAGGGCTTTACTGGAGGGTGTGGGGATTTGGGAGCTCTTCATGCTGGATAAAGGCTTGAGATCAATGGATTTGAGGGTTAGGGTGTGCAGAGGACCAGTCTCTTCCGCTGATGGCTCCTGACAGGGGAAAGAAAGTCCTTTTTTCTGTCTTTCAGGGAGATTCTGTATGTGGACTGGCATGTGCTCTGGGGTCAGCACAGTGTGTCCCCAGGGAGCAGCCATTTTGGGCAGGGGAGCTCAGGCAGGAGGACTTCTGTATTTCTGTTGCTGCTGTGACTAGTTTAGACTGTGGGGAGACATGACTGGGGCTGGTGGTTCAGAGCTAAGTGCAGACTTGGTCCAGGATAGGCCCCTCTTTCTCCAGGCCTGGGTGTGTGGGCTGGGTGTTCCTAAGTCTGATGAAGCTGATGGTACAAGTGGCACACTAGCAGAAAGTGCGCTTCAGATATTAGTATAGACAGACCTGAGGTGCCGGAGTGAGACAGGTGGGAACATGCGCCTTGGCGTGGTGAGGGGATCCAGAGCAACCCCAATGCCTGTGGGCAAGAAGGGTGTTATCAGTGCACTGTGCTGTGCTACCACTGGTGGCAGAGCTCCCTTCAATGGCCCTGCCTTCTTTATGAGTCATCCCGACTGTGCCTAAGAAAAGATCGGTAGGAAGTCAAGTTGCAGAAATTCATGTAGTAAAGATATTCCTGTGAGGTAAAGCAAACAGGTACCACCAGCCACAGCAAAACCAGTATAACAAAACCTGTGAGCAGGGCCAGCGAGGTGGCTCAGTGATAATGGCATCTGCTGCAAAGACTAGGACACACATGGTAGAAGGACAGAACTGACTCTTGAGAGTTGTCCTCTCACTCCCACACCAGAGCTGTGACAGCCATGTGTGCGCGCGCACAGTGAATTAAGTAAATAAAAGCCTGGACAGGAAGGATATGCTGCTTGTTATGTTTGAAATGTTCACTTAAAAAATGAGAGACATGTTCCTTTCCTAAAATTGCCTATAATTAATGAGGAAATTGGTAAATAAACAGCTAAGGGTTTCCAGAAAGTAAACATCGATGTTATTGGTCAAGTCAGGGAAAGGAGCTGTTTGGATGAAAATGGGTTTTATTTTGGGAAAACAACGTTTAAATGACAGCATTTCAAACAAGTTCACTTTTCTCACACATGAAGGAAGCCCAGAGGTTAAAAGGCCGAGGTTGTTGTGGTCACCAAGGAGCCAGATCCTTTCCAGTTTTACATCTCTGTCATTTCTTGTCTGTATGTTCCAAGATGGTTGCCAGAGCACCAGCCATCAAATTGACTCTCCAGCAGTAGATGATGAAGGGCCGGAGAAAGTTGTATCCTTGAAGTACTCTTTCATAATTACGACGAGAGAATTCCATTTATACGTCGTTGGCCAGATGTTAATGTCACATAGGTGTGCCAGGCTGTGGGCAGGACAGAAGTGAGGCATCTTGCATATTAGCTAGCATTCTGTTAGAAAGGAGATCGGGACTCCAGCATGCTCAGATGATGGAAAATGGAATGAATGGGTTGGGCTCGGGCCTGTTGAGTTAGGGGTGCCTCTGGGTCCTGCACTTAGGCACAGAGTTTCTGTTTTAGGAGGCGTGTGTTTGGAGATGGCGGTGGGGAGTCTGGATAGGTGGAAGAAAAAAAACCAGACTCTAGGACGGGTTGTGCACAAGGAGAGGGGCCTATACTGTGGCCCCAGGAAGCTAAGTAAAAAAGTGGGGTAGAGGTGGGTTCTACAGCAGCAGGCTGGGGGAGCAGATCCAGATTGGGGGATTTGGGGGGCGGGGAAGAGGACGAGGAGGTGGGAGGGAAGAGGTTCTTCATGCCAGCAGTTGGCTTCAGGCTGCAACGCCACCAGAGGCTCGTGTCAGAGACTTGGCTGTCAGCTGACAGGCTTGGGATGTGACAGGGTCATGATGCCCCCTGATCTCAACTGTGGATTGACTGTTTGAACATTTATATCTGATGCTGTTATTGGCAGTGATGGAAGCAAGGAGACGTGGGTGGAAGCAGTCTCTACCCACCCCTCCTCTCCTCTTCTTTGCTCCACCTTTCATGTCCTCCTGCCCTGATGTTCCTGGTGGCCAAGCATAGCCAGGAACGTCTGCAACTATGACCCAGACCAGTCCTTATCTCACTTGAGTGGTTTCGCTTTGTGTCTCACAGTGGAGAAAAGGGGCTGTCACAAGCTGTGACTGAAGGACAGCGGACTTCTGCTCCCAGCCCCTTCAGAAGAAAGGATGTGGCATGAGAAGTGACAGGGTGCGGGTCAAGCCTGGTCCCCAGCGTGCAGAGGGCCTCATTGAGCTGGTGAGAGCCCTGTCAATCATCTGAGCACTGGATGGAGCCAAGGGTTAGATTGAAACCACTAAGTGTCAAATTGGCAAGCCTGGACTCAGATTCACTCAGGGGCAGGAAGCTCACAGGCTGGGGTCGAGATCACTTGAGGGGTGGCTTAGGTAGAAACCAGGTAGATTCAAGGAGGTTAAGATACTCAGTGAACTCTATCCTACAAGGTAGCGAAGGGTGGGATACATTTGCAAGCAAACATTCCTGTTGGAAATAATGTAGAATCAACAAGCCTGGGAGGTGCAAACCCAGAGCATTTTCCCAACTTGGCTGAACAGCTAATCAGTTGACTGCAGGCAAGTGTGCTTCAGAGCTGTGCTTGACTTTAAATAATGGTGATGGTGGTAGTGAGGGTGATGTGGTGGTGATGGTGGTGTGTGTAAATGTATGTGTCTGTAAATGTGGGTGTGTGCGCGTGCGTGCGCCCGCACATACCATGACATCTGTGTGATGCTCAAAGAAAAACTTTCAGGAGTCAGTTCTCTCTTTACACTGTAGTGGGATCCAGGCATTAAATGCAGACTATCAGGTTGGGCACCAAGCATGCAAATGAGAGCCATGGTACCATAGCAGGCTATGACAAGTTCTCCTGCTTGTCACCATCCTCATTAGGAAGAAAGGTTCTTAGTTCTGGATTTTTGGATAGATATGTTTCATAGCTCAACATTTCTGAGACTAGGGTGCAGTGCAGTGTGTGGTATCTTTAACGCCATTGGTTTTCTGAGGGTGCTCTTATTAAATTGATGCAGCATCTTTCCAATGAGGGTCCTGCTTCCCGTGGGTGCATCCAGATTAGATCTAGTTTCATTGATCAGCAGGAACAGTTCTGACTGGCTTAACTCTCCAGAGAGGCAATGGGCTCTGCATAATCTAACACATCCGGTCTCAGAGGAGATGAATGATCAGGTTTTTCTGCAGAGGACAAGACTCCAGCCAAGATCTAACTGAGGTTCGATCCCTTCTCCTGCAGCGCAGACCCAGGACTCCTTACTCTGGCTTCAGGTATTTGCAAACTTAGGATGCCCCACTCTCCTCCCATTGAAACCGTATTTGGTATTCTTGCTTTCTCAATGAATTGGTTCATGATTGTAAACCTTGCACATGGTGCTGGTGAGATGGCTCAGCAGGTAAAGGCATTAGCCATGTAAGCTGATGACTAGAGTTTGGTCCTCAGAACGTACATAAAGATGGAAGAAGAGAATTGATCCCACAAGATTGTCCCCTTCCTCTTGTGGAATGTACCTGGTATTGTGCCCTTTTAACAATTTTTCATTATTATTAACCTCTAAAATTTCAAGAAAAATCACACATGTTTGGAGAAAATGCAAAAAAGTAAAAACATCAAATAAGATATCCTCTATTTCCAACTGGGTATGATGGGAAGGCTTGTCATCCCAGCATGCAAGTGAAGCTAGCCTGGACTACACAGAGACACCTCCTCTGTTTCCAGTATTTATGTTTTTTTTTTTTTTTTTTTTTGGGTTTTTTTCGAGACGGGGTTTCTCTGTGTATCCTTGGCTGTCCTGGACTCACTTTGTAGACCAGGCTGGCCTCGAACTCACAAAGATCCGCCTGCCTCTGCCTCCCAAGTGCTGGGATTAAAGGCGTGCGCCACCACCGCCCGGCTCAGTATTTATGTTTTGATGTGCTTGTTTTGTTTTAAAACATAAATTGGCCTCAATGTTAAAGAAAAGGAAAATGATACTCGAAGGTCTAAGTATAAAGACGGCCTGAGATGATTCTGTGAGTTCAGCCTTCTCGGCTCGAGTTGGAACATTGCTGTGGCGGGTCCATGGGTGCAGCTGCCGTCTTTAGTGCTTTCCCTCAGGGCTTTTGTCAGGGTCTTCACCCGCCTCTGTCTGCAGAAGCACAGGCCACAACTACCTGCTTTCTGTGGTCGGCTCTTCCCAGTTGCACTTCTGCGCCTCTCCCTGTTAGCAGCCTTGCTTCTTTAAGAGAAATTCCTAGAAGTGGGTTCAGAGGTGCTGAGCTAGCCTGGGAAGCTCACACTGCATGCTGCATCTGCCTTCCAGGGGCCCCTGTCAGAGCTCGGTGGTCTGCCGCCACCTCCCCGGGGACGCATGGGGACCATTTGAAATTAAGCTGCCACGTCATCCAAAGACTCTGGACACGTGTTTCCATTTTCTACTTGCTTATCCGTGGAGGACATTCTGGTCCCTCTCTCTGTAGCTTGCTCTCTCTGTGATGAGAGGAAAGGAAAGGAAAGCATGTGAACACTCTCCTCTGAGCTACAGCCCCCCAGCTCTTTTTACAGTTTAAAGCGTTGTATCACCAAGTTGCCAAGGCTGTTCCTGACCTTTCACTCTCCCTGCCCTCCTGAAGAGCCGGGAGTACAGACCTGCACCCCTGGCTGGCTGTCACTTCCCTTTGAGATGATTTCTCCCGGGTTTTTTCTGGCTTTCCAGGATCCTAGGCAAAACCTTCTTCTGTGAACTTGTTTCTGGTATCTGTTTTCCTCAAAAGAAGATTTTGTGTGTGTCTGTCTTTCTGTCTGACTGTGCCTCTGTGTGTATCTGTGTGTGTGTGTGTGTGTGTGTGTGTGTGTGTGTGTGTGTATACATATATACCAAAGGAGGATGTTGGGTGTCCTGTCCTATCGCCCTGTCATATTCCCTTGTGGCAGGGTCTCACTGAACCTGGAGCTAGGCTGGCAGCCAGCAACTCCCAGTGATTGTTCTGTTAATTCACTTAGTGAATCTTCTTACAAATTTCCCAGGGGCACTGGGAATCAGCCTGGGTCCTCATGCATGTGCAGCAAGCACTTTTACACTGAACCTTTCCTCCCACCTGCAAGCTGTCTGTTCTAACTTTTGCCTTCAATTTCCCCCATAACAGCTTCTTTTGTAGAGCCTGTCAGGTGTTGTTTCTCATTAAAGTCAATATCTTTGACCTGAGCTGGAGTCAAGGTCTTTAATTTGTGGAGTGGGACTGATGTCCCACTCTGGCCCACAGTGAGTGCCAGAATTTGCCTCAGGGGGAAGGCCTGGCTTGGCTCCTTTACAAACAGGACCCAGGCAGCCCACCACCCTGACGTGCTGTAAAGCAGTCAGTACCTGGCTGACAGTTTGACATGGATCTTTACCAGTAACAGCTTTGGAAATCAGCCTGTGCGATCACGTGTTCAGAACGTGGAAAGGCTGTGAGAAAAGGAGCACCCACTCTTTCTCCCTTGGCTCCTTTTTGCCTGCCAGCCCTCCCTCTTTCTTTCTTTCCCTCCCTTCCTCCTTCCCTTACTTTCTTTTACATTTTTAAGTTATTTTATTTTAGTGTGTGGATGTTTTGCTAGCACTCGTGAGTGGCACCGTGTGTATACTTTTTTTTTTGAGTTGGTTTTACTCATCTGTCATGCTGGACTCTTGTTCTGTTTTTGTCATTTAATAAAACTCCACACTAAGCTGTGTGTTGAAACGAGTTCAGGGTTTTGCCATAGTTTACCAAGTGGTTTTATAGTCACTTCACATGGCTCCCTCGGCCATTTCCCTTGTGAACAGCCCTGAACAGGCAAGGCCTTACAGCCTCTCTCCTTGCTGGCTCTTCAGCTGAGCCACAGGCAACAGACCAACCACAGTGGCCTCCCCGCCCCCCTTGCATGCCTGTGCCTGTACCACATGTGTTTTTTGGTTCTGGTTTCCTAGTATCTCATGTAGCAACAGATTGAGAAATGGCTTCCCTTTTCAGGAAGAAAACACAAGTGCTTGAGTCCACAGGAGGTCAGATATGAGCTCAGCCTCACGCCCTGCAGGGGCCAGAGCTTCAACCCTGCTTCCCTCATGCTCAAGGGTGCAGCCCTGCAGGTCAGAGGAAGCAAAGCCTTTGGAGGGATCTCAGGGACAGCCCGGATGGACTAGTGGTGATATTACAGGCTCCCTGGGCTGGGGTTTGGTGATAAACACTTGGCTCCATTTTCTGCCTCATCCCAGCCTCCTCTGCTTTAGGCGAAATCCATTCCCAGTGTCTTGTGGATGATTCTTCGTGGGGGAACAGTCCCTGGGGCTGCTGAGATGGGGGCTGCTTTAGGCTCGACCTCAGCCCCCTCACCCTGTGGAGAGGCTCGGAGGAGGCTGAGAACTGTCCATCAGCTGACAGCCAGCAGGGCAAAGAAGAAGCCTGGCTGGCACAGCAGAGTGGCATCATCCGGGTTCTTACGCTCCTCTATTGGCTCATGTCCAGTTCTGGCTTTCATCCCCACATGAGACAGTTACAGTTCTGACTTGCCTGGTCAAACTGAGTGAGCACTTGGCTACTTTATGGAGCAGCCCTCGATTTGCGAAATGAAAGCAGCTGAGCCAGGCGTGGTGGCACACACACGTGCCTGTAACCCCAGCACTTTGAAGGCCGAGGCAGGAGAAGTCAGAGTCTGAGACCACCCTAGGTGGGCTACCTAGTGAGAATCTTCGTCTTTTAAAAAATAGCTGGCAGGGCTGGGGGATGGTGCAATCAGTAAGATGCTTGCCATCCAGTCATGGGATCTGAGCTCAGATTCGGCCGGTCCCCACGCAGTCAGTGAACTCTAGGTTTGTTGAGAATTCCTGTCTCAGAAGAGATGGCAAAGAACAATAGGAAAAACGTGCAGCATTGACCTGTGGCTCCCCACATGACACACACAGACACAGAAACATACACATGCACACAGACACACACAGACACAGAAACATACACATGCGCACAGCTAACCACCCCTCACACAGCAGGTTTCCTACCCAGGCTTTCTAACATCCAGTAACAGGGAGCTGCTCAGCTGTGATCTTGACTAAGTCTCTGTTCTTCCGTGGGGCTCAGTTTCCTCATCGGCTTGTGACCTTGGAGGCCATTCTCGTTTTAGAAACTCTAAGATCTGGGGCTGTTAGGGCAATTCTTGATGTTTTGATGAGTCCAGTCCTGATAGTAGCCCCTGCTGGCTGGCAGATCCCTGTTGGGGCCAGCCGCACAGACTGGCAGACAGGGGCTACAGTGCCCTTTGTGGTCCACCGCATTCCCTCTCTACAGGTGATCTGTTCTTTGACCTGTTTAATAGAGTTTGGATCTGAGTCATCTAGAAGTGGCCGTGGGCAGGTGCAGGTCTCGCTCTGCCGTGTCTGGTGGAGTGAAACCTGAGGTATGCATTACCTCACCGTATGGGCCACAATGTGTTACATACAGCCCATGGCGCTTGCTGCTTGCTGAGCCTGAGGTCTGTACGTGGATGAAACTGGGTCTTATGCAAGAATGTGTGTGCACTCATGTACCTCAGAAGGTTACTCCAGAAGGCTGAGTACACAGAGCCCCTCCAATCGGGATGGAGCGTCAGGCCCTCAATCTGGCTCTTTCTGCCCACGGGTGGGAAGGAGTAAACTGTGCTGTGCAAGACCCCAAGAGGAGAAGACTGTACTGACAAAGGGGGTTGAAGCTGATGTGTTCTCTCTGAGGTAGAGAACAGGCCTTCTGGAATGTTCTAGCCACTGCTGGTCACGTGGCAGAGAAGCTGCTGGCTGCCTCCCCCCGGGTCTGTGCATCATCAGTGTGTATGAGTAGGATGGAGTGTGGTCTAAAGGGTCTGTTCCCAAGGCAGGGGTTTACAGCTGGATGGCCTGGTAGGTCAAAGGTGGGAGGCACAACGTAGGGTGTTTATAGGCATGTGGGGAGAGTATTCGCTGTGGCAAGGACCCAACTGAGTGGTGTTGGATTCAGTTTTGTGACCTCTGGGTCCTCATTTACAAGTGACCCTCATACCAAGATGCCCATCACTTGCCTACTACCCAGCAGGTGCTCCAAATTCTGCCATTCACTGTTGCCCTGGCTAGTATGTCAGTACAAACTAGTCATTTGGGAAGCAGGAACCTCAGCTGAGAAACTGCCCCCTCTGGATTGGCCTGGGACAAGCCTGTGGTATATTTTTCTTGATTGATGACTGATGTGGAAGGACCCACTTCACTGCGGATGCTGCCATGCCCGGGCTGGTGGTCCTGGGTGCTATAAGAAAGCAGGCTGAGCAAACCATGGTGAGAAAGCCAGTAAGCCGCCATCCTCTATGGCCTCTGCATCAGGTCCTGCATCCTGGAAGTGTAAGCAGAAGTTAACCTTGATTTACAGCTGCTTGATCACATGATTTACAGCTGCTTCTCCCTGGTTCATTTCTCTGTGAAATGGGGACGGAGCTTGGTATCACCTTTGTAGGGAGGATCACATGAGTTACCTATGGGAAGCAGTTACCCATGAAAGATAGTGCTGTGAGTATCCAGCGTGTGGGTGCCAGGAGCCCACTGACTTCCTGGGTGCCCGGAGCCCACTGTATCACTTTTTTGTCTAGGCAGAATTACTCTCGGGTAGGTAGCAGGTGTACATTCTTGTCGGTGTCTGTGTGTCACCCCTGCCTAAGCCTGGAGTACAACCCCCATTAGTCCACTTTGGCTTGCTCCCTCAGACCACCTTATGGCTGGGTAACTCTCATAGTTTGTTGAACACTTCTGCCCAGGACTCTGTTTTATAAGCTCTGGCTTGGCCACTGAACTACTCTTGACCTCCTGGGAAGAGAGTGACCCCAGGAAAGTCATCCTTCAGGGTGCGCGTGAGTCAGCTGGGCCAGCCTCCCCTGCACCTACCCACTGTCAAGGAGCGTTCAAAGATAGCCTGAGGTCTGTTGTGTACATATTCAGGAGAATGCCTAAGACTCCAAAGGCAATGATCAAGTCAGTCTTAACAGCCTTCAAAGACACCAGGCCTTTGGACATTTCTTGATAAAGCTGGCTGAACTATAACTCTAGCCTAGTGCTAGGCAGGTTCCCTCTGCCCCCTTTTTGTAGCTGAGGAAACAGTGTGCTCAGGTGGCTGACCAGTAACAGAGCAATGGTCATGTGAACCCAGGCCTGTTGGACTCCTAGAATCAAGGGTTCCTGGATGGCCCACCCTGAACACCACTAGCTGGAGCTCAGTCTGTAGTCCCATTGTTACCTGAGCCCTTCCGTGGTCCCACTGATGCCTAGTTGGTGAGCACAGTTGCAGCGGGTGCTCCGGGCTACAAGATGGCCTGCAGCTTTCTGGCTTCTGCCTGTTGGAGTGGGTGGCCTTGCTTTCTTTCCCTTCCCACAGCTGACATCAACACCATTGCAGTTCCCTTCCTTGGGCTTCTGTTTATTTTCTGTGTCACCTTTCCCTTCCCTTTAGCTGCCTGATAAAATGGCCCAGTGGGAGGAGGGCGCTAATGATATTCCTATTGTAACCCATTGAGTGGCCTTCACAGATTCCCTTCTGAGAAGAGGGGTGGTGTCTTTGTCCAGCCACCCCCAGCCTTCCTTATAGTGACCCTGCTTGAGACTAAGTATTCTAGTCTCTCAGCTTAAAGTTACGCTTTCCTGTGGGGAAAAGGTTGTCTCCTTCCACCCTGTTGTGTGGCTTCAGGAGAAGCATTGTAACTTAGCCTGAGGGGATAACATGATCATAAACACTCAGCACAGTGGCTGGTCATGTCACTGGTAGAAAGGGAGGGGGCATCCATTTTGGTCTCATTGAAGGTCTTTCTCAGAGGTGCTGCTCAGGCCTTGGGGTGCACAGTGGATTGTAAACAGGGTGCAGGTAGGTACTCATCCGCATCTGTGCTCCGAGCCAGTTGCTTTCCTAGTCCCACAGGTAGCCAGCACGTGTGTCCACCCCACCTCCCACCACCTGGTCTCCCAGTTAAGCTGGTGAAGGCTGCAGAGAAGGAAGGCGTGAATGAGTGCCTGTGGGGTACTCAGCAATGCCAGCTGCTCAAAACTCACGGTGACATTTTGTTTGCCCAGAGACCTTCTCCCTCACTTAAAACTGAGGAAGTAAAGGGTCAGGCAATCTGTCCGTTGCCTGAAACCACAGGTAGCTGGTGGAGCGAGACATAGCTTGGGGCTATGTGGCTGTGAACTCTGTTGACCTTTGCAATTAAGATGGGAAAGATGTTCTCCCCTCCGCAAAGAGGGGTGGGCAGAACCAGTGTGACAGGCTGGCTAGAGAGGGCCCTCCCAGGCCTGACCCAGCTGGCTGGTATAGTTTGGGCAGTCTCTGACTTCATATAGAGTACTGGGAAACATCAGCTTTTAGTCTTGGCAAACACAGGTCCCCTCTGCCTGGAAGGTGAGGCCAGTGTTGTGTTCAGAAGTAGGGGCCACCTAGGCTATTGAGTCTACAGGCTGTGCCCTGCCTGGTTGGTCCTTTGGCACAAGACCTCCCCACCCCAATACACCAAGTGCCAAGTTCTAGTAAGTCAACCAACCAACTGGGCCCCACACGGTTGGCTCATTGGCTGTGAGCCTCCGTGCTCCAGCTTCCTGCATTCCAGAGTGCTGGTATGCCAGAAATGCCCGCGATGAGCAAGAAGGAAGTCTTATCTTTATAGTAAAAAATGCCAATAAAACATCTCTTGGATCTGCACCTTCATCCCACCCACGCCACCACTAGCTAAATTACCGTTTGTTCTCATCTTTTGCTGAGTTGCGGTGGGATGTCTTCTTCGTTGATTTTCCTGTCTCTGCTTTCTCCACACCCACTTCAATCTGTTCTCGGCATGGTTTCCAAAATGATGATCATTCAGAAATGCAAACCAACCAGATCACATTTCCCCTGGTGTGTCCCTCCCCAGACCTGCGTGATTGAAGCTATTTTAACGCTATGGTCTTTCAAGGCCTTCTAGAAGTTTCCAGAACTTTCTAGGACCTATATGAGTCAATATTGTCCTAAGCCAACTCTGCTGACCCTCTCTTGTTGGTCCTTTTCATTCTTTGGCTATCTGTCTTTTCCCCGCCCCCATTTTAAATCTTTTATGACACTCGTCTTCGCCCATAGGGTGCCCCCACCTGGCATGCCTTCTCCACCTTTCCCTCAATGTGTGCCACGCACCTGGCTCACTCCAACCATTGCAGGGGATGTCCTCTCTGATGCCTTGTGAAGGTCCTAGACACCCCTGCACCTCACAGTTGAGTCAGTCTCCAGGAGATCCCATAGTGTGTGCACTAACCTCTGTGATTAAGGAGTCTTCACAGTGTTGTTTGCCTGATGAATTTCAGACAAGTATGTGGGGGTGTTTGAGCCAGGACACAGGTGTGTCTGAAGGCTTGATGTGCGCATAGTGCCTGACCTGTCATCCCTTCTCTCAGTTTCCCAACAGAAGTACAAAGCTCCAGAGACCTCTGTGTCAGTGACATTCAGAGGGTGGCATACCCGTGTCCACTGAGGCTGCTGTGTCATGGATGTTCAGAGGGTGGCATGCCTGTTCTCTGCCTCTTTGCCGTTCCTGTTCCCCAGCCAGGCATACCTGTGGACACACTAGAACCTGGGAACCGTGCTGCTTATGAGAAATACCATTGCTGACTCTGGGAGGATGCGATTTGACTGTTGAATGACTGGATGAGGGATAGGCACACTTCTCTTCTTGCCCCTGGGCAGCCACTTCAGGACATGGGGAGTTTGAGGATAAAGTGGATGTTTGCTCTCTCCTGATTTAATCCAGTTTGTCTCTGAGGCTCTTCAGGAGAGCTGGCACTAAGAACACACATGGTAGGGTTTAGGGGTCATAGTAATAAGTTGGGGCAGGAAGCAAACCTTGGAAAACAGTCTTGGGGCAGAATGCCCACAGGTTTTCCAAGGCAAAAGTTGCTTTGCGAAGGGCAGTGTGTTTGGCTCAGTCCTGGCCACTTGGGTGGTCTCTGTCTTAGGATATTTAGGTCAGACAAGTCTTGTTGAGCTTCATGGCTCCTGTGGAGAGTAAGATGGGTCAGTAGACGTTACTGGGAAGTCAGGTCCTTGGCTGTCTGTCAGCCTTGCCTGGCTTACACTTGGAGTTTCTCAGCAATTCCCACTAGTTCTTTTGAGCAAGCCGGTCTCCTTCCTAGCTGCAGTACACGGTCTCAGACTGGTGAGACCTTGTGATGTTATCTGGGAACGGTGCTGCTTGCACAGAGGAGGGAGCTGGTTCGAGCATTTCAAGGGCAGGGGCTCCTACACCCATCACTGTACCCCAGTGGGCACTCGCACTTGCCAAGAAGGCCAGGGAGCAGCCTGGGGGTAGACCCTTGCATCTGCAGCTTGGTATCAGGTCACAGAGTCCAGCTTTGGCAGAGGAGGACAGGGAAGTCAGCTTCATTCTCCAAGCTGTGGCCACTCTCAGACCTAGCCTCCTTGGGAACATCTCCACTTGTGGTCTAAGGCAGATTTGTTTGTTTGTGTTTGAAGTTCCCCGACTTGGAGTTTGACGTCAAGGCAAGATTGCTAGTTGGGAGGTTTGCAGGGAAGTTGTCTCTGCAAAAATGCACGGGCTGGCAGCTTCCCTGAGGAGCGGGCCAGGGAAGGTTATTGCAAAACACTCAACGTGGGTCACTGGTGTTTTCTCTTCTGCCTACCCCTTGGTCCCTGGCTGATACTGTCCCACTCTGCCCATTTACTGCTAATGTGAGCTCTTCTGAGACCCTGAAGGGTTCTGTTGAGAGCCAAGGACCACCTCTAGGGCCAAGTGCTGTAGTCAGCCTGTGCCTGTGTCCACAGCCAGTAGCTGTGTGGCAGCCCACAGCACCTTGCATTCCCAGAAACGGTTTTTGCAACACATTGGCCATGGTAGCCAGGTCAGAGTACTTAGCCAGACAGGTTGGCAGGAAGTCCCTAGAGGCATCCAGCCTTGGAGAATTGCTGGGAGGTGGAAGAGAGCATCCTTAGGACTGGGCAGAAGGGCAGTAGGGGAGGAACAGAGGCTTTAGGGACCATGAGGCCGTTCTGGGAGTAGTGGGTCATGACAGCTTCAGGGACTTCCAGAGGTTGGAAAGATAGAAACAGGGATTTGGCTCTAGCAAGGACTGCTGTGGGCATCCACTTAGTGTGTGTGTGGTGCTGCCCATGTGGGAGGAAAGACACTGGGTGCTGGTGAGCGAGGACCTAGTCCAAAACCAGTACCTATTGGCTAGAAGACTATGCAGATCAAGAGGACAGGGATGAGCAAGTGGCCACTCAGCTGTGTCGTTCAGGGTGCAGAGCATGCCTCAGAAGGGTGGCCACAGGTGCCAGGCAGGGTAGTCACAGATTTGTTGCCTGATATAGTCTAGGCTTTGCTGGATTTGGGTCACGAGAGAAGTAAGTCTTTCCAGTTCCGTTCCTAGTATAGTGGTCAACAAGCCCAGCCAGGCTGAGGAAGCGTGCATCAGGAGTTAATATTTTTGGAGATTATGTGGGACTCAGGAGCAGAGTGTTAGACTAGATCGTTTCTTTAACCATGTGATTCAAAAATTACAGCAAAGTTCTCTGTGTTCTCATTCGTAGGCTGGGAATAGTGAAATACAGCTAGGCTTAGCATATGTTGAGTGACTGTGACAAGCTGTCATTGGGCTAAGGCTGGTGGGCAGGTGTCCCTTAGCCGGTGAGTGAGCCGAGGCAGCTGCTCAGCATAGTTTTGTTGTTCTCTACTTAGTTTTGAGTAAATGAGCATCCCACCCAAAGCATGTAAAGGGGACTGGAGGAATGGTCCAGAGGTTTAGAGCACTTGCCACTCTTGCAGAGGACGTGACTTCAGCTCCTGACGCTCGTGCAGGGGGGATTGTAACCACCTATAGCTCTGGCTCCAGGGGCCCTGACACTCTGTCTGACCTCCGCAGAAACTCACCATGCATATAATACACAGAGACACAAACATGTGCACATATGTTAAAAACAAGTCCAGGTGTTGTGGTACATGGCTTTTATCCCAGCACTTGGGAGGCGGAGGCAGGTGGATCTCTGTGAGGTAGGGGCCAGCCTGGTCTACAAAGTGAGTTCCAGGAGAGTCAGGGCTACATAGTGAGAACCTGTCTCAAAAAAAAGTAAGAATAAATAGAATCTTTTTAAGTGTCTAAGAGTCTGTAATGTTTTTGGTTTTGTGTGCTAATTTTGTGAGGGAAAGATGTTCCAGGGATATGGCTAGGTCTGGAGTTGTGTGACAACAGGAATGTTACCTTGTTATCTAAGAAAAATCCCAGCCTCCTGAAACTGCCATCGGGAATCCAGGAAGAGAAAGAGTTAGGCACTACACAAATGGGGAGATGGTTCCTACTGCCAGATTCGTAATTGAGCACCAACACAAATTTGTGATTTTCATAAACCAGGGAGCCGTCCTCTGTATGAGATACTCTGGTGTCTGCCTCAGCCTGCTCCTGGCATCCAAATATTGGCCCCTGTATATCTCAACATTGCTCATGTCTGCCACCAGAGGTTTAACCTACTGCCCACCAGAGTTTGGACATGGAGACTTGGGCCACAGGGAGGGCCCTGCAGTGGGTGACCTCTGAGTCAAGGTCAGGATGGCAAATGTCTTAGCATCTGGCCACTTATCTAGATCTCCCGTTGACGAGTCTCCTACGGAAGGAACCTCACAAACACAGACCCTGCAACTTTAGGGTGGAGCTGACATCATTTGCAGAGCCAGCCCTCTGGAAAGAGGTGCTTTTTGTGGAGGTACAAGGTATGGCTCAGAGGACATCCACCAGAGGTCTTGTGTGCCTCTTTACCCTGAGGTGTTCTTGTTGGCTGAGCTGGAGTGGCACTCACAGGCTCCTGTTTCCTGAGCTCTTACCATGTCCTGGGTATTGAAGAGAGCACTGGCAATGGAGTTCACAGGGAATGAGGCAGACAGGTAGGGAAGCTGACTGAGTTCATGTCACATGGGCGGGGGCATGGGGCTGAGGTCTACCTGACCTGGTGCCTCCCTCGGGGGATGGAACAAGGAGCCAACCAGGTAGATCAGGTGTTAGAGATAAGCAGGAGACTTGGGCCTCCTTGCATGTGAGTAGTATGTTTGCCTGGCATCAGCCAATCCCTTGACAGTGGCTGGTCTGCATCCAGGCACCCTGTGGAAATCCATGCGTGGATTAATAATAGTGTCACACAAGCCTCGTCTTCCATATCAGCATGACTCGGATTGACCATGACATCTGCTATTATGCACCTTGTGGGGTTCATAAAAGATACATTTGTTTTTTGTTATGTCTTTTGTTTCGAGGCTTGAGTCTGGGTCATGCCTGAAGCAGTTAAGGTGTAGTAGGTAATGTGTGAGCTTAATCAAAATTCTCAGATACCGGTACTCACCTGGGCAGGCAGCATTCCCAGAGTCTGTACCATTTCAGGGCAGTCATGCCATCTGGTGCCAAGGGTAGAGGAGAGAGCTCTGGATAGAGGAGAGACCATTCCCTGTGAACTCCACTGCCATTGCTCTCTCCAATACCTAGTACCTGGGTGAGCCTAGATTTTGGCCTTCCTGCTTTTAAAAGTAAATGCAGCTGAGCCTGGGAAAATGGCTCAGTCAGCAAAGCACTTGCTGAGTCTGGCTCCCTAGAACCTCTGTAAAAACTGGATCCAATGAAGCACTTCTGTAACCCCGGTGCCTGGGGGAAGGCAGGGATGGTGGGTTTCCTGAGCTCTTTCTCCAGCCAGCCCAGCTGAGTCAGTGAGCTCGAGGTTTAGTGAGAGACCCTGTCTCAAAGAATAAAGTGCAGAAGTAATTGAAGACAAGTGTCTACCTTTGGCTCTAAATACAGGTGTGTATACATGCACAGAAGTACATATATCTGTATACACTTAGAGGAACATATAATATAGTACAACACACATTATAATTGATGAACTGTTAAACATTCCTGATCTATAATCCCACACATTGTTTCAAGGCCAACATTAGATTCCAAGTTATCTTTAGCCCTCCACAGAGATAGGCAACTCCAGAGATGGGCAAGCATCCATCCTCATAGTCCTTGCCTCCAAGGTGATGAAGTGGATCTGAAGACCACCTGAAAAGGATGCTGAGCATCACTGAGCAAGCATTTCTCTCTGGTCAGGCAATTTATTTGGTGAGGTGTTTTGTGTTTTGTTTTTCCCTGACAGGGTCTCATGTGGCACAGGCAGGTGTCAAACTCACTATATAACCAGAGGTGACATTGAACCCTTGTCTTCCTGCCTTCACTTCCCAAGTGCTGGGAGTACAGGTATCCACCACTACCTTGGCTCAGTCTGGACAATCTAGCCTTTCAGGTACATGAGCCCTATTGTACCTGAGGCTGGTACTGGGAGTCCCTTGGCTGTGTTCTTCCACGGGGAATGCAGCAGTGAGGGACTTCGAGGCCAGTCTGTGGTCTTAGGGTTAGCAGTCTTCCCTATGTCACTGTGTCTTTCTTGTTTGTTTGTTGAGACAGGGTTTCTTTATGTAGCCCTGGCTGCCCTGGGACTCACTCTATAATCGGGCTGACCTAAAACTCAGAGGCCTTCCTGCCTCTGCCTCCTGAGTGCTAGGATTAAAGGTGGACTCCACCACACCCCGTTTATCAGCTTATTTCTTTGATTGCGTATACATGCGTGCATGCATGTGTGCGTGCGTATGTGTGTTTGTGTGTGTGCATGTGAGTGTCGGTATCCGTGGAGGTCAGAGGCATGGGATCCTCTGGAGCTGGAATTACAGGCATGGGTGCTAGGATCTGAACTCAGGACCTCTGCAAGAACCCTGCTGAGCCATCTCTCCAGCCCATGTTTATGAGATTTTGAATGGACAGGATTTAGTTCATTTGACATAGTTCCGCCCAGCTAGAGCTCACAGCCTTCCTCATATCACTGTGGTCTTCAGGGATGGCCCGAGTAGCTGGCAATAATGATGTGGGACTTGCATTTTTCTTGCTGGTTCCAAGTGTTTTTGTAGGTAGGTGTTCACCAGCGCCAGGCTCCAGGTGTTGCTGTCTTTCTCAGGTTGAAGCTGAGCCCCAGAGCTTTTCTCTAAGATCTTTTATCTTACCTGTCAAAGCTCTGAGCAGAAACTAGATCTTTCATCCAGGCTTATTAGTGAGTGCTTGCTGTATACAGGACCTACCAACTTGTTTGTGGGCCCACTGAAGCTTTCATGCTCTGTAAACCTGGCTATGTGTCAAGAACAGTGGGGCACACACTCTTGACGCAAATGACCATTGGGGTGGGCAGATGTCGGTCACTTCACTGGAACCTCAGGTGCTTCTAAATTCTGGAAAATTTAGATCTTGTGGGTTTTTGTGGTAAAGAAGAAATGACATCGCCAATAAGAGGTCCCCTGGCACACTCCCTGGGGTTGGCTGGCAGGCCCTGCTGTGGTTTGTCTCAGAAAGTGGCTGTTTGGTGCTTCCATGATTGCCTTGACTTTGAGAAAAAGCTAGAGCGGCTCCATTTCCCTGTGATGGGAACCCTTGCATGCCAGGCTTCACTGTTTTGCTATGCATGGGCAGGAGAGAGGACTGCTCCTCAGTAGAGTGAGTCCACAGGGGACAGCAGCTCTAGGCCTTCAGAGCTGCCAGCAGCCATAGCACACCAGGGACTTGCCGTGTGTGATCATGTTCCTCAGTTCAGTCCCCACTGGCAGTATGAGTTGTGATCTGGGCGTGATGAGGAGTCACTTCAGGTTTTACACAGCCCTGCCTGTAGCCTGCTTTGGGATATGTAGCCACCTCCAACAGCAATTATAAAAAGATGAGACTTGGGGCTGGAGAGATGGCTTATCGGTTAAGAGCACTGACTGCTCTTCCAGAGGACCTAGGTTCAAATCCCAGCACCCACATGGCAGTTCACAACTGTCTGTAACTCCTGTTCCAAACAATCTGATGAAACACATGTAGCCAAAACACCGATGTACATAAAATAAAAATAAATTATTAAAAAAAAAAAAAAAAAAAAAAGATGAGACTTAGGGTATAGCTCAGAGGTAGGGTATGCAATGAGTGTAGCTGTGAGACCTACGCCACACTGGGAATTTTTTTTTTAAACAGTGTGCCAGGCTTCTGGGCATCTAATGGTAATCAGAAATGTAAACTGACTTCTGGCTCTGCAGAACTCGTGACCTGAAGAAAAGAAGAGAGGCAGACAAGCTGGAAAGAGTGAGAGTCATCTGAGCAAGGGGCTAAAGGCTTCCTGGAGGAAGGGATGTGAAAGCCTAGACTAGGTCCAAGGATTCTTGACAAGAGGTTCGCTGGCACAGAGATGAATGAGTGCTGAACAGGGCTAGGGGAGGGCAGACAAGTGGGACTGGAGACCCGCAGGTTGACTCTGACCTCGGCCAAGCTGGCGCTTCCCTGCATTAGCTGGCCACAGCCAAAGTCCTGTGTAAAACAGGTATTTATTAATCATCCCTCAGAGTTCCAGCCTGTGAGCGCCACACTGAGATGGGTGGCCGTTAATGATGAGCATAGCCTCTTTCACTGATGTGGAAAAGGGTAGCTTTGAGTTCACACAGCTATCTGGTGGGCAGGCCTGTCTCTGGCCAACCCTCTGAAGGTGTGGTTTGCAAGCCATTTGGAGTGGAGGGAGGGACTGAGTGAAAATCCTGAGATCAGGACTCCGGTGTTTCCTTCCTTGCACTCTCAGCCATTTGTGAGCACACGTCACACCCAGGTGCGTACCAGGCCTGAGGGGGCAGAAATGAGTGAGAGATGCACAGGCCCTGCCTTCATGGTAGGGGAACCTAACGTGTGAGTTGTGGGGCTTCCATATCCTAGTTCAGTAGAGGCTAGTTATTTGGGGATTTAGAGTGAAGCAAGACTCAGAGAAAGGAATGAACCTCCTTTAGGTTACACAACCAGTAAGTGGCAGGTTTGAACCGGGACCTGTTCATCTGGGAGGCAAGTATTCATCTGCTGGGTGAGGGAGAGTAAGTCAGGGCTGGGTGGGATGTGTGGAGATGAGCTTGGGAAGGAGTTTGGGGCTCTGATTTTAGACTTTTCCTCTGCTCACACGGTAAGGAATGGACCAGAGCCTAAGGGAGGGGTGGGAGTGTCCCTAATTAGGTCTCCGCAGGGTAGAAATGGCATCTGTGGTGACATTTGTGAACTTTGCCCTGAAGATGTTTTCAGAAGCTTAGGTTTCCTGGTAGGGTAGCAAATAGACAGGTCTGTGTGGGGAGGCTCAATGAAGTCATCAGTAATGGCTGCCCTGGGCATCAGAGCAAAGGTGCAGGGCTATCCTGGGCTCACATGGGCTAGCAGTTTCACCAGACATTCCAACTGTGTACCTGAGGTGTTGTTCTGGTTCTGTTTCTCCACTACCACTGGTCCCAGTTATGACTAACCTTTCTGACACTGGTTAGCATGACTTGGGGCCTTGTAAGAGGACTAGTAACTCCTGAGTGGGCTGAGTGGAGGTTTTGTTATTGTTGTTGTGTTCTTTGTTTAGTTTTTGTTTTATTTTTAGGTTATTGATGGAGCCAACCTATCTATCTATCTACCTGTCTGTCTATCTATCTACCTGTCTGTCTATCTATCTACCTGTCTGTCTATCTATCTATCTACCTGTCTGTCTATCTGTCTATCTACCTGTCTGTCTATCTATCTATCTGTCTATCTACCTGTCTATCTATCTATCTATCTATCTATCTATCTATCTATCTATCTATCTATCTACCTGTCTGTCTATCTACCTGTCTATCTGTCTATCTATCTATCTATCTATCTATCTATCTATCTATCTATCTATCTATCTA
>CAJQZJ010001558.1:17188641-17240998 GCA_907164525.1 Lophiomys imhausi
CTATCTATCTATCTATCTATCTATCTATCTATCTATCTATCTATCTACCTGTCTGTCTACCTGTCTATCTATCTATCTATCTATCTATCTATCTATCTATCTATCTATCTATCTATCTATCGATCTATCTACCTGTCTGTCTATCTGTCTATCTACCTGTCTATGTATGTATGTATGTATGTATCTATCTATCTATCTATCTATCTATCTATCTATCTATCTATCTACCTGTCTGTCTGTCTATCTGTCTATCTACCTGTCTGTCTATCTATCTATCTATCTACCTGTCTGTCTATCTGTCTATCTACCTGTCTGTCTATCTATCTATCTATCTATCTATCTACCTGTCTGTCTATCTATCTACCTGTCTGTCTATCTATCTATCTATCTATCTATCTATCTATCTATCTATCTATCTATCTACCTGTCTGTCTGTCTATCTGTCTATCTACCTGTCTGTCTATCTATCTATCTATCTATCTATCTACCTGTCTGTCTATCTATCTACCTGTCTGTCTATCTATCTATCTATCTATCTATCTATCTATCTATCTATCTATCTATCTATTTTTTTGTAAAATAAAAATGTGAGATCATTGTTCATAAATGAAGTTTTTTTTCTTTCTTCAAGTTACATCTTAATTGTAATCCCCTCCCTACTCCCCACTCCAGTCCCACCCTCCCACCCTCTTCCCCCTCAACCCCTCATCCACTTCCTCTTTTTGTTTTTTAAGTTTAAGATATATCTTTTTCTCCCCAACAGCTCCCCCTTTCAGTCCAACAAATGGCTCTTTCTCTTATAACTACAAATACAATACAAAACAAGAGAAATAATTAGGCCACAATTATGAGAATTATAAGGCTTAGCATACATTCCCAACATCCAGTCCATACATATTTGGCAACTGACTTTAACATTCTACTATCTAACCATCTCCATGAGTTTAAAGTTCTATATCCAACTCAGCTTTCATCCTAACTTGCATCACAATTTTAAAAACATCTTCTTAGATCCAGAACACCCTCTTAATTCCTAAACAACTCAAAATTTAATTATGAGACTCTAGCTGTCTAGTCTTCAACCACTTCAGAGACCTGAGAGGGATAAATATATCTGATTACACAGGAAGTGCGGGGCCAGCAGCTTCTAAAACTAAGATATGACAGACAACTGGCTGCCTGGACAGTTCCCAGTTTCTCTCCATACATTACAGCATCAATCTTCAGCTGTTTGGCCCCATTTCTCTGACAGACATTGTTTGTAAGGCAGGGATTGTGAAGGACTTGGCTACCCTGTCTTGGCAGAGCTAGGCTGTCGAGTTACCTGCTTCCAAGTTTTGTCCTTTTTGGACAGCATTCTGTCTACAGATGAAGCAAGGGATTTTCTTGCCAAGTGACAGACAGGCTTGCCACTAATTCAACCATCTCCAATTGGAGATTCTTTGGTGCTCATCTTCTACTTGCAGTAGAATAGGGGGTGCTGTCAGGAGCTGACATGTCTCAATATAAAAAAAAATTAAGTTAGGAAAACATCTTTGAATGCCATATTCTGCACATCTCTTGAGGTTTTTGAAGACGCCCTATCTATTTCCTTATATTTGGATAAGCCAATGTTGCTTGTCTCTTAGCAACTTGATTTCTGATTAACCTAGAAAATAACTGTGATAGACTGCCCTAGTACCTATCAAAATGACATGCTTGAATGACTGTTAGTTTGTATTTCTTGTTTTTTTTCTTTTTAAGTTTTTTTATTTATTATGTATACAATGTTCTGTCTGCAGGTATATCTTGTAGGCCAGAAGAGGGCACCAGATTTCATTATGGATGGTTGTGAGCCACCATGTGGTTGCTGGGAATTGAACTCATGACCTCTGGAAGAGCAGCCAGTGCTCTTAACCTCTGAGCCATCTCTCCAGCCCTAGTTTGTATTTCTTAATTATCCTAAACAGTTTATAATAGTTGCTAACAAAAAGCCAAAACTTCACATTTCATTTTTAAGCGTTACCTAGGTACAATACCTTAAAAAGAGTTAACTTAATTTTGTATCAATATACAAAGATCAATACCGATGTAGCCCAATATAATCTTAATTTTGTATCAATATACAAAGATAATAAGCCAACCTATATTTTTTTAAAAATTCTTTTGGTTTATATGGTGTGTGGGGGGGCATATGCATGTGGAAGTCAGAGTTGATGTCAGATATCTTCCTCAATTGTTCTCTATCTTAAAAAAACTAAACAAAACATTCTCTCTGTGGGGTGTGTGTGTGAGTGTGTGTGTGTGTGTGTGTGTGTGTGTGTGTGTGTGTGTGTGTATACCAGCACCCTCACACATGGACACACATACTCCATAGCACACATGTGGAGGTCAAAGGATAATTTTCTAGCCAATTTCCTTCTTCCTGGGTCCAGAGGTCAAACCCAGGGTTAGTTTGTCAATCTTGGTGACAAAAATGCTTTTGCATACAGAGTCATCTGGTCAACCCATATTTACTAGTTTTTTTAGAATATATGTTAAAAAGATAACAAAAGTCAACAAATTCTTGAGAAACATACTGAGATCTTTATAGGTGGTGGGGAAAGAAATGCATTACCCAGACAGTTAAACCCTTCTGGGTCTGAGTGTTTCTAAATAACAGGGTCCAACTCTTAGGTGGTACTTGCCTTTTGGGGACACTGAAAGCTACAATAGGTCTAGACTCTGGTCTCAGAAATTCTCATAGTCACTGGATAATATGGGCTTGGCCAAACCAGGTAGCTGCTGTCCTTGGTTCTCTCTGAGTGGTGGCATGCTCCCCTCTGTGGGAGCCTGCTGGGTAGCCTCAGCTGGAGTAAGCCTTGTTTTCCAGCAGGAGAACTGTGCTCTCCTTGTGCATTGCCTCTGCCCTTGTGTTCCTCAGTGCTGGTCAGAGCTCTGTGCTTGACCTGGGTCAGTCTGTCCTCGCTCAAGCTTATCTTGCTTGAGTCTTTTGAAAGCTTTGGACATTCTTCCCTTGGGAAACACGGACCCATGGGTCTGGAATTTGCCAACATCTTGGAGTGTAAATCGTTGATAGCCTATGTGGAGATGCCAATCAAGGGCTGTTAATAGCACTGGCCGTACTCAGTAGTCACAGTCGCATTAGGTACTCTGTGCAGTGATGGGCTGAGAGCTTGTCTCTTTATCTCTTTAAGGGAACAGCTAGTATTATCATCGCATGCGCATCTTGTGTGTGCTGTGTGTGATGTGTGTGTGTGTGTCTTGGAGGGGAATCATAAGTAACTTGTCCAGTATCACAAAGCCAGGGAAAACCCTCTACCCCTATCTAGGCTATCCGAATCACAGTTGGAAGGTTGCCCCATCTTTCCAAGCCCCCCTCACCAGCCCCTTCTTTTCTGTTATCAGATACCCACATTTGTGCCCCAAGCAGGAAGGCTGGCTTCTATTTAGCCGGCCCCTATTCTGACTAGTCATGGCCTTCACTGTTGATGAGCTGGTTTTGAAGGCAGTACAGTTGGCAAGCCTCAGTGAGAATGGGGACTCTATGCTTGTGACCAGACCCTCCTAACTCCCCTCCCCATTGTAGCCTTTCTGTACTGTGAATGGCAGCAAGAGGTTCCCTGGCCCTGCTGGCCCCTTTCTCAGCACATCCCTAGCATCTGCCTGAACTCTCCCAGGGGCACATGGCTGCCACATGCTTGTGCTCCCCACAAAGGTAACCTTTTCCTTTCTGGACTTCCCACAGGCAAAGCTGGTGCGGTACATCTGCAAGCAGCGGCAGTGCAAGCTGAGCGTGAGCCCCAGCGACAGGACTGCCGAGCTCAGCAGCTACCCGCGCTTCAGTGACTGGCTGTACATCTTTAACGTGAGGCCCGAGGTGGTGCAGGTATGCAGCAGGACCCAGGCCAGGGACAGGCAAGAGGGGACAAGCAGGGGCCACATCCAAACCTGAGAATGGCTAAGATGTAGAGGTTACATGTTCTGCTCTTGGGAAGGAAGAGGGTGGAATGGGGGCTGGGGAACAATGACACCCAGGAGGAACCCAGGGTACCTGAGGCTTCAGCAAGTGCCCCAGGTGCCATTGCCTCATAAACCGGGACAGCCCCACCCCAGGACCCAGTACCCACATAGTGGCTCACAACCACTTGTAACTTCCATTCCAGGACATCAGATGCCCTCTTGTGGCCTCCACAGTCACCAAGCACGTGCATGGTGCACACACATGCATGCAGACAAAGCACTTGCCAACATAATGATAGGAAATGAAATTGCTCTGTCCCTCTGCTCAGATCTCCAAAAGTGGGGCTCTGCCATTCTTCTGTCCTAGACTTGAGGACACAGTTGGCAGGCGGCAGCTAGGGGGTCAGGAAACAAGAGTCCAAGCTCAGCTTACTCTCCTGACTGCCCAAATTGTGTTGTCGTCTTCTTCTTCAGTCCATCTTTCCGTCCTTCCTCATCCAATCCAACCACAATTTATCACTTAACCAACAGTATACTTGGATAATGTGTCAGGACACAGGGCAGCACTCAGGGAGCTATGCTTTGCCGGGTCAAGTCTCATAAAATCTCCTGTGTCTCTTCTAAGATGTGAAAGACTGGCCCTCACTAGTTGAGGGCTTAAAGTTGAATCCATTCAGTGTGGGCACTGGGGAAAACAGAAAGAATGGGGCAGGGATGTCATGCATATCCCTGACACTCAGGAAAACAAAACAACCCTTCGAGATTTTTATCTTTCCTTTTCCCCCAAGGTAAAAACCTTTACATTTCCAGGGGGTTAGAACCAGCCAGCCAGGTGGGGAGTCAGTGGTGTTATGCGGCTGTAACTAACTGTGCCTTTAGAGATGAGAGCTGTAATCTAAGGCCCAGACACCAAAGAAACAGTATAAAATTACCTTGTGTGTGACTTCTCTTGTCTGTGACATGTTGGAGGAGCAGTCTTTTTTGGACATATGAGGGTTTATAAAATTATTAAAATGAATCTCCAGTTGATTGGTTGGTTGGTTTGAGACTGGGTCTTGATTATATAGCCCTGGCTGACCTGGAACGCTATATGTAGGTTGGCCTCAGACTTGGGGTGATCCTCCTGCCTCTGCCTCCCAAATGCTGGGTTGTAGGCGTGCATCACTCTGCTCAGCTGTTTTTTTTTGTTTGTTTGTTTGGTTTTTTGTTTTGTTTTTTCAAGGGTGGCTGATCAGATTGGAATGTAAGTGTGTGGCTCATCTGGTACTTCTGTGGGGAAGTACCCGCTGGGAACAGCTAGAATAATCTTACCTTTTGCTCTCATCATTTGACAGCTAACCCGGTGTGTTTTTCTCTTGTTTTCACACTTTTCTGTCTTATTTATTGTTTCTTTATTAATGTTTGCCAATTGGGTGTGATAAGTTAGCAAAGGTCAACTCTAGCCATTGGCTATTATATGTACCAGTAGTCAGTATTGCTGTGACATTCTTTGTAAATATTCTGTCATTTTCCCTAGGATACATTCCTGGATGGCAGTGAGTGCTGCCCTGTGCCTGTCCTGTCATGGGGTTGGGGAGTGAGTGGGTCCCAGTCAAGTTGTCCTAGGCCCCAGTTACCCTAGTGTGTGGTGTGGTCCACCTCGTAGGCAGAAAAGGTGGGCTGGAATAAGACTGAGGGAGCCGCTTTGTGCAACAGGCTGCTTGAATGTTAATGGTTGCACGCCCTCACACACGTGGGTGCATAGAGCATATACACAGAGTAATGACCTGCAACCTGTGTCTGTCTCCTCGCCTACCTTCCTGCTCATCCGTCCTCTGCTGTGCAGGAAGGAGGCTGGACATACAATATGGGCACAGATTTTACATGCATAGACTTGGCAATTGTGCAGAAGCAGCTACACCCCCCCCCACACACACACACACACACTGCTGCCATCATCTGAGTCTTACTGTACCTCCCCCATCCCCAGGATCTATGTCAGTACCTCCAGCTGAGGACATGGCAGTCCAGGCATGTTCACAGAGCTGGTGACAATGACAAACCCGTACATGGTTCAAAGCCAAAGTGCTAGACTCCAGAGTGTGCCTTTTCACCTCCTTTCTCTCTGAAGAAACACTCGGCAGCTGGTCTTATGCCTCGGCAGATACCTGAAGAACTTAGGAGATGCTGTCTTTGTGACGGGGGGGGGGGGGGGGCATTGTGCCCAGGGTAGTGACTGGTAATGTGTAATGTTGCTGCAGCTGCTGTTGTGGCCCCTGGAGAGCTATAGGGTGGCCGCCAGGTTAGAGACCTCCTGGCCAGGCCACTACAACCGGTGCTGAGTCAATCGTTGGCTGGATCGCATAACCCCAAATGACTCAGCAGAACTCCGTGCCTGGTGAGCAGTGAACTCCTTTGGATCCAAGGCGCGGATGGGGAACAGGGCCCCGTGGCCAAGTGGATGATGGGAGCTAGGATGTCCCTTGGGTTGGAGAGCTCTGGAACAGAGAGGGTGAGGATGAGAGAGCAGGAACACTGCATGGGACCTCTCACGGGGGACAGTTGGCGACTGAGAAGCCATCTGTTCAAGCAGGATTGCATCCTGCCCAGTTTCATGTGTGCATAGATGCTGCCTTCCACCCTGGCTCCCCACCTCAGTGTCTTGCCTGGAAATAGATAGGATTCCCTCTTTTCCAGCCATTCTCTGGGCGTTCCTAAGAAGTTTTGTGTCTCTGTGCACATGAACTCTGTCATAGAGAGCAGGGATCCCAGTCCTTCCCAGCCCTCCACCTTTCAGAAGGCCTAGGCCTTTCATGGAATAGCACTTCTTGCTGTGCCTGACTGGCCCTGGGTCATGGACAGTCTCCCTGGCCTGCCTGCCCTAGTGCCTTAGCCCATGTACTGTTAAGGAAGCTGACAACTCTCCAAAGGGCCGGCAGGACAACTTGACTCCCCCTGATGGAGCAGAAGTACAGAGGTCCTGCTGAGGCCCTCATGAGATAGCTCCAACCTCAGCATCCCAGCCTGCCACAGGGAGGTCCCAGAACCTGTCAGCCCCTCCAGAAGGGCCGCTGGAGGTCTCTAGGTGGCAGTGTAGATCCTTCTAGAGAGACCCCCCTCTGCCTGACCCTGAAGTGGACCTGGAGAGAGTCTCCGCTGTGGAATATGGACTCCAGAACTCAGCTACTGAAAAACAGTTCCCAATGCATGTGAGCATATGATTCTGACAGGGTCAGTGGCCAGGCAGCCATAGTATCTGCTCCCTATTCTGGATGGGAGTTACACATTCTGTGGCCACCTGACTGAACATGCCCTCTGAAGGTCCATGGACAGGGCTGCTGGAGCTACTTTCTAGTGGGAACAGGGAAGCCCTGAGTTCTGTGGCCATGGATGTGCAGGTGTGAGGGTACCCAGAACCTGAGGTGCTGTGGGTATCCCAAGGGCCCTTCAACTTTCTCTACTGTGTATCCCTGAGCAAGTCCCTTCATCCCTCTGGGCCTCTGTTTACCCACAAGAGAAATGATTTAGGTGGCTTTCTCAGCCCTCTGCTCAGGCAGGTTCTTTGAGAGACAAAGGCAAGCCAGAGCAGTAGAATTGTGTACTGTGAGGTGGTCTGGCCATTGTTTTGCCATTGGGTTCATGTGGTACGTGTCCTTTATGTGTCCTGTGGTCACAGCTGGGATCCTTCCCGCACAAGCTTGTTTTCACCTGCCAGGCCCTGGGCAGCCTTTCACTCATGGGTTCTCATGGGCCA
The DNA here is from genome assembly GCA_907164525.1 of Lophiomys imhausi. Lineage (NCBI taxonomy): Eukaryota > Metazoa > Chordata > Mammalia > Rodentia > Muridae > Lophiomys > Lophiomys imhausi. Next base: position 17,196,317 of record CAJQZJ010001558.1, read on the forward strand.
TCCTTGTGTGTTCTCACCCATTATCCCACACAAGAAGTGGTCAGGGAACAAGTGAGGCCCATGGATACAGAGACGTAGGTGCCTTGAAACCGCTTTCCACACCACACAGTGACAGGAGTTGTTGTGAAGTGAGCAAGCAGAGGCCTCCGTGTTGCTGTACTCTGAGACAGTCACCTTGTTCACAGTTGCCAGGTACTCTGGCCAGACCTCTCCAAGTGTGCTGCCGTTATTGAAGCTGACAGTTCATATTTGTTCCCTTCCTGTCTTTTTTGTTTGCTATAATGGGGTTGTGCAGTGTGAATTCTGCATGATGCTTGTCTTGTTCTCGCCTTTGTGTAAATCCAGAAAATCCACTTCATTCTTCTTTAAAAGCACAATAGTGAGAGAATTTTTTCAGGATGTCTGACAATGGGGTGGGAGTGCAGCTCAATGACGGATAGGACTGCTGCCGCCTAGAAAGTGACCACGAGCACTTCCCCGCCTGCCGACAAAGCTGAAGTGATGGCTGGCCTACTCTGTAGGAGTAGGGACATCCCTGGGAAGGTGAAGTTGAAAAGGAAGACCTCTCCTCGCACCACACAAACACATGCACACACAATGAGTCCCTGGGTTCTAGCCCCAGCACCCAAAGAAAGGTAAGAAAAGTAAGGAAGAAATCTGTCGTTATGAATAATTGTGTTTGGATAGGACCACTTGCTTACATGGATGCTCACAGTGAGAACAACATCTGAATGAGCCTGAGAGCTTGTGCCCACAGAACACACACACACACACACACACACACACACACACACGCGCACACACACACTCCTGAAGAAGCCATGTACCTAGCTCCAGAGCACCTGGCAGGTGGAAAGCTCTTGGCAAATCTTTTCTGGACAAAGGGTGGTAGAGATGAACAGAAATCAGTGGAACAGAGATTGGAGGTGTTGGGGGTTCCTCTCAGTATCTCTCCACCTCTGTGCGTGCCAGGTCCAGGATGCCTGGCAGCTGAAGGGCACAGCCTTGGTATCTCACCACAGGATGATGTATCTTAGGGCTGCTCCTGAAGCCTGGGCGTGCGTGCGTGCGTGCGTGCGTGCGGTCCTTATTGATAGGATTTGTCCCTTCCACCTCTTGAATGTTGTGCTGACCTTGGATCTTCACAGCTTCATGGCTGACAAAGACATATTCATGAATCACATACATATGAAACTGTACAAAGATGGGCTCCCCTTTACAATGTTCCCTTCCTAGGGTTAGCTAACCATCACCTTAGTTTTATGCTGCAGGGTTGGACAGTGTTTACAGTCACTTTCCAGGCAACAGTGCCTTTCCTGGTGGGTGAAGAAAGAGGGATCTCAAGCCAGCCCATGTGATAGCACACACCCTTAATCCCAGAATTCAGGAAGGTGAGGTAGGAAGTTGATGAGTTTGAATCTAGCCTGGGCTGCATAGTTCCAAGGTAACCTGGACTACATAGCAAGACACTGCCTCAAAATTTTAATTAATTATTACTTAATTAGTTGACATGATTGTGGAGAGACAGCTATATTTCCAGGCTTCCAGTAGACTGAGGTGACTCTGTACTTGTTCCTGTTTATTCTTACCTGTCTTAGCTAGGGTCACTACTGCTGTGATGAAACACCATGACCAAAAGCAACTTGGGGAGGAAAGGATTTATTTGATTTACACTTCCACATCAGTATTCATCATTGAAGGAAGGCAGGGCAGGAACCTAGAAGAGCCCATGCAGAGGTTATGGAAGGGTACTACTTACTGGCTTGCTCCTCATCGGTAGCTCAGCCTGCTTTCTTTTTTTTTTTTTTTTTTTTTGGTTTTTCGAGACAGGGTTTCTCTGTGTATCCTTGGCTGTCCTGGACTCACTTTGTTGACCAGGCTGGCCTCGAACTCACAAAGATCCGCCTGCCTCTGCCTCCCAAGTGCTGGGATTAAAGGTGTGCGCCACCAACGCCCGGCCTCAGCCTGCTTTCTTATGGAACCCAGGACCTCCAGCCCAGGAGTGGCCCCGGCCACTCCGCATGTGTGGAGCGCGGGCATGGGTTTATGGGCTGGGTTTTCCCACATCAGTCACTATTTGAGAAAATGACTTACAGTCTCATCTACAGCCTGATGGTGTGGAGACAATTTCTCAACTGAAGCCCCCTCTTCTCAGATGACTCTAGCTTAGGTCAGGTTGACATAAAACCATAACCAGCACATCACCTGAATGGATCCCAGCCCTCCACAGCCCAGGGCCTGCTGTGACTCTTCCTACCTGGAAATCTTGGATTCCTCTTCTCTCCTCACACCTGTGGATGCCCAATGCACGCCCTGGGCAGGTTCTTTGCCTAACAGGACCTCAGTGCTGGGAATGCTCTGCCCCCTCCAGTGAGGTAGCTCAAGAAACGATGTGTTAAATTGAAGGACAACCTGAACTCTGCATGGTTCTGTATCAGTGGGTCAAATGACCCTTTCACAGGGGTCATATATCAGACATTCTGCACATCAGACATTCACATTATGATTCATAACAATAGCAAAACTGTAGTTATAAAGTAGCAATGAAATAATTTGATGGGGGGATTAACCAAAATATGCGGGACTGTATAAAAAGGGTCACAGCATTAGGAAGGCTGAGAGAGAACCACTGCTCTCTATCAATGTAGGTTTTATGTGGCTGTTGGGCTGTTTCTGCCCTTGAGCGTGCAGCTCTTGAGTCTGCCTAAGAGGACCTGTGCCAAGAGCTTGGATGCCCTGACCCTCTCTCTGCCCCATAAGGTTCCAGGAGTGGGGAAAACACAAGTTGAGAGCTGACATAAGGTGCTCTGATGGAAGCCAGCAGACGTCAAGGAAAGACCACACCAGGGAAGACCTCAGGCGTTACCAGGGGAGTCATTGTTAAGCCCCTAAGTAGGGGAGGAAGAGAACCCAGACAAGGGAACAGTGAGGCTGGCAAAGCCAGAGCTGTGCTCATAGGATACACTAGAGAGAGGCCTGGGAGGAGGCTGGTGCTCAGGAACTCCGCATGTGTGGAGCACGGGCATGGGTTTATCTTAAGGGCGATATTGAAGCGTGTGAGAGAGCAAGGGAAGAAGGTTGAATATTGGAACTGCTTTAAGGCAAATGAAGCTCCCAGTGGTGAGCAGGCAGAGTTCGCCATGGTGTTGCTAGAAAGATGCCAGGGAGAAGGCAGAGCCTGCATGGAAATAGGGGTCCTGAGGCCTGCAGAGTAGAAATAAAATGGGCTGGGAAAGACCTGGAGATGAGTTCAGAGGCAAGCCCCCTACCCCGGCTGCCACACCAACCACCTTTGCCCCGCAGGTTAACTCTAAACATCACAGCTTTGGTTTCTGGCTGCAACTGGGGAAATAGTTTCAGAGCTCGCTGGCCAGGAGCCATTTTTTTTCCCCCTTCAGCAATTTCCCCACTGGAAGTTGTTAAAGGAAGTGGGAAGGGCCGGCTGGGATCAGTTCTAGCAGGCAGAGGCGGATGCTGTGCAGAACCTGGGGTCCAGCACAGAATGTCACCATATGTCCCTGCATAACGGACAGCTGGCGCCTCAGAGCTGAGGATGTCCGTGTGCTTTGTGTGCTGGACCAGATAGGCAGGATTCTCTTCTCCCTCTCTTCTGTCCCCTCAGTCCTAGATTGGAAGAAGCCTTCTCAGGGATGAGCACCTGACCACTGCCACCGTCTTGGTGTGTATGTATTACACACACCGATGCTTGCATATAACTGGCTGTGGCTGTATTGGCCTGAGAACCCTCCAAAGACAGGAGGGTTCCCTAAGAAGCAAACTGAAAATAAGCACATGGCATTTGGCTCTTGAGGTATATATAGATCAACAGAGTGCGTCCTATGGCCCCTTCCTTCTTCCTGTCAGCCCCACATACCTCCTGGGAGCTAGAGGCCTGGCTGCTCTCTTGAAGCTGGGAGCCTCCCCAGGAAGCAGGTCCACTTTGCTGCCTTGAGGAGGGAGGGATCTGTGCGGAAATGTCAACCCCAGTTGCCTGAGCCAGAGGAAGTGAGATTGCTGTGTTAGATGTTGGGTCTCAGTATGGATGCTGGATGTGGGTTCTGGGGATTTGAACTCGGGTCCCCATGCTTGTACAAACACTCTCAACCACTGAGCCATCTGTCCTTAGTCTTTCACCCTTTTTTTTAATAACTTGCTGTGGGTGAGTTCCAGGGTCCCTTGCTCCCAAAAGCATAGCCCACTTTGAGCAAGGCAGCAAGTTTGGAAAGGAAGTCAGCTTGAGAGTACGACCTCTGGACAGGTGACGGAACGGCTGCCCAGGGAGGCAGACAAACTCCTGAGTTGCCACCTGCCAGTTGTGTGCTTGGACAAGTCCCTTAACTTCCCCGTGCCTGCTTTCTCATCTGCTAGTTGTTGGAGCGGGAAGTGTGGCATCCCTTCTGGTACCTTCTGCCTCCCCAACCCTCACACTCAGTCAGCTTGCAGGTCCCACCGGTGACTGTTTTCATGCATGTTCCAGAGCCATCCATCTGTGTCTTTCCATCGGCGGCACACCTCAGTCACTCCCTTCACTTTTCATGAGTCCAGCATGGTTTTGGTTTTAACCCACATCCAGAAAGCTGGCTTTTCTGAGTTCAGTCCTTCATGTGAATAGTAGCTGCATTTACTACACCAACTGCTGTGAGGAGGATACAACAGCTTTACTTGTTAAGTACTGACTGTGTCCCTCTTACCCTGCCCTTCTTCTATCTCTCCATCCTTCGCTAAACCAATCAGTAAAGAGCTGTGTGTGCAGGGACTTTACTGAGCACCAGAGATATTAGAGTGAGCACACAATAGTCTTTCCCAGCAAGAACCAAGATAAAGAACAAATTCAAAGCTAACTAAAATGTGTAATTGAAATGTGTGAGTCAGTACTAGGAAGGGAAGTGCTGAGTGAGGCTCGTGGGTATCAGAGGCATCTGGGTCAGACGGGGACCTGACTTCTCAGCCCTGCAGAGGTTGTGGAGGGGCAAGGCTGGGGACACGGAGCCACGCAGACAGAAGAAATGAACACACAAGGGCCAGTGGCTGCATCAGAAAACAGTCTGCTTTGTTCCAATGCCTGGGCAGAAGAGGAGACAGGAAGTGTGGAAGGAGACAGATAGTGAGTACCTCAGGGCCTTAAAGGGAATGGCGACAGAGCTGGATTTTATGCTGAGTGTGACTGGATACTGAACCCTACTGCAGCTACACAAGCTGGGAGAAGCATGTGTACCAGGGTGACCCCGTTAGGACGTGCCTGCTGGATGGACAGCCCTGTGTGGCAGGTATGCAGGACTCAGGCACTGAGCTCAGCCTCACTTCTCACTGTTCTCATCAAAAGAGCTGCTCCTCCTCGGAGCTGTATCTGCCATCTCAGGGAGGGAGGGCTCTGATCACATCGACTTTGGTCACATGCTTACATACTGTGACCAGGAACCGGTTAGGAGGCTGACAGCAGGGGTCCAAGGGTTCAGCCTGGATGGAGGAGCCTGAAGGGTCAAGGACCACCTGCATTTAGAAATAGGTTCCTGACCGAGGTGTAGGGTGCAGCTCTTCAATATTAGCCACTCGGAAGGCTGAAGCAGGAAGATAGCAAAGTCAAGTCTTGCCTGAGTGTCTCAAGACTTCAAAGGAAAAAGGAAGAGGAGCTCCGCCTAGTAATCTTCAGTTCTGTACAGGACAGTGAGGCTTCCCAGAAAGGGATCCTAAAGCCCTGCCGGACAGATGTGTACACCTGTGCCCCTTATCCCCCTTAGGAGAGGGTCACCTCACATGATGATGTGATTATCAGCCTCCACTTCCTGTCAACAGACAAGGCTCCTGTGACCCAGCAGTAGCCACAGGCCTCTGGCTCACAGATGGCCTAGCAGGGATTCTCAGCTCCCCTATGGCTCTGCTGAGACTGTCTTCCTAAAATACAATTAGTGAGGCCATTTTTTATATTAACACTTCTCTATGCTTATTATACAAAATGCAGAAGAGCAAAGAAAATAAGTCCTGTCACCACATTCAGAGACGATCATTGGTTCTTGGGTTTAATGTCTCCCCCCCCACTCTGCCCCCCATTTTGTGACAGCATTTCATGATTCCAGGCTGGCCTTGAACTTACTGTGTAGCCAAGACTAGCCTTAATCTTGTGACCTTCATGCCTCCACATTCCTAAATATAGGAATTATGGATTTCTACCACAGTGCTCAGATTAGATTTTCCCTGCTATTCAGTGCTTATTCATATGTTTATGTTCAAAATTTGCAAAGTCTAGGGAGTAATAAGAGTTCTGTTTACTAATGGTTTACCTCATGGTCCTAGTGCTGGGAGAGGGATGGGAAAAAAAACACTGGGAAAGTGACTGTTTCCTTCTGGGCAGACTTCTTTGTTATGCACCTTTTCTTTTTTTTTTAATGGTGTAGTTCATGTGTGAATTTAGGCTGTCATTATTTATCGAGGAATCCCAGTATTCCTGTGGCTGATATGAACTGTCGCCAGATGTCTCATCTGGTCCTCCCAGCAACCTTCAAGAAAGCATGCTGTGATGCTCAGTGTGCAGCAAATGGGAGAAAAACTAAGTGATGTGTCACCTACCTGAGGCCACAGAGGGGGAAAGAGGCAGAGCCAAGATGCACCTCCAGGAAGGGTGGCTCCAAAACTGGGACACAAAATTCTCCTTCTCTTCTTCGTAGTTCCTCTCAGTTCTTACGGATGGGACCTTGTTGTCTCTTGCCCTCTGTAGTGCCCCAGAACTTTACATTTATTTAATCTGTTTTTAGCGTGTGCATGTGTTCATATGTACATGCAGGTATGTGTATGTGGAGGCCAGAAGTCAACATCACATGTCTCCCTCAGTTGTTCTTCACTATATCTTTAGGGACGAGGTCTCTCACTGAGCCTGGAATTCACTGATTGATTGCCCAGACTGTCTGGCCAACAAGCCTGAGGGATCTTCCTGTCTCCACCTCCCCAACCCTGAGATTCCATATGTGGGCTGCCTTGCCTGAACTTGGGTCTTTGTGGTTATGTGAAAGCAGTTCAGCAGCTAATCCATCTCCCCAGGAAGTGGGATTTTGGGCCATTTTATTGGGTTATTTTTCCTGCCTTCCTACACCACCCCTATCCCTCTCGACCCCCCAACACTAGGTAGGAGAGAAAGAAGGATAGAGGGGAGAGGGCGTATCGATCTCAGCAGACTACCTCCTGCTGATCAGGGCATGGAGGTCCTGAGGCAAGTTTGATCTTCATTAAAATCAGAATACCCAGCAATCCAGCAACAGCAGCAAGAGCAGTAACCGCTGTCTCTCTCGGGGCTCTGGCATTGATATCTGCTCCCTCTGCAGAGTCCCCAGAACTCCAAATGTAAACTATCTGCAGCTGGCAAAAATCATGCCCCTCCTAGAGGATAGGACAAATTATAGTCAGGTGCTGTGGACAATCTGAAGCAGCCCCATATCCCACACCTGGGATTAAAACAAAAACTCTCAACATAACTGGATTTTTAAAGGAACCAAAAATTCTCAGTACAGTACCCTTAATTTGATTTTTTAAATGATTATTTATTGCTTTAGAGAAACAGTCCCCAAATCCAATTATAAGTGTTCATTGTAAGAAAATTAGAAAGCACAGAAAAACTTGAAAAAGAAAAAGAAATTGCCCCTAGACACTGGCAGTCCACCCTGGCTTCCTTCTCATTGTTTTCTTATTTTGAGAGGAAGGGGTCCTGGGGTCACTTTTAACTGTGTGACAGCTGAACATGCTCTTTTGCTGATGTCTTGTTGCTGTTCAGGGCACACTGTGACTTTTTTTTTAGGTTTTTTGAGACAGGGCTTCTCTGTGTAACCCTGGCTGTCCTAGAACTCACTTTGTAGACCAGGCTGGCCTCGAACTCCCAGAGATCTGCCTGCCTCTGCCTCCCAAGTGCTGGAATTAAAGGTGTGCACCACCATGCCCCACACACTATGACTCTTAAGGCCCTTGTGTGCCCCAAATGTGTTAGAGGCTATGGGAGTTGGAAGGTAGTTACAGTTCACGCGGAGGTGGAGAGTCCCCAGATGACTCACAGGAGGTGAGAGATAACAGTGCTCTCTCCTGACTCAGTTCTTGCCTTTTGGAGGGAGATAGTGAGGCAGGGAGAACTGGGTCCTGGCATTCTGGGTCCCCACCCTCTGCCCTGAGGCCTCTCAGCTCCTGTTTCTCCGCCTCATGTCCAGCACCTGCTCTGGGAAATATGTGCTGACTCCCCAGCTCCCAGGCACGAACTATTTTTGGCTACAGTGACCATTCGCTCGTCATGAAAGCAGAAACCCCTCTCCCTGCCTTGTTGTTCCGTGGGACAGTGCACTGGGGGCCGTGGCTGCTGGCTCGGGCCCCCTCACCATGCAGTGCCTGTGGAGCTGGGTGATGACAAAGGCGTCAAGGGACCCAGAAACCCCACCACCCACCTTGCCGAGAAAAGCCCAAAGCTCAAGCTGGCCTGCAGCAGAAGAGAGTTGTGAGGTAGGCAGTGGAGGGCCTTCCTGTGGGTCCTCAGAGTGGGCCCCTTTGGCTGGACTCTGAGTCCTTGCTTTGGGAGCTGGCTGTAGAACACACCAGAAAACGGGGAGGTGACTGTCATTTCATATTCCATTACCTCCCTTTCTTATGACAGAGAATAGCTAGGGGACAGTTGGAATCTTAGGAATTGATGGCCCCCATTTTTATAATCAAGGGGTTGGCTGTTTTCGTGCTTCTGGTTAAAACAGAACATACTTGTTTTGAACTGCCATGGCCCACGATGAATAACTGAATCATTTTGAGCCTGTTTTTATAGCTAGCAAGCATTTATGCCTGGGCCACTTACTGAGTGGTGGCAGTACCCATAATTGGCTCTTTTTTTTTCTTTTGGTTAAACTGGTTGGAAAGGAGAAAGCACGTTGAGAAGCTGAGTAAGAATCAGTGGGTCATGGGCCCCTGTAGATCTTAGGCCTTGTCTTAGAAGGTGTTTGGTGTAGCTGGCGCTTTGAGGTTTCCATCTTCCTGTTAAAGTTTACCTGTCACCGAAGTGGGGGTAGGGTGGGTAGGGTTTGTTTCCTTATACCATCTTCTGTGTTAGGGACTTGGCAGGCTCCACAGCGACATCCCAGGACTGATTGCTTTGGATCACATAGGGCTCTGGTTCCACGATCCAACATGTGGCTTGGCACTACTTGGGCAGTTGTCTTTGGAGGTGAGGCTCAGGGCAGAGGTCGGGGACTTCCCCTCAGCTTCTGCGTTGTACCAGCTCAGAAGTCCTAGAAGGAATGGGGCCATGACACTTGGGTAGGGAAGGCTTATGGGGATCACAGAAAATCCTGAGTGGGTGAAGTCCTGAGTGAGTGTATGCTGTTGATGTGGGCACAGCCATGTCAAGGGCCACAGAGCCTCAGGGGTCCCTGGGAAATGGGAAAGCCTTCCCCAGAGGGTGGGTGAGGCAAAGCCTTCCTTGGGGAATCAAGTGTGAGAGTTAACAGTGAGTGCAGAGTGTCTACCATACTATCCCCATGTTTATGGCCTTAAGAATGCCCCTCTACAGACCAAGCTCCAACCAAGGTTAGCTAAGCCTGCTTCCCTGATCCAGCTGCATCCCATAAACCCTGCCACCTTGTTTATTTGTATATAATAACCCTGCCTCCCTGTTCAGCCGTGTGCACCCACACCTCCTCCCTGCTCAGCTCTGTGTGATAATCATTGAGTTTCAGGGCAGTTTACCATCTAACAGCCCCAGTCACACAACTCCAGCTTTTCTATCTGTGTCCGTCTCCGTCTTCTCTTCACTCTCTTGCAGTCTCCATTAGTGGACGTGGATGTGGCAAAGCCTGCCATGGAAGGCACAATCTGTTCTGGTGTTCCCTCCTGTGGGTGCAGATGACCAGGGTCTGGTGCCAGTGCTGTTGTTTGGATGACACAGGCCAGTTTCCTCCTCTAGGTCCTGTTTTGTTTTTTGGTTTTCTTCCCTCTGTAAATTCGCTTTTGGGCTACTTTATCTCTAAGGTCCCTTTGAAGTCTGCCTCTGATTTTGGCAGGCCATGCATTTCTCCTTGTTTTAATGGGTATCCATTGGCTCCTTTCATGTCCTCAGAACCTGGTAGCTATGGTGACAGCCCCCCCCCCTTGGTTTGGGTCCTAGCCATCCTCTCAGAAGCTTTGTTGGGCTTCTCTAGCTTTGGGGCCCAGTGCTGCTTTGGGGCAATTAGTCTTCAGGAAGCCCTGGAAAACTACAGAGAAGGCTGCCTGCCCCAGGATCTCCTGAGAGATCTCTAACGGCTCCTGTTTAGGTGCCCTTGGGGAGCTCTAAAACAATGAACCCCCTTGTCTGTAGGCAGAGAATCTGCTTCTCAGGTCTCCAGCCCTGGGCTCCTACCTACATCCTAGTTCATTCCCTACTGGGATGGACAGACAAACTGCCCAGAAGACAAACCTCCCATGCTGGCCACTGATGTGGCGATCTGCTAGAGGGGTCTGTACCTAGGCTTCTGGTCCTGCAGGACTAAAGCTGGGGGTAAGGCATGCAACTGTGATCCATTTGTACACTGCGCACACTGGTGAAGCAGGACTTGCCAGCCATCCAAAACGCTTCCGTCCTGCAAACCTGGAGGAGGCAGATATAGGTAGGAGGAGGTGGCGAATTGGGGCTCGGGATAGAGATAACCAGTAAAGTGCTTGCTTAGCATATGCGAGAGTCTGGGTTTAGTCCTTGGTCCTGAGAAAATAAGGGAAGGAATTTGGACAGGGAAGATATCAGGGACCAGCAAACAGTATAGATGGCTGGAGGCGTGGCCATGTCCCTGTACTATGTCAGAGACTTAATTGTCTCTTAGGAGGGATGGATTGCCCATAGGAAATGTTTCAGACTAGCTCTTGTCCTTTACGGCACCCTGAACTGCTGGGGCAAGCCCAGCTTAGGCCTGATGTCACAGCTCCCCATTTGCTTCAGGAAGTGGCTTGGTGTGGTGGCACAGCATATGCTCATCTGTCACCCAACTGTCACCTGCTTCCTCCTTGTCCTGCCTGCTGTGTCAACAAAGGAGGCCAGGGAAGCCTGAAGATCTGGGGAGCTGTGTCCTAGTGCAGGGGAGGGTCAGGGAAGGGCATCTGAATCTGGTGAACTCAGGTCTAGCCCCTCTGCACAAACTTGTTTGGTGCAGTATGGGAGTTTCTCGCCTGCCAGTTCCCCAGAAGCAAAGTACTACTCAAGGGTTTGACTGTAGTCAAACTATCTGTCCTAACCCCAAACTTCTTTTCACATGGTCCTTAATTTTTTTTTTAAGATTTACTTTTATTATTTTTAAGCCTGCATGGGCACGCGCGCACACACACACACACACACACACACACACACACACAAAGAATGCAGGTGCCCATGGAGCTGGAGTTATAAATGGTCATGAACTGCCAGGCGCAGGACCTGAAACTGAACTCCGGTCTTCTCCAAGAGCAGTAAGAACTCTTACCCACTCAACAGTCTCTCACCTGGTCTCTGACTAACTGAAAGGGTATTCCAGAGTCGATGTGCTGTCTTCTGCCTTGTTTCGTGCTGGAGACTGAACCCAGAGTCTTGAACAAACTGTTCCAGTGTTGACTCGAGCTTTACTGTAGGCTCTTGTGGATAATGGTGTTTATTTATTGAGACAGGGTCTCCCTCTGTAGCTTCAGCTGGCATTGAACTCATAACTTTCTCATTACTAAGGGAGGATGTGGAGTAAGGGAAGCACTGGTCCTCCCAAGCTTGGGTACATGTATGTTTCTCTCATGGACTGTGTCTGGCTGTTTTCAACTGTCAGTGGAACAGACTGTCTTTGAATGTGTGCCAGTGGTGTGAAAGCTGATGAGGACAGGCTGTGTTTTTGAGTGGCAGGTGTGGGCCTGGCCACAAACCTGTCCTGGATGACCCCTTCCTGCTGATGTGCTATGGTGGGACCAGGGATGCCAGGGCAAGGGGAAGCAGGAACGGAGGAACAGTGAGGCCCAGGGCCTCTGGGAGATGAAGCCCGACATAGCTGATGAGTATTTAAGGCGTGACTGAATAAACCCACTTGATCAGGACAAAAGAGCTGTGGTCCACAGGCCAAATCTAGTTGATCGTTGTTTAAAGAATGAAGTTTTGTTTTGTTTCTTTTTTAACTGGTGGGGAGGGGAGAACAAAATATTTTGTGACAGATGAAAATGATATAACATTCAAGTTTGAGGACCAGTTGATGGTGGCCACACCCACTCATTTACATGTTGTCATTGGGATGTTTGGGTACAGCCATGGCAAAGTGGAAGGAACTTTTCTGTGCCCATATGGGGAAGTGGGACTGGGAGAGTGCTGTGAGACAGGCCCTAGTAGGTGGCACTGAGGCTGAACAGTGGTGACACCACGTGTGATCTAGAGCTGGAGAGCTGTACCAGGCAGTAGTGGAAAGTACCAGGAAAGGAACTGGCGTGTACTGCTGTGAGCCTGACACAGGGTGGAGCTAAAGGTGGGGAGGAGGCCTCCTGGGGGCCCCTTGCAGCTGCTTTCATCCCCACTGCTAAGAGCTCATCCTAACTAGGCCCTCACTCCAGCTGTCTCTGCAAATTCTGGCTAGAGTTGTGGTGCATTTGTGTGTATGCAGCCCACATGAAGCAAAAATGGCTCCTGGCATAGCCACTGTCCTCTCACTGGCCCACATGTGTGGGAATGGCTCCCTGTGTCAGCCGGCACAGTTTCTAAGTATAGACCCAGGCTGCCCCGTGGCTGCTGGTAAGTCCCAGGATACCATCTGATACCCAGTGTGACCTGTGACCCCAGCCACTGCCAGCTGCTGGAGACAGGGCCTGGGAAGAAAACTTGGCCAAATCATTCCTTGCCTTGGGCTACAGAGAACAGAGACTAGCAGGCTCCTGTTAATGGCACGGCTTATTTTGTCACAGGCTGGGGTGACCTCAGTTTGCAACTGGCCTTGCTTTCTCATTATTACCAGAAAGAATAATGTAATGTCACTCACTGGAAAACATAAGTCATGGTTTGAGGGAAAGTGGCAGAGCCAAGGAGACAGTGTTCTTGCTGCTCCACTCATGAGCCATGTGAGCCCCAAGGCATGTTGGGCCCATGGCTGGACATATGGCTTCTCTCAGCCTCTAGTTAACACATTTTATCTTGGCTCAGCAGCTGGAGGGAGCAGCAGCTCTTCTAGCCTCCATCCCTTCTCCAGCTCTCTAGGGCATGGCAGAGGGAGGCTGGCTTTGTTCTTAGCTTTAAGATGACCATCTTCTGTAGGCTTCCAGGTGGGTGGGCAGCCAGAGAGGGTGTCCCAGTGGCTCTCCCCAGGAGTTCTCCTTCATCAGGAAGCAGGCTGATCTGCTTCCGGTTTTCTAGCATCCATGGGGGTGACTCTGGTTTGGCCTTTCCTCACACAGACTCTCCTGTGCTGTGCCTGTCTTGTTGGGTGGGTGAGTGACATCTGTGTGTGAGCTCTGGGGATTTGAGTTGGTTGGGTTGAGCCATGATACCAGAACCACTCCCAGGGGGTGTGCTAGGGAGGGTCACATCACTGTGGGGGCTGGGCACCCCCCCCCATACAGCATGCTAGTGTCATGGACCTTCTCATGATTAACACGGGGTCCCAAATCAGTCCTAAGAGTCTGAAGACTGCAAACTTCATGTGCAGGGTGGCTGGCTCATTGAGATAGCCTGGCCACCCAGGGTGCTCACTGCTGGGTGACAGCCACCATTGGAAAGCATCACCTTCTCCCAGAAGCCCCCATTCTCAGGCACTCTGCTTTGTGACCGCAGGCTCTTTTCACCTGAATTAGTTGCTACCAAGTGAAAAACCACCAGAGATCCAAATTGTCGTTACTGTTAAAAACAAACAAACAAAAGCAAGGTCTTATATAGCCCAGGCCGCCTCAAATTTATTCCAACTGCTGAGTCACCTGCTTCAATCTTTCACATTTAGGCATGGTGCACCAAGCCCAGCTCAGTTTTGATTTTTTTTTTTTTTTTTTAATGCAGGAAGTTCTGGCACCCTTCCTGCCTTGCTTTCTCCATCCCCATAACACTGAGAGGCAGTGGGTGGGTTTCTGGTTATCCTTGCACTTTGTGGTAGAACACATCTTACCATAAAAAGATACATATAGAGATATCTCCATCGCTGCAACTTCTGGGGACCAGGGTTGCCTCTCCCCAAGTTCCCCATCTGCCTCCTCATGCCAGGGAGATTAAGTGGTTGAAAGAATGGTAGCTCAGAAGTGATGGCAGCAGACTGGTATGAATGGAGTGCTAAGCACTCTGCATCTGTGTGGGGGTGCAGATTCATACTCCTGAGAAGCCAGCTAGGGTCAGGGGTAAAAGTTCCAGTACACAGGGCTCTAGGGTGGCTTTGCTGCCCCTACTTTGGTCCTGCCTACCTTCTAGCACTGGTTTGAATCAGATCATAAGAGAAGGGATGAGGGAAAGATAGAAAGGCCACACTCCTGCCTTATTCAAGGGACAACAAGTTGATCCCCAGGCTTCAAGGACTGAAAGACACTTCTAGCTAATTAGAAGCTATGAGAAAAATCCTTTTTTCTTTTTACTTTTTTTTTTAATGTATTAAAGAAAAGGATTTGAGCATATTATTTCTCTTTCCAGGAAAGTTAATTCCCTTGGATCAAGAACAAAGGACCTTCCATGTCACTGGGTGGTTCTGTTGGAAAATGTAGGTAGAAATCTGTTATTTTGAAGTTGCCCTCTCCCCCCAAGGGGAGCTTCTGAGCCCAGTGTGGGACAGTGGCAGGACCGCTGACAGGCTGCTGTTTAAGTCATGTGAGCTCTTCGAGCTTAAGACATGGACAGAGTGGCATGGATTTCCTGAGTCAGTTCAACTACCGATAACATGCCCAAAGCTGGGGGCACACTGTGCTGGCAAATGGGTGGTGGTAATGAACATGGTTATTTTGTTTGAGAAATTGAAAGGGTGTGGTTGACGAAGAAGGGATAAAAAGGAAAGAAAAAGGAAAATATAAAAACCTTCCCATTAACCTTATAGTTAGGTGGGGGGGGGTTGGGGGTTCCCATTCCTGTCTCCATCATTGTCATCATGATATATGTCTCTCATCTGCCAGGAAGCTGCTGAGTCCGCTTTCTTGGCAGTGTGTGTGCATGTGGACGAAGTGCCCGTGCCAGGGTGTCTGTGGGTGACCAGCTCAAGACATCCCATCCAAGGCAGAATGTTGCTTTGTGTAGTTGTCTTTGGGTGTTGGAGGCAAGATCACACTCTGTGGCCCAGGCTGGCCTTGAATTTTCCTAGCTGGGGTTACAGGTGTGCGCTGCATCCCACCCAGCTGTTGAGTGCAGCTGTGTGGAGGGAAAAGCCATCCGTCCTTGTCCCAACAGTATTGGCAAGCTGCTTTCCATGGCAAAATGAAGGGGAAGGAAGGGTGCCCAAGCTGCTCTGTGATGATGAACAGATGCTGGGGAAATAAAGGAAGACTGGTGCGCAGGGGGAAAGCTTCCGTGTGGGAACTGGTCTGAAGCAGCCTCCCCTCCCGGTGCTGCTCTCAGCAGTGGTTTCCTGTGGTTTTCATGTGATGGGGTAGAAGGATTTCTGCCAGCCAAGAGTCTGACCAGTGATCATGATCTTTCTTGGTATTGTGAGTTTCTTTCTCATTCTGGTGGGAACTGTTGTAAACAGTACTGATAGTCTTATCAGAGCCCTGGAGGTGGACTAACCACTACTGAAGCACAGGTACCTGCCATAGGCGTTATGGGAGGAGGGATATGGCCCACCCTGAGTCCCCAAAACTCAGTCAGTTCAGTTTGATACTTGAATCTAAGATGTGCAGCGTTGTATATGCACTGACAACAAAATTACTCTTTTGAAATAAAATTTGAACTGGGTGTGGTGGTACAGGCCTGTAGCCCAGCACTCGGGAGTCTGAAGCAGGAGGATCGCCTGGATTTGGAAGGCCAGCATGAGCTACAAAATCAGTCCCAGCCCAGCTGGGGATATGGTGTAAGGCCCTGACTCAAGGAAACAACCAAAACTAGACACAACTTGTCTTCAGAATCCTTGAACATCACTTCAAGCTTTCTACACTTAGTTGGCTTGGGATGTGTGGTTACCCCAGTTTTTACAGTTATGAAAAGTACTAAAAGGAGGGTGCGATGAAGATGGAGGTGGACAGTCCAGTCATGACAGGCTCCCTATACTTATTTGTATCTTAGTGCACAAGTTACTTATTTGCTCAAATTCTACAACCTCTCCCAGCACACACACACACACACACACACACACACACACACACACACACACACACACACACACACACACACACAGAGAGAGAGACAGAGACAGAGAAACAGATACACAGAGAGGCAGACAGAGACTGGGCTGTAAGCCCTAGAGGCCAGAGATGTGGTCCATTGTTCTTTGTCTCTGTGGACTCCTTGGATGGGAGCAAAAGTCCAACTTTGAAGTCAATCCTAATTCATCGTTCATGCTTTGTGTCAGTCCCCCCCCCCCCCACTTTGGAGAGAGGAGAGAGAAGAGAGAGACAGAGAGAACTTTGTATTAGTTTTTTTGTGGTGGGTACCATCTAACAACTTCAGGCACCATGTATGTAAAAGTTCACAACCCTGCAGTGGGGGATGATGAGGATCCCAGCCCTGGGCCAATGTTTACAATCTTCCCTGCATAGGCTCTTACAAAGCCAAGTAAGATGTCAGCCAGGCTAGCTAGCCTCTTTTCTGGAAACTTTGGGGGAAGAATCCGTTTCCAAGTGTATTTAGGTTGATGGCAAAATCCAATTTCTGGTAACTTTAGGGGCAGAAGGAAATTTCCCCCTCACCCTTTAACAGTCCCTTGGAATAAACTGACAAAGGTTGAATGGGAGAAAAGCCTTAAGAACATATTACACACAGAGATGCTGTCGAATTGCCCCCAGTGGCCAAAAGATCCCAAAGTTCATACCTTCTTTTTCTGCAGGGCAGGGAGGGAGGTGGGCAGTTTTGAGAGGTCCTTGATGCTAACTAGGGACAGAAAAAAGCTTTTGTGTTAAATAATGGTGCTTTTGGAATTTAAGTGAGCCAAAGAGACCAACACCTTCATTCAGAGGAGAGAAAAGCAGGTGGGTAAGAGCACTGGCTGTTTTTCCAGAGGATCCAGGTTCAATTTCCCAGCACCCACATAGCAGCTTCCAGCTATCTGTAACTCCATTTCCAGGGGATCCAGCACCCTTTTCTGGACTCTGCAGGCACTGCTCACACGTGATACACAGACATACATGCAGACAAAATATGCATACACATAAAATAAAAGTTAAAATTAAAAAACAAAAACAGAAAAACTCTTCTAAGGACAGGCATGGTGGCTCATGCCTTTAATCACTTGGGAAACAGAGGCAGGTAAACTTTTGTGAGTTCAAGGCCAACCCGGTCTACATAGTGAGACCCTATCTCTCTGTCCAAACAAACAACACAGAAGTCTCTTCTGGCCACTTTTCCCTTTATCCCTGAGGAGACTGCATGTGTGCATGTATCCATGTGTCTGCAGATAGGTGCATACCACAGCATGCATGTAGAAATCAAAGGACCATGGGATCCAAGAATGAAACTTATATTGTCATGCTTGTCTTCAAGTACCTGCTGAGGCATCTTGCTAGTCTAATAATATCTTTTGTTTTTTTGGGGTTTTTTTGTTTGTTTGTTTTTAGGGTTTTGGTTTTTGTTTTTTAGACAGGTTTCTTTGTGTATCCGTGGGTGTCTTGGATTTCCTCTGTAGACCAGACTGTTCTTGAACTCATACAGATCCACCTGCCTCTGCCTCCTGAGTGCTAGAATTAAAGGCGTGCCCCACCACTGCCTGGCACTGATAATAGCTTTTTTTTTTTTTTTTTTTGGTTTTTTCGAGACAGGGTTTCTCTGTTTAACAGCTCTGGCTGTCCTGGACTCGCTTTGTAGACCAGGCTGGCCTTGAACTCGCAAAGATCCGCCTGCCTCTGCCTCCCAAGTGCTAGGATTAAAGGCGTGCGCCACCACCGCCCGGCGATAATAGCTTTTTAAAGTTCTTTTTATTATTAATGTGTATATGTATACAGTGTATGCACATGCATATACTACAGTCCACATGTACATGGGTCAGATGGCACATTATGGAGTCAGTTCTCTCCTTCTACCTTTATCCAGGGATTGAACTGGGGATCATCAGGTTTGCAGGCAAATGCCATCTCTATGTCCCACCCCCACCTCTGCAGGACATTTTGTCCAGCAGTGTAGCCCTTTGAGCCTCATTCTCCAGATGTAATGTGACCTCCAAATTCTCTACCACCGAGCTACACATCCAGCCCTGCTTCCCCAATGCCTACCCCCAGTTTTTAGACAATTTTATGTAACCCAAGATGGCCTCAGACTTATGGTATAAGCAAGGATGACCTTGAGTTTGGGATTCTTCTGCTTCTGCCTCCTAAGAGCTAGAATTAAAGGCATATGCCACCACGACTGGTTTCTGCAGTGCTAGAAAGTTTCTACATGCTAGGCACACTGCCCCTGAGCTACAGCCTCAGCCTTCACTTTTTATTTTGAGACAGGGTCTCACTACGTTGCCTTAGCTGGCCTTGACTTTGCTCTGTAACCCATGCAGCATTGAATTTAGGTTCCTCCTGCTTTAGCCTCCCAAGTAGATTGGGATGAACAGGCCATGGCCAGTCTAGCTCCTAACCTACTTTGACTAACAAATACAAGTCATTAAATGTTTGGTTTTGAGGAGTTTTGTTATTGTTGCTGCTGCTGTTTAACAAAGCAATTTAGCTTGAGATCTCTCTTGTGTGATTCAGATACAGTCAAGTTGGGAAGAGCTACCAAAGGTGTCATAATTCCCGACTTTTCTGTACTGAAGTTTTTTTTTTTTTTTTAAATAAATAAAGAGGCTGCAAGTCCTCATCCAGACCTTTCTTCCTCCCTTTAACCCCAACCCAAAGGTGCCACTCCACTTCAGCTGCTGCCTCTGCCACACTGGGGGGGCGGGGGGACACTCTGCCTGTGTCCCTGACAAGTGGTGGCTTCTAGTCAGAGGATGTCTGAGGCAGCAGCTGACTCCTGCCACTCAGCTGGGAGGCCCTTCCTTCAGGCTTGAAACTCCCTCACCACCACCACCCCCCTCCAGCTTTCTCCCTGTCTCTTCTGTGCCTCAGGAGATTCCTCAAGAGCTCACACTGGATGCCCTGCTGGAGATGGACGAGGCCAAGGCGAAGGAGATGCTGGGACGCTGGGGGGCCAGCACTGAGGAGTGCAGCCGTCTTCAACAAGCCCTCACCTGCCTTCGGAAGGTGACCGGTCTGGGTAAGAAAGGCCTGCTTGCTTCCCTCCCCTAGGCCTCTGTTCCTGCCTGTGCTCCCAGGCCTGGCCGGTTCCCTGGGAGGTGGAACTTCTGCCTATGTAGGCCTTGGGATGGGAAGGGTGTGCTTCAGGGTTTTGGGGGGCAGCTTTGGTGTGGTTGTTTAGAAAGCATGCTGGGCCTCGGCCCTGAGGGAACCCTCTCAGAGTCCCCAGGGCCTTGGAGCCCAGTTGGTCTAGCCACACTGACCTAGGAAGCTTCAGCCATGGTTAGGAACCCCTAGTTGGTTTTCAGGACAGGCCCTGTATGACGCACCTCCAACACATACAGGAAGGCATCTGTGTTGCTCCAACCCCTCCACCAGCTTCCTGCATTCCAGCTTCCCTCTTGCTCCTGTCTTCACTAGGCTAGCAGCTTCGGCTCTCTGTTCACAAAGCCTCTCTGGTATCAGTGTGGCCTGAGCCCAGCATAGTTAAAGAAACTGTGCAGCTTCTTCTCTGGGAGTGTGCCCAGGGTTGTCCCAGGCCATGCATAATCCTGCCATTACCAAAATCTCCTCAGGGATTATTCACAGGTATTTTATGTCTTCCCTTGGAAACAGTTTCCAACGCTTGACCTAAAGCTCCCACAACCACCCAGAGAAGGCACTGTAATGAGCCTAAGGAGTGGGAGCAGGCCTCATTTGGAAGATCTGAACTGCCTGCTTCTTCTCCCGCGTCTCTAGGCTGAAAAGGGAGGTGCCCAGCTCTATAGTCTTTTTTTTTTTTTTTTTTAAAGACAGAGTCTCAATGTGTAGCCCTGGCTGGCCTAGAACTCCCTGTGTAGATCAGGCTGGCCTCAAACTCAAAGAGATCTGTCTGCCTCTGCCTCCCGAGTGCTGCCATGCCCACCTAACTTATTTTATCCCCAGAAGGATAGGGCTTAAGTTCTTCATTTACAGCATCTGAGTGTGTGGTACTAGCCACATCTGGGGTCCTCTGTGCCAGGGCACAGCCCTAGGGAAGAGAACTTCCACAGCTTCCATTCTTGTTCACTCTGAGCTGTGAAACTCCTGCATCCCTGTGACAGACTGGGGGCTTCCCACATGACTTCTGCACTGGCCACCAGGGTGGGAAGCAGTCAGGGCCTCTTACTTGCACCCAGCAGGACCAAACAGAGCAAAGATGAGCCAAGGAGTCAGCCACTGCTTGGCTTCCCCGTGCCTCAGTTCCTCATCTGTACAAGGCAATAGCTGTTGATCTGACAGGATTGTTATAAGGGTCACTGAAGGTCAGGTGTGCTTTTCACTATTAGACCTGTGGAGGATGGGAAACGCTGCTGTTATTTTCCCTTGGGGTCTCTGATCTTTTCTCCTATGTAGCCTAGGCTGGCCTTGAGCTCACCCTCCTCCCAAGTCAGCTCCCTGAGTGCTGTGATAGGGACGTCTGCCACCAAGCCTGACTGAATCTTGGCTTTTGTTTTGTTTGTTCTGGTTTGTTTTGTTTTTGAGACAGGGCCTAACTCTATGAACAAGGTCTCTTGAGGCACACATCACTATACCCAGCTGATGTTTGAAGTTTGTGTTTTGTTTTGTTTTTTACTTCTTTTCCTTTTTGGTTTTTGAAACAGGGTTTCTTGTAGCCTAGACTGGCCTTGAACTTGCTATATAGTCAAGGATGGCCTTGAACTTCAAATCCTTCCACGTTTACCTCCCCAAATACTGTGATCACAGATGTGTGCCACTTGCCACCCCCACCCCAGCTAATGTCCTTAAAGCAGAATTTTCCCTTCCTCACAGACCACAGCATTTTTCTACAGGATCTGTCACTTCTTCCCTTTCTGAGGTCCCACTTTGGGGTGTATAGCCCAGCATTTTCTCAGTACAGTGGTATCTCAACACACCAGCTCCTGAATAACAACAGAGACCTTTTCTTATTTATGAAAGCTTAGGCCTTACCTTAGCATAGGCTATTTCCCAACTAGCTGGTATAACTTAACTTAATATCCCACTTATTGTAGTCCACATCTGCCTCATGGCCTGTTATCTCTCATTTAGTCCCCATATGTCTGACTTCCTCCATGTCTGGCTGGCAAATCTTCCACACCTCTCATTCTTTCCACAATTCCTGTGTCTGCCTGGAAGTCCCTCCTTTTCTCTCCTGCCTACTTGTAGGCTGTCAGCTCTTTATTAAAGCAATCAGAAGGTGAGGGAAGTATGTTTACAAAACACTGAGACAGGTGATCCTTCATAAGAATAACAATACCAAAGTCTGGACAGTACTCAGCTCTCTGCTGGTACAGAAATCAGCATTTGACATACAGCGACAGCCTTTACACAGTGCAGAAAAGATTGTCTCAACATCCCCCCTTTAGTCTAATAAAAAAACCCTTTCTCTAACATCAATAAACTATAAGCAATAAAAACAATACTTCCTCCAAGGTAGCCAAGTACATATGGACTAGACATTATGAATGTAATTTTTACCTGATAATTTTTATAATTGTATCTTGGTGAGTTCAAAGTTCTGTACCTAAATCCTTTTTCTATCATAATTTGTACTTATCAACATAAAAATATCTTCTTAAACCTCAAACGTTTTCTTAAATCCTAAACAACTTAGCTTATATGTGAGACTATAACTATCTAATCTTCAACCCCATCAGAGACCTGAGAAGGATAAGTATTACCCGAGTAAACAGGAAGTGCAGAGGAAGCAGCTTCCAAAACTATAAAAATGGCAGAGAATATTGGTTGCCTGGATAGTCACCCAAGATTTCTCTGTAACGTTGGGTTATTTCTCTTCAGCCTACAGGCCCAGAATATTTGACAGATTTATTTGTGAAGCAGGAATTTTGAAGGACTGGCCTGCCTTGTCTAGGCAAAGATAGACTGTCAACTTCCCAGTGTCCTGCTTGTCAGCAGTTGAGATAAGGGCAGTTTTCTGCCCTGTGGCTAGCTTTGCCACATTTGAAGCAAACTCCATCTTTGATGTTCATCATCTTCTGAGGAGAATTGGGGTGTTGCCAGGAACTGATGTGTTTCACTGTCATAAAAGGCCTTATGTTATTTTTTTAATTTAATACAATATTCTGTAGATCTCTGAAGTGTTGGGGATGTTTTTTTTGCGCTATATATTCAAATGCTGATTTCTGTACCCAGAGATCTGGTGACAGTCCAGACATTGACATTTTCATGATTATTGAAGCATCTCCAATCTTAATATTGTGTAAAAGTAGTATTGTAAAGAGCTGAATAGCCTATCGCTGGGCAGGAAAGTTAAGACAGGACTTGAGATCCAAGTGAGGGGTTCCCAAGCAGAGAGGGAGAGAGAGAGGAGAGAAGGTTGCCCTGAGAGATGTTGTCTCCATGAGGAGACATAGGGAAGGAGCAGCCAGGGTAAGACTAAAAGGCCAGGTAGTGGGGCTGGGGAGTAGGCCAGGCCAGCAGAGTTGGGGTAGAATAGATGAGCATCTGCCCAGCCATAGTGCTTGAAGCTTATTAATAAATGTAATAGATCTCATGTCATTATTTGGGAGCTAGAATAGGTAATAGAAAAAAAACAATAACACTGAAGTGTTTAAAGACCATCTATCTATCTAAAGTATATATGAATAGGCAAACATTGCTTGTTTCCAGCTATTTACTATCTGCTTAACTTTGAAAACATTTACAGAAGGCTAAATAAATCTTATTTCTGTAATAAACAAAACTAGTACCTAACAAGACTACAAGTTTGATTGTTAAAGGTAACTACTAACCTGCATTTCTTAATTATCCTAAACAGTTTTTAATAGTAGCTTTCAAAAGGACTAGAACTTTACATTCTGTTTTTAAATGAGTTGCACAGGTACACTGCCTTACACAAGAGTTGAAACATATACACAGTATGTTGTTAACAAAGATAACCTTAAATTTGTATCAGTATACAAAAGTCTATACCAGTGTAAAATATTTGAGATTAATACTTGCTTTGTAGTCTAAAAGTAGATTCAATAATCTACTTTTCCTTCTATTCCTATATCCTCCCCCTTTTTCTCCATCTCTTCTCCCCTTTTTTCTCCTTAACACTAGATAGGAGTGAAAAAAGGACAGAGAGATGAGAGAAAAAGAGAGAAAGAAATCCTGAATCTAACCTCCTTTACTTTGTTTCCTCTGTGACCAAGACCATTGACAACTTGCAACCAACCCTTCTAAACAACAATGAACAAACATCACTCATCGAATGACAAACAAAAAACAAACCACCCACCCCAGCTCTCAGGAGTGAAAGTGTTGTTCTCTTAAGATTGCTTCCTGCTGTGTGGGGGCAACAGCATCTTTTGGGAACAGCCCTAAGAAAGTTGAGATATTGGATGAGTCCTGAGAGAGCTAGCTGTAACATTTGCTGTTCAGTCTGTGTGTGATGGGAAAGTACAGGACTTAACTGAAGTTAAGTCTTTGAGGATAGTCTTTGAGGCTGGACCATCTTAGCGAGCTGCTTTGAAGTTGTCCTCTATGCAGACAGCAACTAAGGCAGTCTGCGAGGCTGGATCACCTGGGCTACTTGTCTTGTCTTCATTGGTGTCTGGTCCTTTCGTTCTGTAAACATACAAACCTTTAAAGGTAATGTATATACATTTCTTCATTAACACATATATGGAATGTGCAGTGTGCATAGATCAGCTGAAGATGATTCTCTGCTCTAAGCAGGTGAAAGGCATCAAACTTTTAAGTCTGGACTGTATAACCAAACTGTACTACAAATCTCCATCCATGCCATATGAAAGGACAGCATGATAGGTCCTGAAGACTCTGTAGCCAACAAGGTTTATTGGCTACACAGAGACATTCATGTCTCAGCCAGGCTCAGAGCTGTTCCCATATAGAGAGATCAGCATTGATGTCACCTGTTTTGTTGTTGTTCTTGGTTTTTTCCTTCATGTCTGCAGTCAAGATTTTCAGGAGGTCTCCCCTGATCAAATCCAATTTTTATTAATTTTTTTGTGAGAGCTGAGCCTGACACCCTTCCCAACTCTGTGTCGCATTCTGCATGTTCCATTTCACCTGCAGGCACCAGCAGTTGCTTGCCTGTGGGGCCCATGCACTGAGGCTCTGGCTCCCCGCTCCCCACCTGCTGCTTGCAGGCACCACTCAAGTGCCTGGCAGCTGGCCTTGTTGGTCAGCAGGACCTCTCAGAGGAGCCGCACCTCAACACTTGGCCTCTCCACAATTTCCCGCTCCTGCTGTTCATGGCTTGCACTGTTGCTAGGAAATAGCCTTCCCAGCTGCTTCCATGGCTTCCGTGCCTAATGCCTGAATCTGCCTAAGTTTGGATTTCTAGCTACCATGGACACCATTTATCACCGAACTGTCTTGACTCATAAGCTTCCAAATAATGACACAGACTTTTTATTATTTATGAAAGCTTAGGCTATATTCCAAATAGCTCACAGAACTTAATTAACCCATTTGTTCTATCCTTGTCTACCACATGGCCTGTTACCTCTCATTCAGTCCCCATATGTCCAACTTCCTCCATGTCTGACTGGCAAATCTCCCACACCTATCTCCCCACAGTTTCTGTCTCTGCCCAGAAGTCCCTCCTTTCCTCACCTGCCTAGCTGTAGGCTGTGAACTCTTTATTAAACCAGTCATAAGGTGAGGGAAGTGTGTTTACAGAACACTGAGACAGGTGATGCTTCATAAGAATGAGAATACCAAAATCTGGACAGTACTCAGCTCTCTGCTGGTACAGAAATCAGCATTTGAAGAGTACAAAGACAACCTTCACACAGGGCACAAAAAGATTGTCCCAGCACAATGGAGAGTGTGACATCAGTGCTCATAGCCTTGTGTTAACTGAGTACCATGAAAGGTGCTATTGGGTGCCCAGGGTGCAGCTGGGAGCAGAGCCTGCTGCTGCTGAGCAATGGCGTCATCTCAGTCAAGGTGTCATGCTCTCGGAGAGTAGTGACACCCTTGAGTCCCTCATATTTCTGATTGGCTCCTTGGTCCATAGGAGGAGAGCACAAAGAAGACTCTGGTTGGAGTTCGGCAGATGGACAACGAGAAAGTAGTTCAGGGCTGTCAGTGGACATGCTCTCCCCACTGGGAAGAGTGGGTGCCAGCACACAGGGCCCTCGCTCCATCTCTGTGTCTACCCTGCCTGCCTCAGACTCTCCAGTCCCTGGCCTCAGTGAGGGCCTCTCGGACACCTGTATCCCCTTGCACACCAGTGGCTGGCTGACCCCCCGAACCCTGCATAGCTTCATCACGCCCCCCACCACACCCCAGCTACGGCGGCACGCCAAGCTGAAGCCACCCAGGACACCCCCACCACCAAGCCGCAAGGTCTTCCAGCTGCTGCCCAGCTTCCCCACACTCACGCGCAGCAAGTCCCACGAGTCCCAGCTGGGAAACCGAATTGATGAAGTCACTCCAGTAAGGTGAGTTTTCCCTGTGGCTTCCTCTTAGGCACATACAAAAGACGGATAAAGTCAACACTCATAGAAGTATGGAGAAGAAATAGGTATCCATCCCTCTGATGTATCTGGACTGAAACCCAACAGATCTCTCTCTGTACATACA
This sequence comes from Lophiomys imhausi, assembly GCA_907164525.1. Classification (NCBI taxonomy): domain Eukaryota; kingdom Metazoa; phylum Chordata; class Mammalia; order Rodentia; family Muridae; genus Lophiomys; species Lophiomys imhausi. The sequence goes on from CAJQZJ010001558.1 coordinate 17,222,129, forward strand.
CACATACATAAAATGATGCCATGCATCAGTCAGGATAGGCTAGACTGGGCCACAGTAACAATCAGGCCCTGCATCTCCAATGTTTAAAATGCCGAAGACTTGATTCTCATAGGCTAGCAGAGCAGCCCCTGTCCGGAACATTATTGGTCACTGGCAGACCAAAGAGTGAATTTGAGATGTTAGGCTATTAAATAGAGTCAGTTCTCTGTGTTCATGGGTTATTCCTGAGGATCCAACCATTGAAGGTACTGGGAAAGAGCTGGGGATGTGGTTTCATGATAGAACACTCATCGTCTCTAACATACAAAAAGAAAAAATTTAGGGGGAGGGGGGAAACGTTCCCCAAAATTACCTGTTACTGTGCTGAACGTGCAGTGTTTTCCCTTATCTTTATTTCTTAACCAATATAACAACTGTTTAAATAGCATTTACACATGGTCCAAAGGCCATAATAAGTGTGAATTTCTCCCCACCCCCACTACCAATATCCATACATCGAAACAACCTAACTTAAAAACGTGTTCATGGCGTGCAGTTGTATAACTTGTTAGCATGTCCCTTCTTGTGGGCATTTAGATTATTGTCAATTTTGCTATTTTCTTTTTCTTGTTTCCCTGAGGGTTCAAGGGCACCTGACTCTTCTCTTTGGTATGGCACTCCTTTTCCTGAGGGCTCCTAGGGCCTTAGTGTCCCTCTTGCTTTTCTGTTTGTGTGAAGCCTGTCCTGGGTCTGTTATGTGTCAGACCCTGGATGGCTGAGCTGGCTTTGCATTATGGGGCATGGCATAGAAGCCCAGAAAATCCTTGTGCTGCCCTCGCTATCCCGCTGTGCCACCCAGCCCAGGTGCCCCCACAGTGGCCTGCAGCGATGCCTTGGTTCTCATTTTCTCCTGAGATGAGCAGCAGGCTTTGTCTCGGCCCCATATTCAAGAAGGGGGCAGATCCTCAAGCCAGTAGAACTGCTGGCTTCAGACCTTGGGGTTCTGAGTCATCCATTGCCCCCAAACCCAGCCACCTGATTCAGCCCTGACAGGGACTTCCTGGTGAACTGGAAGGGCAACAGAAAGTCCTTATGCCCCCTAGCTCCTGCCACCTTTGAGAGAGTGGAGTTCCAGCAGAGAAGGCAGGCTTGCTCAGAGCATGTCCCTGTTTGACCCCTCCTGGAATCCACCTTTCAGCTCTGCATGGCTGATTCCCTGCTCTCCACCCAGGTCCCTGCCTCTCTAACACACTAACCCATCCCCTTCTTCCTGAACATTGGGCACCCACCCTCATAGATCACGTGACCTGGGAAGACCCTCTTTTCCTCTGTGGTAAATCTGCTATGCTGGGTGGCTAGCAAGGCTTGCCCAGGGCCAGGTCTCTGTCCCTCGTCCCAGCCCTTGGCCTGCTTTATTACCAGGTAGCTTTCCAAGCACAGTCTAGGCCAATATGGTGACATAACCTCTGCTCTTCTTTTTGTCTCTCCAGGGTTGGTAAGAACAATTCATTTTCATCCCTTCTGCCACCGGGAGTCATGTTCGAGTTGCTGTCCCTGTCCAGGGTGGATTTCTCTGACCCCACTTAGCCCCGTTGGCTGTTCTATAGTCCAGAAGCAGAAATGCTGATAACCACTTCGGGAAGTAGCTCTGAGGTTGCTGGCCTTTAAAATGGCAAGCTGGCCTTAGCCCAGCCCATGGGAAGTAAAGACTTTGAAAGTATCTTCGTTCACATGAGCCCCTTGCCAAGCCTGTCTCCACCTTGCCATCGCTGGAGTGACTGACTCCTGTGCTTATTCCTGCCTTCCGAGCTATCTCAGAAGCTGTGCCCTGGGTGGGACATGTCATCCACCTAGAGCGCTGCTGATGTCTCAGGACTCCCCTCTCCAGGAGACAAAAATTCCCAGAGGCAGTTCCAAATCTGAGGGTGCAAGTCCGTGAAGAGAAGGAGGAGGCCCAGGCAACCCTAGACTCCCCCTTTGATCCCCCCATCTCCCACTGGGATCAGGACCTCACACATACTCACAAACTGTGGGGTCTCCTGACTCCCAGAAGAGAGATCGACTGGGCTTCCTGAGTCTGCTTTGGGTGGTCTGGGTGTCCCGGGAATGTCTGGGGTTTTCTCAGGGAAATAGTGATTTGTTTTTCTACTAACTAGATGATAACAGTGGCTAGGGTAAGGCCTGAGGAGACAGGGCAGGCAGGGCTTGGCAGGCAGTGACAGTCCTACGGGGGGGGCTGCTGCATTGTCCCAGGAAGACATGGGTGAAGAGGATGGATTTCCCCATTTCTCTCTCTAGGGCCCTTACCAAAGCCTGCATCTCTGACCCTAGGATATCTCTGACTGACTCTACTCACTCTCCAGTGGCTGTGGTGGTGTAGGGGCCACAGCAGCGAGGCTGTGGGGTTCTCAGGACCAGTATTGCATCTGGACCCAGAACAGTGCCACCTGGCACAAATGGTTGCATACTTGTGGCCAACATGACGAATCAGAGGTCAGGCTCCGAGCTTGATGACTGGCCTCCCACTTTCCTTCTGTTTTTCTGTAGCTGGCTGCTCACCTCTTAGAGTACCGTGTTTTGACGGCCTTGGCTGCAGACTGGAGTAGGGTGGTCCTAGGAGGAAGCTGAGGGACAACAGCCTCATGGGGAAATGTGCCGGAGAGCTGCCAGCAATAGGGTTGTGGGTTCTGAGTCATCAGGAAGGTGGCAGAGGACTTTTTGCCACGATCACAATTCGTGTGTATTGACTCAAGGGACATTTGTCACCTGAGCACTGTGCTCCTGATTTTTCTGGGTTATAGAACCCCTTGATACATTGGATAAAAGTCCAGACCCTGTCTATTAAGCAAAAGCCTGCAGTAGTCTACTGATCAGCCCTGAGGAGTCCTGGGTCCCTCAATCTTTTCTTTGGGCTCAGAAAATGGGGCACAAGTCAGTCATTTAGGCTATGGGTGATGGACGGTGTCTAGTTGCTATTCCCCTGCAAAGCCAGCCTTGCCATAAACACTGGGATGCCTGGTCTTAGAGGAACCCATGTCAGGAGAGGGGGCTCCCAGGGACCTGCATAAGGTAAGCAGAAGGGACCCTCCAAGCCTATGGTCCTCTTTAGCAGAGAAAGAGGGGCAAAGACATCCCCAAAGGCTCAAAGGATAGCCCAGAAGAGCCACACCTTCTCCTTGTTCTTCCTGCCTAGATCAGCAAGGACTACCCCCAAACTGCTGCTGGCTAGAAGGGTACAGCTGGAGTTGCAGGGCTGAGCAGCCCTGTGCACTCCACAGAGGTCAAGTTCCTACCTGTTTAATCAGAGTTAGCCAGAACTGAGTCCTAAAGGTGAATGCCCATGAAAAGGGGGCAAGAGGCTGGTGTGCATATGAGCTTCTCTCAACTTTTCACTCCCACTGCCTCTCACCACAGCAGACAAGTGTGCTAGCTGCAGAGCTGGGCAGTAACACATGCTAGAGATCAACCCAGTGTGAGGGTGACCACCCATTCTCCTTGTCTAGCTGGGTCTGGCCCACCTCTGTTCAATGGATGTTGGTTGGGTGAAGCCTTTTTGGGCTGTGCAACACCGCATCGTGCCCCATCTAAGCCTGGCATGACCAGCTCCACAGAGCCTCCCCAGTTCACCCAACCTGGCTTCTTTCCCCACAGACCTCCCTCATGGATCCCCACAGCTGGTACGAAGGGATATCGGGCTCTCAGTGACACACAGGTAGGTTCAGGTGTGGGCCAGTACAGAGCTGACCTGGGATCCAACGGGGCACTGTTGAGTCTGTTTTGGTTGCCCTTGCCTCTGGCCCATCCGTTTGTCTTGTAACAAGGCTTGCACCCACCTTGAGCTCTTGACTCATTTAACCAGACACCTTTTGGGCTTTTGGGCCCCTCCTTGAGTCTTGTTCTCATTCTGCCGAGGGAAAACACTCTCCTCTTCCAGGTTCAAGAAGAATAGAACCACAGAATGGGAAGAAGCCACAAGCTTCTTCCACATTTACCTCTACATTATTCAGGTCCTAAGGCTGTCATGGTCCTCTGTGCAGTGTGTTGAAAATCCATGTTCCCAAACTCCACCCATATGCTGCTCCACCTGGCCATCAGGACTTATCTTTTTTTTTTTAATTAATTAATTTATTTATTATGGTTTTGTTTGTTTGTTTTTGTTTTTGTTTTTTCAAGACAGGGTTTCTCTGTGTAGTCCTGCCTGTCCTAGACTCACTTTGTAGACCAGGCTGGCCTTGAACTCACAGAGATCCACCTGCCTCTGCCTCCCTAGTGCTGGGATTAAAGGTGTGTGCCACCACACCTGGCTTCTATATTTTATTTATTTATTTATTTATTGGTTTCTCGAGACAGGGTTTCTCTGTATATCTCTGGCTGTCCTGGACTCACTTTGTAGACCAGGCTGGCCTCAAACTCATAGAGATCTACCTGCCTCTGCCTCCCAAGTGCTGGGATTAAAGGCGTGCACCACCACCGCCCAGCTTATTTTATTTTTTGACATAGGATTTCACTACGTAGTCCTTGCTGGCCTGGACTCACTTTATAGACCAGGCTGGCCTCAGACTCACAGAGATCCTCCTGCCTCTGCCTCCCGAGTGTTGGGATTAAGGGTTTGTGCTGCCATATCTGGCAACAATCCGGATTTTAACAATCCCAAAGTTTGATGTTTGTACGAATAGAAGAGGACCACTGGAGTCGTGTGACGAGGGCCATCAGAAGTCTGGCCTCAATGCTCTTGAGACTGGATTGTGCTGGCCATGGAGTTCTGGAAGGCTTGCAGGACAGTGCCTTGGGTTCCCGGGGTTCTGGTTGTCCCTGCTGAAGTCTGTTGTAATCACAACAGGGAACACTGTCAGGCACTCAAAGGCATTGCAGCTTGCCAGAGCCTCTGGTTTCCATGGAAACCGGAGGCTATTTTCCAGCTGTGCTGATGCTGGCCTCAAGTTTTCACCCAAGGGAGAGTTCTAGCTCCTGAGGGTTGAACAGTGCATCTGAGGTCACTGTCGCAGGGGCAGAGCCTGAGCCCTGGTGTACAAGACCTCTGCTTGGAGGCTTGTTCGTGCCAGAATCCCCCAGCCTCTCTCAGGGAAGAGGATCTGGGCACACACAGCTAGGAGAGGCCACCACCCACCTCTCTGAGTTAATTTTCAAGGTTCCTGGTTCCACCTAACTCTTGGAGGAGGATCCTCAAGTCAGCTGATGTTTGTGGGTGTGTTACAGACTCCATAAACACTGTCACCGGTCATTCTGCTGTCACTGTGATGTCTTTTCAATAACTACATTCCTCTGAAAATGAAAGGGCTCTCTGCACTTCCCTGGGCTGGCTTTGTGCTTTCTTGCTGGAGGATATCACTCCCCTTAGATCCCATTTCTCCTTCCAGTCTAGCTTCTGGTTTGTTTTTATTTTGGTAGATTTTGGACTGAAAATACATATGCTCAAAACTCAAGAGGTTTTAAAGGGTAGACAGAAAAGTTCCTCTCCCTTTTGTCCCTGGCTTCTCAGTGAGCCTGCAGACTGATCATGTAGCCATCTAGGGGTGATTTATACAGGCAAGTGTGTATGTATGTTCTATTTCCACAAAACTGCACATATTACAACTTCATGCTCTGCTTTTCCCCCCACTCCTTAAACCCATGTGATCTACAAAGAGTAAAACACACATTTGAGTTTCTAGCTCTCCCCTGTGTCTGCAGATGAAGGTAAAGAACATTCCAGCACCTCTAGAGTCATCTCTGGCTCTTCCCGGTGGATCATGCTGCCACTTGCCATGAGTCTGTCATCACAGCTGGGCTTTTCCTGTGTTTGACCTTCATAGCAATGGATTAGTGTCCTATTAGACTTAAGTTTGTCACCTTGTAGTGAGATTTGGAAGTTGCTGTGTGCACGCATGTGCATTTGTGTGTGTGTGTGTGTAAGAAGCTCCCATCTTCTAGCTGCCTGTGCTCCTCAGTTTGGAGGGATGGTGGTCACCTGCTGGTACATGTGGCTTTTCCAGCCTTACTGTGGAATATGGCTGTAGCAGCGCTGCTGTGTCCATCTGTCACATGACACCTCCTCCTGAGGACTAACATGCACAGAACTTCCGGGGTTCTGGGATCATCAGCCCCAGTCTCCCTTTACCTGGGACCTGACCAGAGGCCAGGCTCCAATGTCCACGCGCATCCCTACTTCCTGCAGGTTCTCCACGAAGTCCTGGTTGTCGCAGGTCTGCAGCGTGTGCCAGAAGAGCATGATGTTCGGAGTGAAGTGCAAGCAGTGCAGGTGATGGGCAAAGGCGGGGCAGACGCTTGTCCCTGGTAGCAGCCCTGTCATCTCATTCTCAGCCTCCCGGTGTCACATCACAGTTGAAGGACTTCTAACTGTTCACAGTGCTGCCACTGGGCACACCAGGTGCTCGGGACTCCTTAGGAAGTGAAGTGAGGCACTTTTGGAAGAAAGGAATGTCTGAAGTAGGTCTTGAACAAGGACGAGAAGCTCCGTTAGAAACTTCTCTATGCAGGATTCTAAAAAAAAAAGAATCCAAAGGCAAGGGAGAAAGTGAAGATTTCTCTGGGATCTAGAACGAGTTCTGAAGTTGAGAGATAGGCACCTGACAGGCGGCAGCAGAAGCGGAGGTGCCTTATGACTGGACAGAGTGGGGGGAGATGGAGGTTTTATACCAACCCAGCTTTGTTGTGTCACAGCATATGGTTCCCAGTAGGAAGAGTAGGGTCGACAGTCTGTCATCTGCTATCTGGTTGCCCACACACCTTCCAGAGGGTGCCCTGGAGTCTCAGTTCCCCACTCTCCTTGCCCTAATGTTACTGTCTGATGTGGGCCAAGGCACTTGACCTTTCTGGCCTGCCTGTTTGCCATTCAGGCATCTGGGAAATTGGTCTGCTCAGATTATCTGAGCCGCCATGAATGACAGACTGTGGACTGTCTGTTATGAGGGTTGAGGCAACAGGGTCTCGTGCAGGTCAGCCTGGTGGACTGTATCCTGATGACTGTCCCTGGCCCTGAAGAGCTCTTGGTTCATTTGGCTATAAATGAGATCCTCAGCTCCGTTCCGGGTGTGGCCAGCACATGGTGGCCCTCACACTGTTTTACACTGCAGTGGTAGAACAGCTCCACAGCCCATTTTGTTAGCAGGAACATTAGACCTATGAGACAGGCTGGCTAGGTCCAAAAGAGAACCCAGCTCTTTCTACTCCTGGCTGGGTGCTGCCTATCAGACTGTGGTCAGTGCCTGAACAAGGACACCTTTGGGGACCCTAGGGTTCTTCCTTAGTGATCCTGATGTCCTCTCTGGAATATTTCTTTAAGGTCAGATTTGCCCCGAGCTTTCTAAAGTGGAGAAAATCCCCCCTTTCAAAATGAAGGGCAGGTTTGTGGAAACAAGAAAACAGTGGCTACAGCATGCAAGGTGCCCCACACCATGGTGTTAACACTTGTTGAGTGGATCTGAGGCTGTAGCAGGATCATCTAGGCAATATTGGGGTGCCCCTTGGGGTACTGACTCTGGCTCCTTTGCAGGTTGAAATGTCACAACAAGTGTACAAAGGAAGCCCCCGCCTGCAGGATATCCTTCCTCCCATGTGAGTATCAGCTCTCCCCTTTTCCCACTTCCAGGACCTAGGGTACATCTTGTGGCATCTGTTCCTAATGGATTCTCTCCTTTCCAAACAGTAGCCAGGCTTCGGAGAACAGAGTCTGTCCCTTCGGACATCAACAATCCAGTGGACAGAGCAGCAGAGCCCCATTTTGGAACCCTTCCCAAGGCCATAACAAAGAAGGTAAGCTGGTGGTACCCTGCGGTCTGCCCTTGTGTCATGTCCAGCCCTGGATTCCCTTCCACAAAGCACCCCCTCATCAAACTCAGAGGGGAAGCAATCCGAGATCTTTGCACAGGCAGTATTGGGGTGCTCCAGGAATCCTGGCTTAACCACATAGCAGGTGTGGTTCTGTCTGTGTTAGAAATGTATGCCCTGTTAGAAATGTGATTCTCATGCCCTGCTACCCCCATATGTGAGCCAGCATTTCCTGAGCATCTACTTTGTGCCTAGAACCTAGAAGGTCTGAGGAGCACACACATGTTCCATGTGACAGATGCAGAAACTGAGTCCCAGGCTCCCCAGAGCCCATTCCTCACGATGTCCCTCACTGTGCCCTCACATAATGGAAGAGCGCAGCAAGCTCCCCCCCCCCCCCCCGGGCCTCTTTGATACAGACAGTGGCCCTGTCTGTGAAGACCCCACCCTGATGGTCTGAACAGCCCCCAGACCTTGAATGAGTGACTAGACTTCTCTGAGCCTCACTGACGGATGGTGTGGAACAGGGATGACAGTGCACAGGGCCCTGGGGTGGGGCCGCTGTGCTGAGGGGTGGGTGTATCTGTCCTGTTTCTAACAGCCACCTTTAGCTATTAGAGAGAAACGAGACAGATACACCCACCTTTAGCCACCTTCCCCTCCCTTACCCATTTCCTTTGGCACAGAGGCCCAGGCAGTGCTGTCCCTTCTCACACATCCCTCATGTCCACATTGTCTCCTGGCACTTGCTAGACAGTTGGAAGCATCTGCGTGGGTAACTGAGTGGACGGGCAGCCTGTAGCGTAGCCGTTGCTGCCCAGTGTGTGGGTAGCACCGCAGCTCATGTGAGAAGTGTGTTCACTCAGCACAGAGAGGCTCAGCCTGCTCTTGTGGTCCATGTTCTCCTACTCCTGCTCATCCCTGTTCCAGCTTATAGGGACTGGAGGGGCCAGGTAGGCCTGGAGCCTTGGGGTGGGAACAGAAAGAATGAGGGTGCTGTTTAGTTGGTGCCACATCGGGGCAGCCATCCTGGCCAGTAAGGCCAATGTAAGCTCTGTGAGATTTGGAACATACTTCATACCCCAGCCTTCAGGTCTTGAGAGAGAAACTTGTTCTTCATGACACTAACTGGTTTGACCCTGTGTTGTCTAAGGAGTTTCTTTCTGCCCTGGGAAATAAAGGTGTTGGACTAGGCCTGCGGTCCACCCAATCCAGAGTGTCCCTGGACCCCTCTTGGGCCTTTTGGCCTTTCGGCCTGGTTAAGTCTCAAAGCAGGATCCCAGGCACTGTTTAGTCCGAGATAGCAGGCCTATAAAAGATTTGAACAAGCATTAGACACCTGCTGTGTACTGCATACTTGGCCTTCATTTTACTGCAAATGCACACGGTAACCCTGTGGCATAGGTGATGACTAACTAGTGTCTGCTGTGTGGCTAAGGAAACGGAAGCTCAGAGAGGCCAAGGAAGCTGTCCAGGGTCACCCAGCTAAGAAGTGGTCGAACCCTGGTGGGAGCCCAGTCAGCCTGCATCAGCCATGGTTGAATTGCCTGAAGCTGCAGGCAGAAGTGGTGAACCTGAGCCTCTCCCCAGCCCCTACCACACTGACCTCCTTTGCAGGCTGTACCCTCTGACCCTGGGGTCCCCGGGACCATCCTGACTTGCTCCTGCATCTACCTGGTTTTGTCCTCATATATACAGCCAAGACTCATAATTACCGATCAGAATCCAATGGGTTATAACTCTCATCACCATAAGTAGAAAAGCCTTGTGTGTGGTTTTTTTTTCTTTTTTTGGTTTTTCGAGACAGTTTCTCTGGCTGTCCTGGAACTCTGTAGATCAGGCTGGCCTTGAACTCACAGAGATCCACCTGCCTCTGCCTTCTGAGTGCTGGGATTAAAGGCGTGTGCCACCACGCCTGGCAAAAAGCCATGTTTTTCCATCATCATCATCATTAGAAAAACAACTTTCTATTAGGTAAAAGGTAACTGATAAGACGTCAGTGGGGCTGGGGTGATGTCTCAGTTCATAAAGCAATTGCTTACAAAAGTGTGGGGACCTGGATTCTGATGCCCAGCACCCACATACAAAGCCAGGCATGAGAGCCGTAATGCTTAGCACCTTTAATCCCAGCACCCAGGAGGCTAAGGCAGGCAGATCTCTGTGAGTTCATGGCCAGCCTGGTCTATGTAACAAGTCTCAAGCCAGCCAGGACTATAGGGAGACCCTATCTTTAAAAGAAGAAACAAAAAACAAAAGTGAAAGAAACAACAAGAAGCCGGATGTGCTGGTACACCTATGATCCCAAGTACCAAGCAAATGGAGGCAGGAGATCGTTGCTGGTCAGCCAGTCGGGACAGATCAGTGAGCACCGACTCAGTGAGGGTCCCTCAGAACACAAGGGAAAGCGTCTCGACCTCTGGCCTCCACACCCACCGAAGACACGTGTGTTCACACATGTGCACATGCACAGGACACTCAAATGTTAAAATCCAGAAGCCACTTCATTCTGACTAGAGACCATGCGTGCCCAAGGTGTTGGAGCTGCAGTGCTCCCCTTAAGAATGAGAGGAGAGGGGAGTGCTCCCTGCTCTGGCTGGGTATCCTCCCTGCTGTGGCCTAAGGCCCCCCAAAGTCATGTCTTTCCCTAGTCAGCAAGCCATCTGCTGACAAGCTCTGCCTAGCCTGATCTAATTTAGATGACCATATGTGCTTGCAAAGGAAATGCTGTGTGAACCAGGCCTGTCCCTGCAATAGGTTCCCGGACTCTCTCAGAAATTTCCTTCTAGCTCTAGATTTTTTTTTCCTTTTATTTTTTTATTTTTTATTTTATTTTTTTTTTGGTTTTTCGAGACAGGGTTTCTCTGAATATCTCTGGCTGTCCTGGACTCGCTTTGTAGACCAGGCTGGCCTCGAACTCACAAAGATCCGCCTGCCTCTGCCTCCCAAGTGCTGGGATTAAAGGCATGCGCCACCACCGCCCGGCTTTTTTTTTTCCTTTTAAAAAAAAAATTTTTTTTTTTTTTTTTTGAGACCAGGTCTCAAACTCACTTTGTAGCCAATGCTGACTTTAAACTTCTGCTCCAGCCAGGCATGGTAGTGCACGCCTTTAATCCCAGCACTCGGGAGGCAGAGGCAGGCAGATCACTGTGAGTTCGAGGCCAGCCTGGTCTACAAAGTGAGTCCAGGACAGCCAGGGCTGTTACACAGAGAAACCCTGTCTTGGGAAAAAAAACAAACAAACCCCTTCTGCTCCTGTACCCTTACCTCCTGCAGTTGCCCCATGCCCAGTTTATGTGGTATTGGAATGAACACCAGAGCTGGGCAGGGCCAGCACCACACCAGCTGAGCCACATCTCCAGTCCCCAGCTCTGGAATTCTTAGCCCTTCCAGGTGGCAGACAGCATTGGCCCAAAGCTGTTGCCTCTTCCAGAGTTCTGTGTGTTCTCTGAGAGCCCTTGCACGTTAGGGCAAGGTCAGAAAACCACAGACTTGGGCTGGAGAGATGGCTCAGCGGTTAAGAGCACTGGCTGCTCTTCCAGAGGTCATGAGTTCAATTCCCAGCAACCACATGGTGGCTCACAACCATCTATAATGAGATCTGGTGCCCTCTTCTGGCTGCAGATATACCTGCAGACAGAACACTGTATACATAATAAATAAATCTTTAAAAAAAAAAAAAAAGAAAACCACAGACTTGTTACAGTGCTTTGTTGTTGCTCTGCTTCCTGCAGAGGGCCTGGCACATAGCAGAAGCTGTATAAACAACGTTGCTCAGAGTATATGGATTCAATCCATTAAGAAACTGGGGGGGCTGGAGAGATGGCTCAGCGGTTAAGAGCACTGGCTGCTCTTCCAGAGGTCATGAGTTCAATTCCCAGCAACCACATGGTGGCTCACAACCATCCATAATGAAATCTGGCGCCCTCTTCTGGCCTGCAGATATACCTGCAGACAGAACACTGTATGCATAATAAATAAATCTTTAAAAAAAAAAAAAAAAAAGAAACTGGGTGCCCGGCTCAGAGCCAGGCAGGTTCTGGGGTGGGAGAGATGGTCGCCAGCAAACCAACTGAGGCTGTCTACAGCTGACAAAGTGTACGTTAAGGTGCCAAGGTGCAGAAATGCTGGGTGCTGTGGAGGGACGAATAGGAAATAAATGCAGGGTTCTGACGAGCTTCTGGGGAGAAATAGGAACTTCAGTAAGAAAGATGGGAAGGGACCTTTAGGGGAGGGTCTCTAAGTGTCCTTTCATCATATATTAGTCCCAGAAAATGTTGGGGCTTCAGAGTGGGACCCCAAAAGGATCTCCTGTCTTGACCTCCACCCATGGAGATGGGGGAGGGGAGAAAAGGAGGGCTCCAGCGGGTGGGCGGCTGCTGAGTTGAGCGTACAGCCCTGCCCATCCTGGCATCTCTGGTCTTGCAGGAACACCCTCCAGCCATGAACCTGGACTCCAGCAGCAACCCATCCTCCACCACGTCCTCTACACCCTCATCACCGGCACCCTTCCTGACCTCGTCTAACCCCTCCAGTGCCACCACGCCCCCAAACCCCTCACCTGGCCAGCGGGACAGCAGGTTCAGCTTCCCAGGTACCATGCCGCTGGGCTTTTCTGGGTCCTTAGGGATGCCCTCAGACCCTCTCCCCATCGGCCCTGAGAGCTGAGTCTGCACAACACCTGTTGAGTGTGGGATTGATGCTGCCCTGCCCTTCATACAGATGAGGATGCTGGGGTTAAGGAAGTACAGCCCTGTGTCGTACAGTGGCAGAGTCAGGGCCAAGCCTGTCTACCTTACACAGAGGTAGTGTTAGTGAGTCACTTGGTGTGACCTAGGCTGCTGGCCTGTGCATGTAGCTTCCACCCATCATCCTCTAATGATGGGTGCTGTCTAAATTGAGGGTGATATGACACGCACAGTAGGAAACATGAAACCTACCTCAGAAGAGCATTGGGCCTTTTTGAGTATCCAGTTTTGTGTTTGGGGCTGGCTACTCAAAAAAGACCACACATTCCTTTCTTTATGTGCTACCCAGAGACCAAGGGGAATTAGAATAAGGTGGTCTCCACAGAATGGGAGAAGACACTGAGTCTTGGGGCAACTCTGGAGGAGCAGAGCTGAGCCAAGCTGCCCTCAGATGCTGTGTACAGACCCGGGTGTCCTGGAACCACAGGAGGAGGCGAGGGTTGCATCCTGTCTTCCCCTCGGTTCCAGTCAGCTACACTGGGTTGCCCTGTCTCCAGGGAGTACAGCAAAGCCCACTCACCATGCCACTGGCCTTGGTGTCCTTGGCAAGGGATGTCAAGCGTCAGTTCTGGTTTGCAGTCATAGAGGAAAAAGTTGCAACGGTGGTGCTCCTGTTTGCTGTAACCCACAGAGTCCAGATCACTCGTCCCTGTCACTTGTCCCCAGAGTCCTAAGCCCAGAAAGACAGAATGCCACCACACCCCTCAACCCCTCACCCGTCTAGTGGAACCCACACTGACCCCATACGCAGCCAGCGGCTGGTCGAGCAGCCTCTTTGCCCACTGGCAACTTCGGGACTTCTCTTGGGGTGGCAAGGGGCCTAAGTGTAGGACTTCTGTTGCTTGTTCGTGTGCCTTACTCAATATGCACGGGGCTAGAGTGCTCTTAACAGTGAAGTCTGTGTCCTGCACACCAGCTGGCCCTGCGGTTGAGCCCCGGCCCCTGGATTAGCTTCCTTTCCGTTCTGTTCTGCCTTTACTCTCTGAGCAAGTCTTTTTTGCTAAGCCATCTAGTTTGTGTGTTTCTAAGAAGGGCCTGTTTGAAAAGACAAGGGACACAGAAAGCATTCTTTTTATGATATTAATCAGACACTGTCCACTTACGCAGATGACCAATGAGGGAGATGGGCCCCCATCGCCCCCTTCAGAGAAGCCTCATCCTCTCCATGATCCTAGTAGACTCACGAACAAATCCCTAGGGGAGGGGAATGGGCCCACAGGGAAGGACTTGACCCTCTCCTGCCCACCTACCTGTCCTGTGCTGTCCAGGAGCCTCCTAGGAAGGCCTGGGCAAGCTTATGTATTCTCCCACTTACAGGAAGGTGCGGGGAGTAGGGGGGGGGAGACGACTGCTTCTGCAGGCCCCAGAGACTTAGCATGGAGTAGAGCAGAGGTTAGACTCACCTGGAGTCCCAACTACTCACAAGGCTGAGGCAGGAGAATGGAGCCCATGTGTTTGAAACCAGCCCAGGCAAGATAGCAAGCATCTCAAAAACACAAAACAAGTGGCATATGGTGGTCCCCTGTCTGGAATCACAGCACTTGGCAGAATCCAGAGCTCAGGCAATGAGGTCAAGGTGCTTTGGGGTGGGGCTGGACTGACCGGAAAGGCCCTTCTGCACACACCGTTGAACATCGTCAAAGCCACTGATCTCCCTACTCTACTCTAGCCTATTGGCCCAACCTTTCCCGGGGCTGTGTGGCAAGGTAACCACTGTTGCCCCCATCTCTAGCGCACCCCTCCCCTCCTGGGCTCACCACACCCTAACTTGGGTCCTCTTTCCTGCATGGCTCCACCTTTTCTGACCAGATCCCCTGGGGCAGAGCCCCCTAAGCCAATAGCCCTGCCTACCTTCCAAACCCACGCACCCCTCCCCCTCGCTGCCTTTGCATCGTATGACTCACCTCCTCTTCTGTTTAAAGCTGCCTGTTTCATTCATCATAGACAGCAGTTTATCTTCCCAGGTGAGTCTTCTGCATGGGTCCACTAACCGCCCCTTGCTGTGACCCTCTGTCCATCCCACCTGGTGCCTTCTCCCCATGTGCTTGAGTCCACTGCAGCAGGGCAAGACAGCGAGAAAGCTCTGGAGGTGTGGGCCCTTAGTGGGTAGTAGGTTGAAAGATGGGACCCGGGAGTCCATCCTGTCCAGCCCCTTGCAGAGACTGCAGGGAAGTGGTTCAGGATCACACTGCTCGGAAGTGACAGAGGAGGAGAACTCAGAACTTGGGTTTGCAGATGGGAGGGGGCTACTTGCTGGTGACACGTGGGAAAGCCAATTCTGGAAAGTCCTGCAGACATTGTCATCATCTGTCACACAGTGCCACCTGCCGGTCATCGCCAGAGCTACCTCCTCGCTGCAGAAAACATGGATTATTCCCTTCTACCAAAACTATTTTGCGCACTGTAGCATTTGACCATACTCTTTCCCCTTTGGGCTATGTAAGATCTGTGCTTTTCAGGATGGAGAGATGACTCAGCCGTTAAAGAATAGGCTCACAATCAAAATATAAGATCAATGCTTTTCTCCTCCCGCTGGAAGTACCCAACACGGTGGGCTGATGTGCTTCAGACTATTCTAATCGACTTTTCTCTGATTTGCCAAGACTGGAAGCCCCAGTATTTTTTATATTTCCAGGCTTTTCTATCCCCCCAAGTCAGCTCCATTCAGGAATTGAGTTGGAGCATTTGGTAGCCCTTATCGCTGTAATTCTACTCAAGCGTGTTCGTAGGCTGCCAATGGCTTGGGGGATCTCCCCCTTTCGTGTGATTCCCCCACCTCCCAAGAGCGTTACAGTTACCAGATCTAGGATATGTACATTAGTGTCCTCCCAAAACTGGGGAACCACAGCATTTCTTCCTGAATTTCTTTCTGAGGGTGGCCTGCAGGTAAGGGTGGGGCTCCCTCCATGTACTAATTGTAACAGGGATACGTGGGAGGAGACTACACAATGTGCCCTCAACTTTCAAGGGCGAGTGTAAGGCTTCCCAGACATTTGCCCACACCCCAAATCCCTACACCTCATATGCGGCTTCTGGGGTAGCCTGAGCATGTGTGAATGTGCAGGTCTGGCAGTCTGGAAGGTCATATGGCGGTGGCTGGAGAGGCCGGAGCAGATGCTTCTGAGGCCCATGGATCCCCCAATATTGCCCAGGATGTGGGGCACATGTGTGCATGCCCTGTTAAGATGGCCCAAAGCTTCTGTTGGAATCTGGTTCCGCTGAGAAAACCATCCAGCGAAGGAGATTAACTGAGGGCTAAGGGGGAGGTCTTTGTCCAAGGCAGGAAAGAGGCTACTGACAGCTTGAGCTGCTTCCACTTCCTGATTCTCTTTGTTGAGAGAAGGGAGCACTGACCCCTTCCACCATGCTTCATGTAGCACATTGGTTCCACTTTTGGGGGTGGGGGAGGCATCTATTTCTGGTATCCTAGAGGTGGATCTTTGTGCTACAGCTAGACCACCTAGGGTCCAGTGGGTCAGCCTCAGCTGCCCAGCCTGGAGCCACCTGGTACACAGACTGAATTTCCTCTTCTTACTCAGAGCTGTGACGCCAGCCACCCAGCTGGGGGACCAGCAGCTACACCATAAGTGTTATCAAGTGCCACAGAGCTGCCAGCTCTGACAATAGCTAGGGCAAAGGTTGTCCTTACTTAAAAAAAAGAAAATGGCAGCCAGCCCTGCTTCCTACCAGAAGGACCCTCTGCAGAGATGGCAATATTAGCTTTTGGACTCATTCGTTGGGGTACAGGGCGGTGGCATTAATTGTTGGGGGAGGGTCCTCTCTGCACTCACCCAGGGCCTCTGCCTGGGGCAGCCTTGCTTTAGAGACTGGGTTTGTGTCAGGTTGCGAAGCACAAGCCAATCCTGGTGGAAGTGGCCTGAGGGGCAGTGGCAGCTCCGGAGAGGGGGTGTCCCTGGTGTGCTGGTTTTGAGGATGAAGGAATGCTCTCTCACACTGCGCTCATGTTCTGTTTCCTACAGACATTTCAGCGTGTCCTCAGGCAGCCCAGCTCTCCAACACAGCCGACAGTACACGGTATGAACCCTTCCCAGCCACTTCCCACCCGCCCCTAAACTTCTGACCCTCCAGTTCTGGGCCAGCCTTGAGGAGAACAGGGCTGATTCATCATCCTCTGAGCCTCCGGTTGATTTACCTCTGGTCAGTGCAGGGAGCACTGGGTATTATCCAGCGGCAGCAGACTTGTAGCCCAGGGGGGAGTGTAGGTGAACAGAGGACCTGCTAAACATAACTCCTGTCTCGGGATCCCCTCTCCATTATGTTTCCCTGAGCTCCTGATCCTTCAGTTCTCGGCCAGGGAAGTAGGTCTCTCAGAGGGTTAAGTTACACAAGTTCACAAGGCAAGGAGGTGATGGCCAGGTCTCAGAGGCAGGAGTGTGGTGGCCCCTGCACCACGTGCTGCAAGGGTCAGGGTGGTGACTGCCCACTCCTGTCCTCACCCGCTCCAGTCAGCCTCCTCCCCGTGTCCACAACATCCTCATTGCCTCATCCAGGGCCACCATGGCCTGGTCCAGGATCTCCTTGACAAAACCCATTTCACTCGTAGGCTCGACGACCAGCCCAAAACAGATGCTCTGGGTGTTCATGAAGCAGAGGTGAGTGGGGGTGACACGCATACGACCCAAGGTAGATGCCTCTCTCTCTCTCTCTCCTCTCTTCTTGGGGTGGGACCATGGGAGATGCTGAGCCTGTTGCAGGAGGTGTGACTAGATGTACCAGCAGGGAAGAATAATGTGAAGTGCAAGCTGCTAGCACACTGTTGCTAACTGAAAGATTCTCTTTATTCTCCTCTTAGGACAGGATAGCTTACTCCCAGACCACAGACCTGGGCCCTGGCCTGGGGGCTAATTCCATCAGCCTGGAATGGGGGTAGGCATCTCTGTGTCTCAGAGCTTGACAGGTGGTTCCGATCCGTGCCAGGGACCATTCTCTCCATCCTCTCCAGGCGCACGCCTGTGATCCCAGCCCCTGAGAAGGTGGAGGTAGGAGGATCAGAAGTTTAGAGGAGTCATCCTCAGCTACATAGCAAATTGGAGGCTAGCTGGGGCTACAGGAGACCTTGTCTAAAAAAGAAAGAAGCCACTGTCTTAACTTTCAGATGGAAATAGGAACTAAGCCTGGGTCTCTGCAGAGCAGAGTGGCTTAGAATGTTCTTGCTGCTGGGGGCAGAGAGCATAGGCATCAGAGGCTGTGTGTTCACAGGAGAGTTCCAGAAAGAGGTCAGGGTGCCAGACATCATGGTGCCTGGCCACACTCCAAAAAGAGAAGGCCTAGACTCACTCCCCTTTCCACCCAATTTCATCATCTTTCAGGCCGAGGAGCCTGAAGCTGGCAAGTCAGAGGCAGAAGATGATGAGGACGAGGTGGATGACCTCCCCAGCTCCCGCCGACCCTGGCGGGGCCCCATCTCTCGAAAAGCCAGCCAGACCAGCGTGTACCTGCAAGAGTGGGACATCCCCTTTGAGCAGGTGGAACTGGGCGAGCCCATTGGGCAGGGCCGATGGGGCCGGGTGCACCGAGGCCGATGGCATGGCGAGGTGGCCATTCGGCTGCTGGAAATGGACGGCCACAACCAGGACCACTTGAAGCTGTTCAAGAAAGAGGTGATGAACTACCGGCAGACCCGGCACGAAAACGTGGTGCTCTTCATGGGGGCCTGCATGAACCCACCCCATCTGGCCATTATCACCAGGTAAGCCACCCCACCTGGTCCCATGAGCCATTCAGTTTCCCTGCCTCTGCAGCCTTGCTGCTTCTGTGGATGCCCTAGAAAGTGTGGAAGGGTTATCAAAAAGAACGAGAGGAAAGGCAAAGGTAAAGAGTCATTTCCCCATCCACACTGACCACTGACGCGAAAACATCTGGGTGTGGCAGCACACACCTGCAGGGCTAGCGCTTGGAGGTTGAGGCAGGAGAATCTTGAGTTTAAGATAGCCTGGGCTACAGAGCAAGACCCTGTATCCCCTCAATGATAATAATAACAATAATGATGATGATGATAAATAAAGAGCCCTCTGAGCATAGAGAAAATCCCAGTGTACTGTAAAAGATACCAAGCAGAAGTTAGACTCATACCACCTTGCCTAGATGCTTCTCCCCACAAAAGGGAGTGTGGTTAATCTCAATATTTCTTCAATTTAAAATGAAGCAGGTTGGGGGCCAACAAGATGGCTCAGCAGGTAAGAGTGCTTGTTGCAGAAGCCTGACACCGTGATCTTGAGTCCCAGAACCCATAGAGAGAATTGGCTCCCACAAGTTGACCCCTGACCTCCACAGGCATGCTGTGGTATGTGCACACACACACACACACACACACACACACACACACACACACACACAC
>CAJQZJ010001558.1:17242947-17260389 GCA_907164525.1 Lophiomys imhausi
ACATACATACATACATACATACATACATACATACATACATACATACATGCAAAACACACACAGCACAAAATGAGTAAATCTAATTTTTGAAGGAGAAGAAGAAGGCGGCCAAGTGCTGTGAATATAAATCATAAATCCCAGAGCTAGGAAGGCTGAGGCAGGATTGAGAGTTTGAAATCAGCCTGGCCACATAGGGAAGGGAGACCACCATGTCTCCAAAACAGAAAACCTAGAATACTGAATACAACTTCCTCTCCTGCTTAAAAATACCTGTCTGTATTGAAAAGCCACAGCCTCTTAGGCTCACCGTACAGATCTGTAGCTCAGTCGATAGAGCTCTTGCCTAGCACACACAAAGACATGGGTTCAGTCCCCATCAACGTAAGTAAGCCAGGCATGGTGTCACATGCCTGGAATATCCATTTAGGAGGTGGAGATGGGAGGATCAGAAGTTCAAAGTCATCCTTGGCTACCAAGCAAGTTCAAAGCTAGCCTGGGCTACATGAAACCTTGTCTCAGAAAAGAAGAGTTGCCTTTTGCCACTGTGCTTCAGTTGGCTCTTTTGTCTTCTCTGGCCTTCTGTCCCTTTGCCTTTTGGAGCCCTCCTCCTTCCTCCCGCTCCTCCTTCCCCTCTTCTCTGGGCTGTTTTGTGTGTTTGGATGTCTTTAGAAAGGAAAAGATAATCACAGTGGCATTTGGGGCAAACCAGGATTTCAGTCTGCCCCTTTCCCACGGACACACTTATAAATTAAACATCCAAGAGCAAAACTCCAAGGGATCAGTCACCTCTGCCTTCTGTGTGGTCCCTGGTCTTTCACCAAGGACACTGCTCTTCCATCTCCCCACCCCCACCGAATCCTATTCCTCCCCACTCTCCCTCCTCCCTCAGAACTGGGAGCTGTCTTCTGAGTCACTTGAGATAAGGTGGCCAGGGTGGCCACTTCTAGGGCCCAGGAAGAAAGTGACCCAGGAGGAAAGAGGCTCTGGAGCTACCTCTGGTTCTGTTTCCTTCCTGCTGAAACCCCTCCCCCTCTTCTGTTTTGGAGCCATCTGAGATCCTTTGAGAGTCAGAGGTAGAGCAGAGTGACCTGACCTTCAGTGAGAGGGTTTGCTACTTTGGGGGGTGCCACTGGGAAAGGATTGATGGTCCAGGCTCTGCTCTGCAGCCTGTCCCTTCACCTGGTCCTTTCTGGCCATCACACCTGGGTTTTATCTGGATGGTTTTATTTCATTCTGTGACAGGGATTCGTGTAGCCTAGGCTATCCTCAAATTCATTGTGTAGCTGAGGATGGCCTTAAGTTCCTGCCTCCACTTCTCAAGGGCTGGGATTGCAAGTGTAGCCCACCAAGCCCCACCCAGTGCCTGTGGTGTGAGTAAGCCTCGAGAGAGGGACAGCTACTTGTCCTTAGTCAGCCCACGGTGGAATCTGTCACTCTGGCACCTTGGAAATGGGAAATGGCAGTTATATTTTACAGCGTTGGCTTGCATCCCACAGAGTCTGGGAGAGGACAAATGCCCTGCCTCTCACAGGAAGACAGGCCTGAGGGGAGATCCCAGGCCTCACATCCTCCTGCTCCTGAGAGCAGAATCCGCTTGGGTTAAGCTCTCTCCTGAGACCTCCACAACAGCCTTCTGTCTCATGGCCGACAAGGTTTCCTAAAAGTAGCTTTTATGTTCCTAGCCATGTGACCCAAACTCCTTTATAGTCTGGGACACTTCTGGGAAGGCACTGAGCACCCTCACATAGAACTCCATCTGCAACCACATGGGCCATTTCTGTTATGAATGACAATGTCTTGCCCCAGTCCTGAGAATTTGTGGATCACTGTGAGTAGCTGTGGCTTTAATGAGATCACGTTGTCCGGCCATGGGCTCTGTTGGCCTGAGCCTTGAATGGCCAGGCCAGAGCACACGTTGGTCAGTCACCCAGCACATTTTATTACCTGATGGTTGAGGAGGCTCCGAGGGGCCCGCATGTGCCCAAAGCCTCATAGTGCTGGTCTCTTAGCAGGCACGAAGCATGGAACTCAGACCTCAGGCTTCATCTGAGTCTCTTGCCTGCATGACAGTGTGCTGTAAACAGCTGAGCTTTAGGTCACACCCTAGGAATGTCTCTCTCTGTTTCTAAGATTTTGGGTTTCTCTCTCTCTCTCTCTCTCTCTCTCTCTGTGTGTGTGTATGTGTGTGTGTGTGTGTGTGTGTGTGTGTGTGTGAGAGAGAGAGAGAGAGAGAGAGAGAGAGAGAGACTGTATGTGCAGGTGTGTGCCACAGAGGCCAGAAATGGGCACTGGATTCCTTGGAGATTCCTTGGA
The DNA here is from genome assembly GCA_907164525.1 of Lophiomys imhausi. Lineage (NCBI taxonomy): Eukaryota > Metazoa > Chordata > Mammalia > Rodentia > Muridae > Lophiomys > Lophiomys imhausi. The sequence goes on from CAJQZJ010001558.1 coordinate 17,245,261, forward strand.
ACTAGAGTTACAGATGGTTGGGAGCCACCCTGTGTGGGTGCTGGACACTGAACTCTGGTCCTCTGAAGGGGCTGATAGGTTAATATAAGTTAGATTTAGTGAATACCTAAGTTTCTGATACAGTCTCTTAATTCGGGGCATGAAGATCAACTGCTGTGAGCAATTAGCTTATCAGCTTATGGATGAAGTCAGGTGAAATGAGGGGAGTCTCTTTGGACTGAAAAACAAGGTTGAAGCCAGGTGAAACAAGGAAAGACTTTATGACCTGGCATTGCTTTCAACTGCTAAGTGGGCAGAGCCCAAATTAAGCTGAAGCAGGTGGAACAAGGAGTGATCCTATTTAAGGACAAGTGGATGACGCCAGAGGGGCGCGTGCGTGCTAAGGGCCCCCATATGAGAGAGCTCCGAGAGTCCTGCTGGAGAAAGTTCTGGTAGACCAATGGCCAGATCTCCCTGAGGCAGAAGGAAGCTGGTGAGCAGAGAAAGCCTCGGCAAGACAGCAAATGGCCAAGGACTAAACCCTGTGGCTCAGCTTTTGCCTAGAGGGGTTTGACCTGTCCGAACAGTGGCCTGAACGGAATGTGGCCACCTTTAAAGACTGAGGCAGAACGGCAGAGTTGCTGATACGAAGGAAGTAAGGTGGCCTACAGACGCTGAGGTCTCCCGGAGAGAAGAAAGCCTCAAGCCTTATTTAAAGTGAGACTTCGATAGCAAATTTACCCTGACAAACCTGCGTCTGAGCTATTCCAGAAAAAGGACTGCTAAGTGCGTTAAAGAGTCTACCCCCGAGACTGGTTTCCTGACGACTGAGGACCTGCCCCAGAGACTGTATCATTCTAAAAGGGTATGAAAGTAGTTGTTATGATTATCAATAGGTTTAGTGGATAGGTTAAAGGGGTTGTAGGAATTTATAGGATTAATAGTTAAGAAATTAATGGTGTTTGTTATAAGTGAATTTAGTAAATAAATAAGTGTTAAATAATAATTTAAAGATCGGTTTCAGTCCTCTGCCAATAGCAGGAAGTGCTCCTAACCACCGAGCCATGTCCCCAGGCCTGATCCATTATTTTTTTTTTTTTCCGAGACAGGGTTTCTCTGTGTAGCCCTGGCAGTCCTGGACTCACTTTGTAGACCAGGCTGGCCTCGAACTCGCAAAGATCCACCTGCCTCTGCCTCCCAAGTGCTGGGATTAAAGGCGTGCGCCACCACCGCCCGGTCTGATCCATTATTTTAAAACCTGCAGTGCTGAGCACTGAACACAGGACCATGTGCATGCTAAGCACACGCCTTACTGCTAAACTGTACCTCCAGCCGGTACCACTGATCTTTACATGCCTAGACTGCCAGTCACTCTGTCCATGCCTCACACCTTACCCGAGTCTGAGGTAGTAGCCTGAAGAGTGAGTAGAAAGAGCAGAAGCTGGCTTGAGGTCAGATCCAAGCTCCGTGTCTAACTGCTGTGAGGCTCGGGGCAAGTCAATTGCCATCTCTGTGTTTCAGTTGCTTCATCTGTAAGCTGAGGAGAGTACCCTGCCTGCTGTCTCTGTGAAGATTGGATGGGGGATGGATACCGTGTCTCACCCTGAATAAAGTCCAGCCTCCATCTCTTAGCATCCCCCATCCCCTGATGCAAGGTTTACTATCTTCCAGGGCATGGGGTATCTTCATGCGAAGGGCATCGTGCACAAAGACCTCAAGTCCAAGAATGTCTTTTATGACAATGGCAAAGTGGTCATCACAGACTTCGGGCTGTTTGGGATCTCGGGCGTGGTCCGAGAGGAACGGTGAGTTAGCCTTGGGTATCTGCATGGGTCAGTGGGAGCGTGCAGAACTGTGTGGGTATGGAGTAGCCCTAGCTATCTAGCTGGGGAGAGCATTCCCTGCACAAGCTAAGTTAACTCAGTTCGTGGTTCTGCCCATGAAGTTTCGTCCAGAATTGGGTCTGGGTGATGTTTAGACCCCTCACGGTGCTTGATTTCCAGTTGGGTACCTGTGGAGGCTGAGCCCCCTGGCTCACATTCAGCCTGGCTACTCAGTTATGGGTGAGGGACCGGGCTTATCTCCCCTTGATGAGAAAGAGCATTGGGTTTTACTTCCTGTGGTAGTAAAAGGGTTGGGGCGGCAAGCAAAGCTCCTCCCTAAGAATAGGGGGGGGGACCTCAAGGAAGAGTGACTGGCCAGAGAGTCAGCATGCAGGTTTGGCATATGCAAACATCCCAGACCTAGACAGTGTGGGGACCTGGGAAATGGAGACTTATGAAAAACACCTCATCGCTGGGAAAATGAAAGTAACTTGTGGGAGATATCTAAGATGGTGCCAGTTGGAAGTTGCCAGGGCGGAGTTGAAGCCCATGGGTATAGCTGATTTGGTGAGCAAGGCTTCCATGCTCATGATCAGTGCATGATCACCACGTTACCAGGCTTGTGCTACGTGGTGTGATAGGATGACCTTTAATGATTGTGACCTTTAGTGACTGACCCATGTGGAAATCCCCCATTTGGTTCTGTATATAACACAGAGAGTGAAACATTAAAAATGGGAAATGCTCAGACATCACCCCTGTCATGACTGTTTGTGTTCTGAATGAAGGCTGGAGGTTTGGGTGGGCAACACACTCACCTTTCCCTGAGAACCTCCTTATGTGGTGTTTGCTGTGTTGGAGGTCTGCTACAAGACAGAGCAGCCACTCTCCCAGCACAGGGACTCAAACCCCATCACTCCCTGCCATTCCCAACTGTGGCCTCCCTTTCTAGAAGCACCAAGCCTGTTCAAAGGCAAGACCTCCATGCTCCTGTGTAGGCCTTCTGTGTACCACATGTAAGTAGATGGAGATGTGTAAAGTCAGCCTGCCTGTTCCCCACTGAGGGGGGCCTGTGTCCTTGTCCTGGCTTCCAGGCGTGAGAACCAACTGAAGCTGTCCCATGACTGGCTGTGCTACCTGGCCCCTGAGATTGTACGAGAAATGATACCCGGGAGGGATGAGGACCAGCTACCCTTCTCCAGAGCTGCTGATGTCTATGCATTTGGGTGAGTACGGCAGTAGCACTCAAGGGCAAGAGAGTGGTGGCCGTGGGGCTGGGAGGTGTGCCTCGGAGAGTCATGGCTGTGCAATTGTTGCAGACGGGCTGTCTCTTTGACCTTTTGTTTCTGGCTCCTAACATGGAGGAGCCCTAGAACCTCCTGTGGGGTTGTGTGAAGCTCCAACAGCTCACACTGAGGTGTGTCTTCACAGCACTGTGTGGTACGAACTACAGGCGAGAGACTGGCCCTTCAAACACCAGCCCGCAGAGGCCTTGATCTGGCAAATTGGAAGTGGGGAAGGAGTGAGACGTGTCCTGGCTTCCGTCAGCCTGGGGAAGGAAGTCGGCGTGAGTAGGGAAGCAGGGACTGGACATGTGACATGGCTGCCCTCCACTCACCCATCTGAGAAGGACCACAGGCAGAGTCTCTGGCTTTCCTAATGTTGCAGACACAGGAGTCGTTATAGTTAAGAACAAAAGTCTCAGGAGTGGGTGTGCCTTGTGTTGGCCGCATGTGCAGGTGACCCTCCTGGGTGTCAAGACTGCAGAGGGTGCTGTTGGGCTGAGTGGACCCTGAGAAGAAAGCCTTCCTTCTGTCATGGCAGCTGTTCCGAGGGTTCTCCTCCCCTGTCCAGTCCCCATTCTGGTAACACTGAGGTGCCCCCTTGTGGCAGCCCCATTCTATATAGCTTCTGAGAACCTTGCATTTTCCTATGGACACGTCCATGTTCATAGGATGTGCCTTGCAGAGGCCTCCCGCCTTCATTTTTGACCTCTCTCCTGTTTCCATTCGGCCTGACTTGTTCACTTTCAAGTTGAGGAGGAAGGAGAGCAAGCAAGTTCGTTTTGACCTGGAAGGTTGGCAGCTCACCTGAAACCCTTACTTACCAGACAGGGTTCTGCAAAGTCTATAGTTGTGCTGGGCACTTGGGAGCTTCACTTGGGGCCCTTATGAAGTGTCCTATCCGTGCACCTTGCTCCCCAGCTGCCCACACACCACCAACTCTGGTACTCTTTGCAGGACATCCTGTCTGCCTGCTGGGCTTTCGACCTGCAGGAGAGACCGAGCTTCAGCCTGCTGATGGACATGCTGGAGAAGCTGCCCAAGCTGAACCGTCGGCTCTCCCACCCGGGGCACTTTTGGAAGTCGGCTGAGTAAGTACTCCCTCTGCCATCAGACAAACCCCTGGAGGACCTGTCTGGAGTGTCTGAGTCAGACTGCGATCTGAGGCTTCCACAGCACAGAGGAGCTGAAGGCTTCTCATCTACCTATAGGCACCCTCTAACGGGCGAGCACCTCCCCCTTCCACCTGTGGAAATTTACATGTCATTGTATTAGACCATCACTGATGCCAAGCGCAGGCTAGGCCAGGGTGAGAGGGTAGTGTCTGAGAGGAGAAGGACCATGTGGGTACCAAGATGGCCCCCAACAAGCAGCATCAGTATTGCCTAGGCTGGCACTCACTTAGCCGCTGAGCTGTTGAGCTTTGAAAGCTTGCCGTCCCTTAGTGGGCCACGCCACTCAGCTATTGTGGCGCTTGTGCCAAAGGGCCTTTCCTCCTCATGGTCCTTTGTGCCATGAAGCACAGAGCAGCAAGGGCCACTGTCTTCTCCCCTGTGTCCTGTCCTGTTTTATTTCTACTTTGGCTCCCTGGCTTTCTCACCCAAAGACACCTCTCCAGCCACAACCCTTTGTTAGGATCTGGGGCCTTGTCACCTAACCAGTTTCCACAACAAGGGTTAAGTAAGATCCAGAGGGCACAGATCTTGCCAAGAGTGTCGGGTGGTAAATCCCATAAGCTTGGCAGGTGAGGTGCTGGCAATGGCAGTAGGGGAGGCGTGGTGAGCCCCAAGGCTGAGCCCTCTAAGTACAGGCTTCCTCCTCCACCAAACCATGCTTGTACCAGGCAAGCGCTGGCATGCAAAGGTAACTCCTGTTCCTGGAAACCAATCAGCTCCACCTTCTCATCTCACAGATGGGAAACTGAGTCCACCAGTAGGGGCCACTACCAGGCCATAGCCACCAGCTCCCAGGCTTCCATGACAGATGGGATGAGTCTGTGAGCTTTGTGTTCCTGGTCTCTGATTCTTTAGACCTCTAATTCTCACTTTCTCTTTTCTTTCCCATTGGCTTTGTCATCTTTCATTTTCGGGGGTGGGTGGCGGACACACTGGCCTGTCTTGTCATCTTCCCTGTTCCACCGTCCCGACTCCACCTGTCCGCTGGCTGCCATCACCCTCTGGGCTGGACTGGATTGGATGGCTCTCTTCAACTGCTGGTGAACTTGTCTCGGCGCCCCCAGCCGCTGGCGGAGCCGCTACTATGGGAAAGGACGCTATGGTCACCATGACTTTAAGAACACCTGTCCAGTTCTGGAAGAATAGTGTGTTTCTGTCACTTCTCTCATTTCCTGCCTGTGTGTGGCTGTCCTGTTGCATAATTACCCTTCTTCTGTCTCTGCATGCCAGCTTCTCACATCCACGCTTTGATCCCCATAATCCACAGTGACCCCCTGCAGCTGAAATGGCTACCAGCAAGGGCCGCTAGGCTTGTGCTTCTCACAGAGGGTGAGAAAAATCCACAGCATGTGGCAGGCAGGGCCCCTCTCCACACCACATGGGCTAGCATTGAGCCAAGTCCTCCAAATCCTACTTCTGGCTAGAGCTCAGAGGAAGGAAATCCAGTGAGCCAATTGTGGTAGCATATATCTATCATCCCAGCATCGGGGAGGCTGAGGCAGAAGGATTTTAAGTTTGAGTCCAGCCTGGGATACATAGTGAAATCTCAGAAATAAAACATCAGTGGTATCTAGGCATGGTGATGCATGCCTACCTTTAATCCCAGTACTCAGGAGACAGAGGCAGAGGCAGGTGGGTTTCTATGAGTTTGAAGCCAGCCTGCTCTTTACAGTGAGTGCCAGGAGAGACCCTGTCTCAAAAAAACAAAGAAAAAAGCACCAATGAATGGCTGGGGATACGACTCAGTGGTAGAGCTCTTGCTTAGTATGTATGAGGCTGGGATTTGGGCCCCAGGACTACAAATATTAATAACGGTAATTGTGATAATAAATGTAGAGGGAGGGAGGGGAAGAATCGAGTGAGCAGAGGTCATAATCTCTGAAGCCAGTTTGATCATCACAGGGAGCTGTGTGGTGCCTGTCACTGCCCTATGGGAACTTGGAAAGGCTTCCTTGTACCTGCACTCTGCTGCCATTCTGAGGGGTGGGGTTGAGGATCCAACTGCTCTGGCCAGGCTCCTGTTCCCTGGCTACTTTAGGCTCAGATTCTGATCCCAGTCTCTCCTCTGTCTGTAGGCTGTAGGCCTGGCTGTCTTGCATGCCCCAGGGCTTCCTCCCTCCTAATCGTCAACTCAGCTCCGTGACTTCTGCTAAGACTCAAAGCGCCAGCGGGCACTAACCTGGGGATGCCATCTCTGCTGCTCCAGTGTCCTCCTTGTGCTCTGGTTTTAACCACAGCCCCTCCCCTCCACGCGGCCTGTGGGTGCCTGACTTGTGTCACTGCCAGGAGAGGACGGCACTAACGGGGTGACCCCTCACGGCGGAAGAACAGCTTTCAGATGCTTTCATGGATGAACCGGTCTTTTCTCTCTTGTTCTACCAACAGTAACTCTTGCTTGTGTTCCTCTGGTCCCTAGCCCTTACTAACACCTTCATGAGCCCCTGCTGAGCGTGTTCAGAGGATGCGGAGGGGCTTGGCGCCCCTGGGACATTGTCCTGCAAGGGGTGTCGTGGTTCAGAGCTGCCAGAGCCAACACTGAAGTCGTGGGCCCTGTCTGGAGTCCTGACAATCTCTTGAAGACAAAGTGTAGTAGACACACACACACACACACACACACACACACACACACACACACACAAATTATGTTGCTGTGAAAGGCATCATCAGTTCAGAAGGACTGGGTCCTTATGAGCCACATTCAAAAACATTGTCCTAAACAGAGTGATATCTGTCACCAGAGTTCAGTATTGGAGGCAGAGCTGCTGTCACATCCATTAGGGGTTCCATGTCCCTGACCAGATTTCTGCAGATTTCTACAGGATTCTGCTCCATAGTGGCCCCAATAGAACCCACGTGAGCACCATTTCTAAAAGGAGTGTGTGTGTGACATCACCTGTCCTCGGGTCTCTCTTACCCGGTTTCACATCCGCACAGAGCAGCCAGTGAGGAAACAGCCTCCGTGAGCCCACAATGGCTACTGCCATGCTGGGTGCTGGGGAGTCATGTGAACAGGCCATGCCACTGTTTTCCTCTCCCCCGTACCAGGTAGCTGAGGCCCACGACCTAGGGTGTCCAGGAGCAGCTCTGCCAAAGCTGTGGACCGAGAGCAGTTGTCATCACTCGGATCCTCTGCTAAGCTTAGCCAGCGACACCTCAGCTCTGGGCAAGACCAGCAGAGCCGTAACCCATGTCCCTGCTCCTCTTTGCAGCATTAACAGCAAAGTCCTGCCCCGCTTTGAAAGGTTTGGCCTGGGGGCCCTGGAATCCAGTAATCCAAAGATGTAGCCAGCCATGCACGTTCGGGCAGAGCGTGCGTCTTCCTTTCTGAAACGTGATTATGAAACAGGCGAACTACCACCACGAGGAATCATAAAAACATTGCATCCCAAGCTGCAAACTAGGAGTGTGACTCCTCCATGAGGAATGTGCATTACCAAGGTGTGTGGGGCTGAGGACCTGAGCCACACATGCCACTCCAGGCGGTGCCACTACAGCCAGTGTTTACACAGAGGCTCCTCCCTGTGAGCTTGGTGTTTTACAGTAGGTGGTGATAATTCTGCAGAAGGGGTGCTGGGACTGTGAAGGAGCAGAAACACCCCCCATCCCACCCCTGCAACTTTCTGGAGGACCCTGCAGCAGTGTGGGGCCCAGAGTTAAGCCAGAAGGGAGAATGTGGCTTGGATGTGGCTGTTCTGGGAGAAGGGGGCATGGCAGGAGGTTTGCCCTGGACGATGCTTGGGCCCTCACCCTGCTGTTCCCTCTGTTTGTCCTATAAGGAACAGCAGACCTTCCTTAGCTTATAGAGGAAGCCCTGGTTAGGAACCCATCTGGATTATGGGGGTCAGGAGTTCCTGGAGAGTTTGGATTCAGCTTCTGCTCTGATCCTGGCTTGTACTAAAGTACAGGCAGAATCCCGAGTAGCTTCTAGATGAATCTGATGACTCTTAGCCCAGCTTCTACCACAGGGAGAGGAAACAGACACATAGCTGTGGAGACATCCGCTGCTTCTGAGGCCTCAGGTGGGCACGAAGGTTGTGGAATTCAGCCTCTATCATCAGACACCCCCCCCAACCCATGCCTCACACTCACCCCCAGAGTAGAGAGCTAGCCCATCAGCTTTGTGTACAGTGAGTTCTTTGTTGAGGACAACAGGGACGGTGGCAGACACACCCTGCAGTGGCCCTAGCACCTTGAAACCATTGTCTGTCATGCCAGAAGGTGCTAGACCTACCACCACATCCCCTTCCCCATCTCATTGAAACCTGTTAGCCCATTCTGATCCCCCGTGTGCTTTGAGCTCAGAGTGGGGCGCAAGACTGTCCAGGCACTTCAGCTAGATAAGCTCCTTATCTTTGAGCCTCAGACTTCTGTTTATGTTCATTCCAACAAACAGGAGGGTCTGGATTGGGGTAAGTTCAGATGCTCTCCATGGAAACTGTCACCTACAGAACAGAGTAGCCCTTGAGCAGGTGGTAGGTGGCATCAGACTTCACAACTAGAGGAAAGAAAGGGGAGGGGAGAAGTGGGATTTAGGCCCATAGGCTTGGAATCCCGCTGTGGAGTGGCCATGAGGCTCCCTCTCAGCTAAACTCCAAGTAAAGCCTCAGTTTTCAGAGATTTCCCTAGCACCTGAATCTGGCCTACTCTTAATCTCTTAAGACAGGCCATTCTCTGAGTTGTGGGACTCTCCCCTCCTCCCCCCAGCAGTTGTTCATGCTACAGGAGAGCTTGGACAGTAACATCTTGACCCTGCCTCAGTGTGGGGAGGAAGGAGGAAGAGCTCTGAGCCTGTGCTCAGCTCTGCATGGGCCATATGTCCTCTGAAATGGGACTGTCGAGTCATCTCCCCATCCCTTTGGCTTTCCACATTAGCCCTTCATGTGACCTTGACCTCCCTACTCCAAAACCACATAGCGACTGCCTCTGTGGCAGTCTCATGTCTGCACCTTCCCAGAGGCCACGTGCCTGAGCCGCTGACCACTCCTTCCCTTTGTGAATGTTGTGATGTTGGCCTCCCTCACCAGTAGAACATGAGCCATCAGACTGGCAGTTGAGCCAGCTCTTCCCAAACCATAGAAGGCGTCACACACAAAGCCCACTGACAGCCAGCCTGGGTCTTGCTTTGTACTGTGAACATCACAGTTCTGAAAGCTTTGAACCCTGCAGTGTCTGTGGTCTTCTGCATGGGCTGGGGACCAGATAGGAATAGTCGTGGCCCCTGTCTTAAGAAGTTGGCCACCTTCTGGGGCCCAATATGCTGGGGCCAAGGGTGGAGCTGTAGTGCTGGCACGCTCCCCCTTCCTCTCCAAGGCCTGCCTCTGTACTGCCCTTCGTTTAAGTGAGTTCCCCATCATGGTCCCTGCTTCCTTTTCTACTTAAGTGACTGTGAACTGAGGTTAGGAAAGCTTGCCTCCTGTGTGGTCTCCTTGTCCCCTGGGAAACACATGAAGGATGACAGATACTGTGAATTCAGACCCCATAGCCACTGTGAAGGCAACGCAAGAGGCTCGAGCTGCACAGGGCCTGCCCATCAGGAGAGTGCAAGTCCAGTGAGAACTTTGACTCTTTTCCATGCACTCTGAGTTCCCAGCCTCATCCCTAAGTAGGCCTTTACCCATCAGAGTGGCAAGTAGTGAATCCTAGCTAGTGCTGGCCTGGCTGCTCTAATGCACCAAAGCGCTCGGCCATTATCTTCTTGTGATCCAGGCAGGGAGTAGCAAGCCTGTGTTGCTCTGTAGTGACAGGGTGGGGTGGAACAGCCATGCTATGCTGCAGCGCTGGCCAGGATGCCATCTGTGTGTACACCTAGCGTCTTCTGTGGCAGTGAGGCACACATTTATTTGCCTATTTTGAATGTGATGTAAAATTTGTACAGTAAAAGTTTTTATATTTTCTATCGATTGCATTTGTCTTCCAGAAATGCTTTAATTTAAATTTAAATGGTTAGTCTTGATGAACACATTATATTGGGGTTTTTGCCACTGCTAAGAATGTACCCTCTGGCTGAGCCAGGCCTAGGGCTCTGGAGTTTGTGAATAAAGTTTTACCACCATGTCCTGGGGCTCATGTTTGTTTTGACTGGTCCAGATGACTGTTGGGGACCATTTGGGTGGATGGCATAGGAGGACAGGAATGGAGGGCTCAGGGGTGTGAACCCCAGCCAGGAGTTAAGGAGAACCTCCCTAAAGAAGGTGTTATGGAGCCAGGACTGGAGGCTCAACAGTTCAAGCCCATCCTCGGCTAGATAGCAAGCTCCAGGCCAGCTGAGGCTACATGGGACCCTAACCTAAAAAGAGAGACAGATTATGCCTAGACCTCAGAACTGGTGTCTCAGGGCTGGAGAGGTGGCTCAGTGGTTAAGAGCACACCCTGCTCTCACAGAGGACCAGAGTTAAGTTCTCAGCGTCATGTCAGTAACCTCAGTTCCCTGGGATCTAACGCTGGTCTCTACAGGCACCTGTTTCATGTGTGTGCCCGAGTACACACACACACACATATTTTTGTTTAAAGAATCTTTAGGGGCTGGAGAGGTGGCTCAGCGGTTAAGAGCACTGTCTGCTCTTCCAGAAGTACTGAGTTCAGTTCCCAGCAACCACATGGTGGCTCACAACCATCTATAATCGGATCTGGTGCTCTCTTCTGGCCTGCAGGCATACAGACAGAATACTGTATACATAATAAATAAAATATTTTTTTATTTTTATTTATTTTTTATTATTTTTTTTTTTTTGGTTTTTTCGAGACAGGGTTTCTCTGAATATCTCTGGCTGTCCTGGACTCGCTTTGTAGACCAGGCTGGCCTCGAACTCACAAAGATCCGCCTGCCTCTGCCTCCCAAGTGCTGGGATTAAAGGCGTGCGCCACCACCGCCCGGCTAATAAAATATTTTTTAAAAATTAAAAAAAAAGAATCTTTAAACAGAAGGAGACAGGAAGAGGTGACAGGGCTGTGGCCCACAGAGAAAGAGTGACATCCCCAGCAGTAACAAAGTATGTGATGCAGACCCAGCTGATCCCCCATTAGCTACGATGCCTTTCACTTGAACAAAGGGAAGCAGAATCCGTCTCTTATCTCTGGAAGGCTCTCCATTGCCAGTTCAAAGAGTCATTTGTGGGGCTTCTACTCTATCTCTCCTTAGTCTAACCCTCCTAGCAGTGCTGTGAAGTGTAGGAGTCCTGGTGTTGAGTTGGGAAGGCAGGTACAGAGGTCGAGGAATGGCCCGAGGTTGCAGCTGTGGGGTACCCAGGTGATGGCTCAGCTCTGACCCCTTATCAGAAGCCAGAAATCTCACTGCTCAGTTACTGAGCTTCGGTTGTGTTCAGAAAGTAGTGCTGAGGCTGGGGAGAGGCTCAGCACCTGAGAGCACTTACTGTACAGTCTTGAGGAAGCAGAGGTTGGATTCCAGCGCCCACGTTAACTAGCCAAGAGTCACACTGATGTCTACAGCCTCAGCTCCGAGGGAAGGTAGAAAGAGGATGACTAGCTTCCTGGCTTCCAGTCCAGCTGAGAAAATACATGCTCCAGGTATGAGAGACCCAGACTCAAAGGTGCGGAGTGATAGAGTGTGCAAACACATACTTATATGCACAAATAAAGGCTGGCGAGGCAGTTCAAGGGCACGGGCTGCTCATCCACAGAAACTGGGTTCCTCCCAGCACCCACACGACAGCTCACAACTGTCTGTGACTCCAGTTCCAGGGGACCTGACACCCTTTTCTGGCCTCTGTGGCATCAGGCACACAAATATTACATCGACCTATATGCAGGCAAAACATTCGTACACATAAATCTTTAAAAAGAAAAAAAATTGTTTAAGCAGTTAACTAAAAACTATTTTTCAAGATGACGCTGAACCAAGTGCATATTCTAGCTGTCCCAGCACTTGAGAGCTAGAGTCAGGAGTTCAAGGTCAGCACAAGCCAGATGAGACCCAATCTCACTTGAAAAAAAAATCCACAAATTGTAAAAATTAACATACACTTTTACAAAATAAACAATTTTAGGTGGAGTGACGTGAGCGTGGGTGCACAGATGCCACCGTGCCTGTATGGAGGTCAGAAGAAAGCTCTCGGGAGTTGGTCCTTCCGACGTGGGTTCTGGAGAGTGAAGTCAGCCCACTGGCTGAGTTGTCCACCACACCAGCCCAACACCAGACTCCTAACCGTGTGTCAGAAAAATCACCAAGGAAATTTGGAAATGCTTAAGTAAACAAAGCCATGGTTTGCAAACTCCCCTTCCAGAAGCCCATTCGAATGCGGCTGCCTTCTACTGAGCAGTTCTTTAATCCCTTCGACCCTAACTCTGCCTTGTAAGACAGCAACAATGACAACCACAACCTGCAAGACTGCTGTCAAAAATAAAAATAAAAAGCCAGGCGGTGGCGCACGCCTTTAATCCCGGCACCTGGGAGGCAGAGGCAGGCGGATCTCTGTGAGTTTGAGGCCAGCCTGGTCTACAAAGCGAGTCCAGGACAGCCAGAGATACACAGAGAAACCCTGTCTCGAAAAACCAAAAAAATAAAAAAATAAAAATAAACTGCTTAGTGAGAAATTTGTTGCTGTAAATGTTTATGAGAGAAAACAAGATTAGAGCAGAGATGCATGAACAGGGACAAGAAACTGCTTAAGTTCAATGAATTCCAGAGCTGATTCTTTGACAGGATTTAGCAAGATTAATAAACCTTGAAATGGACTCAGAAGACAGAAGACTGAAATTGTCAGAATCAGGAATGAATATGGAGACATTACTACCGATTCTATACAAATAAAGGGATTATAAGACAGAATGACTGCATATCAATGAGGTAAACTGGGTGAGCCAGAGACAAAGCCCACCAGGACTAAATCAAAGAAATATACTTGTGGACACATCTACAAACTAGTTATGAGATTAAATCTGTCACTTAAACTCTCCAGGCAAAACCCTGGACCTGGCTTAACATGAATTCTACCTAAGCATTTAAAGATCTGATGCTAATATTTCTTAAACTTTTATGAAAAATTGAAGGGTGGTGAGCCCTTACTAACGTGAAAAGCCAGCATCACACTGATACAGAGCCCATATTAAAAAAAAAAAAAACCTAGAAGAATATCTCATGATAAACATTGATGTAAAAGTCCTCAAAATCCAGGCAACTGGGATGGCTCAGCAGGTAAGGGTGTTCCCTGCACGATAGATACGATCCTGGTAACCTGAGTTTGATTGGCAGAATTCATGTAAAGTAGAGGCAGAGAAGCAACTAAACTGAACTTCCCTCTGGTTCCCGCATGCACATCCCCTGCAGTGTGATGATGATGATAACGAATACTGAACAAGATGCCAACTAAGTCTGGCATATTAAAATAGTATTTGCCAATCCCAAATGGAATTTGTTCCTGGAATGCAAGGATGGTTTGATGTAGGAACCTGATCCTGAGATTACAGGTTTGTACCTGTTACATCCCCTGCATTTGTGTGTGTGTGTGTGTGTGTGAGAGAGAGAGAGAGAGAGACTGTGCATTTTCATGTGTGTGCAGGTACATGTGAGCATGCAGAATCCAACCTCAGGTGTTCTTCCTCATGAGACATCATTTTTGTTTTGTGAGACAAGATCTCTCATTGGGACACGGGCTTGACAGCCGCAGAAGTAAGGATCCACCTTCTTCTGAACTGGAGCTCCATTCTGGTACTCTGGAGGAACGGAGGACAAGAAGCCGGTTGCTCAGACAACTGCCTCTAGCTATGGGTGGATAATAGGTGATACTACTGCCAGGGCAGCCCAGAACCAGGCATCAGGCTGTCCCATTTGTCTCCTGATTCTACCACTTGCCACCTGCCTGGGGTTTTCTGGTTCCTAGATTTGTCATTATTGAGCTCTTCAGGACCTCTGAGAGCTTCACTTGAGATGTTAAATTTTCAAATGGAAAAGTTTGCTGTGCCAGCTGCTTCTCACAGTGGAACCTGGCATCCCATGAAGCTGGGAAAAGGATGAAGGGACAGGACAGAAGGACAAACAGAAAACCACTAGCAGGATAACCACAGAGGGAGAAAGTTAGGTGAGGGCTTCAAGAAGGGTAGATATGACCTCTATGTAAACACCCGAGCATTGGCCATCTGCCATTGTCCCTCTGAGCAGAGATAAGAGCTTCATCTGGGGAAAAAGGCTCAATAGGCCCCTTCCCCATTGGGCAGCATGCCTCCCTGTTGACAGGATTGTTTATAGTTTGCAGATGTTTTACAGCTGGGGCTGCAGCTCAGTTGGTGGAGAGCTTGTCTATCATGCATGGAGCCCTGGGCTCCACCCTTAGTGCTAAACACACAGGTACATGTGGTGGTGTGGCCCTGTAATACCTGCACACAGGAGGTAGAAGCAGAAAGATCAGAAGTTCACTGAGTTTGAGACCAGCCTGGACTACACGAGACAGTACATGCATGTGTCTGTGCACGTGCATGTATTGTAAACTAAAAGGATATTTCAGATGTTTCAATGAGCAGGTTAGGGGCTGGAGAGATGGCTCAGTGGCTAAGAGCACTGGCTGTTCTATCAAAGGACCGGGATTCAAATCCCAGCACTCACATGGCAGTTCACAGCTGTCTGTAATTGCCAGGTGTGTTGGTACACGCCTTTAATCCCAGCATTCGGGAGGCAGAGGCAGGTGGATCTCTGCAAGTTCAAGGCTAACCTTGTCTACAAAGTGAGTCCAGGACAGCCAGGGCTACACAGAGAAACCCTGTTTCAAAAAAACCAAAAATAAATAACAGAGAAACCCTGTCTCAAAAAACATAAATAAACAAACAAAACAAATAAATAAATAACAGAGAAACCCTGTCTCAAAAAAAACATAAATAAATAAATAAATAAATAAATAAATAAATAAATAAATAAATAAA
>CAJQZJ010001558.1:17260399-17275664 GCA_907164525.1 Lophiomys imhausi
AAATAAATAAATAAATAAATAAATAAATAAATAAATAAATAAATAAAATGAGCAGGTTAATACTATGGTCTCCTTCCCCTCTGGTTTTCCTAGCATCCTGTGTCCTGACAGTGTTGAGCCCATGTGGATGTTGGGGGTGTGGCTAATGGAGAATTCAGTTGAGCAAACATATAGGTGTAGTGGGATATGGTTGTGATGGCGAAGGCTCCAGCAGCTATTTCATTTAGCTCACGAGGTAACAAACTAAAGATGGCAGAGGATGTAGTATAGGAAGCTGGAGCCCCCATGATGCCTCCGTGATACCCACCAACATCCGACCTCTTTCAGATGAAAGAACAAACTCACACAGTTTTCAAGTCTTTCTAGCTGTGCACTTTCTAAGAAAGGCTGCCAAAACTTGTCCTCAACCATACTGTTGGGCTTCAGACCTGGGGCCTGACCTCCAGGTTCTCTCAGCATGCCTCAGTCCCTACCTGTTGCAGGGCATGCTGGCTCACTCCACCCACTGTACTGGGCTCCCCTCCCCTAGAAGTCCTTTCCTACATAGTCCGGACATTTTGGGCTCTCTCTCACTCTCTCCCCTTCCTTCCCCCTCCCTCTCTCTCTGCATCTCTCTGTGTGCACAACTCTTTCTCTCTTTCTCTCCTCCCCCCTCCCACAAGGGGTGCACCAAATAAACCCACCTTTATATATTCTAATCTGGCTTGGATTGGATCGTTTCCCTGGCAGAGAATGCACACTTAATAGAATTATTCACATACAAGGAACCTGGAGAGAGTCCCCTCCTCCCATCTCAGTGACCGCATTGAACTGGAAAGAGGCTGGAGTTTGCCTCCATGCTAGAGTGCCTGCTGGCCTAGTGTTTCAGAGCCCTGAGATCTAGCCCTAGCAAGGCATTGTACAGAAAATCTGTTGTGGACTATATGGAAGCTTCGCTGTCAATAAAAAGCTGATTGGCAGCTGGACTGAGGTGGCCCACACCTTTAATCCTAGCACTTGGGAGACAGAGGTAGACAGATCTCTGTGAGTTCAAGGCCACCCTGGTGTACAAAGTGAGTCCAGGACAGTCAGGGATTGGTACAGAGAAACCCTGTCTCCAAAAAGAAAACAACAGCAACAAAAAGCTGATCAGCCTATATCTAAGGCAGGAAAATAGGAGGTGGGTGTTCCAGGAGAAAGAGTGGATGCTGGGTAGAGTCAGAGATGGGAAGGATTCACCCTGGGACAGTGAGGAAGATAGATACATGAAGCAGAGGAGCCATAACTAGTCATATAGAACTTAGACTAAATGGGATAATTAAGTTATGAGCCAGTCGGAACTTAGATTAGACTAAATGGGATAATTAAGTTATGAGCCAGTCGGGGAACATGCTTAGCTATATTGGACTAGGCTTTTGTAAATATATTTTTCTCAGAGTTGTAATTTCTGGGAACAGGGGTGTGGGTGGAAAAACATGCAGTTACAATAAACGCCTTACTACAAGGCACAAAAGAACAGAAAGGAATGTGCAAGATTTGGTTTTTGCTTGTCAGTTATTTCCTTAACATTAAAAATATTATTGTATGTGTATGAGTTTCTACTTACATCCCTATGTGTGCACCCCATATGTATGTTTGGTGCCCATGGGGGCCAGAAGAAAATGCTACATCTCCTGGAACTGGAATCACAGGCAGTTATGAGCCACTATATGGGTCTCAGAACCAAACCCAGATCCTCTATAAAAGCAGCTAGTGCTCTTAACAACTGAGCCGTCTCTCTCTGGTCCTGGTTTTGACTTTCAAGACATGTATCCTGGTCTCATGTAGACCAGGCTAGCCTTGAACTCCTGATCTTCCTGCCTCTATTTCCCAAATGCTGGAATTATAGGGGTGCACCATCACACTAGGCTAAGTGTGTGTGTGTGTGTATGTGTATATGGTGCTGGGAACGGAACTCAGGGCCTCATGTGTGCTAGGCAGTTGCTCCACCATTGACTTGTATTCTAAACCCCAGTACTTCTAGTGGTTTTGTCAATCCTGTATCATATTCCTCAATTTCTCCTTCACCATGCACCACCAAAATATTATTATTTTTCTTTAAATCAATCTTCAATTAAAGCCTTATTGTGGTCAGGTTTGGTGATGCACACTTAGAATCCCAGCACTTAGAAGGCTGAGGAAGGAGGTCTGAAAGTTTGAAACTAGCCTGAGCTACATAGTGAGACCTTGTCTCAAAAGGCAAACAACCTGGGCTAGAGAAATGGCTCAGGGATTAAGAGCAAGGACTGCTCTTCTAAAGGACCCAGGTTCAAATCCCAGGACCCACATGGCAGTTCACAGCTGTCTGTAATTGCTCAGTGTGGTGGTGTACAGCTTTAGTCCCAGCACTCAGGAGGCAGAGGAAGGTGGATCTCTGTGAGTTCAAGGCAACCTAGACTACAGAGTGAGTCCAGGACAGCCAGGGATACACAGGGAAACCATGTCTCAAAAACAAACAAACAAACAAAACAACCCTGAACATACTATTTACTATATACTTTGGGCTAACCTCAGAACCCTGTTCTAGTAACTCTGAAAGTCCCTCCTCCACTTCCTTTCTGTTTACTTTTTTCTTGAGACAGGGTCTCATGATGTAGCCCTGGCTGGCCTTGAACTCACAAAGATCCACTTGCCTCTGCCTCCTGAGTGGTAGGATTAAAGGCCTGAGCCACCTCCCCCTTGTAGCTTATTTATTTACTGACTTATTTTTGAGACAGGGTTTTATAGCAGCTCAGGCTAGCTACACTCTCCATGTATTCAAGGCTGGCCTTGAACCCTTGAACTCCTAATCTTCCTGCCTCCACCTCACAAGAGCCTGTATTATAAGTATCTATCACCACATCTACAGAAATTAGCTCCAGACATTTGACTTGCAAAAGCTTTCAAGGAGAAGGCTGGGGGGACTGGTGTGGCTATCCTGCACTGGATTATGTGATTGTTTTATACAAACTCCATTTGGGGGGAGTTGGTGCATGCCTTTAATCCCAGCACTTGGAGGCAGAGGCAGGAGGATCTCTGACTTCAAGGCCAGCCTGGTCTACAAAGTGAGTCCAGGACAGCCAAGGATACAGAAGAAACCATGTCTCAAAAAAAACGAAAAAAAAAAAAAACACCTACACCTAGAGGCATGGCAGATGTGGCTGCTGTGTCACATGTGCATCAGTAGGTGGCAGAGAGGAGAGGCTATATCTACATTCAGTGTTCTGACCTGTGAACATTTGAATGAATAGTAGCCTAACATTCCCTGAAAAAAAAAAAAAAGCTTGAGACCAGTAATACTTTGGTGCCATGGGACCCGGGCAGGGAGTTAGCCTGTGACAACCACCAGTACAACACCAGGCAAACACTAGATGGGCTCCTAGGACAGGAAGCAAGCCAGAGACTAGAAGAATCCTACCAGGTCCTCGGTGTGGGGGTTGTAGGTGAGCCACCGGGAGGACCAGCTTTTCCTTTGGTCTGTTTTGTGATGGTGTTAGTGAGGTAGGGATCCCCTCCGCTCCCTTTTGCCCTCACCACCACGGGCAGACAGGAGGAGATCTGGCCCTGATGGGATCTGGCCCTGCTCCTCACATGCTGCAGCATTCAGGAGAGCAGGCCCTGTATGTTACCTTGGTAGCACAGTAGAACTGTCCCTGGATGTGGGGGTTGTGGGCCCAGAACCAGGGCTTTGAGTTGGCTCACCCTACCATATACCTCATGGATGAACTGCTAGAGTGCATGAAGATGCCAGTTTCACAGACCCAAAACTACAGGATCTCCATGACACAGGGCAACACCAGGATATCTGAGAGGGGTCCCAGTGAGGTTCCAGTATAGACAAAGTAGCAGAAGCCAGAGGCCTTGTACCAGACCAAGGAGTTATTATAATGAACATTTTCAACCAAAATAGTATGGACAAAGGGCATATTGTGGGACACACTAAGACATGGTACAGGTTCCACAATGAAACTGTTTTCTGTTAGGAGAGGTTGCAAGTGTGGAGGGCAGGTTTGAGATGAGGTGAGAGATGAGTGGGAACAGGTTGCATGATATGAAATTCACAAAATTAAAAAAACAAAGATAAAAAAAGAAGAATACCAAAATCTGGTCAGTACTCAGCGATCAACATTTGAATATATATAAAGACAACTTTCAAGCCGGGCGGTGGTGGCGCACGCCTTTAATCCCAGCACTTGGGAGGCAGAGGCAGGCGGATATCTGTGAGTTCGAGGCCAGCCTGGTCTACAGAGTGAGTCCAGGACAGCCAGAGACACACAGAGAAACCCTGTCTCAAAAAACCAAAAACCAAAACAAAACAAAACAAAAAAAAGACAACTTTCACATGGTGCACAAAAGATTACCCCCAACATATTGGTAACATCTGGATGCCCTCTAGACCCCCTATTCCCCCACCCACATGTTTGCTCCAATTTCTATCGGGTACCTCAGAGCCACACATACTCACATGGAATTAGCCAGTAATAATCAATAGAATGTACTTAGAGACAGGACTCCAGGGTCCACATGGCTGCCAGGTGGACTGCATATCTGACAGGATAAGGTTTCATATCACACATGTTATCTCAGGGTAGTTAATATTGTACCATGAGCTTCTCCCTCCTGCAGTAGTTGCTTTCCAAGCCTCCCATACCTGTGAAACAGCTCCTTTTCCTAACACAGACAGATACTGTCTCTGTGCCCAGGACTCCCAGGACATAGTTCCATCTCCCCAGCTTGTCCCACCCATTCATCTCCTTCTCTTTGTCATCTGGGGATCCCTCTAAAATAAATATACCTCTTCTTTCTTTGTTGCTTGTGACTCTTCCCTGCTCCTTAGCCTGGACCCTGGAGCTACTAGACAGGCCTGGATCTTCTCGAGTGCACCTGGGTGCACTATGATGTATACCCCTGCTATATAATCTCTGGAAGCTGCCCTGCTGCCCGGGGACACGTGAGTGTGCGTGTACACACAAGTGCACAGACAGAGCCCCCTGCTCGCCATCATCTTTCCATGTTGTCCATGGCAGGCACTATCTGTGCTCAGCTGGACCCATCCCCTCTCAGAAGTCCACCCCGGCCTTACCACAACGGCAAGATCAGGAAAAACAAAAGACAACCCGCAGCATATTCATTCTGCCAGCCTGAGCGCCAGACAACCAGCAGCTCATTAACCCCCAGATCCCTCGGGAAGTGGACCTGCCACCAACTTCATTTCATAGTGAGGAAATTGAGGTACTGAGAGAGCAACTCTTTTGACTAGTTTCATCTAGCTGCTAGGACTCCACACAGAGACCTTCCCCAGACCTGAACTGAACCCACTTCCTTCACATCGGGTTTACAGGGAGTAATTTGCATAACCACCAACCCTAATGAGTCTATTCTCTTTTATTATCCTTGATCCTCTTAACCCCAGATTGGGAGAACCATGCTCCTAGCCTGGCCTGCACAGGTGCTCAGTCAATGTTGTAAGACTTGTTGGCTTCTTCTGGGAGTTTCTCTTTTCTCCAGAATCTTCAGAGGTCAGATAGACTCCTGGAGAGCTTGTGAGGCTCCTGAGTCCTCCTTGACTGCACACAAGAGAAGACCAGGCACCCAGTGCCTGCGGTCACCTGTGCTGGTAAAGTAAGCCATTCTTTAAGATGCTTTGTTGACCCCACCAGTAGAGAATAAGAACACTATCACAATTTATGAGCCCAATTTGAAGCAAGCTTTATTAAATACTGACCAGGATGATAGACATTAGCCAGTACGATGGACACTGGCCAGGTCCATACTCAGGATTCCCAGAGAATGGCCACAAATTAGTCAGGTGCTTATAAAGCAAAACCCACAGGCTACATACTTCCTGCCTTTGTTCAATTGGGGCAAGCATACATCCTGAAGTACTTCCTGCCTAAGTAACTCCCACCTACGTGTGCTCAAGCACAACTCTCCCTGTGCAGTTGGGACAACTGTTTACAGAAGTAAAAAATGAATGATTGATTATCTTACATGAACAACAGCCCCCAACATTCCCGGAAGTTATGTCCTTGAGCAAGTGGGGCTTACAGGTTAGAGGCATTTTTGTTTTACAGATCTTTTAAGTACAGTAATTAAAATGTAAAACATAACTTTAGCCCTCACAGCATTATAAATGTGTAACGTGGGGGACAATGGCTGAAAAGTGCTAATTTCCAGCCACACCCTCCCAATCACACAGCTCTGTTGAAACTGCTAGCTCACTGTCTTTGGAGCTTCATTATGGTAACTGTCCCTCCCTACCCACAGCTGACATGTTTGTTTAAGGTTTGTTAGAGCTTCAAGCCAGGGAGGGCTGGCACTGCTGATATCGGTTCCCTCCCCCCACATTCTGTTCCTGGAAACCAGCTGAAGCCTTGAAGAAGTTCTCAGTAGTGTCAAGTTCTCCCTGTAGGCCTGTCCCTGAGGGAGGGAGAATTGGGGAGGGATCCAAAGGGCAGGCTGGGATGATTCCTTGTCCCTGTGAAGCCTCATTAAGGGATCCTGGATCCCTTCACCATATCCCTTCAGATGTGTGACTCCCACCTGCTCAGTTTCAATTCCCTTAGGCAGCTGCCCTGAGCAGGAAGTGTGATTTTCAGTACTGGTGGTTCAGGCTGTATGTGTCCTGGAGTCCCCCCTCCCAAAATACACTGCTGCCCTTTTGATTTCCCTACACATGACCTCAGTGTGAGCAGTCACATGAAACACTGTGCTGTGATTACAAGGCACAAATATAAACACAGAAGAAGCAGCAGCTGGGAAGCTGAGGCAGGAGGATTTCTGTGTGAGGCTCTCCTAGGCTTCAGAGTGATTACCTGTCCCCACAAACCAAATGCTGGAAGAGGAGCTTCTGTGGGGCAGTGAGGAGGCGGGCATCCTGTCCCAGTGATGCGGGGAGTACATTAACAGCCCTGGAGCATGTTTACTCCTGTCTGTCAACAAGCCAGGGATCTGGACCCCAGTCCCTCACTGGGGTGCTTTCTGGGGAGTATGACAACTCTCTTCCCTCATAGTCCCATGGAGCTAAGAGTCAACAGATGCTGGAGAGGCCCATTTGAGATGGAGGGTGACCGTAAGGATGGTGACAGCTCTAGCTCCTTGTTGTCTCTGCTTATATACAGAAAGGCATGAGGTTTAGTTTTTGTGTGGTTTTGGTGTGTGTGTGTGTGTGTGTATGTGTGTGTGTGTGTGTGTGTGTGTGTGTGTGTGTGTGTGTATTAGGGCTGGAGAGATGGTTCCGCAGTTAAAAGCTTGCTGCTCTTGCAGAGGACCTGGATTGGATTCCCAGCACCCACATGGTTGCTCACAACACTCCGTAACTCCAGTTCCAGGGGACCCAACACCCTCTTCTTGTCTCCATGGGCACTGCACAAACAGGTGCACTTACATACATGCAGACAAAACACATATACATGTAAATAAAAAGAAATATTTTTTAAATTTAAAATATGACAGGAGTTGAATGCCCTTTTTCTTTTTAAAAAACTGCTTTGTTGGCCGGGCGGTGGTGGCGCACGCCTTTAATCCCAGCACTTGAGAGGCAGAGGCAGGCGGATCTTTGTGAGTTCGAGGCCAGCCTGGTCTACAAAGCGAGTCCAGGACAGCCAGAGCTGTTAAACAGAGAAACCCTGTCTCGAAAAACCAAAAAAAAAAAAAAAAAAAAAAAAACTGCTTTGCACTTTACCTATGAATGAAAAACACAAACCCACACCTGTAAATCACAGCACTTAGAAGACAGAGGCAGGAGGATTGGGAGTTTAAGTCTACATGGTGAGCCTAGAGATACTCTAGACTATGTGAAATCCTGTCTCAAAAACAAAACAAATGCAAGAAATGAAGAAAAGCACAGAACTCAAGCTATAGATTTTGTTTGCTTTTTTTTTTGATAGTATGTGATGGGGCCCAGGGTTACCTCATGCTAAACCAACTACTCTACCACTGAGCCACATTCCCAGCCCAAGAGCATATTTAGGGTGAGTTTTGTGTGTGTGTGTGCATGTGTGTGCGCGTGTGTGTTTATTGTGCCTTTGTGAGAGCTAAAGTTATGTTTTAAGTTTAAATTACTGTGCTTAAAAAAATCTATGAAATAAAAACGCCTCTAACCTGTAAGCTCCACTTACCCAAAGGTAGATATGCTGGGAACTGTTCATGTAAGATAACAGCTGCGTATTTTTACTTATGTAAACAAGGTTGGTTGCTCCAACTGCACAGGAAGTGCTTGATCACATGTAGGTGGGAGTTACTTAGGCAGGAAGTACATTGAAGGGGATGAAAGGACTGGACTTCCATGATAGGCTTCGGGTTGTTACCTTTGTAGGCTAAGCCTAAGCTTCTCTTTTCCAGAAGGGAGAGGACAGTTCTGAGAAAAGCCATAGAAAATGGGCAGCCAATCAGACAATGCCAGACCATCTAGTTTAAAATTGAACCAGACGTGAGGCAGGAATGACCTCAGCCCCTGGGTATTCCAGGCCCCGAAAAAGCCCAAGGCAAGTCTGAGCCAATCAGCCACACCACTAAGTGACTTTATAAGGCTTAAAGTCCAAAAAATGTTGCTTGGGGGGCTACCCATCTGGCCCCAACCAATCATCTTGTGCCTCATGTAATTGCTCCCTAGCCCCCCAATGAGAATAGAGATTAGCTCATTGATTCCTGACTCCCTGTAAAAGGCCTGCGTTGAAAACTGCAATTTAATTAATTAATAGAGTTATTAGTAAGTATAAACTGTAAGATTAGGCTGGAGGAGTAGCCGGCGGCTTGGCAGAGGAGCAGGCGGCCTGGCCCGAGTGCCTTAACCGGTTGCCTAACTTATCCTGGAGAAAGAGCCCCGGGACCAAGGGTGGCCTACACCACCTGTAACCTAAACTCTGTTAATTAATATAAGCTGTTATATTAGGCTGGTAGAATTACCAGCGGCTTGGCGGGAGATTCGCCTGGGCTCAAGGATAGTCTGAGAGTCTGGAAGTCCAACGGCCCGGGACTGCTTGGACTGAGGGCCTATAAGCTGCCACAGTCTTTTCCCCAATAATTAAACACACTAAGACTTTTAATGTTTTAACGTTTAGCCCTTAGCTGGGCAGACTCTCAATTAGCTACTCTATGTTAACCCGGATCGGATCACCTAATCCCAAACTGCCATGTGCCTGCAAGTACCTTCCAGCCTTCTCCAGACATCTGTCTCCTTCTGTGTCTCCCAGCGGAGAGAGAGTCTCTGTTTGTGCCCAGAGTTCCTGCTCTGATCTCAGGAAGTCCCGCCTTCCTATACTCTTTCTGCCCAGCTAATTGGCCATAAACGACTTTTATTAACCAATCAAGAGAATGCTTCAGAAGGGGCAGTAACCAGATCTCAGCATTGAATTCAATGTATCAGAAACAATATTATACTTTCCCTCAACACTGCGTGCCTTTCTCCTGAGTTATCATTTTGTATAACTGGTGACTCCTGCATGGTGGACATTTCTGCAGAATAAACACTCTTTGCTTTTGCATACTATTTGAGTCTAGGGCCTTTCTTCAGCAATTCTTGGACCTTTACAGAAGAAAGTATATAGTCTTGTGGGTTTTACCTCTATAAGCACCTAACATAATTTGTAGCCATCCTCTGGGAATCCTGGGTATGGATCTGACCAGAGTCCATTGTCCTGGCCAGTATTTAATAAAGCTTGCTTCAAATTTGACTAAAACATTGTGGTAATGGTCTTATTCTTGCCTAGTAGTAGTAACATCTTTCTCAACACTGAGAATCATCACCTCAGAAAGGCCCCTTTTGCCACTTCCCAGTCATCCTGTGTCCTTCCTAGGTCTAACTAATGCTCAATATTTTTTCATGGCGGGACTCAGAAGAGCCCATAGCACAGGGGCAGCAAGATGACTCAGTGGGTAAAGATGCTTGCTGCTCAGGCTGATGACCTGGGACCTGGGATCCACATGATGGAGAGAATGAACTGACCCCACTAATTGTCCTGAACACCCACCCACCTGCATGTTATGGCATGCATATTCCCCCTCCCCCACCACATACAAAATAAACACATGTATTCACTTTTGTTTTGTTTTTGTTTTGAGACATGGTTTCTCTATGTAACAGCTCTGGCTGTCCTGGACCCACGCTGTAGTCCAGGCTAGCCTCAAACTCACAGAGATCTGCCTGTCTCTGCCTCTTGAGTGCTGGGATTAAAGGTGTGTGTCACCACTGCCTGGCTCAAATGTATTATTTTTTTTTAAGGAATCCTGAATATAAGAGTCTCTGCAAATGTTACATTGATAGAAAATATTGTATTCTAGTAGCTGACAAACTCTTAAAGTAAATTTTTAAAAAATTAAATAGTAAAACATTGTATCTATCATCTTTCTACTTCTCAAGTTGAAGCTGAGGCAACTAAAAATAAAAGATTTCTGCAATCAAGTTGAAGCATAGAGAGCAAATTCTATTAGAAAATCTGGATTTAGCCGGGCAGTGGTGGCGCACGCCTTTAATCCCAGCACTTGGGAGGCAGAGGCAGGCGGATCTTTGCGAGTTCGAGGCCAGCCTGGTCTACAAAGTGAGTCCAGGACAGCCAGGGCTACACAGAGAAACCCTGTCTCGAAAAACCAAAAAAAAAAAAGAAAGAAAATCTGGATTGAAAGAAGGTTGACACTATAGATATTCACGTTCCTTTAAAATGATGACTCTTAAGTACTGTATCAAGAAAGTTCAATTTTAGTCCCTTTAGTTGCTCAGTGCAGAGAGCTGCTTTCAGTACAAGCCTGTTGACCTGCATCTATCCCTGGAACCCACAGTGGGAGGAAAGAACTTGTATAAACTGAGGACATGTCCATCCAAGGTAAAGGCAAGGGGAAGGTTTTTATTGTAAATCTGAGAGAGAGAGAGAGCTAGAGAGCGTAGACAGAGGCATCTGGAAGAATACAGAGCAGAGAGAGAAGGAAGTAGACTGAACATGGCCAGGGCTATCTGAAAGAGAGGAGGGGATAGAGAACAGAAACAGAAGTAGGTGTCTCTCTCTCTCTCTCTCTCTCACACACACACACACACACACACACACACACACACACCACTGGGGGCATATAATAAAGACAGGTTTATAAGAACAAGTAACTGGACCAAGAAGGAGTCATTACTATGCATTTAAACACCCTCTTTTTTTCTTAGGTTTTTTGAGACAGGGTTTCTCTGTGTATCCTTGACTGTCCTGGACTCACTTTGTAGAACAGGCTGGCCTTGAACTCACAGAGATCTGCCTGCCTCTGCCTCCCGAGTGCTGGGATTAAAGGTGTGTGCCAACCGCCTGGCCAAATAAAACTTTTAAATGGACAAATTCAGTGCAATTAACTATTTATAATAAAGATCAAAGCTTTCAAATAATATATCTGTTTCAAATCTGTTATAGTATAAACTGGAGAAATAAGAATATCCACATCTTTTGATTACCATGAACTTTTAGTTACAAATACATAACCTTTTCATTAGATTTATTTTTTTATTTTATGTGTATGAGTGTTTGCTGAACAAATGTATGTGTTGTAATAGTGTGGCAGGGTGGTACACCATGGTAGGCTCATGCCAAAGTGTATTCCCTGGAGAATGACGACATGCCATGCAACAGGTATAAGGGTTTATTAAGATAGGAAGAGGGAAGGAAAATAAGGACAAGGAACAGGGGCATAGCCATGAGGTGGAACAGAGAGAGAAGAGAGAGAGAGAGAGAGAGAGAGAGAGAGAGAGAGAGAGAGAGAGAGAGAACAGAAGGAGGTTGGAACACAGAGATAGAGACTGACAGGAGTGGGCAAGGGCTTTCATCCCACCCCACCTGGCACAGCCTTCAACAGGTGATGATGTAAGCACTTAGGACTCTGGAGGACCGCTGAAGTCAGACTAGTGGAAATGCCTGTAGGCTCACATTCCTGCCTCGTTATTTAATTAAAAAGAAAAAATGAGGATCCAGGAAGGTGGTGGGGTCATTGTATTCTTCCTGCTTCCTGCTGACTTGGGAGGCAATGAGATCTTTGAGGACCCTAAGAAGAAAATTTGGATGCTGTCAAAGTCCTAGGAGAAAAAAAAAAAAAAAAAAAAAAAAAAAAGAAAAAAAAAAAAAAAAGTCCTAGGAGACTGGCTGTTTGGCGGCTGTCCAGGATCTGTGGCTAGGAAAGCACAGGTCTTGCTGAAACAGTTTGTGAGCTGAGCTGGAGCATCTGCCTGTGATCACGTTGGAGCTGTCCTGGATGCAGGAAACACCTGGACGTGACAGGGTACTGGAACAGATACATGTTTATTAGGGTGCAGAAGATAAAGTTACGTGAGTTAGGGAGAAAGCATTTTCTTAAGCCCATGGTCTTGGTAGTTGGGGAGGAGAGTCCCAGAAACCAGGGAACAGGTAAAGGGAAAGGGGGAGACCACTCTCTGAAGTAGCACTAGGTGGGGAACTTAGGCTGTTGGTTGACAGTACTTATCTGGACTTGATTTGAGGTGGATTTCCTGAGGCCTATAGAGAATCTGTTTAGGTTTACTACAGGAGACTAGTTTTAAACATGTTAGCATCACCATTATTTGTGAGCTTTAGTGAAATCCACATTGTAGAAAAAGGACAGGAGGCACACACAGGCTTGGGAAACAATTTTGGGTTACCACAGCATGAACAGTATTTTAAGATGAGATCAGAGAAGACAGGAACCTTCCATGGAGCAGAAGAGGCAAAAGCTCATTGAATCCTGATTTTTGGTCATGAAAGAAAAGCTCTTTCCTCTATCCAGAAGACTGAATGTGTATAAATTTAGCACAATGTTTCTCATTTTGAAGTTTATATTTAAAAAATAAACCAAAGGAAATTTAGAATCTTGAACTTGTGACTATAATAATGGATTATATAGTGGAATGGTTTTTTTTATCAGTTAGACTAAAAACTTATCGGAATTCCAACAGTAGCATAGCAAGTGGAAGAAATCTGAAGCGTATCTGTTTGCATTTACCAACCTTAAGACACTTTCTTAGACCCTAAAATACTTTTATTAGGTCCTCACAACTTAAGCTCTTTGTATCCTCAGGCCTTGCATAAACTTTATATCTTTTAAAAATCTAATTATTTACCATAAGACACAGATGAGATTGCTGGGAGCTGTCACTGTAGGGAAAAGTTACAATATCTTTTAACATGAAGCCTGTGAGCAAACAAACACTTTTGCTCTTTTTAATAAGAGACCTAGTGCCTCATAGTTTTGACTGGATAAGGAATTGACTAATGCACTAATGTGGTAGATTACCTTGTGGTAAGGAGCTAACTGTCTCGTTTTCTGAGTCTGGTAATAAGGTAAACTGCATCTGGACCTAGCAGTAGCAGCTCTAAGAATGAGACCTGAGGCCTGAATTTTACACATGAATAAAACTGAGAAGGCATCTGAAGCCTTGCTTTCTGCTGTTAAACTGATAAATCTTTCACTAGCCTACTCTTCAAACTCATTAGGGATCTGAGAATGATAAATGTTGCCTGAGTAAGCAGGGAGTGCAGGTCAAGCAGCTTCCAAGTCTATAAAAAACATGACAGTCTTTCCGGCTGCCTGGACAGATACCCATTGTTCCTCTGTGTCAATGGGGCATCCATTTTTGGTCACCAGTACCAGAAGATCTGATAGACTTTTGTGAGGCAGGAATTATGAAGGACCGGCTACCTTGTCTTGACAAAGCTCAGCAGTCAACTTCTTTGTGTACTGCTCATCCAGCTTGGACGGCATGTTGTCTGCCATTCAGGCAAAGGGCAGCCTGTGGCCCAGTGGCCAGCTTTGCCATACCTGAAGCAAGTTTCAGGTGAAGATTCTTCTATGCCCATTATCTTCTTTTGAGGAGACAAGGGATACTGTCAGGAGCTGGCATTGTCTATCAAGAAAAGCTTTTCTGAATTCAGCATTTAAATGCCATGTTCTGCAGATCTCTGAAGTGTCTGAGGACCAGCATATCTACCTAAAGTAGATCTGGATAGACAGACGTTGTTTCTAGTTAGTCGCCTTTTTGTTTAACTGTGAAAACATGTATAGGAGGCTAGACAAAGCTTAAAGGTGACTGAATATTAGCTTGCATTTCCTAATTACCATTAACGACTGGGACTTTAGATTTTATCGCTTATAGGTTTAGAGTCTTAAAAAAAAAAAATCACAATTCGGGGGTGGAGAGATGGCTCAGCAGTTAAGAGCAGTGGCTGTTCTTCCAGAGGTCCTGAGTTCAATTCCCAGCAACCACATGATGGCTCATAACCATCTATAATGAGATCTGGTGCCCTCTTCTGGCCTGCAGGCATACATGCAGACAGAACATTGTATACATAATAAATAAATAAACAAACAAACAAACAAACAAATAAATCTTTTTATATTTTTGGTTGTGAGCCTAGCCTTTAACGGCTGAGCCATCTCTCCAGCCCAATAAGTCTTTTTTAAAAACCCACAATTCTGAATTGAAGCTCTTCTAGTATCAAAATAAAATGTTTTAATCCATAAACATAGTTCACGAAGAGACTGGGAACTTTCTGACCTTTCTGTGGTGTATCACTATACAGTTTCCTGTATGATTTAGTTTATAAAAACTCTATAGCGCTGGGCTTGGTGGTGCACATCTTTAATTAATCCCAGCACTTGGGAGGCAGAGGCAGGCAGATCTCTGTGTGTTTGAGTTCGAGGCCAGCCTGATCTACAAAGCAAGTCCAGGACAGCCAGGAGTATTTGAGACAGAGAAACCCTGTCTCAAAAAACCAAAAAGTAGGGGCTGGAGAGATGGCTCAGTAGTTAAGAGCACTGGCTCTTGCTCTTCCTTCCATTAGGTCCTGAGTTCAATTCCCAGAAACCACATGGTGGCTCACAACCATCCACAATGTGATCTGATGCCCTCTTCTGGCTGCAGGTGTGCATTCAATAGAGCACTCATGTACATTAAAAATAAAAGTCTATAGCTTATAAAATCTAAAGCTGTGGGAGGTCTTAAGAACATTAACAAAAATAAGGCTAAGAATATATATAAACACATACATTTTTTTTGTTTTTTCGAGACAGGATTTCTCTGTGTAGCCCTGGCTTTCCTAGAACTCACTCTGTAGACCAGGCTGACCTTGAACTCACAGAGATTTGCCTGCCAGTGCTTCCTGAGTGCTGGGATTAAAGGTGTGTTCAACCATGCCTGGCAGCTAAGCATATTTTAAGGCAGTGGTTTTTAACCTTTTTGAGAGGGAAGACATACAGCATAACCATTGTCGCGTCCCTCTCGACCGGCAAGAACGACGCAACTCGCAAAAGC
>CAJQZJ010001558.1:17275674-17318057 GCA_907164525.1 Lophiomys imhausi
GGAGACCAGCGCCATTTTTAAGGCGCGGCACGTCGCAGCTCTCTACAAACCATAACCATAATTTTAAAAGGCAAAAAAGGTTCTCTCAGCAGTATGAACAACTCAATTCAATGTCTCTAGAATTAATATATCCCACAACCCCAACTTAAAAATATCTTTGAAATTATGTCACATGGTTTATGATTATCTAAGCTTAAACTTTCAACTAATAACCCTGACTTATGAGTTTTAACCAGATCCAATAATTAATAAGTCAATAATCCTGTTTTGACCCTGGACATTAAAAACATGCCTGGGTCTGAAAAAGGGTAAACAGTACCCCATTTCCAGAGACAGCAGGACAAGCAACATTCATTTATGCATCCAAGAACTAGCAAAGACATAACTAGTTACACACATAAACCAGAGTTGAATCATCATACAGTATGTTGTAAAGATATAAGTTTGAATTTCTATCATCATATTAAAAAATCCATAACAATCTAAAATATGCGATTTGTTGGTTTCTTTGTCTAAAAGGAGGTAATGATAACAAACAGAGTCTATTAGGACAAGGAAGTTTCATAATTGTTGCTTTTACCACATGGTCATTTAAGATGGTGAAATCACATGGCAGACTGCAAAATTGCATCCAAGCTACATACACACACGTGGAGTTAAATCCGAGTTACATACATACATAAGGAGTTAAATCTGGGTTGCATAGACATATGCATGCATACATATGTCCTCAACAGGAGTTGAATTATGTATTTATATATATATATAAATTTTAAACCATGCCCAATGAGCACATTATAAATCCTGAGATAAGAGTTCACAGTATAATCTTTTTTTGTTTGGTTGGTTCTGTTTTGGTTTTTCAAGACAAGGTTTCCCTGTGTAATAGTTCTGGCTGTCCTAGACTTGCTTTGTGGACCAGGCTGGCCTTAAACTCACAGAGATCTGCCTGCCTCTGCCTCCTGAGTGCTGGGATTAAAAGCGTGTGCCACCACGCCTGGCCACAGTATAATCTTAAAATATATATCTTTATTTTAAGAGCAGAGTGCAAAGAAATCGGAGATAAAAGATTTTTCAAGAGTGGGGAAAATAAGAGCCTTGGAGATACATTTTGGGAGTGTAGAGGAAAGCAAAGCGAGTTTACTTTTTTTTTTAAACATTTTTTAACATTTATTTATTTATTATGTATACAGTATTTGCTCTACATATATGCCCGGGCAGCAGATCTCAATGTAGATGGCTGTGAGCCAACATGTGGTTGCTGGGAATTGAACTCAGGACCTCTGGAAGAACAGCCAGTGCTCTTAACCTCTGAGCCACCTCTCCAGCCCACGAGTTTACTTTTAAAGTATTTGAGAATCACTTGTCTGCGGCAGTGAGAAATTGAAATCAAGTGGCCAGTTTCTGCCAGGTAAATTGAGTCCATTGAAGGGAAAGAGGGAGAATGCGAGTGGCCTCCTGCGGTCCTGCTGCAGGATAGAGAAGGGGCAAGAAGGTCCACGTGGGCAGGTGGAGAGAGAGTCAAACCACAGGGAGGAACTGGACACTCTAAGTAGAATTTGGAATCAAATTCACGGGCAAATGACTCACATAGACCACAGAAGTGGTTTTGAGAACAGCTGCTTGCAGTGCAAGAGTGTGTCCTCACTGCAGTCTCTGGTCCCACCAGCTATGATGGTTGTAGGTTGCATTAAACAGACAAGATGTTTAAGCAACATGGGGAGGGGGACCAGAAAGGAAGAAGCAAGACCTAGAGTGAGGAAAAAGGAATAAAGGAGAATTTTTTATGTTTCTCCTGATCACTTGGGCAGAATAATGAGGTCAGACTTGATAAGTTTAGGAGCTAGGTGTAGCGGCCTGAAGTTCTCCAAAAGAATGTGCTGATACAGACACAATTCCCATAGGGTAAGGAGAAGAGTAACAGGCCTGCATCCAAGGCATCCATCTTTTGGGCACAGGTATGCCTAGGACTGAGGTGGTACAAACTGTCCAACGAGGTTGTTAGGATATTGGACAGGGACCAGAGACAGATGCCTGAGCAGTCACAGGTCACCTAGCACGAGGCCTTACGAGGAGAGAGGAAATCACGCTGGTGGAAAAGTGAAACTTCACCAAGGGAAAAGGTCTGTGTTGGAGGCAACTCACCAATCAGTCAGTATTATTTCCAGCACATGACAAGTTAAAAATTTTGTATGTTTAGCTTTGCTAAAACAGCTAAAAGCAGAAACTGGCCACACTTAGTAACAGCAAGACCAGTAGCAACTGATCCTTTCATTCATTGATGTCAAGATCATGTACAGCAGTTTCCCCATTGGGAAACCGTCTCAGTAGTTTCTCATTCATAAACCTTCCTATGACCTAGAAATTCTATTCCTAGGTATTACTCAAAGCAAATAACAGCCTACATCCAGAGACTGAGTTATCGCAGGGTTGGTTGATAGAGTGCTTGCTTAGGGCGCCCGAAACCCTGGGTTTTGATTCCTTGAAACATACAAAACCCTCAGCACTCAGGGGTGAAGGCAGGAGGATCAGGAGTTCAAGGCTATCCTTAGTTCATTCAGAGTTCAAGACCAGTCTGGACTACATGAGGATCTGTTAAAAAAAAAAAAAAATCCTGGGCTGGAGAGATAGCTCAGAGATTAAGAGCACTGACTGTTCTTCCAGAGGTCCTGAGTTCAATTCCCAGCAACCACATGGTGGCTGACAACCATCCATAATGAAATCTGGTGCCCTCTTCTGACCTGCAGGCATGCATGCAGACAGAACACTGTATACATAATAAATAAATCTTTAAAAAAAACCCTAAAAATACCATAGTAAGCAATAATAACATAAAGTCTTTCTTTTCTATTCCCCTGTCTTTATATAACCATCTATGCCCCCCATAAAACAGACAGCTTTAAATATAGTGAAAACAGCTTTCTTGTTCATCAAAAAGCAAGGAGGCCCCTCGTCTTTGTATAATTGGCCTGGGAGTGACACCTGTGAAAATGGTTTGCTACTTGACTGACCCAGAAAATCGTGCAATCAAGAGATTCACATCTCTATGATCCCTTTGGGACACCCAGAAAGCTACTCAGGCCATTAGGCTTCTGAATATTTCCAAAGCCAAGGAGCAGCTGAGGGACTGTCCTTTAAAGAAGCACCGTGAGCCATTCCAGAGGTACCTCGGTGGTGTGACCAGGCCAAACAGTGGGGCTAGACACGGAATCTGTGGCCTAAAATTTTAGTGCTGAATTTTTGCTGCGCAGAAATGCTCTGCAATGCATCAAAGCATTAGAGGCAGACAGACCTTAGTGTTAGAATGCTAAGCTAGCTTGCACAAGGCTCTTCCTGGCACCACTGCCCACAAACATATCTCACTTAGATGTAGATTCCCTCTGATCATCATGCAATTCCAAGTAAACAAAGCCCCAAGATGTACTTGGTTGGTAATTTAAAATGCTATGTGGGCTGGGTGTAGTGATACATATCTGTAATTCTAGCACTTGGCAAGGGGAAGTGGGAAATTCTCTAAAAGTTCAAGGTTGGCCTAGTCTGTATCATGAGTTCCAAGCTATCTAGGACTTCATCTCTCAAAAAAAAAAAAAAAAATCAGAAAGGTGGAAGCTGGAGAGATGCCTCAGCAGCTAAGGGTGCTTGCTGTTCTTTCAAGGACTAGAGTTTAGTTCCCAGCACCCGTGTAGAGTGGCTCAGGACCACCTCTAGCTCCAGCCCCAGGGAATTCAACACCCTCTTCTGGTCTCAGGTTCCCAAATGTTCATACACATACCCTGCCAGCCCTCACACATATACACATAAATAAAATAATAAAATAAATCTCATTTAATTTTTTTTAATCAGAAAAGTAGATGGAAAGATGGCTCAGCCACTGCCCAAGCATAAGAACCTGAGTTCAGATGAAAAAATCCAGCGCACACCTATAAAGCCAGCACACACCTGTAAAGCCAGCGCACATCTGTAAACCCAGCACACATCTGTAAACCCAGCACCAGAAAGCAGGAAACAAGAGGAATCCCCAGAGACCGCTGGCCAGGACATCTAGCCAAATTAGTGAGCTTCAGGCTCAGTGAGCTGTCTGAACTATTTCAAAAATGAAATGAGAGAACAACTGAGGAAAACACCTTTTGTCAACCTCTGGCCTCCACATACACGCAAATATGTGTGAGCACACACAGATATATACATACATACTACACAGAAAAAAACACCCCCAGAAAAATGTTATTTACGTATACATATGACATATATTGTAAATAGTGTATCTGCTGTATAGAATGCAATTTTGGGGGAGTCAGTTCTCCCTTTCCATCTTTCTTTTCTTTCCTTTTTTTTTTTTTTCCTATTTTTTGAGACAGGGTTTCCTGAGCATCCAAGGAATTTGGTCTGTAGAGCAGAGTGACCACAAACTCAGAGATCCCCCTGCCTCTGCCTCTGGGGGTGCTAGGATTAAAGGTGTGTGCCACCACACCCAGATACTCTCCTTCTACCTTTCATTCTGAGGATAAAACTCAGATAATCATACTTCTCACAGCAGATGTTCCTACCCACTGAGCCATCTCTCCAGCTCATAGAAGCAGCCTTCTGTATATTTTAAAATATAAACATAAGGCCAGGCGTGGTGGTGCACACCTTTAATCCCAGCACTCTGGAGGCAGAGGCAGGCGGATCTCTGAGTTTGTAGTCACTCTGGTCTACAGAGCAAGTTCCAGGACAGCCAGAGCTACACAGAGAAACCATGTCTTAAAAAAAAATCGATGTGTGTGTATGTCTGTGTGTGTGTGTGTGCGTGTGTGTGTGTGTGTGTGTGTGTGTAAATTCTCTGCAGACTGGCACAGCGCCTTAAACATATTTCCTGGCTGCAATGATTACTCTAAAAAATACATTAGCCTATGGAGTGGCCAGTGAACATTCCCTACAGGACACAGGGCCCTGGATCCCACCCCTGGGGGTATGACACATCAGTGATCAGCTGTCTGTGACTCACCTCCAGATCAAATGTCACTCCAAAGGGCCTTGTTTTCCTGAACTCAGTAAGGCCCATGTTTTCTAAGGCTCTAGGAGATTTTTCCTTTTAGCTGTGATTTATTGAGGTATTATCTACCTAGAGGGAAACAAGCAGATGCTAGTTCAACAGAAGAATTTATATGATTTAGTGGCAACCACCTCCCAGACCAAGATCCAGAGCATTTAATGCCAACAGAAGTCTGCACCAGGCAGCAAGCCCAACGCTAACTGTTGCTGGATTTGATATGCATGGAATTGCTACAGTGCAGGCGGATCTGTGTCTGACTCTTTCATGTCCTCATTGCTATGCGGCTGAGGGCTCTTCAATGCATGAATACCCTGATGTCTCTCTCAGCTGCTCTGGGTGTTGCTGTTCTGAACAGCCACCTGTGCGTCCCTTTCCCTTGGGAAAATGCTTAGCCATGGACTGGCTAAGGAGAAGCAGATGTTTGATGTGTCACAGCTGAAGCAGCAGTCCTGCACTGGATTCTTTCACATCCCAACTTGCAGAGAATGGGGGTCCCAGTTGCCCCAAATCCCAGCCTGTTGGTAGCTGCCTCTGCCATGACAAAACTGTCCTTGCAGTCTGGGATATCCAGAAGCCTGTGATGAATTTCCACTTTGCTCCAACAAGGTGGTCTACTCTTTAAGTCCAGTCAGTTCCTGTCCAGCCAGGAACTTGTAACTAGGGCGAAGGTAAAAGAAGACACATGGGGCTGGAGCGATGGCTCAGTGGTTAAGAGCACTGGCTGTTCTTCCTGAGTTCAATCCCCAGCACCCACATGGCAGCTCACAACTGTCTGTAACACCAGTTCCAGAGGATCTGACAACACCCTCACACAGACGTACATACAGGCAAAATACAATGCACATGAAATAAAAAGTAAATTAAAAAAAAATTTTTTAAAAAGACACATGGCCACTGCCTCTAAGAAAACACATGGAAGAATTAGTCTTTGCGAATTTTGGTGTGTATAAGCTGATTGTAGAAAGAAAGAGTGTCACAGATAACCACCTGGCCTGGCAAATAAATAGCCTGCTTTCCCCTGGGTACTGGAGGGCCATTTTGTGACGCTGTAACAGAATGTTGCAGGTTAGTTCATTCATAAAGGAGGTATATTTCTTTCTGGCTATTCCTGGAGGCTGAGAAACACCAACCAACATACCATCTGATGAGGGCCTTCCAACTGCATGGTTGAAGGCAGAAAGTCAAAATATAGGCAAGAGATCAAATCTGTAGCCACATGTCTTTTGCTAAGGCACATCAACCCATGTAAGAAGTTTGCAGCCTGTGCTTCTCAGGAAGTAACAACACAGCTGCTCACTGCAAGCTTGTTCCTAGGCAACCTCCTAGTTAGAGGAAGTGCAATGGCAGGGACCTGAATGACTTCAGGTGAGTCTGTTGTCCTGGCTTCCCTCCCCCCACAAAACTATCCTGCAATTTTTTTTTTTAATTTTTGCTTCATCCAGGTATTTCTCTCATAACTTAAACCACAAGAGTGGATTTTGGTTTTTGTTGTTAGGCTGGTGATGTACTCAATCAGGGCGGGTGCTTGCCTAGATGTAGGAAGCCCTATGTCTGATCCCAGCAGCCTCAGGTGCAGGGGCTCCTCACCTGTAATCCAAGCACCTTGGATGTAGAGGCAGGAGGATCAGAAGTTCAAGGTCATCCTTGTGTTACATAGTCAGTCTGGCCTACATGAGGAAGAAGAGGAGGAAAGGGGAAGGAAGGAGGGGAAAAGGGAGGAAGGATGTGTGTATTAGACCAGGCATGCTGGGAAATCATGATGTGCCATTACGCCTAGCTTGAAAACTATTTCAAATATTCTCTTGGGTCTCCTTCATTGTCACTTGAAATACTCTGCTGAATCAGTTACTTTTCCTCTTCTTACCCTGAAACAGAGGAAAGGAGGAGAGAGACAGAAAGGAAGAGAGAACAAACAGATAAATTCACAGGCAGATGGAAATGAAGCTCTCAGGCCCCACCCACCCATATTACACATTAATAATCTCAGTGGTGGTTTTCTTATGAGATAGTTCTTCCTACATTGTCAAGCTTTTACACGAGGGAGAAATACCTCTTGGAAAGCCTGGATCTTCATAGAGATTTTCGAGTGCCTGTAAAGAGTTGTGCCACCTTGCTCGTGACCCTTGGACTTCCTGAGCATCTCTTTCCCCAGCACACACACTGGACTGAAGCAGGTTTTCCCACAGTTGCCCACACAGAGGAAAAGAGAAGCCTGCTCTTTGCTGGGTCTGGTAATGAATCATTCTCAGAAGCACAGCCACGTCCTCTGGCCGAGAAACTCCTGCC
Source organism: Lophiomys imhausi (assembly GCA_907164525.1). Taxonomy (NCBI): domain Eukaryota; kingdom Metazoa; phylum Chordata; class Mammalia; order Rodentia; family Muridae; genus Lophiomys; species Lophiomys imhausi. Next base: position 17,282,996 of record CAJQZJ010001558.1, read on the forward strand.
TACGTCACTTTGAAGTTTCAGAAACCAAATGTGACTAGTTCTCTGGGCAGAGCATGGGAGGGGAAGTCAGAGTGTCAGATCAGGGAGCACCCAGTGTCCTCCCACTGAGTCTTACCTTCAGCCCTCCACCCTGACATTACTTTTATTTTTCTCCAGACACTTCCTTCAGCCACTGATCCCCGGCTCCTCCCCGTTGAGTGAGTGCCAAGTGGCTATGGTTTCTATTTCCTCCCCGAGTCCCGCCCTGTGCAGAGGTCTGTCCAGAGAGCGAGGAAGAGAGTGAGTAACGGGTCCCCTCAGACAGAGAAGATGGCTTTCTTCGGCTCCCAAGCTCCATACATGAACCCGGTGAGTTGTGGGGGTGCATTTGCAAGATGATGTCCAGGGGAAGTTGCTGTGGGTCCCTGGGGAAACAACTGAGTGGTGGGTTGTCCCACAAATAACACATGAAAGACAGGCACACCAGGCAGGGTCATCCTGATGCAGTCAGTTCTTGTTCCATGCTAGGCTCACTGTGCCTCTGGGGATCAAAGGGTTCCACTCACTGTGATTCGTGTGGTGGACTAATGTGTACCTGATCCATGCTGGCTGGTAGCATCTAGAAAGGAGGTGGTTTATATGGAGATGTAGATGAGTGGGCTGGGGGAAGAGGAGGAAGGGTCCCGGACAATCACATGACACTTAAGGTACTTGCTTTAGAGAGTACCTCTGTTCAGCCATGTACAAACTAGGAGACTTCACGCAAGGTACTTCCTCCTCTCTGAGCCTCAGTTACCACATCCGTAAAATGGGATTATACTTGCATTTGTCTCCTGAGGCTGGGGTAAGGAGAAAGCAGAAAGTACATGTGTTTAAACAGCACCTAAGACACGGAGGTGTTTTGGGAGTACACTGGGGGCGCCAGGAAGCCCTCCCAGAGAGGTTTCTGTCCTCCAAGAGCTATGTCAGCAGTCACCGAAGAACATCTCCAGAATGTGTGCAGAAGGGCAAGGGTGTAGGGATTGCCTTTTAGTGCAGTGTGCAAAGGATTGTTTTGTGCTCTTTTTCTTTTCTTTTCTTTTTTTTGGCTGTCTGCAGGTGGCCTTGTTTACACACTAGGAAGCTTAGTAGCCACACTGTGTGTGGAGAAACTGAGGCTTTGAAAGGTTGAGGTTTTGCCATACACATGTCCTCAGATGGTAAGTGACAGCAGAGGAAAGTGCCTTGGTTTATTCCCAGGAGAGGGGGGTGCTCATAGGGAGAATGCCAGTGAAGTAGGTAGAAGCCAGGCTGTCCGGTGCCTCCGTGGGACCTTCAAGGGCAGCGTGGTAAGGGGCATGATACTCCCACTCCGGTGTTCCATCAGATGAGGGTAACACTTTTAAATCGGGCAATTGTGTTTCATCTGGATTTAGAAAGCAGACTCTTCAGCCCTTGGGAGGCCGGCAAGAGGATCTCCTCACACTTCAAGCCTGCCTGGATTGCATAATGAGTTCAAAGTTAGCACTGGCTATACGATGAAACCCTGTCTTTAAAACAGCCAAACAAACAAACAAACAAAAAAAGATGAAGGAGGAAGCAGTATTTTCGAATATGAAGGGAAATCTTCCCACAGGGAAGGAAGAGATCAAGCAGGTCCTGGTGGGAGGCGCGAAGGCCATGTGTAGTCCCCAGTCCCCATGGCACTGGGACCACATTTCTTACACCCGGCTAGTCTCACTCAGTGACCCACTGACTTCTTCATCTGTGGCCACATGTCCATTGAAATGCTGACAGTATACGAAAGTCATGTGACTTCTGTCCTGCCGAGGAATAGCATTGTCATGGCCCGAGGGCCAGGCTTGGTTGCTGACTCCCATGTCTAAAGAGACTCCTCTGAGGGCCCAGAAATGGAGCTGGCCAGGAAGACCCCCTTGTGTGACCCTAGTAGGCCAGGGGCAAAGGGTATTCATGTGCTTCCTCATGAAAGGGGGCCAATGTCACCTATGACTGAGAACATGAGTTCTGGTGTTCAAATCCCGGGCTTGTCGTCAACCAGCTGTGTAGTTTTGGGAAAGTCACTTAGGTTTCTGCACTTCCGTTTCCTCATCCACAAAGACACTAACCGTAAGGCTGTTAGGATGCTTAGGGAAGTGACATTGGCCATTAAGGATGGCCACTGGCAGGGCCTTTGAACTTCTGGAACTTCTGGGCCTTCTGGTTTGAAAGCATGTCAGATACGTATCCCCACTGCTGGCGCCTGGACTGCGTGCCCTGGTGGACCAGTGAGCTGACCACACTTTGGTTGTCAGCTCTGCCTTCCGCCTGTCCCAAAAGGAAAGGGAAGCAAAAAGCCCTATCCTCTGAGGACAGGGATGGGAGGAAGGTGCGTTCACCTTAGGGTGAACAGTTATATAGTCAAGACCCTTCTGAACCAGGGACTTCCGGTTAGCATCTTCGCAGGAAGGCTTCAGGCTGTCATTGCTGCCCCACAGCAGGGACTAGGGTATAACTAGATGAGCGACTTGCTCAGGGTCAGGACTGGCACAAGGAGATGAGAGCCAAGGGCTACAGGATCATAAATCCTGAGAAAAAGAAAAGAACACCAGCAGCCAACCACTCCCAGGAGCAGCAGGGATCAAATGCAGGCCCCATTATTATCTGCTGAGATCCATTACTGACTCACTGAAGATCTGAGTTCCATGGAGCCCCAGGCTTTTTTGGTTTTTGATTTTTTGTTTTGTTTTGTTTTTCAGTTTTATTGTTGTTTTTTCGAGACGGGTTTCTCTGTGTAATAGTCCTGACTGTCTTGGACTTGCTTTGTAGACCAGGATGGCCTCAAACTCACAGAGATCTGCCTGCCTCTGCCTCCCGAGTGCTGGGATTAAAGGGTCCCCAGGTTTAACTCAACACCCTGTTCTATCACTGTTCAGGGTAGGCAGAAGTCTCAAAACCAAAAATTCAGTTCTACAGCTGTGACTTAGTGTTGTCTTCTCAGCATGTACAAAGCCCTTGATTTAATGTCGAGCAACAGCCCCCCCCCACCACGACCACCCCAGCAGCAGCAGCAGCAGCAGCATTTCATGCTTCTTTCTACCCACCATACGGGGCCTGAGGTTCTAACTCGGGTCATCCAGCTTGGTAACAACCGCCTTTAGCCAGCGAGCCATCTCACCAGACCAATTCTCTTCTTTTCTTCCGTCTATTTCAGAGCCTGGCCCCCCTGACTTCCCTCTTATAAGGATACCGGTGATTGTGTAAGGCTGGTCTGGGTAATTCAGCAATCTCCCCATGTCAAGAGACTTCAGCACATCCGCCCAGTCCCTTTTTGTCCCTGACATCAACATATTCCAAGGTTCTGAGGATGGAAGCATAGGTGAGGGGTGCCACTCAGACCTTCCCTGCAGCCTCTCCTGACATCCAATCTTGGATAATTTCTCCAGAGATAGTTTATCTACAAATTAGTAACCAAGTGCAAATAACCCCTCCCACTTTCTATACAAATGACCTCATTCTGGTCCAGTAAGTGAGGGCTCTTGCCCTTGAGTCTGGTGACCTAAGTTTGACCCCTGGAGCCCACGGGGTGGAAGGAGGGAACTGACTCCTGCTTGCTGTCCTCTGACCTGCACAATCACACAAAATGAATAAATAAATGCAGATGGTGTCATTCCGTATCCTCGCTCCGAGTTCTCACCTTCACCCTTTCTATATTGAAGCCATCATATGCAAATAGCCTTATTTTCTGACTTTCTCTTTTAGTAGACTTTTAGGTTCTTCCCCAGCTTTTGCTACTCTTGTGTTGTGCTTATAAGATTCATTCATGTTAAAATAATCAGTTTTGAAATCTGGGGACATCATTTAAGATACAAAAATCTAAGCCGAGATGGTGGTACACAACAGCCATCCCAACACACAGGGGCTTGATGCAGGAGGTTCACAGACATCCTCAGCTACACCCAGCCTGGGTTACATGAAACTGTCCCAAACAGACACTGAAATCTCACCAAGTTGTTTTTTTTTTTGGGGGGGGGGGGCTGATTCTTCAGAGAGCAACCTGAACTGCCCTACCCCCATGACCTATGTCCATTCTTCCTCTGCCTCTGTCTTTCTGACCCCACAGCAATCATTCCTGTTTCATGATTTTCACGGCTTGTAGGCTTCAAGGAGTATGGGCAAGTTAAGTATCAAGTCTTCAGAAGCCAGCAAAAGTTCTAAGGACAATTTCAGGAGAAGGGAGTTTTCTTTTCTTTCTTTTTCAAGACACAGTTTCTCTGTGTAACAGACCTTGCTGTCCTGGACTCCATTTGTAGACCAGGCTGGCTTCAAACTGCCAGATCTGCCTGACTCTGCCTCCTGAGTACTGGGATCAAAGGCGTGAGTCACCATGCACAGCTTTTTCCCCCTCTCTTTTGTTAAGAATATTGATTTTTATTTTTGTTTGTGTGTGTCTCTGTGAGTGTATGCCACATGTGTGTAGGTGCCCAAGCAGGCCAGAAAAGGGCACCAGGTCCTCTGCTGGAGTGACTAGTAGTGAGTTGTGTAGTGTGGTTTCTGGGATCTGAACTTGGGTCCTCTGGAAGAGCAGTCTGAGTTTTTATTCCTCCAGCCCCCAGGAGAAGTTTCTAAGACCCTTAGGATCACCTCATGTCAGGCTAGAGATACAAGGAAGTGTGCTTGTCCAGCAAGTTTGAGACCCTGGCTTTATAATCCCTAACATCACAGAAACAAAACAACAACAAAACTATTTCCTGCCATACCACAATTCCCTCAGGCTGACTGTTCTCCCATATACCCCGGATGTGCATGGAGGTGGGGATGAGGATGTGGACAAAGGAACTCAGACACAGGCAAGCTGTGATTTGTTTCAGGGACAGAGCCAACATGAGATGTGAGGAGACATTCCCTGAAATGATGACGGTGGTGTCGGTACAATGGGATTGGAGTGCCTAGGGGGCCAGTACAGGCTTCCATAGGTTCTGGATGGCCAGAGGACTCAAGGATGAAGGCCAGAAGGCAGTGCCAGTTAGATAAAGAGGAGAACCTGCATAGAGTGTTGGCTAGCGATAGACAGGAGCTGAGACACTTTTCTGGCAATCAAACTCCTTGATAACTCCAGCCAGTAACATCAGGAGAAGCTGGAAGGAACATGGTGGAGATCCAACAGCAACACAGAACAGCAAGGTACTAGACAAAGGAAGTTCTTTAAATCCATAGACTTTAGAGGGAAGGGGTTGCTGGTCTTAGAGAGGAGGGTGAGCTTAGGGTACTGTCTTTGGGTTTAATGGGAGGAGTCTAAGTTTAGAGCAAAGAGGTATCTGAGTCTATCGCTGAGAGAGCCTCTTTGCTCAGGAAGGAGGATGAGTGAAGGCACTCCATAGCCATAAAGCTGGGTCTCGGGAGCCAGTCCTGTGGCTCATGTGCCTTGAGAACTGACACATGCTAGCAGTTTTGCAGCGTAGGGAAGATCCTAGCTAGGCTTTGAAGCATGGTGGACCCCTCGACTGGTCCAGCCTTGCTTTCTAACAGCCAGTGGGTTGAATTTGGTGGCTGGGGGTTTTCTGTTGGGCTTCCGGGTGACAACTTAATCTGTAACTGCAGAGAAATGTCATAAATGGCTGGCTATCCCAGGACCTATCTTGCTTGCTCTGTTAGACCTTCACCTGCTTTCCTTTCCAATCTCAAGTTATTTCAAAACAACGCCTGTCACGTCTCACTGAAAATACTCACTCACGCACGTATCCCTACAACACAGGATGCACTTTTAATTAATTAAATAAATTTGAACCCAGATCCCCCTGCATCCACTTTCTAAGTGCTGAGGTCACGGGTGTGCAGAAAACACACCGACAAGAATTCTTATACATTTTAAAGGAGTCCCCAGCACTCCCAGAATTAGAACATAAAATCCTTCTCATTGCCCAGATTTCTGTGTTCCAGTGACAGTGTGGCAGCTCCGCTACCTGTGGCCAGTGTTCCCAGGTTCTTGGCGTCTTGTCCAGTAAGGTCTCTGGGCTCACAGGGAAACCACATAGCTTTAGCTGAAGCCACGCTGCAAGTTAGACTGGGGACACTGGACACCGACAGTAAGCTAGATGTGCTGAAGTACTCCAAGGGCTCAGATGCGGCTCAGGGCTTCCTTTTTCAGGGTTCAAGGGAAGAAGGAAGTGGTCACTAAGGGGTGTGGTTTAAGGGGTTCTCTGTTTTAATAGTTTGGATAATACATTCATTGGTCCTGCTGTTCATGTCCCTTCTCTCACTCAGAGGCACAGGATGGTAAATGGAAGATTCTCCCTTTTCCTGTTTTACTTTACTGCACACACACCCTAAACCAGTCCAGGCCGGATGAACCCTTCTCTCCTTCCCACCTGAACACACGGGGGATATTTGAACAGGAGCTGTCTAGGTTTGATGGTTACCTGGGGGCAGGCTCAGATTGTTCAGATGTGGGAATGGTGTAGCCTGGAGCAGGTGTGAGCTCGGGAACCTTCTGAGGTTTCTAGCTGCAGTGTTTGGAGAAGGGGGGTATGTGCGTAGGGCATGCAAGATGAAGGGACAAGACTGCCAAGTGAATTATTAAAAGGGTTGGTGTGACATAAACCCAAACCAAATAGGGTTGGAGAGTACTAACCTGTCTCTTGTGATTGACTGCTTCATCCACCCAGCACTGGGCCTGGATGATGACCATTCATTAGCGATGAGTGGACAGTGCCTGCTAGATAAACAGCATGAGGCCGACTCTGTCCCAATTCCTACCTTTCACTTCACTCAACTCCTCGAACTCACTTTCCTGCCTCCTTCCTAGAGCATCTAATTTACGTAGGATGTTGATCCAAAGGAGATGTTAGAAAAGTCATTAGACTCCCTGGCGTGATATGGCAATCAATTAAGAGACAGATCCTGCAGGTGGCAGAGCCACACTTGCTATAAAAGGCATTCTGGGGCCGGGCAGTGGTGGCGCACGCCTTTAATCCCAGCACTTGGGAGGCAGAGGCAGGAGGATCTTTGCGAGTTCGAGGCCAGCCTGGTCTACAAAGTGAGTCCAGGACAGCCAGGGCTACACAGAGAAACCCTGTCTCGAAAAACCAAAAAAAAAAAAAAAAAAAGGCATTCTGGGAGTTGGTAAGTCATCAGTTTGGGAATTTGGTTCTGAGAGGACATGGCAAGGTGGGTCTTGGGCAGAGGGGTGCCAGCCTCATGAAGAAGCTGAATCAGTGAGCAGGGGAGGTAGTTTATCCCCATTTACAAATGAAGAAACTGAGGCAAAGAGACTTTTTTCCCAAAGTTTTCCTAAGGCCACACAGATATTGATCAGTGACTAGGGTTCAAACCTGGAACCCTTCTGACCCAAACAGTATGACCCTCACTGGGACCCAGTACTCCTTTAGGACACATAAGGGAGAGAGTAGGGAGACTTGATGGACTGCTGGCAGAGCCTGGGATGGAGGGAACATGGGGGGGCGGGTCACAGACCTCTGGGGAAGCTCTAGGGAAGGAACAGAAGCTGAGAGCTTCAGGAGCAAGGCTGTCTCCACAAACTCACAGCAGAGCTGGGTGAGGTCCTGCTACCATTGTTCCATGGTGGAGGGAGGGGATGCCTTCCTCTCCTGCTGGTCTCTTAGGAAGAAATGGTTTGCACTCCAAAACAGAACAGCAGGTCCCTTTGGTCTTCTGGCCTCCTGAGTCAGGACCCTGAGGTCTTTCAGTCAGCTTGGTTTGGGGACAGCAGCCCTCACCACCATTCTAGTTCCTTATCTTCTAGGCCATTTGCTTGTTGTTTCTTTCTGGTAGGTTCTACGGCTGTCACTTCCTCCAGATTGTCAAAGGAAGTGACTTGAGGTCAGTTGACAATCACGCCTCAGAAACCTGGCTATCTTCTGCTATCTCAGAATGACTGTGACTAACTGGATTGGGCCTGCTTCTATGAGGGACCCTGAGATCTATGCAGCTGGGATTCTAGCTCCTTGATGGCCATGCCCCTCCACCCCCCAGTCCTAACCGGGTACTGTCACACCAGGCAAGTGCCAGCCTACTTGATAGCTCTCTCCATTTCCCCTCTGCAGGTTGTCCCCTTTACTGGAATAATCCAAGGAGGGTTGCAGGAGGGACTTCAGATCACAATCCTGGGGACCGTCCACTCTTCTCCAAATAGGTATGTGTATGCCATTGATGCTAATCTCCAGCCTCAGCAACCATGGGGCTCCAGGGTATGGAGGACTGGCCCTGCCCACACCTCCTGCCATCCTGGCACCATTGACAGACCTCATAGACTCCTGGGCCCTGGGCACCCTGCTCCCAGGGACCTCACAGACTGAGGAGGGAAGTAGCATGGCTGGGACAGCAGGCCGCAGGATGTGCAACACTGTGACATGGTGTTGCAACAAGAGAAGTTCCTTTACTTCCCACAGCGGCTTTATCTAGTTTTCTTTTTAGATGTGTGTGTGTGTGTGTATGAGTGCGCATGTGCATGTATGCCATGTGTGTGTATGCCATGTGTGTGCAGGCACGAGAGGAGGCCAGAAGAGAGTTTCAGATTCCCCTGGAGCTGGAGTCACAGGCAGTTAGTTATGAGCTCCCTGATGTGGATGCCGAAAACTGAGCTAGCATCCTCTGGAAGAGCGGGAAGTGTTTTGTTTTGTTTTTTAAACCCTGATCTATCTATCCAGGTCTCTCTGTCAATTTTTGAGTCCTAGGAAATATTTTTAAATTCCTGTCAGGAGTGATCCCAGGGATGCAGATGTACTCAGTTGGCGGGGTGCTTGCCTAGCACACACAAAGCCCTGGGTTAGATTCCCAGCACTGCACAAACTGGATATGGTGGTGTGTGCCTGTAATCCAAGCATGGGAGTGCTTGGTGCAGGAAGATCAGAAGTTGAAAGTCACAGAGACAGGTGGATCTCTGAATTCATGGACAGCCTGGTCTACATAGTAAGTTCCAGGACAGCCAGAGCTACATAGTTTTGAGACCCTGTCTTCAAAACAAAACAAAATAAAAAAAAATTAAAGTCAACCTCAGTTATATAAGGAGTTTGAGGCTAGCCTGGGATGTATGATATCTTATCTTTAAAAAAAAAATTAGGTCTCCAATGGGTCTATAAACTCAGTTCCTGGGAAGACTGAGGCAAGAGGATTTCAAATTGAAGGCCTTCCTGTGCTACTAAGTGAGTTCAAGGACAGTCTAGGCAACTTATCAAGACTCTTTCTCAAAATAAAAAATAAAGAGGGCTGGGGCCAGTGAAGCACCTGGGAGTATTTTCAAAGGCTGTAGAAGTTTCCCCCCCACCCCCCAACTCCCACCCATGTTCCCCTGTTCTCCCGCAGCCTGATTAGTCTCTGCTGAGGTATGAGGCTTTCATCTGTATGAGGGTCCATGTGGCTGCTGCCTACTAAAGAGCCAGCCCAGCTCCCACTAGAGTCTTGCTGTCCATAGCAATCTCAACAGCCCATGGTGGCCTTACATGGGGCATTGGGAAGACATCCTGAGTCTCTTCCATGTCACTCTGAGTCCCCAGCTTTACTTTGACTATTTGGATTCTAGCTAGATTTTTCCACCATTGCTGTCTTACTGGGTAGTCGCTGGCTATGGGGACTGTGGGAGACCCCTGCAGTGCTCCATAGGACTGTCCTACAACTGCTCAGCTAGAGATCCAGGTCCTGGCCCCGAGCCTTCCATTTCCACCCCACCCCTTCCCATCCTCCACCAGCACCAGGGAAGTCCACTCCAGTATTTGCTAGAGACTTCTCCCTCCCAGAGCTGACGCCTCTCCTTTGGAGCTTAGGAGAGATCCCCTTCCCAGGAATGGACTTTCAAAGTACAAAATAGAAATTACAACACTGCCAATGCAGACATAAATCCTGGGAAATTTGAAAAGCAGTGTTGTCTGATGTGAAACAAATGAAGGGGCTAGGGATGTAGTTGAGTTGGTAGAATGCTCGCCTAATGTGCACAAAGTCCTAGATTCAAACCCTAGCACCGGAGGAAGAAAAAGAAAGAAAGAAACAGGTGTGGTAGCACATAATCATAATATCAGACCCAGGAGGCAGAAGCAGGAGGGTTACGAGTTCGAGTCCATCCTTAGTTACACAGCAAGTTTAAGGCCAGGCTGAGCTGCATGAGCCCTGTCTCAAAAAAAGGAATTAAGGCTTCAGGGTTGTGATCCTGTGTCTGCTCAGGTCTCCCAAACACATAAACAGGACAGGCTCTGGCTTAGGGCCACAGAGGCTCCTTGTAGGTGCTGATGTCCAAGGCATCAGCCACTGAGGACTTCATCAGCGTTCTGCTGCCTGGACTGCTCCATAATGCATCTTTCAACAGAAAACTCGAACAGGCTCTCCCATTTGAGAGGACCCCAATGGAATGTCTGTCGGGTGCTTAGTCTGAGCGTGGCACAGTGTTGGGGTACTGTGTGTGTGTGTGTGCATGCGCACACTCTTGCCTTGGCATATGTGTGGATATGAGAGGACAACTTGCAGGAATCAGTTACTCCCTGTCCCACAAGGAGTCCAGGGATCGAACCCAGGTGGTCAGGGGTTATATGCTGAGCCATTTCACTTGTTCTGAATTTATTCTTTCCTTTCCCCATTGAGCAGGTTATGAGCCAGCTTCAAACAGCTCCCACTTCCAAACACTGTCCACTTGTGCAAGGAACTTTCCTGGGAAACAGCTTTCTTTAGTCCTATTTTAAAATGTTTATTTTATGTATGTGAGTGTTTTGTCTGCATGTATGCCTGTATATTACATGTGTGCCTGTTGTTCATGAAGATCAGAAGAGGCCTTTGGGTCCACTGGGACTGAAGTGGCTGTGAGCCACCATGTGGGTGCTGGGAAGCAAACTGAGGTCCTCAGCAAGAGCAACAAGCTGAGCCTCTCTCTAGCGTCCAGGGGGCAAAGTCTTAATGTCTATCTTTGATATCAATCATAATTAATTTCTAAAACATCACTCTTTTTTCTCTTGCTCTTAATTTTTGAAATGTTTTTATTACCATATGTTACTTGTGACGTTTTCATGAATGTGCATAATCTCGTTTGATCATATTCACCTCTACTATCCTCTGTTGTTCCTTCCCTGTTACATGTGTACGTGTGACCCAGTGGGTTTCATAAAGGTTAGTTCCACGCACTTGAGTTCAAGTGTGCTTACAGGAACATGAGCACTTAAGTAATGTGGCTGCACCACTGAAGAGAAAAACTTCTTCCTCCCCTGTCTTCCATTAATGGCCTGGAAATCCCCAGGGTGGGCTGTCCTCCTCCCTCCAGACAAGTGCTGTCAGACACAGTCTTGTAGGTAATCATAGCTGCTCTGAGTTCAGTAATGCGATGGCCATTCTACACCTGGAAGATTGTGTTCCACAGCGCCCACCCCCTTCCTGGGGCATCGCTCATTCAGTCTTTCTGTCCTTTCTTCCGAAATGTTTCCTGAACCTTGGAGGAGGTAATAGAGATGGCCCATTTATGATTTTATTGTTTGTTTTTACCATTGATGCCCATTTATAGCTTTCACTTTTTCTGCAGCTACCACCACCAACTGCAAAAAAAGAGACTTCTCTGACCAAAGCTGACAGCAGCATTATTAATAAATTAATAGTTAATTTAATTAATAGAAGTGTAATAGACAATATTATATGATTATGTAGAGGTATTTTTACATGCACATAGCTTCCCTTCACTAGGGCCTAAGACCTTCCGGCTATAGGCCTTGTCCAGGTTTACAGTACCAGATGTGAATTTCTAACTGAGGGACAGCCCTCAAAGCCAATCAGGAAGTAGCTGGTATCACCATAGCAGACTTGCCACTATTGACCAGTGTGAGGACGCATCTTGCCTGGCCACATGGCAGTTGTACTAGTTTGCCTCTCTGTTACTGTGAGAAAACACTCTGACCAAAAGCAACTTGGTCAGGAAAGGGTTTATTGGGCATATAGCTTTCAGTCCATCATTGAAAGAAGCCAAGGCAGGAACTGAAGCAGAGACCACAGAGGGATGCTGCCTACTGGCTTGCCTCCCCTAGTTTGCACCACCTACAATGGGGTAGGCCCTCCTACACCAGCAACCAAGAAAAATGCCCCATAGACGTGCTCATAGGTCAGCTTTTGGAGGTAATTCACCAGTTGAGGTTCCCCCTTCCCAGATGTGTCAGCAACTGAAACCAACTATGACAATGGTGTTGCACTCAGGGCGCACAGCTGAGTAAGTTGGGGGGGGCAATTATCCCCCACAAGCCTGCTTGGCACCTTGAAAACACTTTGTGTCAGCTACCAAGAGAGCCCAGTTCCAGCTTGGCTTCTCTGTATCTTGTGACCAGAGCCTGTGGGAAAAGATGTGTTTTTCATTGTTAATGTTATTTTTGTTCTCCTTTCTAACTGTCTACTTTACTTTTTAAGAAAAGAACACAGGAAGGGCAAAATGCAGTGACTGCACAAAATACATTAGGTCTAAATTAGATGAATTCAAAGCATGCTAACACACCAGGCAGTCAGAGGTGCTTCTGTCCGACCCTGGCGGTAAGCCGTGTTCCAGGAGGCTCATTCCTCTGCTTTAGGATTATGGTGGACTTTCAGAACGGCTTCAGTGGAAATGACATTGCCTTCCACTTCAATCCCCGGTTTGAAGATGGAGGGTATGTGGTTTGCAACACAAAGCAGAGAGGACACTGGGGGCCTGAGGAGAGGAAGATGCAGATGCCCTTCCAGAAGGGGATGCCCTTTGAGCTTTGCTTCCTGGTGCAGAGGTCAGATTTCAAGGTGAGTGGGGAATCCCTCCCCCATACGCTCCCTGGGTGAACCACATTTAAACAACCACATTCACTGAGATCAGGTCCCAGCCAAGTCACTGCACAGATGTGACCTTTGCCCTTTGCCTTACATACTCCAGCCTATATCTGCAGATGCAGCTCTTGCTTTTTTTTATTCCTTAGAAAATAAGACCTCAATCTGTCACCATGCTGCTTTTAGGTCTCAGGTGTCTTAAAAACAAACAAAAACAAATAATCAAACAAAAATACCCTGTTTCTATTCTTTGATAACTTCATACACCTATGGAATGTATTTTGAGCACACACCCTCCCCGTTGCCCCATCTTATCCCCCCTTCCACTCCCTCTGCAACCTTTGTCTTCCCAATCTCCCCTCCTACTTTTTATGTCTTCCCCACCCCCCCCCAATGACCCACTGAGTTTTATTAGAGTTGCTTTTGTGTGCATGGGTGTGGGTTGTTTGCTGGATTAGCAGTGGCTACAGCACTGAAAGGATATGAATCCCCCTCCCCCAGCTATCCACTGGTGTGGCCTCCTGTGCATATTGCCTTTCTTGTCCCAAAGTCCAAGTTAACTCCCTCCCTCCACTGCAGGTCCCTAGTAACACCTGCTGTTTATGGTGCTGGGGATAAAACCCTCGCCTCCTGCCTCCTAGGCTAGTGCTCTGCCACTGACCGCTACCCAGTCCTATCATGTGGACACACATTGTTCTGTCCTTTCTTCAGGCTCTGCTCAAGGCAAAGTGTCCTTGCAGGTGGGACACTGTGTGGGGGCTGGGGTGAGTGAGTGAGTCCTTTCCTGAGCTTGTCTGTGTGACCCTGGGGTTCTCCTGCACTCCAAGCACAACCTGAGGTTGCCTTTCCTCTGCTGCCCATAAGCATCCTATAGATACCTAAATGTTACCCCAGGTGAGGGCTGGGATACGGTTCACTTGGAAGAGTGCTTGCCTTTTGTGCACAAAGCTCTGGATTTGATCCTAGCACTGCATAAAACTAGGTACAGGCCTGTGATCCTAGTATTTGGGTGACGGAAGCAGGAAGATCAAGTTCAAGGCCAGCCTTAGCTGCATAGCAAGTTTGAGGCCAGCCTGGGCTACATGAGACACTGTTTCAACAACATCAACAAAAAATTATCTGACATGAACCAAGTTTGAAAAGACAAACTTAGGGATAGAGAGATGGCTCAGTGGTTAAGAGCACTTGCTCATCTTGCTGAGCTCTGGGGTTCAGTTCCCTGCACCCACACGGCAGCTCACGGCCATCTGTAACTCTAGTTATAGGAGGTCCATCACCCTCTTTTGACACCCCAGGCAAGCATGTGGTGCATATACATACACACACACAAAACACCTATACACATCAAATAAGATAACTCTAAAAGGTATTCTAAAAAGCAACAATAAACCTGGAGTATTAAGTAAATGACTGTCAACTGAATGTCAGCCAGAAACAGGAACCCAGTGGACAGTGGGTCTGAGTGCAGTGACTCACACATTTAGCACTGAAGACATTGCCTCTGACTTGAAGGGCTGGATGTAAGAAGCAGATCCTTGGGCTGGAGAGAGGGCTAAGGACACTGGCTGCTCTTCCAGAGGTTCTGAGTTCAATTCCCAAAAACCACATGGTTGTGATCTGATGCCCTCTTCTGGCATGCAGACAGAGCACTCCTATGAATAAATCTTAAAAAAAAAAAAAAATCAGATCCTTAAAGTAAAGCTCAGATAAAGTGGCCTGGCCTGGCCTGGCCTGGCTTGGCCCTCCTCCCACGGTGGCTCTCCTCCCACCAGGTGACGGTGAACAAGAGCTTCTTCGTGCAGTACTCGCACCGCGTACCCTACCATCTCGTGGACACCATTGCTATCTCTGGCTCCGTGCAGCTGTCCTTCGTCACCTTCCAGGTCAGGAAAGGCTGGCACTTGTCCCAGGGTTGGAGGACAGTGACCAGCTGGGCTTGTGGCCACTCAACAGGGTACCAGCAAGCATCTTCCCCAGGTAGCTTTGGGGCTGCACTGGTTCCCCCAGTTTGATGTCTGTCTGCCCATGGTCTGTCCTTCAGTCCTTCTTGGTATTATCTTCTCTGTGATGAACAAGCTGCCTTGGTCTCTAAGAGGCCATAGCTATTCCTTCTCTCTGTCTATTACATGGCCAGGGAGTTCTAAAAGGGCTTGTGCTTAGAAAACCAAATGGAATTGGAATCAGAGGGCACAGCGCAGCTCCTGGAGCCCAGCCTGGGTTTGTTTGACCTCTGTATTAAGAACAAACAAAGAAGCCGGGCGGTGGTGGCGCACGCCTTTAATCCCAGCACTTGGGAGGCAGAGGCAGGCGGATCTTTGTGAGTTCGAGGCCAGCCTGGTCTACAAAGCTAGTCCAGGACAGCCAGAGCTGTTAAACAGAGAAACCTTGTCTCGAAAAACCAAAAAAAAAAAAAAAAAAAGAACAAACAAAGAAAAAGAAAACCAAAACCAAACCAAACAAATACCAAAAAAACTTTAGTATGTGCATGTGGTTTTGTTGTTGTTTTGTGGCAGGATCTCAGTCTGCAGCCCAGGCTGGCCTCTAATTTATGATTCTTCTGCTTAAGCCGCTTGAGTGCTGGGATTACAGATATATGTTATCAGCTCTGAAAACAATTTGTTTTATTTATTTATTTTGAGACAATATTTCATGAATTTATATCAATCCTCCTGCCTCAGGACTCCCCCCACCCCATGCTGTGTTACACTAGACCCAGTTCTGAAAATCTTTTTTTTTAAGACAGATTTTTGTTTTGTTTTGTTTTTGTTTTTTACTATACAGCTCAGGCTAGCCTTGAATTCTGTGTAACCCAGATTGACTCTACCTTGTAATCCTCCTGCCTCAGCTTCTTCAGTGTTTGGGATTACAGGCATACAGGACCACATCCAGCTGTGTTTAAAAACAAAACAAGCCAGGCGGTGGTGGCGCACGCCTTTAATCCCAGCACTTGGGAGGCAGAGGCAGGCGGATCTTTGCGAGTTCGAGGCCAGCCTGGTCTACAAAGCGAGTCCAGGAGAGCCAGAGCTGTTAAACAGAGAAACCCTGTCTCGAAAAACCAAAAATAAATAAATAAATAATTAATTAAAAATAAAAACAAAACAAAACAAGTGAGCTGGGAGTAGTGATACACACCTTTAATCCCAGCACTCAGGAGGCAAAGGCAGGCAGATCTCTGTGAGTTCAAGTCTAGCCTGGTCTACAGAGTGAGTCCAGGACAGCCAGGGCTACACAGAGAAACCTCGCCTCGGAAAAAAAAAAAGTGAGGCTGGATCTCTCTATGTAGTAGTCCTGGCTGGTTTTGGAGTTTGTTCTGTAGACTTAGTTGGCCTCTATTATAGTCCAATCTAGATGGAACCTCCAAATGTTATAGTTCAAGAATAGTCGAACAAACCGCTCAGTCACCATCTCAGTCAGATACTAATGCCTATTTAACGCACACCCCAAGACTGGTCAGAGCTACTATGACCAAGGTCACAGAGGTCTCAGAATCTGATATGTCTGTCTGCTTCCAAGGCAGGCTTTTTATTAGAAAAACCATATCCAGGTAACAACCAGGTAATCAGGCCTAGGAAACAGAGGCATCCAGGTAACAACTAGGTAGGAAGGAAGGGGATGGCAGTGTTACATCATTTTGACTAGCTAGACAAAGCATTTCTGACTGACCTTTAATTGATTGGTCCCAAGTGGACCTGTAGTTGGGGACTCTTCAGAGTGTCAAGGTAACAAAGTAACAAATTATGAGTAATTTCATCTTGTAACTAAAATGGAGACTGAAGACAAAAATGGCTGTAATTATAGTAAGAGCTAAAGCGGGCCTCAACAGCCTCGATTTCTCCGAGATCAGCCTGCCTCAGCCTTCTGAGTCCCACCACTACCCAGCTTGGTTTATTTTTATTTATTTTTTGTTTCCTTTTGTTTTTGTCTCCTTCCCTCCCCACCCGCCTTGCCTCTGCTTAAAACAGGGTTTCTCTGTGTTGCCCTGGCTGTCCTCAAACTCACTGTAGACGAGGTTGGCCTCAAACTCAGAGATCCACCTGCCTCTGCCTCCTGAGTGCTGGGATTAAAGGTGTATACCACCACTTCCCAGTTTTGTTTTTAAAATTTTTTTAAAGATTTATTTTTATTTTTTTTATGTATGGGTGCTTTATCTGCATGAACATCTCCAACCAGAAGAGGGCATCGTCAGATCACGTTGTGGATGGTTGTGAGCCTCCATGTGGTTTCTGGGAATTGAACTCAGGACCTCTGGAAGAGCAGCCAGTGCTCTTAACCACTGAGCCATCTCTCCAGCCCCCTGTTTTAAGTTTTTTAATGTGTTGCCAATATCTGAGAGTCTAGCCGGGCATAGGGTCTCAGACCTACAATTTCAACAGCAAAGGGGTTAGGAGTTCAAAGTCATCCTCATCCTCTCCCACATAGTGCGTTTAAGATTAGCCTGGACTTCATGAGATTCTGTGTCAAAAATTCCAAATACAGTAAATAAATATCTAGAGGTACTGTGTGGAAAACTGGGAAGCTAAGGTATGCCGGGTCACTTTCCCTCTGGCCCTATGCTCACACGTGCAGTTTCCCGACTCTTCCTGCAGGAGCAGAAGCAAGAGGGAGAGAGTACAGAGGCAGTCTGACCTTGCTCACACCAACCCAAACCGTTTCTGGCCTCATTCCACCGGATCAGGATCCAGCCCTTGCTCTTTGCCTGCCCTTGCTTTGCTTTGGCCATGCCCCCTGCTTCCTGTCACCCAGACATGCTTTTGTTTTAACAGAACTTCTCTGCAGCCCCTGTCCAGCCTGTCTTCTCCACAGTGCAATTCTCTCAGCCCTTCCAGTTCCAACGGAACCCCAGGGGGCGCAGACCACAAGTGAGTTAAGGGTGCGGCCCTGGAGGTCCATCAGTAGCAAAGGATAGACCCCAGA
The DNA here is from genome assembly GCA_907164525.1 of Lophiomys imhausi. Classification (NCBI taxonomy): domain Eukaryota; kingdom Metazoa; phylum Chordata; class Mammalia; order Rodentia; family Muridae; genus Lophiomys; species Lophiomys imhausi. The sequence goes on from CAJQZJ010001558.1 coordinate 17,300,630, forward strand.
GGCAGGTCTAACCTGGTGCCTTCAGATCACATCACATCAACAGGGTCCTCTCCATCCACCAGCTGCCCAGAACTGTATCCCTGCCCACTTTGTTGTTCTTCTAGCACCCTCCTTAAAACCACTCCTGGGTCTAGCCTCTGGTAACTCCTCATATATGTCAACTGTGGCTTAGTTCCTTTCACCCACTTCCACCTACCACTGCACAGTGACATTACCTTGCGTATTCTAACTCATCCCCCCACTGTAAAATAATCTTTAGGGTTAGGGCCCAAAGTCTTTCTAAACAGAGCTCAAAGCCTGCTGGATGCCTATGATCCTAGTACTTTGGGGGCAGAGTTTGGAAGGAGCAGAAGTTCAAGATCACCCTCAGCATGGACTATGTGAGAGCCTGTCTCAAAAAACCAAACCAAAACAAGACAAAACAACAACAACAAAAACCCCTAAATAATAGATAAATAAATAAAAGCTCAAATTCCTTCACAAGACACAACAGAACACTCCCTAGTCTGACCCCAGCTTACTTCCTACCCCTGCTCAGTCACGCCACCTCCACTGCTCCCTCGAAGCCCTCTCTGGCCACCCCTCCTTTGCATGGGCTATCCTTTTTTGTTTGCCCCTGGCAAACTAATAATAACACTATAATTCTTTGCTTAAATGGCACTCGAGAGTTTTCTCTGACCCATCTCACGCCTTTGTCGTGCTACCCACCCTCTCCAGGACCAGGGACCCCTGGGAGACTGGCATCATGGCTCATTTGTTCCTCTGTGTATTTTGGGCCCCTCACATGGTGCTGGCACGCAGTAGCTTCTCAGTAAATGGATTTTTCACACAGTCAGGATGAATAGGAAGCAAAGGAAGGAGGATGGGGTCTGTTGAGGTGGGGGGTGGAATGGGGGTAGGGAGGAAAGGCCAGCAGGCCTGTGGTTACTCAGGCAGTTGTGTTTCATGATGGCCCAGGCAGGGACCTGCCTTCTGCCATACTAACTTTAGGACTCGCAGAGTATCTGGAAGCCTTTTCAGGGTAGCCCAGTATTGGCCCTCCTCTGGGGAGGATATATATATATATATATATATATATATATATATATATATATATATGACATGGTAGATACAATATGAATGAGCTGGGTTCTATTGGAAATCTCACTTGCTACCTGAGCCAGCCTGGGCAAGTTGTTTAACCTTTCTGACTCTCCAGCCTCACCAGAGGGATGGGAGTCAAGGATGCTGTCTGCCTTGGAAAATGCCGGAGCTCTGTGCTCAGCACCCAATAAAGCTAGATGCTGGTGAAACGGGTGGCTAGGAGTAGTATTCTCACCTCTGCGGGCCTAGAAAAGCAATGTGATCCTGCAGATTGGTTCTTCTCTCAGAAAACCAGGAGACAGTCTCCTTCCCTTAATCCTGACACCCCTGTGGATATGAGGGTGAGAATTTGGGTGCAGCAGGTTCAAGAAGGAAGAGAGCATGTCTGGGAAGGTACAGCTGACCACAAGAACCACACCAGGGGTTTGAAGTTACCTCTCACCCCAAGTGAGCCCAGAGATAACATTTCTTCCCTCCCCTTGATCCTTTCCAGTCTCGGGGCATTCAGCCTACCCACCAGGTACCCATGGTAAGTCCCTTGCTCTTTTAAAAATTTCAAACCTCCTCTTAATGGTTCTTGCTGTGGGTTAAAGGGAGGAGGCAGGCTCAGCCTCCCCTATTAGGGCAGCCAAGGCTACACACACTCCTCCCTCACCAGGCCTCAGGGATGTTGGTGGGAGGGGCCTGTAGTGTGCTTGGCTGGCTCTGATCAAATAGAGAACAGGGCTAAGGATGAATTCTGTTGGTGGAGTCAAGTGCTTGAAGAGTCCTCGCAAAGCCCTGAATTTGATCCTCAGCACCCCATAAACAGCGCATGGTGATGCGCTGCTGTAATGCCAGCATTGGGAAGGTGGAAGCAGGTCAGAAAGTCTGAATGGGTTTGTTTGCCCCACAGGGCGCTACTCATTCACCGCTTCCTCCCGCAGAACAAGGCTGGCGGAGTGAATTCCAGGCGTAATCCTTCTTCTCCTGCAGAGAAATGCCTCTCCCCAATATCTGTGCTCAGCACACAACAAAGCTAGATGCTAGTGAAATGGGAAGCTGAGAGCGGTGTTCCCACCTCTGCGGGAGTGAATACACTCCCTAGTGTACATAGGTGTCTGGGAGGGGCTGTAGTGAATGACCTCATCAGAGTTCTAGGTTCAGGACTAAGGGTGGAGATCAAGTAGCGCCCCTGGTGGCCAATAGTAGTCTTTACAATGGTGAGAACAGATTAAGAGTTATTTCTTTTTCCCAGGCTCAAACTGTCATCAACACAATGCACAGTGCCCCTGGACAGATGTTCCCTGTAAGTCTAAAGCTTTCTTTATCTCACAGCCTCACCGCTTTCCTTTAGTCAAAAACAATTCCCTAGAGTCACAAAGTTGGAACCAAAGTGCTTAGGAAAGACAATGGAGAAAGCTGGGGATGGAAGCAGCAGCAGACTCAGAAACAATCTTCAGAGGAGTAGAAGTAGCAGACACACTGGCTCTCTAGTGGCCAAGGCTGGAGTGTGGTGGCCCCAGCCCCTAGCTTGCTTGGTCAAAGCCCTTCCAAGTCACTACTGACAGCCAGTCTAACTCTCCTTCCCCCAGTGCAGTGCAGGTGGGGGACCTCGAGTTGATGGGGTTGCAGGGGAAGTGACTAAAAGGCAGGGGCTAATGATGAGCTCCAGGAAAACAGCAGGAAATTCCAGGGACAGTGGTGTGACAGAGAAGGGAAATGGGAGGCCATAAGGACTGAATATTTGGGGTGTCCCCTGAAGTATGTGTTACTTATATCCACTATGGTTCTATATGGAATCTTGTTTTCTTTCAGATTCCTGGATTCCGGCCTATGGCGTACTCCCCCTCAGCCTATGTAAGTGGTTTCCTATGGAGCGCTGGAGTTTTGGCTTGTGTTAGGAGGGGTGAGAGGTGAAAAGTGGCTTTGGGGGACAGTCCTCTGACTTGCATGATCAATGAAGGCTCCTGCATCCAGGTGAGCAGTTAAAATAGCCATTAAATCAGTAGACAGTTGAAAAGAGCTTTCACCTTTAAAACGGTCCCTTCAGCATGAGCAATTTGTACACATGCCTTAGTCACTTTTCTATTGATATAATTAAAAACACCATGACCAAGGCAACTTGCAGAAGGAAGAGTTCAATTTGGAGCTTAAGAGTCTGTGACCATCATGGCAGGGAGGATGGCAGCAGGTAGGTAGGCCTTGGAGCAGCAGCTGAGAGCTCACAGTTTGCAGGAGGCTGGGAGGGGGAGGAGAGGGAGAGAGAGGACACTGGGAATTGTGCAGGTCATATGAAACCTTAAAGCTTATCCCCAGTGACATTTTCTCCAACAAGACCACACCTCCCAATCCTTCCCAAACAGTTCCATCAACAGGGAACCAACTATTCAAATATAAGAGCTTGGGGGTGGGGGGTGGGGCATTCTCATTCAAACCACAATATGCCAACAAGCCATTTGTGCCCTGTCAACGCTCATCTTATGATAGTTGAAATGTATTTTGGGGAGCACTGGAAGGTTTGTTTTGACATCTTGACATTTAACGAACCAAGTAAAAGGACCTGGGTTCCTTCCAGAAGATGCAGGGCTCATGGGTGTGGCCTCAGAGTCCATAGACACTTGTGCTTAGTCCTCCCCTGCCGCTGCTGATCTGTTCTTGTCCTCTCAACCTCTCAACAGCCCATACCTTTCTTTACCACCATCCCCAATGGGCTTTACCCATCTAAGTCCCTCATCATATCCGGCACAGTCCTGCCAGATGCTAAGAGGTAAGACAAGCCCCCAGGGTTCTTGGGGGAACAGAGGCTCCTGTGTTGTTCTGGCCAGCCTCTGGCTCTAAGCTGTGGTGGGGGGGTAGGGGCTGAGCCCAGAGCTGAGTGGTCAAAGAGGATCTATGTGAGCTGCCAATCCCAGGTTCCACATCAACCTTCGCTCTGGGACTGACATCGCCTTCCACCTGAACCCCCGTTTCAACGAGAAGGCTGTGGTCCGAAACAGTCATATCAACAACTCCTGGGGACCCGAGGAGCGAAGTCTGCCTGGGAGAATGCCCTTCAGTCGTGGCCAGAGCTTCTCAGTAAGATGCTGGGGTGCAAGAGGAGGGTGCACGGGTCTGTGATGGGATGGAGCCAGAATGCCCAGGATATGAGGGCTGCACTTCAAAGAAGGGAGAATGTTGTGTAAATGGTATTATTTCATGAGTACTGTCCCTGCTGAAGTAAGGGTTTGTATCTACTGGGCCCACTTTCCCTGTACTGGAGACTGCCGTGCAACCTTATGCATGCTGGGCAAACACAGTAGCACTGAGCTACATCTCCAGATCTCCTTTTTGTTTCCTTTAGACAGGGACTTACTTTAGCCCAGGCTTACCTACAACTCACTCTATAGGGTGTCCGGCCAGAGCGCAGGCGATCCATCTACCTCAGCATGCCAAGCGTTGGGATTACAGGACTGAACCACGTTGCCCATTTCCCAGCTTCCACTTTTCTTCTTTTCTTCTCTCCTTATTTTCTTTCTTTCCTTCTATTTTGAGATGGAGTCTTGATAAGGTTCATCTTGAACCCACTCTGTTGCCCAGGCAGACCTTGAACTTTTAATGCTGCCTCAGCTTCCTGAATAGGTTAGAGTACAGCCCTGCACTGTGGGGCCTGGTCCCTCCTGCTTTCTATAGAGGGGCAGATAAACTCTTAAGGAAGGGTTACCTGCATGAGATCACACAGCCAGTTTGTGCCTATCAAACCCGAGAGTGAATTGCCATTCATTCCTTTGCTTGTGCAATCATTTTACTGAGGAGGAAGCATGCCAAGGGCTGTACTAGAGCTGCCGCTGGAGACCTAATGCCCTGACCAGGCCTTTACCCACTCTAATTATGACATCAAATTACCCAGTGAACTTAACAAGAGAAATCAATGCCTGGACCCCTCCCCTGGGCAATGTGCAGCCATCATTTGAAAATGTAATGGCTGAGATTGTAGGGCTCTGTGGGTCATAAAAGGAACTGGCAGTTTGTTATTGTTGTTGAAACATATAGCCCAGCCTGGCCTCACACTTGCTATATATTCAAGGCTAGTCTTGAACTCCTGATCTTCCTGCCTCTCAAGTGCTGGAATTAATTACAAACATGCATCATGACTGGCTTTTTCCCCCCAACCTGACCTAGAACCTCAATTTCTTGACTGCTAGGATTATAGGTATGAACTGCCATGCCCTGCTGTGATTTTTTTTTTTTGAGACAGAGTTTCTCTGTGTAATCTTGGCTGTCTGGACTCGCTTTGTAGCCCAGGCTGGCCTCAAACTCAGCGATCTTCCTGCCTCTGCCTCCCAAGTGCTGAGATTAAAGGTGTGAGACACCACGGCCATCGAGCTTTTTTTCTTTCTTTCTTTTTTTTAAATGTATGAGTGTTTTTCTGCATGGATGTGTACCATGTGCATACATGCCTGAGGCCCTCAGAGGCTAGAAGAAGTCATCAGATCCCTTGGAATTGGAGTTACAGACAGCTGTGAGTTGCCATGTGGGTGCTGGGAAGTGAACCCAGGATTTCTGCAAGAGCAGCCAGTGCTCTTTGCTGCTGAGCCATCTCTACAGCCCCTGAGCTTGGATTTTAATTTAGTGAGAACAAAGACTTAATAAAACCGAATTTCAGAGAGTGGGAGAAATGGAACACGGTGGGGGTCTGCAGCATACTTTGGATAGTGCCCACATTCAGTGTGATGTGAGTCTTAGCCTGGTCCTCATAGGGTGTGTCAATTGTCTCATTGAAAATGACTCAGTGGAGACCAGGCATGGAACAGTGGAGACACGGACAGCCTGAACCAACTCCTGTCACTAATGACTTAGGGTTCAGCTGGAGAGTGAGCATGGGGGTGAGGACATGTTCTGAGTAGACAGTTTGGGGAAATGGGTGGGGGTCAGGAGGTAGGAGAGGCAGGGAAGCTCATTGTAGGGGATGGACCAGCACGGTTCCTTGTATGGAACGTGTGCAGGGTGGGCACAACATTCTAGGCTTGGAAACAGCTTATGTTAATGTAGGAGGCAAAGAGAACATTGATATTTACTCAAAGGCAGACCACTCAGGTTGGCCAGAGGCCAGGTCTTGCTCCTAAGGAAGGAGAGAGCCGGGGAAGGGAAACACAAGCCTGGGCTCTCAAATGCCCTGCTGTGGTGTCTCTGTCCAGGTGTGGATCTTATGTGAAGGTCACTGCTTCAAGGTGGCAGTGGATGGTCAACACCTGTGTGAATATTCCCACCGCCTGAAGAACTTGCCAGCTATCAACAATCTGGAAGTGTCCGGTGATGTTCAGCTGACCAATGTGCAGACATAGGCAAGATCTCTGGCCTAGGGATGAGGACGGGGCACCCTGTCTGTCTTGTCACCTCTTCCTTGTCTCATCCCTGGCTCCCCAAATCCCACTATCAGAAGAGAGCCTCACTGACAGGAGTTCCAGGAAGGTGAAATTCTCAATGCATTCCCCTCCACAAAGGGGATGACCTGGGCTATGTGGCCATCACCCCACAGTCTCCGCCATTGCTCCCAAGATGGTTATGCACCGAGGGACATGACCTCCTTGGGTTTGCCCCTTTCTCTGATCTTTAACCTCCCTCTGGCCTTTTTTCCTTTACCCCTCCTTCCCTTTGCCCCTTCAGGAAGTCCACCCTGATGTCATGCCACTGGCCTCCAACCAGCCAGAATGTTATTAGTTCTTCTCCTTCCTTGCCCAGTGTCCACAAAATAAGGGAATAAAAACACTTGTTTGCACACACATATGAGAAGGCTGAGTTATCGAATGGGTCTGGACATTCTGGAACCTAACAAAGGGAATGTGAGGAGACAGGTCTGTGACTACACCTGCTTACAGGAGTCCCCACAAGATGCTGGGGTAAGTGGGTGGGGGCTGGGATCCAGGGTCTCTGACAAGAATGCTGGCCTCTGTGTGAACCAGGGAATAATGTCATACTCTTGAGGCGGTAGAGGTGCTGGCAGAGGCTGTGGCTGTGGGAGCCTTGGCAGCCTGTGCTGGGTGGGAGGTAAGAAATGAGGTCAGGAGGAGCTAATCTGCTGTGGGCTCCCCAGCAGAGGGGGTTGGGGTAAGGATCTGCCAGAGGAGGGACACCCAAATGCTGCTAACTTTTGAGGCTCCCATCCCTCAGGAATCAGGGTGGGGCATAAGGTGGAGACCCCAGTTCAGCAGCATCGGCAACACTTGGGAGCTGGTCAGTAATGCAGCAGCTCACCTGAGAGGCTGAGGCAGGAAGATGGCAAGAACAAGACCAGCTTGGGGTACACAGAGTGTGACCTTGTCTCATGAAAAGACAAATGAAAGGAAAAGCAGCATGTGTCCTTCCCAGACCTACTGCACCAGAGTCTGTGCATGTGTGTGTGTGGTGTGTGTCTGTGTGTGGTGTGTGTGTGTTGTGTGCATGTCTGTGTGGTGTGTGTGTGTGTCTGTCTGTGGTGTGGTGTGTGTGTGTGTGTGTTGAAATATGTATGTGGTGATATTTCTATGCATGCAAGTGAGTGATAATGTGTGTGTATGTGTGTGGAGGCCAGAGGCCAATTCTAAGTGCCTTTTTTTTTTTTTGGTGTCATTGTTGTTTTGTTTCATGAAAAGGTTTCTCTGTGTAGCCCTGACTGTCCTGGACTCACTTTGTACACCAGGCTGGCCTCAAACTCAGGGATCTGCCTGCCTCTGCTTCCTGACTGCTGAGATTAAAGGATGTGTCACCACCACCCAGCCTAAGGGTCTTCCTTAATCTCTGTCCACCTTATCTTTTGAGACATGGTCTCTCATTGAACCCAGATTGGTTACTGATCGATTAGGCTGGTGGCCAGTGAGCTCCAGGGGGCTGCCTGTCTTTACCTTCCCAGTGCTGGGATGTCACCTAGCTTAGTTTATGTTGGGGATCCAAACACAGAACAAGTACTTTACCATCTGAGCCGTCTTCCCAGTGCCCCCCACCCCTGTATTTTAACAAGATTCCTCAGGTTACTCAGGGCACCTGAGCATGTGAGAAACCCTGATCAAAGTGACTGGACTCCAGGCCACGCTGTTCAGGTGCATTACTGCCAGGGGCAGGGGGTTTCCATGGGCAACAAGAGACTGGTGGGCCCCTTAATCCTGCTTCTTCTGCTCCATCTAATGCAGCTGTGAAGGGGAAGAGGGAAGCTGGTAGGACCCCCAGCTCAGCTCCATCCTGGCACAGGGCAGGGAACAGCAGTGAGACTGTCTGATAAGGAGCTATTTTGGCTGGGGCAAACAGGAGCTCATGGCCTCCATAGCAGGTGAAGATGGTAGTACCCTTCACACCAAGGTGTCACATGCAGAGAACAAAACCTGTCCTGCCCAGGTGTCAGATCATGGCTGGTGAAACTCTAATTAAATGGATCAGGGAGCACAATTACACACTTTTTTTTAAAAGATGGTCTCAAATTCCCCATATAGCTTTATTTGAATATGTGTGGTAGGATTAGGGAAATAGAGCATAGGGATTTTGGAATAACAAAAAGACAGGCCGCTCAAGTAAAAAGATATGAGTGGATCCAGTTACATCTGGATATGATTGACATCAAAGGGTGTTCCTTGGAAACTCCACACCAAAAGGCAAACCATGTGACTTTGGACAGGAGTGTACCCTGCATAAGCCCGCCAAGAACCATGGCAACGAGAGGCCGGAGTTCACAATGCATTATGACACAAAGGATTTAAATCATGAGTGCACGCAGCCTTGCCTTCCTCCTCATCTTCCCAAGAGGCTTCATGTCACTCCTCCTGCTTCACCTGCCCATAGACTTCAGTGATCCACATAGGTGGAGAGCGTGACAAAATACGCCTTTTGGTTTGGTCCAACTCGGAGAGCTGCACAGACTTTGGATTTCCAAAGCCTCAAAGGGCCAAAATGCCAGGATTGGACTGAGCACTGGAGCGAGACCCTTGGAGGCCCAAAGCATCTGAATGGTGAGCCTAATAAACTTTTCATCTTGCAACTAAGTGGGTCCTAGGACTGAAGAGACAATTCTTATAAGAGCCGCCCCACTTCGATGGTCGTTATAAACTGCCTTAAGATCTGACAAATGAGATTCACAGACTATAAGACTGAAAGATTTGGTGGAAATCAACCACCCATATGCATCCACGCCAAAAGTTAATCTAAGAGAATATCCTTTTAAGAAACTTTAGGTTAGAGTTAAGTGTTTGTTTTGTAGATATTAGGGTGTTGTAGATTAGGTCTTAGAGTTAGGGTTTGGGCTTTAGGATTTAGGATAGGTAATTGTTAAGTATTAGTAAATATATGTTGGTTAAATAAAAATTCACTGTTACATCTATGATCTTAGGTTTCAAATCCTCCTGCCTCCACTTCCTAAGTGCCAGGATTACAAGTGTGTGCCACCATGCCCAAGGTTACACAGTGCCGGGGATCAAACTCAGAGCTTTGTGTGTGCTAGGCAAGCACCCTGCCAACTGAGGCACATCCTCAGTGTCCAAGCACATCACTTTCTAAGACAGGATGAGGGTCAAGGTCTTCAGGAAGCCCTTGCCCTCATGAAGAAGAACCCCAGAGCTCACCACATGCTGCCTAAGGGGCCTTGTGTGAGAATTGAAGCTCCGGACCCTGATCTGAACAGCCTTGCCATGGCCACAGGGCTTCGGACAAACACAGACTTTATCTGCTGTCCCCTGGGGACTTGGTTAGCATGCTCCCTCATAGGAGCATTATTGTCCAGGCTGTGGTACCCAGCAACTCCAGCCCATATGTTACTTGAGAATGCTTTCACTACAAAACTCAATCAAACACACGGGGTGATTAAAGTAAAGTGCATTTTATATAAACATTTTCATCGAGGAATTATACAGGGAAGGCACAAGAGGCCCCTGGAAGTAAACAAAGGTATTTGCTTTCTTAAATACAAAGTATAAATAACGATACATGGTGCAGCTAAATATTAGAGCAGTGGTGTGGCGCCTCCTGGTGGTCACCTAAAATGCTTCAATCAGGAAGTTCACTTTTCTTCACTCACAACTCTAAGGGTGCTTGAGGAGGGGACGGGAAGAGAGGAGAGGAGAGGGAGAGATTCAAATAGTCTACAATACTACTTGGTAGGGCAGGCAAGAGAGGGATGAAGTGAGGGAGTTTGGGGAAAATTACATTTCTCTGTCCTCGCCAGGCCCCCAACCAGCTGGGGAGTTGAAACCGTCACTGAATTCTGTGCCAGAATCTGTAACTCCTTCAGGGCTGTTGGAGCCTGGTACCTTTGGGCTGTTAGAGCCTCGTACCTTTGGGCTGTTCCAAGGCCCTGCTCTTTATCGCCCCATAGGAAAAGACTGCACCGAAGATGTCTTCATGATAGCGTTTCTGGCTCTAGAGGGGAAACAAGATGTCAAGGTGTCACCCTTCTGGCCCAGCTACTTCTCAGTTACTGGTCTGTGTGTATCCTGCCATTGACCAGTTTTTTTTAACCTGTTTTGTTAACCACCTTTTATCTCTAACACATAGTAGGTGGAGTATGTGTATGAGCCTTAAAGACAGATTTAGGAACCAGAGAGACAGAGAGGGAAAGGGAGAGGCCATGTGCCTGGGCTCAAACCCTCATTGTTGTGGCACCAGGACCCCTTCCATCTGCAAAATGAGGTAACAGTCATTCCTCCCTCATAAAACCCTTAGAAGGAAATGTCACAGGACAATCCTTGGTGAGCACCTGGCACAAGGCAAGCCATGCTACCAAGAGTCCTTCCTGCTAGGAATGAGGGCACCCAGCCAGCAGCCTGCTGGAGATACGTTTCCCATAGCCAATAGGGGACAGACCTCCCAGCCCTGGGGGCCACAGCCATGCTTTGCTCTATGGCTAATTTATGCAGGAGGGGGGGAGCAGAGACTGCTACTTCCGTTCCACAGCTACAGAAATGGAACACATTGGCCAGCTTTCTCAGCTAGCTAGCAGCCAGTGTGGATGGAAAGTCTAGCCTCCAGAAGCTCAGCCAGCCAGGCCACCCTGGGTTTCTGCACTGGTGCAGAGCATCTTGGGGCACCCCCAGTCTGCTGCTCTGGTCCTGGTTCCAAAGGCATGTAACCTTGACTTACACTCTTCTCTAGGGTCTCATACCTTGAGCTGGAAGAAATAGTCCTCAACTTGCTCCTCACTCAAGTTCAGCTTGGCAGCCACCAGCTTCTTCAAGGTCGTAGCCACATCCCGAGCCATGCGCACATCTCCACAAACATAGAGGTGGCCCTGCTCCCCATGGAGCACACTGAGTACCTCATTGGCAAGCTGCTTCTGCAGGATGTCTTGGACATAGACCTAAAAGCAGGGGACATGGTAGGGCCAGCTTTAGACACTGAGGTCGCTGTGGTCAGACACACTGACCATGGGGAGGGGACAAGGGGCATTGAGAGCTTCAGTCAGGACCTCAGCTTGGGATACACAAATATCCTGTCCAGTCCTGGCCAACAGAACCCACAGATCTTCCCTGAGTTCACCACACTTCAGAGATGCCTCCATTAAACTAATGGCCCTGCCCAGAGCTCTGAGATCTGCCTGCCTACACCCCAAAAGAGGGGACCTCCCAGCACGTATCAGTCCCGGCTCTGATTTTTGGCTGAGGTATAGGCTCCCAAGCTCCCCATTTTATTTATTTGTTTGTTTGTTTGTTTGTTTGTTTGTTTGTTTGTTTTCCAAGACAGGGTTTCTCTGTGCAGCCCTGGCTGTCCTGGATTCACTTTGTAGACAGGCTGGCCTTGAACTCACAGAGATCCGCCTGCCCCTGCCTCCCGAGTGCTGAGATTAAAGGCGTGTGCCACCATGCCTGGCCAGGCTCCCCATTTTTAAAGGAAGTCCTAGAATCGGTCAGGATTCTGCTCTTTTTCCACATAAGATGGCCAGTGGTCCAACCATTGGATCCAAAGGGAACCTCAGGGACTGTTCACAAGGTTCTGTCCGAGCTGAGTCTGCACGGACCGCGCATGCCCCTGGAGTAGAGTGCCTATCTGAGGATGGTGGGATCAGCTCCACCTTCCAGTCTTGCTGAGCTGAGCATAAAGCCAGGCTGCACCACACCTGCTGGCACAGCCTTGCACCCCGGGGCTGCTGGGCAGCTGCAGCTGGCTGTGCTATGGAGATTAAGCTACAGTGCGAGTTTCATTATAGTGCTCTTCATGTTCCCTGAGGGTGTGCAACATTCTCCACTTCAAAGCGGAGGAGATGAAGGCTCAGAGAGCAAGGGCTGTGCAGCCTGGGCAGTGGCCATCTTGTGTGCCCTGCTGGCTTGCTGGGTGGCTGCACTTACCTTGGGCTTGCCAGGCAGCCGGGAATAACCTGTGTGCACCTGGTGCAGCACTCCCTTGAGGGCCATTTCCTGCATCTCTTCCCGATAGAGGTGGTCCTCCTCTGGGTGCCGGCACCCAAACACCAAGGTCATGCGGCCTCCTTTGATCCCTTTTAAGACCCAGAAGGCTGCAGTTACCACAATGTCCAGATGCCCAGTGTGTATGTTTCTGATCTGGTATGATCCCCATTTTACAGCTTACGGAGGCACTCTTGAAAAACGGTTCAGTATCCGTTACAGTGGTGTCAACACATTGCTCTTTCCTTTATTTGACGTATTTCATTTTAGTTTTACTGTTTTCCTTTTAAAATATTATTATAGCCAGTCTGGGAAGTAGGGGCAGGAAGATCAACTGCTGTAAATTTAAGGCCAGCCTTGTTTATGTAGAGAGTTTTCAGTCCAGCCAGGGCTACAATAGCAAGTCCCAAGTATGTACAGCACTCTCTCTCTCTCTCTCTCTCTGTGTGTGTGTGTGTGTGTGTGTGTGTAACATGCTAAGAACATTCTTTTTAGTGAAATATCAGACATTTGCAGCTTCCTTTTGTGAAAATCTTCTCTCTTGACCCAGCTGCTACACCAATTGCAGGTGGTGAGGCCTCGGGTGTCCAGGACATCCCAACAACCTCCTACTGCCATTGGCTGTGCTGAACTTCATGTTTAGGGTCTTGAAGGTCAGACATTGCTAAAGGTTCCTTCTACAGAGTGTCATTCGGAGGATTACAGGCATAGAGCTGTCCTTTCTTCTAGACTGTTTCTCAAGTGAAAAAAATGTCTTCGTCTAAAATCTATTACTTTGATCTCTTAGGTTTGAGAACCTCTTCACAGGTTCACTCTGTGGGTTATTTAATGGGTATTGCCAACAGTGAGACCAGCATTTCAAACTCATCAAGAAGGGCTGACAAGATGGCTCAGCAGGTCGAGGTGCTTGCCACCAAGCCTGACAAATTGAATTTGGTCCCTGAGACCTACATAGTGGAAGAAGAGAAGCAAGTTGACCTCTGACCTCCACATGTGCATCAAGACACATGCACACCCCTAAATTCATTAAAAATGAACAAGGAAACATGGAGACATGGAGTAGGCAGGGACCAAATACTCCAAATCTGTGAACCTACTTATGGGCTACAGTGTAATAGTTTGAGGTGCGTGCACCTGTGTGAGGATCAGATCACGCTAACCACCACACTCCGTTCTAGCTGTACCTTTGTGCTGGGAGTCATGGAGCCGCTGCTGCCAGAAACTTCGGAAGGGGGCAATGCCTGTACCAGGCCCAATGAGGATACAAGGCCGGGAGGGGTCCTCAGGGAGCTGGAAGCCATCAACACTGCAGGGAAAAAGAAGGAGAAAGGCCCCGGTCTTCAGATGCCCTGAATCAGAAGCATATGTAGGATAGGGCTTGGGAAGCTGGGCATCTGGCAGGGTGGTACTTTGGGGATGGAGGGAAACATTGATTCCCAAGCCCTGGGCAAAGCTTTGTCCTCCCTGCCCAGGCAGATCATCTCCCCACACTCAAGTTTCAAGTGGGTGAAAGAACCAGTCTCACTGAACTCTGGATCCCACCACAGTCATCACCATTATCCTTGTCATGGTCCCCACTACACCTGTAGCCAGATAGTAAAATGAGGAGACCTTGAATTATCCACCCCCCCAAAACCTTTATGGGCCAAGCGGAGCACTCAGTCCTAGATCCCTTGTATTGCAGAATCCCCAGGGACCAGGGGCTCCAAAGGACCCTGAGTGGGTGCTTACCTTCTCACAAAGCAGGGCACTGGGTCCTGGGACTTCAGGTTACTGATCCAAGTACTGCAGACACCATGGTGCAGGGGACCCTGACCATCTGCAAGGACACCACAGACCTGAATAGCAACACCAGTGGCCTTCATGCGACCCAGCTGGGTGCTCTTCCTACACTGCCAAGCTCCCTTGGGTTGCTTAGTTCCTGAATGAGGAGTTACCTTCTCTCCCAACTCTCCAAACAGGACAGGGAATACTGTAAGGGACCTGGTGAGCAATTGCCCCTTTGCCATTGCAGAAACCGAGTCACAGAGAAGAAAAGGGGGCATGGTAGACTCAGATCCATGCTCAAGTCTGTCACTCTTAAGCTAGAGCAACTCCCAAGTGTTTGTCTAGGGACTCTGCCAGCCCTGAGAATCTGCCACAGCAGCGTGAAGTGATCCCCCAGAGCTGTCCGCTGCTGAGCACTCTCATGAAGGAGGCCTTTGCCAGTGGGAGCCCTGTGTGGGTGAGAGGCTGGTCTTCCACTCCCCTATCTCTTCTGGCATCTCAGCCTTTCCTGGGCTTGTAGGTACCCCAGTTTCCTCTGAGTTACATTCACCTCCTCATGATCTGACACATAAAGGAGACCTCTAGCAACTTGAGTCATTCGTTGGTTCTGTTCTACATAAACTGCCCTTCACAGGGCTCATCTGCGTCTCATCTAGTGGTGAGATACAGTCAGTGAGGATGGACAGACACGGGCTCTGGTCAGTATTTAGAAACAGCGTGCTTTGCTAAGAAGAGCATGCTCTGAGGCGGGGACCCCTTCTCAGCCCTTCCAGCTCAGACAGAGCTCAGTCACAGGTCAGAACAGGAGGTCCATCTAGTGGAGGACCCAAGGCTAAGTGGACAGGACATGGGATGTCCTAGTCTGTGGCAGCTCCACACACAGCCCACTCACTCTCTCATGATCCCCGCAGCTCCTGGACACCCACACAACCATATCTCTAAGTATTTCCATGCCTGAACCTTTTACTAGTCTTCTGGCTGCTTTATGAGGGCAGGGCCTGTTTGAAGAGTTTCCACACCCAGTGTGGCCCCCAGCACAGGGGTAGGACACAGCCATCAGAGAGAGAGAGAGAGGGTGTTGAGAGGTTGAACAATTCGTGAAAAAGTTTGCCACATCCGCTGCATCAGCAGGATGACCAGGGATAACTGGGCTTCCCAAATGTTCGAGGCTCTTCATGTTCTCAACAGAGACTGTAACAATGGTCCAGTATTTAAACTCCCTAAATATGAATTCCCATTTATTAGCAGTGTGACTGCGAACAAGTGGGTTAAGCTCTCAGTGACTTTCTCCTCCCTTGTAAAATGCACATGGAAGCCATCTCCCACAGTTATGGATGATAACAAAGGAATGAACTTCAAGCCTGCTTCATGGCAATGTATTTACACAGCCTCTCATTACTGTCAGCCCTGGCAGGCGACTGGCACGGCACCATGTGGCTGATAAAGAGACAACTCTCAGGTTGTTAAACAGCTGCTGTGGTTGTTTGTCTCGGCAAACAACCCCAATATTAGCAACTCATGGACAGAGCTCAATGCCCTTTTTTTGGCGGGGGGGAGGGGAGAAACGCTACATAACCAGATTGACCTTGAACTCATTGTTGGCCAAGGCTGGTCTCTAATTCACTGTCCTCCTGCCTCAGTCTCCTGAGTGCTGGGATCACAGGTTTGTAGTACCATGCCCAGCTGGGCTCACTTCCCTATTATACTATCATTTGGAACCAACTGGATCTGGATTCAAATCATGGCCAGATGTCCCTCCTAGCTCAACCTTAGTCCATGTGGAGTGAAGGTGATACAGCTTTTCACAAAGGGTTGTTAAGATGGTGACAATGTGTCCAGTGACATTGTATCCAGTGCCTCTTACAAAGACATAAACTCGGAAGCTACAAATGACTTAACGAATCACCCCACTAGCTCATTAACCCACTCCCCACCCAGGAAAAGGGGCACTCAAATGAGGAATTGCCATCAGACTGGCCTGTGGGCATATCTGTGGGGCATTTTCTTGACTGCTAATTGATGGAGGAGAGTCTAGCCTGCTGTGAGCAATGCTGTTCCTGGGTAGGTGGCCCTGAGTTGCATAAGGAAAGTAGTTGAGTAAGCCAGAGAGAACAAACCAGTAAGCAACATCCTCCATGGTTCCTGCTTGGTAATGGACTATATAATCTGTGGGCTAAGCAAGCTGTTTCTTCTCCTAAATTGGGCTTTCCCCTATGGGCGGTCTTGGTGTTTATCACAGTGACAGAGAGCAATCTAGAACAGCTGCCCTAGAAGTAACAGGTGCAGATGACACCAGGGTCTGCTGGCCTCACCTCGGGTGCGATAGGTGACCACGGCCACAGTGAGGTGGACCTCTGAGGGGGTGTGGTCCTGGGAAGAGCTGATGGAGTAGTAGCGGGGCTTCAGAATGGGGAGCTGCGACAGCAGGAAGGCAGCAGGCACTCGCAGTGATGGGAACTCTTCCAGCACCTCCAGGAATGTGGGGCTGTTGCTGAACTTCCAATTGTTGTACTCTGAGGGCTGAAAGCCAAGGGCAGTGTGAGGAATTGGGAGACCCATCAAGTGTTGGAGAAGGAGTTGTCCCACCCAGGATCCATCCATTCGCTCAACAAACATGGCCAAGGACTGGCGCTGTCCAGGGTGCTGAGGCTACTATGTTGGATGGGAAGCAAGGACCTTAGGGAGCTAGTAGAAATTCTTAATTGTGCCTAGAAATCTACTATGGACAGGATTAAGATGATGGTGGGGCAAGACTGCAGCCCTAGCTAGTCAAAAGGCTGAGACAGGAGGATTCCAAGTTTAAGGCCAGCAGGGGTTACAGACCGAGTTGAAGGCTAGCCTGGCTAACTTGGTGAGATCCTGCCTCAGAATAAAAAGAGGAGAGACAGGAGTTTCTCTCAGTGGAAGAGGACTTCCCGGGCATGTGTGAAGGTCTGAGGCAAACCCCTAATACCCACAAAACAAAAGACAAAAATCAAAACACAGCCGGGCGTGGTGGCGCACGCCTTTAATCCCAGCACTCGGGAGGCAGAGGCAGGCGGATCTCTGTGAGTTCAAGGCCAGCCTGGTCTACAAAGCGAGTCCACGACAGCCAGGGATACACAGAGAAACCCTGTCTCGAAAAACCAAAAAAAAAAAAATCAAAACACAATACCTCTCCAATATTAGCAACTCATGGACAGAGCTCAATGCCCTTTTTTTGGTGGGGGGAGGGGGGAAACGCTACATAACCAGATTGACCTTGAACTCATTGTTGGCCAAGG
>CAJQZJ010001558.1:17318067-17349270 GCA_907164525.1 Lophiomys imhausi
TGGCCAGATGTCCCTCCTAGCTCAACCTTAGTCCATGTGGAGTGAAGCTGATACAGCTTTTCACAAAGGTTTGTTAAGATGGTGACAATGTGTCCAGTGACATTGTATCCAGTGCCTCTTACAAAGACATAAACTCGGAAGCTACAAATGACTTAACGAATCACCCCACTAGCTCATTAACGCACTCCCCACCTGCCATCACACCCATTTACCCACTGTTAAGTTTATTCCACATTTGGGAAGACAAAGGCCATCCATGGAGGCTGCCCCCTCTAGTCAGATTCCAAGAATGTGTACTTTGGCTATGTGATGACTACTCTTCACTGTGAACTTGGCTGGACTGAGGACCACCATGGAAACACACCTTGGGGAAGACCCACCCTGTTCCTATGGGCTGAGACTCAAGAGGAGAAAGTGACCCAAGCACCAGCATCTACCTTTCTCTGCTTCCTCACTCCGGAAGCAAGGTGACCAGCCACCCACCCTCCTGCTGTCATGGCTCCCCATCATGATTGATGGACCCTCATGAACCAAAATAAACCCTCCTCTCCTTAAGTTGCTCAGTCATGTATTTTGCCACAGAAATGGGACAAATAATGAATACAGGTTATATCATCCTGGCTCTCAGAGAAACTCATTCACTAACACTAAACCTACCACACAGTACTGCTGTGTACTAGAGATGGGGCAGCAGACAATGCCTAGTCCCTCCCTACCAGTCATGGACAAGTCACAGCTAGGGAGGGACTCAGGAGGATGGTCTCAGAGGCCGAACTCAGCTCTGGGATTGTGTTCTCTCCACCCTATGAAATGCCCCTGCCTCATCCACCAGCCAAACGCTCACCTGACACAAGGCCTCCAGCCTCCGGCTCTCGGCCTCTTCTGTGGCCAGGCGGGCCAGTTTGTGGAGCTGCAGCTGGGTGGGAGGAGTGGTGATGTCCAGGAAGTAGGTGAGGGCTTGGCTGAGTGAGCAGGGGGGCAGCCTCTTGTCTTTGACCCAGTAGCTGCCTGAATGGAAGGAAGAAAGGTATCAGGATGCAGAAAGGCCCTACTTGGGTCTCTCAAATTATGCCTGTCCTCCACCTGCAAGGAAGGTTAGACTCTGACATCCTGGCTTCAGAAAGAGGAAAGATCAGGAGTTGGTGCTGAGACAGGTGGATCAACTGCCCCCACATTGATGGGCATTTGACAAACCCATATTGACTTTGTCCTGACAGACTAACCACATCCTTCTACAGCCCATACTTGAGTCTCTGATACGCTCAAGTGAACCACACTTAGTGACTAAGTCCACTGGAGAGTGATGTACGCCCGAGTCTGGTTGCTCTTTTAGAGACAGGGTTATGACTACAGTCCCCTGGAGGCTCTGGGCAGACAGATCAGTGTAAATTGAGGCGGCCGGGCTTCAGGAGTCTCAGGAGACAGCATGCAGAGACTCACGGCACAACCCAAGTTCAAACTCAGGCTCCCCGCTTCCCAGCTGAGTGTCTGAACCCTGTGACCTCTGGCTGCTTCCTTGAGAAACAGATATGATGACAAACTCTGGGCTGACACCGGCAATGAATAAAAACTACAGTTGGGAAATCATTGGCACAGTGCCTAGTCCACAGGTGTTTAGTGATGTTAGCACATTGTTTTTATTCCTCTCCTCTCCCTTCACTTCCTTCTAGAGACAAAGATTTGATTATTTTTTTAATTATTATTATTTTATTTTTTTTTGTTTTTTGGGACAGAGTTTCCCTGTATATCCCTGGCTGACCTTGGACTCACTCTGTAGACCAGTCTGGCCTTGAACCCACAGAAATCCTCCTGCCTCTGCCTCTGTCTCCCGAGTGTTGAGATTAAAGGTGTATGCCACCATACCCAGCCAAGGATTTATTATTGAAGGCATCTCATCTGGACCACATTTGCATTCTTATAGCCCCAAGGATGCCTCAGGTCTTTTGTCTTTAAGTTTCAGGCTGGATGGTGGTGGAACCTTCCAGGTTTTGCTTCCGAGATGCCTCCTCTGAGGCTAGGGGGCACACTCAATGGAGACATCACTCTCAGTGGAGGTCAGGGGGCTTCTTCCATGAGCTAGGATTGGAGTAGACCAGGACAGACCCCGTCCTCAGGGATGGGAGTGAGGAGAGTAGAGGGTTTTTTTCCCAGGGGCCAAGGACTCACCGCTCTCATCCAGAACCTCCAGGCACACAGTTTGGTGTGGCGCAGGACAATCTACAACTCGCTCCAGGATTCCCTGCACCAGGGCAGTCTGGTTGCCTGGGAAAATCCCAAGGTGTTCCCCAGGCAGGTAGCTGGGGCCTCGGCTTCCCTCGAAGGAGAGTTGAACAAGGAGGGTGGTACGGCTACAGAAGGAAAAGGGAGCCCTGGGTAACTGCCAACTTCCCAGGATAAGTGCTCTCCTGACACCTTCCTGCTGGCTTCTTGCAGCCAGAGTTTGTGACAAGACATCCCCTCAGCTGGGGACCCTCAGAGCTCCTTGGTTTCCTGGAGGAGTTTGACCACAGTACATAATGCATAGAGGACTTGGCCACACTTCGGCCACATGAAATTTGTCACTCGGGGTGTATGGGCATTGGAAGTAGCCTTTCTTAGTCTCCAGAACAAATCTTATTCTCCTTAGAACTGAGCTCAGTTTCCCTCAAAGGACCAGAGCAAAGGAGAGGAAGGACAACACAGATTTAAAAAAAAAAATCTACAGACCACTCACAACCCTCGTCTACCTGGCTGGGAAGTTTCCATCCTTGTTAAATATTCTCACAAAAGGTCTGAAGACTCACATGGTCAGAGTAGCCCCTGGTCACTCCTTTTAGCGAGAGTTCAGAGAGGAGGAAGAGTCACCTAGCTCCCAAACTGGGCAAAGGCACAAATGCCAAGGACTAATAGAGAAGCTGGTCCCAACGGGGATATCCTTGGTGGGCATGTCTCCCCTCCCCATGCACAGACTGACTCTCTCTGGTCCTTCATTCAATCCAGGGCAATCCTTGGGACACCAGCCAAGCATCCCTGGCCATCCTCACCTGGACTTGACACTCTGCAGATTCTGCTGGGATTTCAGCCTCATGGTGAACACATTCTTGGCATGTATACTGCTAAGAGCTGAGGAGACAGAGATTGAGATGTCCCAGGGTTCCTGTGCTGTGGCAGGGGAAGCCCTGTATGCTGAGTTGGTTAGCCCCGCATGCTACCCTTGCCCTTGCCTGTCCTGAGGTAGGTCCTGTTAGGCTTTCTTTCCCCATTATTTTTGAATCACAAGTGCCTGGCTGGATGTGGTGACACAGGTCTGTAATCCTAGCACTTTGGATGTGGAGGCAAGAAAGTCAGGAGTTTGAGGCCATTCTTGGCCACATAGCAAGTTTGAAACCAGTCTGTGCTACAAGAGACCCTGTCTCAGCTACCTGCCTCCATATATACACAAAGGGAAAACAACAAAACAAAACAAAAAACAGTAACTAAAACTAAACAACCAAAAAGAGCCTAGACAAACAGTGACTTTGAGGCTGGGAAGTACTGGGGGATTCAATTTAGACATTAAAACACAAAAAGACTTGAGACAGCTGTGTGATTTTAGGATTTGGGATTCACAGGCGAACAGAGATGAAGTTGGGCATGCCCTAAAATACAGATACCTTGTGATGTCTGGACTCAGGGAACTGAGTATGTCACCCAGGGTGGGCAGAGCTGAGCCACTCACTGCTGCCCTGAATTTTCTCAGAAGCCTACCTCCTGGTACATGCGACTCTTTGGAAGACTGAACCCAACCCCCATGTTGCTACCACTTGCTTCGTTTCCTTTAATTTTAACTTCTCTGGATTTGTCACAGGACAAGTGTCACATGCCAGTTCTAGTGGGCCAAGAGGCCAGCACAGTGCCTGGCATAGCTGCTCTGCCACCCACCCACTGATGCTGGCCCCCTGCCTTCACTGTCACTCTCTCAGGGCTTCTTCCTAACAATGCTCTCCCTCAGAGACTGAAGCCCTGTCCCAACAGGCTCTGCAGCCAGGGACAGATGCCTGGCAGTTCCAGGTGACTGCCTTCATTCAGAAGGGCATGGTGGGTTCCTTGTCAGGGCTCAGATAACCTCAACCCAGGCAGGAAAGACCAGAAGGGCACAGAGTGGCTTGTACCTTTGTTGAGCTCTAATGGCTCTGGGCTCTGGGTGAGCCTGTATTGCTGTGGCTCCCACGTTGCGTTGGAAGTGTAGCGTTTCGGGATCTGAATGTGATCTTTGCTTTGAACATCAAAGGTCTCACAGGCTGCCTGCAAAGTTAGGCAGAAGGCATTCATCATCATCATCACCACCACCCCTCACCATGGGTCAAACACTGAACAGTGGCATCACAGGATGCTTAACCATGTCGTCTGATGGGGACTGAAGGAGCTCAGAGGATGCCAGGCTTGGGACACACTGGTTGTGCTATTATAGCAAAGCTGCCATCATCTGTTTATCTGTTCCCACATAGTGAGGGGGGCCTGGGGCTTCCCTATCCTGATGGAAAAGCTCATGGAGCAGGCCCAAGTCTTGGAACCAAGTCTGCTGGGCTTCCAATTGCTGTCCTTTCATTTCAGTGCTGAGTTTCCTTCACCAGCAAGGAGGAACCCAGAAAGAAAAGATTTGAGGAGATAACAGCAGGTCACAAGAGCTCATCAGATTGTCCCTGTCCCTTCCTCTGTAGATCTGGGAGACTGAAGCAAGACACCACTGTTACAAGGTGGCCAAGGCTCTCAGTAGGAAAAGTCCTGAAGACAGAAGCTTAGGACAGGGAGCTAATCAGCCACCTTCTCTCACCTGGACAACACACCAGAGTGACACTCTTCTTGGTGGGGCAGTGGGTGGAGAAGCAGCTTTACCTGAGATGTCAGACCCATAACCCTGGCCTACACATGGTAGAGGTCAAGACACCTGGCTCAGGTGTGTTTGGCATGAATACAATACAGCCTGGCTGGCTGGAAACTGACCCGGAAGGTTTGCACAGCCCAGCTGTGGAAGGCGTCCTCCTGCCCACTGAGTTCATCGCCTTCTCCTGTTGGGGCAAGCTGAGAGGCTCCCAGGTGGGACAGTTTCTGGTCGATGTCATGAGCAAAGGCACAAAATTGAGGGTACATGCTTGAGCCAAGGCCAAACACAGCATATCTGCCAAGAAGGACACACGGAGATTCAGGATGCCTGGCATCAATTCTCGTGGTCTACAAGGACAGCCCACTGGGTCACATTACAATATGACTTTCCTTGGTCATGTGACCAGTACATTCTTGACCTGCAGACCCGCAGACCCGCAAGAGGGACTTGGTTTCTATGTCTTGATTGATTCTCAACCCACTCAGAGGACAAACTTGAGACCAGAACTTGGTCTGTCCCCAGACATCGATGAGAAGAAACCTGTGCACACCCAGCAACATGGTCTGATTCCAGACTAGGCCCAGGGTTCAGAGCTATGGGAGAATGCCGTACCTGAAGCTGTGGGTGAGTTCTCTTAGCATGAACAGAGATTTCTTCAGAGTCTACAAAGACAAGGAATCAGAGTTCTCAGGCCAGGAGCCACAAAACTACTGCTCTCTCTCTCTCTTTCTTTCTTTCACTGTGATCTGTTTAAATACTGGCCCCACTGAACAGGCAAAGAATCCAGATAAGTGGGGGAAGCCACTGGGCAAACCCAGATTGCCCCTCACTCCAGCTAAACCAGCTCACACGGGCTCTGTCCCTCAGTGGAGGCCCAGAAATCCCTGGTATGCCCATTTAGCACCAGAAAAACACAGAATTCCTCAAAAAGAATATCAACCTCGCTTTTTGTTTGGAACTTGGTAGGAACAACATATTCTCTAAATTAACTTTTATTTTCCAGGAAGCTATTTTAGGCAGCATGGAACTCATCAGATTATAAAAGGAAGCTATGCCTTTCGTAATCTCTTCCCATGCACTTTCTTTTTGATGTCCTTTCCATCCTTCCAAGCACTAGAGAGAGAAACTCAAATCAGCACTAACCAAGCCTTAACATCTATCTGCTCAGAGCGCAAGGCTAAACAGGCCTGTGTGAGGCCGACCAGACAAAAATCATATGTTCTGTCCATTTTCCCTTCATGAGAATGATACATTTTTTTAAAAATATGAATTCTTTTAAAAGAAAGGTCTGTGTCCAAAAGTGTGTCTGTGTATATAAATGTGGGTGCCAGGGAGGCCAGAAGACACTGGTGGATTCCCTGGAGCTGAAGTTACAGGAGATTGCAAGCCACCTGATGTGGGTGCTGGGAATGAACTGTAGCCCTTTGGAAGTGCAGCAAGTACTCGTAACATCAGAGTCATCTCTCCGGCCCCTAAATATGAATCCTTGTTGAGGAAAAATTTGAGACAAGATTTCCTATGGAATCCAAGATGGGCCCAAATTTGTGATCTTCCTGCCTACACCTCCCAAGTGTGGAGATTTGAAGTGTGCATCACTAGGCCCAGTTAAATAAGGATGTTTGAATTTTAAAAATGTAGGTCGTGTGAGCCGGGCGGTGGTGGCACACGCCTTTAATCCCAGCACTCGGGAGGCAGAGGCAGGCGGATCTCTGTGAGTTCGAGACCAGCCTGGTCTACAAAGCGAGTCCAGGACAGCCAGAGCTACACAGAGAAACCCTGTCTCGAAAAAAACAAAACAAAAAAAAAAATGTAGGTCGTGGCTCTGTGATGGCCCAGCAAATAAACATGCCACCAAGCCCAAAAACGTCAGGGACCCACATTATGTAAGATAAGAACAAAATAAATAAAAATAAATAAATGTAATAAGGTTAATCCCCTCAAATAATCTTAAAAATATATAAATAAAAGTCAATCAATTTACAGAAAGCACTGTGTGCCATTGGGAAGGTGGCACAAGAAGGACCCAGAGTGGCCTGAATATACTTCCAGTGTTCTCTTCAGGTCATGCTAAGTCCCCTGAACTCTTCTTTGGTCCTCCCTTCAAGCCCCTCTGTCCCCAGGTGACCAGGGCCCTGGGCCACCCACCTGCCCATTGCTGGGGCAGTCTCCATTCCCAAACGTGCTTGTCACCACCAGCAGTAGTTGCTCCTCTTCCAAGGTGCTTGCCTTGTATTGGTTCATGCAGACAACCTGTGTGGCACATAGTAGACATCAGCTCTCAGCTCCCAGGAGGCCCTCTACCCTCACCTCAGTCAGACTCCTTCTGCCTTCTCCTTCTACCTTTGTGTTGAAGGCGTAGCTGAACAAGGCTGCCAGATCCCGGGCAAGCACTTCGGACTTTCCTGTCTCAGTAGCAAAGAGGACTGTGGCTCTAACTCGGGAAGCCATGACCTTGCGCATCAACATGGAAGCAAAGAGCACCATTCTGTGGGGATGGACAGACAGACAGACAGACAGTCAGATGCTTGTTTGACCGGTGGCCCCTATGCATCCTGACTCAGCCCCTTTGGGAAGTTGGAGACTATAGAAGCAAATGGGTCTCAGAATTGGTGTCCAGAGTTCTGGGAGGCAACACCATAAAGAGTATTTCCCGTATGCCCTGCCCTTCATGGTGGACTCAGGGAGGCCTCCTCAGTAAAAGGGACACAACACAAAAAGGGACACTGTCACTTCCACATACTTCACCAAGACTCTGAACCGGATTTCTCTCCTCCTGGGCCTCAGCTTCCCATCATGCCAGATGTGGGTCTTCCAGGGCTCGATCTGCAGAAAAGAAGGGAGATATGAGGGTGGGGTTCTGGCTGGGCTGGGACTGGAAAATGCTGGAAAGGCTGAGGACCCTCTATAGCACTCACAGAGGGCCACCCTACCCAGATCACCAAAGCTCAGAGTGGTACTTCCTGGGCCCCACATGAGCCACAAAAGAGTGGGCATTTAGCTTCCTTTGTCATCATCCCAGAAGGTAGAGACCACCTGTTTTTAATATCTTTTTGTTGGGTACACTAGATAATGTATAGTCTAATCTGGGCACCTTGGAGAGGACAAGGTGGCACTCGGCTGGCATGTACAACCCTGGACAGTCACACTACATAGCCTGCACAGCTGAGCTGCAAGACGGGGAGGGTAGGAGGCTCCTCCCTGACCTGATAGTAGTAGAATGGAGATAGAACATAGTTCAGCATCTCCTGGTGGAACACAGGGGTGATGCTCCCGGATATTGGAGGGACCAGCCAAATCCAGTCTGCAGGGCAGCCTCCTCGGGCCCGGTACTCATTCTGCATGTGCTTCATGAAGGACTCTGAGGCTGTGTGGTGGTCCATGATGGTCACATTCTGCTTCTGAAGAAGAAGATGGAGTGGGCTGAGTTAAGAGCAGCAGAGAATTGTGGCCAGTGGCTGCACCGGAAGGCGGGTGACCTATGCAGTGTGTGGTGGTCCATGATGGTCACATTCTGCTTCTGAAGAAGAAGATGGAGTGGGCTGAGTTAAGAGCAGCAGAGAAGAGTGGCCAGTGGCTGCACCGGAAGGCGGGTGACCTATGCAGTGGCTCTGTCACTGCTCCTGCCCTTCTCAATGATTGCTGCAGAAACAAGTGCAGGTCCATGTCCACAGACTGAGAGACCTAGGTCTTCACCACAGCCACCTATACGGCCCCGCATGCAGTCACAGACACTCTAGGAGCATCCAAAACCTCACATTCACAGGTCTCCATGCACTGCCAGCAAACAGCGAGCCTCAGGTGTGGGCAGCTCAGAAGACACAAAGTCAAAGGAGGCTCAGTTGGTGGAGTGCTTGCCTGGCAGCCATGAAGTCCTATTTGTCTGTAGTCTCGTTAGCTTTCTTTAGTGAATTATGGGAGTACTTCTGAACTCTGAAGAGAGGCAGGCAGGTGGGCTTGGCACCTGGCAGCACATGGACCTTTTTAAAGCCCTGGAAGGCTTCTCAATGCAGCCACACTTTGGGAGACGCTAGCTGAAACTAGGAGATGCTAGCTGCTGAGCACCGGCCAGGACTTGGGGCCAAGATGGGCAAAGCCCAGTTAAGAAATGTGGACAGTGCCTTGTTGAAGGGGCATGACTGAGAAGCAGCAGAAGCCACAGAAAATGTCAATTGCTGTGAGAAGTCACAGGGACTGATAGATACTGAGAGAGAGAGAGGGAGAGGGAGAGAGAGAGACACAGAGAGAGACAGAGAAAGAGAGAGCTCATGAGCCCATGAGACCGCCAAAGACCGTGAGATGATGCCCTACATAAACTAGGGAGTTCCACATGGATCTCTCTCTCTTGCCACCACGGACAGAGGAGACTGAAGCACGAGGGAGAATAGCCTGAGGCAAATCAACAGTCAGAAACCTTGGCAAGTAAGCTGAGGATTGCCAAAAATACTGAGAGGCAGAGTCCTAGAAAGAGACTCTTGCCATGAGCCAGCCCAAGAAGGCTGCCATGGAACCTGCTGAGAGAAAGTCATGAAAACCGGGTCTGAGAGTGGCGGGGGAGTGAGCGAAGCAGGCAGAATTCAGAGGCCGTGATGAGGAAGACTAGGCCGTGGGGCACGCACAGGCTGAGGAGACTGTGGAAGTGACTCTCAGCTGATAGAGGAAGTTGACCCCAAGTTTAGCAGTTAAAACAGGCTAGCCTCATAAGCTGGCCACAAGCTAGCAGTTGAAGTAAACTGACCGCATTAATCGGCAAAGCTAGACGTGGAGGAAGCTAAGCCAAGCTGAAGACAGGACAGCCCGCCGTGACTGCCAGAGCCAGACTGCTAATTACTATAAGGGTGTGCCTGCAGATGGAAGACTGACTACAAACCAAGGTGCCCTGAGGAGCCATGGCCTAATATCCTCTCAAAGCGGTTAAAGTAGGATTGGTAAAGTATTCTTAGGTATTAAGTGTTTATAGGTTAATTAGGTATTGTAGG
Organism: Lophiomys imhausi; assembly: GCA_907164525.1. NCBI lineage: Eukaryota > Metazoa > Chordata > Mammalia > Rodentia > Muridae > Lophiomys > Lophiomys imhausi. The sequence continues at coordinate 17,327,887 of CAJQZJ010001558.1, forward strand.
TTATATGATATCGGTGTTTATTAAGTATTAATAGATATAAGTGTTTTAAATAAAAATTATTGTTACACTCCAGTGGTGCTGGCAGAGGATTAGAAGTTCAAGGCCATCCTCAGCTACATAGGGGGTTCCTGGCCAGCCTGGGATACAGGAGACTCTGTTTCCAAAACAAACAAACATAAAACTACCCCAGCCATCTGTGGGGACAGAGGGAGTTTGGAGTACAGGAGGGACAGGCCATCCACATCTTAAAACTAGAGGCCATGTGGTCTGAACCAGTCTGGAATGATCCAGTAAAATCAGCTGCACCCTCGAAGTCTGGAGATCCATTCAACCAAGAGAAATTTGTTTATGGGGGGAGAGTGGCTCAGTGGGTAAGGGTGTTTGTCACCAAGCCTGACCTGAGTTCCATCACAGGAATCTACACGGTGGAAGGAGAGAACCTAATGTGAAGCATATGCACTCACAGTGGCTCTCATCTGCTCCTTCCATCTGCCAGGTGCTGTGAAAGTTGGGGCAAAGGGGAGACAGTCTCCATGCATTGCCAGCAGACAGCAAACCTCTTGGCAAGGCTGAAGGAATCCAATCATTTTTTTGTAAGGCCAGGTGGGATTTGTGATGGAGGCAAGCAAAGGCTGCTTGAAAGGGACAGAGAGTACATTCTAATGTCTGGCATACGTGGGGGCAAACATTCGTTAAATCTCCGTGGAAAGAATGAATGACTGTGCCCATTGGTCTGGACTCCAGGCGTCTTCACATATCCATGCCTCAAGGGGACAGACAGAAGCAGAGTGATAAAGCTCAAGATGGACAGCAGAGAGCAGGCTCAGTCCACACAGGAGCCAATTGCTGTGTGGACCTAGCACAGGGAAGTGTGAGTAGCCCCAGGCCATGTAGACAAGGGCTCGCATCCATTTGTCCACCCACTCCACTATTTCCCAACCTCTGCCTCGGGCCAGACCCTCTGCTGGACGTGTAGCCGTGAACTCGGTCAAGATCCTAGCTGCAGGGGGCACTGAATGGCTCACATTTCCAGTGGAGGAAAGAAAGACAAAGGTCAACCTATGACCTGATGTTGGAAACTACCTGAACAAAACCAACTTAAAGGAGGTGGAAGAAAAGAGGATGAGGTGGCGGGGTGGAGGTGGGGGATGGCATGGTCCATGAGGGATTCTTTAAGAAAATGAGTGGCTGAAGCCTACAAGAAGGGAAGGAGCTGACCATGGGATGATTTAAAGGAAAGATTTCCAGGTAGAAGGAAAAGTAAGGGGACCAGCAAGATGTCTCAGGGGTAAAAGCACTTCCTACCAAGCCTGTCAAGTTGAGTTCAATCCCTAGGACCCATTTAGTGAAAACAGAGAGCAGATTCCTGTTAGCTGTTCTCCGATCTTTACACATCCACCATCTCAAGCACTTAGGGTCCCTTTTTGGTGAGTTTTTGAACACTGCAAGAATTTCAGATGACTCAGGGAGACAGAAGCCACACTGGAGTGACTGAGGAAGAGGCAATGTGAGGAGATGAGCCTTACTGGCTCTAACAGGAGCAGGAGAATGAGAGGGAGCCCAGGGATGGCGGGACCTGCTGGCTAGCTGTTCATTCCTGTCTTGCAGATGGTAGCCAGCACAGTCTACTTGTGCATGGTGGGAATGGTCAGTCAGAGATGGAGAGCCAAGAGATGCATCTGGGAGGGGCATTCTCTAAGTGACAGTGACGTATGTCCTCAGAAAGCAGAGCCACATATACAATGCTGAAGTGCAGGGACAGGCAGGCTTGGGAGGAAAGGAGTTGCCAATGCTAGAACAGCATGAACGCTGGGTCTCGGCACCCAGGAAGCATGAGGATGCACACATGAATGAATGATGCTGTAAGGGGACATCAAGCACCAGACCAAGTAGCTGGATCAAAGAGTGCACAAGACACCTGGCATACCTGGAAACTATGGAGCACAGCCACATTGATCTCTGTGACAGCCCGGTCTTTCCAGAGGGAGGCCAACGTGTGGGTCTCTAGGCCCATCCTTCTGCCCACTTCCTATAAAAGCCAAGTGAAGAGGGTGAGGCAGTTTTGGGGAACCACCCACCACCTTGCTCCTCCAGCTGGCCCAGCTGGGTAACCCTTGTCACCTCCAGGATGTTGTAACGCTGTGTGTCACAGAAGTCTCGAACTCCGATCTCTGTGCCCATGTACCAGCCATTGAAGGGGCAGGCTGGGAATTCCAGGCCACCCACCTCCAGCAGCATGTTGGCTACGGCAGGAAGTGCGTACCACTTCAGCCCGAGCTCCTGGAACCACTCGTACCTGGCAGGAAGGCAGAGCCAGCTGCAATTAAGTGTTCTTTATTGCCCCTCTCTCCAATCAAAAAATAATAATAATAAAGTTCAGTAAAAGGATCAACCAAAGAACTTCCTTCTTTCTCTATTTTTTGAGACAACGTCTCAAATCCCAGACTGGCCTTGATTTTTATGTAGTTGAGGATGGCCCGACTCTATCTCCAAAATGCTGGAATTGTAGGCATGTGTCACCACATCCAGTTTATGTGGTGCTAGGGATCAAAGCTAGGACTTGAAGCGTGCTCGGCTGAGCCATACACCCAGCACTAGAAAGGTCCTTTTGAAAAGCTGATCTCAGTCTCCCCACCAGAAAAGATAACAGGGCACGCTAGGGGCCATTCGTTAAAGAAGACATCTCTTTACTCAGCCCTTCATGCAAATGGATGAGGCATATCCTAGGCTAAATACTGAGGCTCCAACACACTGCAGCGGCTAAGGACTCTGGCATCAGACAGCAGGGGCTCAAGTACCAACTATGGTGCCTCAGTATCCCCATCATCAGTGTAGAGCCAATAGCATCAAACTCATAGGATTATTACAAACATAGTCTCACTCATTGGACAGCTAATCAGATAGTCAGCACAAATATCGATAATTAAGCACCTACTATGTGCCCTGTACCTCACAGATACACTGATGGAAAGCAAGGTTCTACTCTCAGAGTTGCAGCCCAGCATCTAGACTGTAGACCACAGAGGGGTAAACTGGTGAGTAAATGAGAAGCTAAGTATGGCGTTGCGTTGAAGATTGATGGTCAGGAAAAGCTTCTCAGAGGCGTGGTGATGTCACAGGGAACACCTTTCAATGAGAAGACTTGCACCTTGCAAAATGCTGAGGAAAGGGCCTATCAGGTAGAGGAAGCAACACAGAGGTCCTGGGCCAGGACGGAGTTCAGTATATTTGAAGGACAAGAGCAGTCAGCCCAGGGACTGCTAGTCAGCCAGCCTCCATATTTACAGGCACTTTGCAGTTCAATCAGCTGTGCTCTTCAAGTCCTGGGGCCCTACGTTTCCTCTGTCTGGGAAGGGTGTTCTTTTCCTAAGAAAGCTTGGAAGAAGCCATCGAGATGGCTCATCAGGTAAGGGCACTAACTACCATGCCTGATTAGCTGAGTTCAATCCCCAGGATCCATATGGTCAGAGAGAATCAGCTGGCTTCTGCAATTGACCTCTGACCACACACACACCCCACATACACATACACACAACCACGTACACACACACAAACATAAACACACACACCACATATACCACACACACACAAACACACCATATACACAAACACCACACACACATACGATCATAAACACACCACACAAACATACACACACTCTGTACACAGACTCATCATATACACACACCACACATACACACTCCACACATACAATCACACACACACACACACACACACACACACACACACACACACTCACATACACACCTGTGCACAGGCACTAAATAAATGAAAGAAAAAATGTAATAAGTGTTCAGAGGTGAGCCAAATATCTGGCTGCTCAGACAGAAGCTCAAGGGCTCTCCTGAAGGCACTGCCTCCCAGGCTCCCAGGACCCTGGGTGCTAGGCTGCGGCTCCCTCAGCCACCATCAGCTCCTCATAAGGCTGAGGCTGGAAAGGAACCGGGCAGAGCTGCTGCAGAGGGCCAAGAGGCCTTGCAACATCTGTCCTCTGGGCACTGCCTGACGCTGGGCTTAGGAGGAAAGGCATCTCCCCGAGGAGGGTGCACACACACAACCTGTACCCTTGGTGGCTTACTTGGGATGCTCCATAGTCACCTCCAACACAAGATCAGGAGGGTATTCAAAGACCTCTGGATCTTGACCGTCAGCCTGCAGGACCAGAGGTAGCACATCGAAGCGGCCGTAACGGGGCTTCCAGCCCAGGTGGATGCACAACTGAGGGATAGAGGAACCCAGTTAAGTGTGCAGGCCCAGGCACTACATCTTCTCTGGGTTCCCTGCCCAGAGGGGCCATCAGAGGCTGGATAGGTACCTGGGTGAACTCCAAGTTGGCAGGATCCCCTCTGATGGCGCCATTGGGCATCTGGTAGCCTGCATACCTGATGAGCTGCGAATTCCAGATCCGGAAATCATGCTTCCCATCACTCCGCTGCGGGAACACAGTGATGGCCGACCTTCCCCAGGACAGAGACATCAAAGTTTACCAACAGTCCCTGGTTGGGGTGGGGCAGGGACGCCCAGCCAGTCTCCCTCCACTCTTTCCAATCTGCAGTCCCTGTACCCCAATTAGACTGAGATCACAATGGGCTCTCTTCTTGCCAGCTTCTCCCTCTCCTTCAAGACCAACAAAGGGGCCACCCCTCGGGGAAGCCTCATGGCTCTTCCACACCCCTGACCTTCACGGCTGGATGCTTCTCTTCTCACAGGTGGCTGTCCAGCCTAGCTTTGCAGCTGGATGGAGCTGCATTCTGGGGTCTGAGTCACCCCTCTGCATCCCACCCCACCACCTCCTTTTCCCTGGCCCCTGGCCTAGTTCTCTGGAGTCCTCATTACATGTGAACCAAGTGTTTGCTGGGCACAAAAATAAGTGAATGACAGACAGCTTGGGTGTGTTGTTCAGTCCTATCAGTGGTGTGAGTAGAGAGAGAGAGGGACAAACAATGTCAAGCAGTGGTTCACATCTGAGAAAAATCTGACAGCAAAGCCACAGTCAGAAAACCAGTGTCTCCTCCCCAAACAGGGAAGAAGGACCTTCAATTTTGTTTGTTTGTTTGTTTTGGGTTTTGTTGTTGTTCTTCTTTCAAGACAGGGTTTCTCTGTGTAGCCCTGGCTGTCCTAGATTCTCTTTGTAGACCAGGTTGGCCTTGAACTCACAGAGATCTGCCCGCCTTTGCCTCCTGAGTGTTAGGATTAAAGGCATATGCCTCAATGTCTGATGTTTGTTTATTTTTTGAGACAGGATCTCACTGTGTAGCTCTGGCTGCCCTAGAACTCACTGTGTAGACAAACTCACAGAGATCCACCCGCCTCTGCTTCCTGAGTGGGTTCTTTTTAAAACAAGACAAGATGTGTCTATGTGGCTCAGACTGGCCTGGAACTCATGGCAATCCTCCCGCCTCAGCCTATCCACTGCTGAGATTACTGATATGTACCACCATGCCCAACTCAGCAGACTTTTTTCTTTGTTTTTGTTTTGTTTCATTTTTTGAGGCAGAAACACATGGAGCCCAGGCTAGCCTTGAACATTCTATGTAGCCCAGGATGACTTTGAACTCTTGATCTTCCTGCTTCCACCTTTACAAGTGCTTGGGTAACAGGCACATGTCACCATGGCCTGTTAGAAGTGGCTTCTTAAGGATGTAACTACCCCATGGTTTTAAGTTAGAAGGAAAAAAACAAAGAGCTGGGCCTATGACAGAGGGTAATGAGCAGGAGGCTGCTCTCACCATTCCACATCCCTGAGAAGCTAAAGCTTATTCTTTTCTTTCTCCCTAGTTTCTCCAGGAACCAACCAGAGATCTGTCCCCCAAGCCCTATGGCCTCTTCTGCCTGAGAGTGGCAGGGTGGGGCCAGCACAGCTGGAAAGGTGCCTCACCTGATGTTGCCATTGTTGGTGGCATAAAGCACGTGTCTGCAGATATGCTGGAACATCTCTTGGGCACTGCTACAGCTCCGGGCATCGAAGACCTGTACAGGACCCACCCAGACAGACCACAGCATGGAAGACTGTGAGAAGAGATGCTTGGGGCTGACTGAAAGTCCCTGGGGATAGAGGGCAGCCTACACACCACTGCCTGGCAAACACAGGCGATCACACCCTCCTCTCTGCATATCCAATGCCCATCTCTATGCTGCCTTACTCACCACTGTTCTTGACACAAGGAGCAGAGAACCCCACTCAGAAGGCCCAGTAAGTTAAATTACCAAGAATGTCTGGCTTTAAAGAACCAAAAGGCAGGATCCTCATAGTCGTAACCTGGATCTTCGTTTGCCATGGGGCTGTGTGTACTACCACTGAGGCTCCTGGATTTTCTCAGTCCAAGGGCACTCAATAGGACCCAAACAAAAAAAAAAAAAAAAAAAAAAGACCCTCCAAGGAGACGGATGGCCTAGGAGGCTAGGATAAATAAAATGCTCTCTAGGAGCCAAGAACACAAACACTGGCGGCAAACCCTTGCTGCACCAAAGCCTTGGGAATCAGACATCCAAAGTTGCTGTTCGTTTCATGGTGGCATGTGGTCTCCCATGTTTCATATGCAGGTGGGTCATCTCGATACCCTGAGGCTAAAATAAGATGCCAGGCTCCTAGAAGGGGGACTGGGATGTCCTGCCTCGGGGTTTGGTTCCAGTCTGAAGAGCCCTGGCCACTTGTTCTATCTCAGGCCTGCCTATCCCTTCTTCTACTCTGCCCAGAAAGCTCACCTGCAGGTTGGCCCACTGGATCCTGCCAATGCAGCGAGGGGCGTTCCGCCAGGCCATCTTGGTGGCAAAGATGAGCTCATCCAGTGTCAGCTGGTAGGTTCCTGTTGTTTCTATCTCTTTTGTTACAGCTTCCACTCTGGCCAGATGTTCCTCTATTTTTGCCCTGGGGGACAGGAAACTGTCAGGAAGATCAACAATAGCAAGACCTTACATGGGGATTAATTCAATCCCCGTAAAGCCAGAACTGATTTTGGACACCAGAAGGGCAAACTGTACCCCTTGGGACACTGTCCTCTGTAGGGCTGGCTTTGTGACTTACTCTTAGCTTACTAGGGGCCAATTTTTAATACTCTTCCATCTCTATCTTGAGGTTCTTAGTCCTGGAACAAAATCACACGTTCACGTCTACACTGGACCCTGAAAGTTGTCATAATCCTGACAAGGTCCTGTTGTGTAGTCCAGGTCAGCCTGGGACTTGTAGTCCTCTTTCCTCCTCTACCTCCCAGATGCCTGGGATGCAGATGCATGCCACCACAAGTAATTTAGGATAAAACAATGCTGTGTTTACTTTGTAGTCTCAAGACTCTAGAGTGTACAGTAATAGGCCTAAGAACACAAACTTGGTAACAAAGAGAAGTGAGTACATACTCCCAGGTGATCTCGTTGCTAACCACAAGCTCCTAACTGACTGCAGCGGATAGGACCTTCCACCTTCTATCCAAGGGGAGACTGCAATCCTTGAGGGTACCTCAGAAAGCAAGGCAGGCTCAGACAAGACCTGAGGTCAAGACTCAACTTGAAGGACTCTATTATCCCACCCAAAGGAAACACACTCAGTGATTTAAGTATACATCAATATTATTCCAAGGGAGAGGAACTTGGCCACAAAGACTTTGAAACACAAGACACACACACACACACACACACACACACACACACACACACACCACAGCAACCTTGAGATTTCCAACCAGCAACACCAAAGGCTTTTGAAATGGCAACAAACAAAATTATTTAAAGAATGAGCTTGTGATTAAGAGCAGCAGAGGACTTGGAATGAAACAGCCTTGGGGGCAGGCGGAGGGTCTTAGCAACTCTTTTTTGACTACAGAGAGACTCAAGACAAAACACTCAAGAGATGTTTGACCTCAGTGATCCCTGTAAGGGAGGACTTCTGGGTGAGGCCGGGGCCTTCATCGTCAGAGGAAAATTCTAGAAACACCCCTAAGTCTGTACTTAAGCATGAAAACAGTAATGTCTATGGTTATGGTGATGCCATGTAAAAGGAGAAAGATGGCCTCTTGGTGTCATTTACCCAAGTGGGCCTGATTTCTTTGGAAGAGTTTTGGTCTCTCCTGTTGCAATCTAAGGAGCAGACTGGTCCTGAGGAAAGCCATCCTCTTTATGTAATGAACAGCACAGGAACTATGGTAGCAAGAAGGAATGGGAGCCTCTGTCATAATCGATCTTTCAAGGAGTCTCTCTAGAAAGATCCCAGACCCTCAAATGGCCACTTGTTGACACCGAGTGGGAAGATGAAGGAAACTGTAAAGTTCAATGCAACAAAGCCCCAGATTCATGCTCACAAAACAGACAGTGCCCCACAGGCCTGCCCCCTTTGCAAGAATACAGACAGTCCCTCCCAAGACTTCTGCCCTTGGCCCAGGGGACCAGCCATCAGTGTTCTGCAAGCTGTCAGGTAAGGTTGAGAAGCACTACTCTGGAAGATGGGGACCTCTTGTCAATCACCCACCCAACTCTGGCCTCTTCTAGGGCTATTAGGTAGGAGGAGCAAACATCACCAAGAAGAGCAATTTCTGCTCTGCGTCCCAGATATGCTTTTGTGTCTCACATCCCAGGTGGAACTGCTGTGTGAGGCTGTGCCACAAAATGACACTGCCACACTGTCCCCAGCTGCAGAGCAGACATTTATTCTCTAGGCCAGTCATTTTTACAACTGGCATGGGTAAATTACTTAGTCACAGAACATTCAGGCATTATCTTGTGTTCCTGTCACCCCAGCACTCAGAAGGACAATTGTGGGCAATTGTCACCAAGTCTAATGAACTCAGTCAACCCCAGGAATCCACATTGTGGAAGGAGACACCTGACTACAATAGACTGTCTTCACATTTGCTGTGGATCAGGCACTCCGTTCTCCAACAAGTAAACAGATGTTTTAAAAACTGAATATATACAATGATAACTAAGACTTCAGTTGCATTCATTACTGGCCAGCACTGTTCTTAGCTATTTGTAGCCTCTAATTCATTCAGTCTTCACACAAATTTCTACAAGGTGGGTATATTATAATAGATATTTTCAGGCAAGAAAATCAAGGCACAGAGAGATGAAGAAACTTGTCCAGGTTTGAACTTGGGTGGGTGGCTGCCTGGACCCCAAGTCTTACCAATGCCATACAGCTTCTCCTTGATCACAAGTGCATGCTTTGATAACAAAATTGGCAACTTGTAATGAAAAAAAAAATCTTTGTATTCCAGGCTGGACCATGCTTTGTGCTTGGAGTGACTGACTGACTGACTGACAGCCTGACTGACTAACTGAGAGGCTGATGGACAAACAGACAGACTGACTGACTGACGACTAACTAAAGAGTAAAGGAGTCTGGGCACTGGACTCACAGGAGCCTGGTGGGGTAAGAAGATGAGAGCACTTCAGGAATGTGGCACCCCACCAAGTCAGGTCTCCTAGACTCCAACTAGACGACTAAGATGATGTCAGAGTCATCTCTGGGAATCTTGCTCACATCTGTAGGAGGAGAGGCCTGACCAGATAGTCTCTAAACTTCCTTCTACTTCAGGATAAAAGGATCCATTCTGAGTCACTGTTTCACAGCCCTGGGCTGTGTTCTAAACTTGGACAAATTTCATGGCTGTCTAATGAGCCATGCTATAAGATCCCCATTTTACAGATGGGGAAGTGGAGGCCCAGTGGATTTTCCCAGGACACAGCAGTGGTCTGTGGTGGAGCCAGAACCCAAAGCCAGTTACTTTCTCTCCCATACTTTCAGACATTATTGCAGGCCCTAACTCTCCTCCAGGGTCTGCTCTGGGCTTGGAACCACCACAAGTCTGGAGACTGCAGAGCTCAGGAGTCAGGGTGGAACAATTGGAGACAGGACAGCCCAGGGCGGGGCATGGGGTGGGAGCAGATGTCACCCTGACGAAAACCAGACTTACTCATTGAAGGAGCCATAATACTGGTTGATGAACTCAATGGCTTGAGGCAGAAGTTCCTCCAGTGGGGTGGGCTTGTCTCTGGGTCCCCTAGTTAAACTCTTAGGGTTCATGATGGACCCCAAGCAAGATTTGGACTTGCATGTGAAATCCTGGAAAGAGAAACAGGGTAAGAAGGCCTCCATCACCCTCCCCTGCGCCCCCAGCCAGTTGCCAGGCCACCCTCTGGCTGCTATGCTCACAACTCTCTAAGCAGGTTCCTTCTCCTTGCAATCAACCAAGCTTTCTCCCAGACTAGCCCCCCTCTCCTTTCCTGAGACCCAGTGGGTGTGAGCAGGCTTCTCTCTCTGTCTCTGTTCTCCAGACAGCTAAAGATCCAGCTCCAGCCTCAGAGTAAACTCCACAGCTTCCTCCTAGGGACTATCTTATCTGCTTTCCTTTTAAAAGAGACCCAGTTGGCTCCTGTGGGATGACGGTGCCAGTATCAGTCTAGAGAAGCTGAATGAAAGAATGAATATTCTGAAGACAGGGGAGGCACAGGAAGAAATGCCAGAAAGATGAATGCCCAGATGTTAACTGTGGTGTTTCTCTGTTTTGCTTTGTTTTGGAGGTTTTGATACAACTTTTGAGACAAGATCATAAGTGGCCCAGGCTGGCCTCAAATTCACCATATAGCAGAGTCACCTTGAGCTCCTAATTCTTCTGCCTCTATCTCCAAAACTGGGATTACAGACACAGTTTCTGAGGGTTTAGGAAATCAGCCTGCCTTCACAGGCTTTTTGGTTCTTTCCTACTTTATAACCATAGCATGAATTCTTTTTTCTTTTACTATCTTTTGTTTGTTTGGTTGGTTGGTTGGCTGATTTTTCGAGATAGGGTTTCTCTGTGTGGCCCTGGCTGTCCTGGACTCACTTTGTAGACTAGGCTGTCTTTGAACTCACAGAGATCCACCTGCCTCTGCCTCCCGAGTGCTGGGATTAAAGGTGGGTGCCACCACACCCAGCTCCTTTGTTTGTTTTGAGACAAGGTCTCACTGTGTAGCTCTGGCTGGACCTGAACTCACTATGTAGACCAGGCTGGCCTCAAACTCACAGACATCTGCTTGCCTTGTTGAAGTGTTGCAATTTAAAGGCGTGCACCACCACAATTGGCCTCATACCATGAATTCTAAAGTCAGAGTAAGGAACGTAAAGACAGGAAGGAACCTTAATGGGTAATTAGTTCTGCTCACCGGTTGTGTGAACCACTGTACCCTCCCTATCAAATAGCATTTGATTCCTTCCAGAGACAGGAAGCTCATGCTTCCTCCCTCAGTTCAGTCTAGCTTTGGGTGATTCTAATGGACAATTCTCAGATACTCTTAAAACCTAAGAAAATAGGAACTGGGGCTGGAGAGTTGGCTCAGAGGTTAAGAGCACTGACTGCAGTTCCAGAGGTCCCGAGTTCAATTCCCAGCAACCACATGGTGGCTCACAACCATCCACAATGAAATCTGGTGCCCTCTTCTGGCCTGCAGCAGGCATACTTGCAGACAGAACACTGTATACATAATAAATAAATCTTTAAAAAAAAAAAAAAAGAAAATAGGAACTGCTTTCTGTAGCCTTCTGTCTGACATCCTAGGCTTTAGTCAGGTCGTTAGCAGGGATCTCACCTTATTTATGCCCTAGTGTAATTTATGAAGACAGACTTCCCAGTATCTTTTGTCTGAGATGATGGCTGTCTAGGAATATATCCAGGGAATATTGATGAACCCACAAAGGGCCCTTTTGCCTTATGGTACCCGATCTGGGATAAAGTCAGTGCCCCAGTCCCCAGACCTCTCACCGATGTGGCCTTGTGGTGAAGGGTGTCTTGAAAAATCTCTCCACTGCCCCAGTTTTTGATCTTCATGTGCTGTGGGCGGGTCGATGGCGGTTTGTCCAGGGATTCTGGAACATTCTAAGATGGGTAAACATCCAGTGTTTTCCAAATGCCTGTAACCCCAACAACCATACAAGTGTCCCCTGGGCCTCTGTACTATGTTTGGTGAGGGATGGAGCTTTGTGTGGGCCCACAAGGCAAGGGCCAGTCCTCTCCTCTACCCTTCCCAGAAGTTGGGCCAATGCCAGCTGAGCACCGCAGGTGGCTGGATCAGGGCCAGGCTTCTGTCCTTACCAAGCCTGGCCAGTGCTGGCTCATAAGGGGAATTTAATAGCCAGGAGAGTTGCTGTTGCAGCTGCAGAGCTAGGAAGCTCACAGATGCTCCACTACCTTGCTTCTCCAAGGACACCTTTCCCCTTACCCATCTTTCTGCCACTTCTCTATAGTCCTTAGGATGGAAAGGGAAGCAGGAAGATGGGATCCACAGCCAGAAGCCAGGGGCTGAGACTAGAGGCTCAGAGGCTAAGTCTGAGATTGTTCTGGAATGTCCCACCCCTGATTCTGTGAATGATCTTAAACTATTCCCCCATGCTTTCAGCTAACAGGCAAGTTATCTGGGTGCCAGAGCACCCTGGGGACCCATCATTCCTGATCATCAAGATTGCCCTATTGTTCAGTCTCCTTGGTTCCCTCTGTACTCTGGGTCTGGGTTGCCCCACTAACTCTCCAGCCTTTGGCTTCCTGCATCCTCCCGCTCAGTCTCCAAAGGGCTGGTTAGCCTGAATCTCCAAAGTAGAAGAAAGAAAGGACCTTCCCATACTGTGTGATCAAACCACTGACCTGTGCCAGCCCAGTGAGGGGCTGGGGAGAACCATTTTGGTGCTTGGCAGGTCTGTGACTCTTAGGGTCATCCTGTGTTGTTGGGCTGTGAAAAGAAACAGTTATCATGACACAGATTCTGGGAGTGGAGGGGATCTTGGGTGACCTCTGTGAGCCCCAATCTGGCAAACGGAGCATTGGTGACTAGAGGTGGGAAAGATCTATTCCTGGCTTCCAGCCAAGGAGAATGAGGGAGCCAGTCTCAGAGAATCTTATCACCATCTACCCTCTTTATCTTTGCTTTGACCACCCAAAGCCAAAATGGTATGAGGGGAACCAGCCAAAACTATTGAGACGGGAGCACACACAGAAGCTCTGGGGAAATGCCCTTCTCAGAAAACCAAGTGCAAATGCTCCAACAACTCATCCTTCCCAGGCCAGTGGGGTACACTACTCACTCCCTACTTGGCTTAGCAATCTTTATCTTATTTATTTTTGTTTTTATTTTTTTGGTGGGTGTTGTTTGTTCGAGACATGAAACTTTCTATGTAGACCAGACTGGCCTTGAACTCACAGAGATTTGCCTGCCTCTGGCTTCTGTGTGCTGGGACTAAAGGTGAGCACCACCATGCCTGGCTCATCTCTTTTTTATTTTAAACTCTTAGTTTAAGCTGAGCATGGTAGTACATGCCTGGATTCCCAGCATCTGGAAGGTGGTGGCAGAAGGGCCAGGAGTTCAAGGCCAGCCTCAACTACAAAGAAAGTTCAAAGACAGTCTGGGCTACATGAGAACCTACAAAGCATATGAGCCAACCCCAAAACTCTTAATTTAGTTTATTTACTCTGTCCACCACATTGCCAGTCCACCTGCCTCTTCAGTGCTGAGATTACAGGTACAAGCTACAATGCCTGGCTACCCCAAGTATTTATCTTTTAAAGAGTGAGAGCATCAGGAGTTGGAGAGATGGCTAAGCAGTTAAGAGCACTGGCTGTTCTTCCAAAGGACCTGGGTCCAATTCCAAGCACCCACACGTGACCTCACAACTGTCTGTAACTCCAGTTCCAGGGGATCTGACAGCCTCACATCTGACAAATATACATGCAATGAAATAAAAATAAATTGTAAAGAAAAAAGAGAAAGGAGAAAAAGGCAAGCATGGATGACAGATTTGTGATTCCAATACCTGAGAAGAGGATCAGGAGTTCGAGGTTATCCTCAGCTAAGTAGGGAATTCAAAACTAGCCTGGACTACATGACAAAATTAAAATAATCAGTGAAGAGAAAAAAAAGAAAATGTAAAAAACAAACAAAAAGGAGCCAGACATGGTGGCACACACCTTTAATCCCAGCACTTACGAGACAGAGGCAGGCAGATCTCTGAGTTTGAGGCCAGCCTGATCTACAGAGTGAGTTTCAGAGCAGCCAAGGCTATACATCCATAAAGTCAGGCAAAACATCCATACACATAAAATAAATAAATCTAAAATAAAACAAAACGAAACCACCAAAATCCAGTTTTAACAGTGTTCCTGCTTAGTCATTTAATAATAACTCCCTCCCTGGTCCCTCATCCCCTAGTGAGATTTGATTGTTCAGCTTTACCTTCAGCAAGAATCTTGTTTGGTCAGTTCAGCGAGAACCTTCTTTATCGTTGGCTGTAAATTGCCTTTGCCCCTGCTGTGTTTGGGTGGAACCCTATCTCTCCCTCCCTCTGCTACAAGACTACAGTGGGTCCTGTACTCACCTGAGGGACTGTCCTCAGTGAAATCCTCCTTGTGGTATGTTAACAAGCATCACTAGTGTGGAACATGCTGCTGGTGTCTGGAACCCCAGCACTAAGAAGGTGAGCTGGGAGAATTACTTAGCTTGGGCTATAGAGTGAGGGGGCTATCTCAAAAAACACAACAAACCCAGCACTCGGGAGGCAGAGGCAGGTGGATCTCTGTGAGTTCAAGGCCAGCCTGGTCTACAGAGTGAGTTCCAGGACAGCCAGAGCTTTTACACAGAGAAACCTTGTCTTGAAAAACCAAAAAAAAAAAAAAAAAAAACCCACAACAAAACAACAACAAACAACCTCCCCAGGAGCAAACAAACAAAATCATCAAACAATTCTTGCTTGCTCACTTGTAACAGGGTTTCATGTGCTTCCGGCGGCCCTTGAACTCTCTATTCAGCTGACAAAGTCCTTGAACTCTTGGCTCTGACACCTGAGTGCTGGGATTACAGGCATAAACCATCACACTCAGCTGAATAATTCTTTGTTTAACATGATCTGGACTGGTATGCCTCACCAGAAAGAAAAATAAAGTCAAAATTTGCTTTCTCACCATCCCTCTTCACCCCACCTTTCACCCCAGTCCATCCTGGGCATTACAATGGGGGGAAAGAATTCGATCAGGAACATCCCCAGGGCTATCATAATAGACTTAAAGGCAATGTTACTGTGTACTTAAGTGCTTGCCCTAAACATCAAAGTGTTTTAAATGCTGCCCGAAATCCCACTGTTGAGATGAGCCACAGTTAGGCTGGCCCCAGGGTCCATGGCTGCATGCTTAGATTGTGCCTAAAGCCTCAGACCCTATGGATGACCGCCTGAGTGTATGCATGCAATGTATGTACGTGTGTGAATGAGTGCAGGCTCCAGCAGGCCTGAAAGCACCAGGGGAAATGCCAGGAGAGATTCACACTAACTGGCATGATGTTTAATTTTCTTTCTCTCTCTCTCTCTTTCTTTAGGGTTTTTTTTTTTTTTTTGAGACAGGGTTTCTCTGTATAACAGCCCTGGCTGTCCTGGAACTCACAGAGATCCGCCTGCCTCTGCCTCCCGAGAGTCGGGACTAAAGGCGTGCGCCACTACACCTGGCCTCTTTCTTTCTTTTTAACTTTTAAGCACCTTGAAGTTTTTTGTTATGTAATTGGGATTTTTATTATTTTTTTTCAAGTGCTTTTGTAATTGGGATTAAGGAGGAAAAAATGCAACAGTGAATAAACAGAGTTTTGCCCCAGTGTCCTGCCACCAGAAAGAAAAAGAAAGCCAAAATTTGCTTTCTCACCATCCTTCTTCACGCCAGTCCATCCCGGGCTTTACAATTTGGGGGATAGAATTAGATCAGGAACATCTCCAGGGGCTAGAGCAGAATTCTTCTGGCCACTTGCTAAAGGAGATCTAGGGACCCAATGTCAGATGAGCACTTTAAGGCTCAGAGCCCTTTGGTTCCAAACCCACCGTCTTGCTGAGACTGCCAGCCCCATTACAGGGATGAAGGACCACCACGGACTTGCAGGCAACGGGAACCCTGGTGGCTTGCAAAAGCCCACAGAACCATCTGCAGTCATGGTGTCCCAGAACTAAGCGCTGAGGCGGAAGCTACGGCCAGCAGTGCTTTCTGAGAGCCGCGATTGCATGCTCCCAGCCAGCCCACCTCTCTTGCGAGAGGGAGAATGTCTTATTGTAAAAGATCATCTTTGCCCTCTTAAAACACGTTTGTTTATAGTGTAGCAAGGCGCGGGGATGGCGGGGGGTGGGGGGAGTATGGAAAAGCGCTTGCTTAAATGCAAGTCAGTTCTCAGTACTGCAAAGAAACGGCAGTGACACACGCCAGTATTCCCAGCATTTGGGAAGCTGAGGCAGAAGGATTTCCAATTTGATGCCAACCTATCGACAAAGCCAGAACCTGTCTCAAAGCAGCACAGGGCAGAAGTTCCTTGGTGCAGAAGCCCCTACTGGGCGACGCGCGTGGGCGCTCAGCCCGTCCTCTCTCGCGTGCCAGCGGGGCCACCCGGGCGCCCAACGCCCTCGTTGCTCCCCCAGGTCCCGTGCGCTGTACCTGGCTGGGCCCACGCGCCGGGCGACCTTCGGGCCGAAGATTCTGCGCAGGAAGCGACAGAGCCGCGGCCGGGCGGCGTCGCACGCGCTGCTCAGCCCCTCGCGCATAGCTGAGCCACCGCCCCTCGCCGCTGGACGCTGTCCCTTTATCACCGTGGAACCCCGCAGCGCCCGCCCCCGCAGCGGGCCCTCCTCCTGTGAGCCGGGCTCTGCTCTTAGTGGCCCAGGACCGCATCCTGAGGACAGGCAGGGCGGCTCGAGTGCTTCAGTTTGTGTATTCCTCTCGAAATGACAGGACCGCGACCCAGACTCCCCGCTGCCCCGGGATCTTTCATGTCTATTAATTTCCCAAACGAAATCCAGCCAAGAAGGGAATTCTTGACTACCTCCGCTTTATAGAGGCAGAAACAGGGGACCAGAGAAATTAAAGGTCCTACTCAAGACCACATAACAGCCCAAGGGCAAGCTCTACCTCTTCCTCACTAAAACGCTCCCAGGAAAAGTTCTGTCCTTTCTCCCTGTCCAGGTGGAGTAGGGCTGCAGTCCCCAAGGACCCTCCTGGCGAATATCTCAGCAAATGAAACCCCAAACCCCAATTACAGTGCGAGTAGTGTTTCTTTTTAGCAGCCTGAAACCCAGTCGCTAAGGCTTAGCTTAACTTTTCTCTGAACAATCTGTGGTTCACCTAGATGGCCCCTTTGTCTTAAAACACATGTGGGCAAATGCTTGGACACACCCTGCACACTTGCGAATCTCTTGTTTACACAAAGTTGAAAGCCACCAGGAACATGCTCTTGGTGTGCATAGATTTGACATTTATATTTAAAATAAAAGTAAATAACAGGCTCCCACTGCTTTCAGCCTGAAATCCCCTTTGTAAACTGCTTCCTCTTCCAGGAACATCCTCTGGTCACCTTTCCTGGGCAGTCCCATTTCAGCTGGATCTCCTTCTCCAGAAAGCCATCTGCCACTCACTACCCACTCTGAACCTCACAGCCAGGCCAAGCCCTTAGAACACTGAACAACACGGTCTCCTTTACCTCTCCCTTGCCTGACCCCTCCCGCACACATAAAGCTCTCCAAGGGCTTGCTTTGCCAGGACTACCCCACACTGGTGATGAAGCCTTTGCTCCCCCTTTTCCTCCATGACTGTGGCGACTGGATCTGTTTTTCTCTTTCTCAGCCCAGTATGTAGTAGGTCCTCAGAGAAAGAGCACATGGACTGTAGAATTTGGGCTTGGCTCAAATCTCAGCTCCTACTAGAAATTGGCCTTGTGAGACAAGATAAAAACGATTCTTGCCTGCTTTTTGACATAGTATCAAGAACACTATAAATATCTGTGACTCAATATGAAATTAATAAACAGTTCAGTCACTGGGCGTGGTGGTGGCGCATGCCTTTAATCCCAGCACTCAGGAGGCAGAGGCAGGCGGAGCTCTGTGAGTTCGAGGCCAGCCAGGTCTACAAAGTAAGTCCAGGACAGCTAGGGCTTGATACACAAAGAAACCCTTGATACACAGAGAAATTGGAAAAAAAAAAACAAATAAATAAATAAATAAATAGTTCAGTCAATCCATTGATTAAACAGAAGGGCTTTGTTCAGATGTTAGCTGGCAGCACAGTGCCAGGTGAACGAGCCTCAATTGTAATTGTTAATGGGATAATTCTCATTCAGGACCTACAGTGTGGCAACCAGGCTACTAACCGTAAGCCAGACTGTCCAATTTGAATGCCAGCTTTGCCATTTGTCGACTCTGAGATTTTAAAATGACTCAAGCCCTGTGGGCTTCTATGTCCTGTTCCCTAAAGTGGGAAGATAGCAGCATCCCCCTCTGTCTGGGCAGGGTCAAGCCTCAGTGTGCTGACAGACAATGAGGAGCTATCAAGCACTTTGGAGCATGACTTACATGAAGTTGAGTTGGAGGGAAAGAGGTCCATGGGGGCAGCTGGATTTGTGGGGAGGGGTACAGAAGGCAGGGATCTCAGAGACCAAGTGAAGAGAAGGAGGGGTGAAGTCACAGCATTTCGAGACCAACGGGCCGTCAGGGTGGCTAGAGGACACCAGTGCTATGCGTTGGCACTTGTGCCCAGGCATTCCTGACATCCTTGATACAGTCCTCTCCAGTTCCGTCTGCCTTCCACAGTTGGACCGTCTGCCTTCTTTAATCCTACCACAATGATTCGCTTCCTACAAGTGAGGAAATGAACGTCTGGAGGCTAAGGGACTTGACAAAAACTCTGGATTATGAAATGGCAAAGTTACTCACTTCTGCCTAAACTCCCTTTCTAAACCTGGCCGCAGGGACAGGGAAATTTAGGGTTGTCCTGATTACTGCCTCCAGGGGGCGCTGCCTACTGTCGTCCTGCAAATATCTGAGCCAGGTACAGACTGAAGCTTGGACATGCTTCTGTGCCAAAAGTCATCTTTCCACTTGGGTTAGCCTCAAGTCCCGGGCTATGGCTGTAAACTCCTAGCATTCTCTAGAATTCTCCTAGCCTGTCCATATAAATTGTTGGAGGACTAGTTCAGTTCTAAAGAGGCACCAGGCCAACCTCAGATTTCACTTCTGTTCTTAGCAGTCCTGAAACCCAGTCTTTCCCCTCCCAGAGTCTCATTAGCAAAATGAGGCCACAGCCAAGGTCCCCTCAGCAGTCAAGTTCAAAGTGTGTAGGTGCATGCACTGCATAGTCCTGGTGACAAAGAGGCCTCAGTAAATGGTGACAAATCCTTTTGTTCATCAAGTACCTGTGACATGCAGGCACACATGTAAACCTGACCTTATCCCTAGCATGCTACCAGGTAGGTCACACTGCAGACCTGCCTAAGACTCAGATACATAGACTGTCCAAATTCACACAGTCAGTGAGGACAGCACAGGGCCATCTTGACATCCTTCCATCGTCTAATAGTCAAAATATCTTAACAAGTGGTGAGGCACCTGCCCTGGTCAATCAGGACATCACCTGCCCTCACCACTATGCTCCCCAGCCTCCGTTCTCATGTATTTTTCCCTTCTCCTTCCTCCGGAGTGTCTAGACTCTCTTGGGAGCAGCACTGGGGGACCTAGGCCTTCCTTCTACACACCATAGCTGCACCAGATTCCAGCAGAGAATTACAAGCAGTGCCTTGGAGACCAGAGTCTCTCAAGAAAGAGGCTGGGAGCAGAGAGAGGCAGTAGGGGCATGGAAGCACTAAGGAGAGGTGGAGGTGGGAGCAGAGGCTGCTTACCTGGGAATGGCACCTGGCGATTTCTCCACATTGTTGTTAATGTCCTTTTCCTCCTTCAAGCCACCTTGGTAGGATTTGGCTCTCAAGAGAAACTTCCAGGGGCAGGCCATGATGGAGTCTTTGAGTTCCTGTTTCAACTGTGGGGCTGAGGAAGGGGAGGGAAGCTGTGAGGTGAGGTGGAAGAAGCACCTAACAGTCTTCCCAGTGTCCCAGAGACTGGAGACCAAGCCCAGCTAAGGTTTGCACAGCTACTCTCTCCGTGCTTGCAGGCTGGGTTCTATTTGGGGCTGGGGGTTGAAATCTTGTGGGACAGACCCCTGTTCTGCAAAGACACGTAATAAACCAAAGGAGTAACACTGGTTGCCACAGTCACCTACCTACCGACAGAGCAAGTGCCCACAAGCCTCCTTGGAAGAACTCAGTTACTCTGGGCAGGATTCTCCTTGGCCTCAGGCAAGGTGGACAACAGCTGGGATCAGGAAGCAGGGGTGTGTGCACCTGCCTGACCCTTCCTGTCACCTGCTGATGGACGAGGGGAGCCACAGCTGTCATTTGTAACCTTCCCGCTAAACCTGCACTTGGGGCTGGCACTCAAGTCCCAGCCACCTTTCCTTTGATTTGGGAGTCAGTGTTCATCCTAAGTCAAGGAGACTATGTTACATGTTTCTTCTTTCTTATTCAAGTAGAAATCAATGATTTGTGGCGGGGGGGAGCAGAAAACTCTCAAAAGTTGAAGTCATGTCCTTTTTTAAAAAAGATAAGATATGGAGAGAGACAGCCCTGGGGTGCTGGGCTTTCCCTTGGCCAGTACTCTCCCTGAGGAAAGATATTCTTGGAAGATAGAAGTGGGAAAGGGGCTGGAAAGATGGCTCAGTGGTTAACAGCACCAGTTGCTCTTCCAGAGGTCCTGAGTTCAATTCCCAGCAACCACATGGAGGCTCACAACCATCCACAATGTGATCTGATGCCCTCTTCTGGCTGCAGGTGTACATGCAGATAGAGCACTCATGTACATAAAATAAATTAATCCTTAAAAAAAAAAAGAAGAAATGGGAACAAGAACCTACACAGGGGCTGGAGAGATGGCTCAGGGGTTAAGATCACTGGCTGCTCTTCAAGAGGTGCTGAGTTCAATTCCCAGAAACCACATGGTGGCTCACAACCATCCACAATGTGATCTGATGCCCTCTTCTGGCTGCAGGTGTTCATGCAGATAGAGCACTCATATACATAAAATAAACAAATAAGTCTTAAAAATAAAATAAAGTGGTTACAATAGTTTAAAAAAAAAAAAAGAACTTACACAGGAACCTCAGAGCCCTGACGACCTGGATCCTACCCTGAGTTTTTCTAGTTACTTGATCTAAATCAAGTTAGTTAATGGAACCTCATTTCTTCATTCCTAAAATGGGATTAATAATATCCACCTTATCAGATTTGGGGTGGGGAAGGGGTACATCTCATAAAGACTAGCAAAGGTAAACTATGTGCCATAAAAATTCTCAGCAGGTGCCCCTTCTCTCCAATTCTGAACTTTTTAGAAAGTTTTTCTTTGTAGAGTAGTCACCGCAGTACATATTTGTAGAGTGGAAATCTGACCAAGATGCCCTGTTCAAAGGGGAAAACCTCCTGAGGTTGCTGTACCTAGACCCTTCCATCAGCTTCAGAGAGAGAGAGAGAGAGAGAGAGAGAGAGAGAGAGAGAGAGAGAGAGAGAGAGAGA
>CAJQZJ010001558.1:17353767-17384905 GCA_907164525.1 Lophiomys imhausi
GCCCCTGAGCCAGAACATACCGTGAGCCTTGGCTGTACCCCACATGCTTCTGTCAGCAGAACCAGGGCTGATGGAAGTTATCACAGGTTGCCCTCTCCCAATTGCCCACAGCTGCTGGGCTTGAAAAGCCATCTTCCCCTTGGCGCTGCTCACCTAACAGGCAGCATTCCTGGGCCTCTTCTGATGATGGATACAGCAGGTGGACACTGTGGGGGTGAAATCAAAGTGCACTTTGAAGGGCAGGTGGAGAGAGGTAGGTCCCTTGGGGGTGGCAGTGGAAGCCCCAAGGTAGGCAGCCAGAGAGAAATGCCCTCCTCCCCCCACCACCCAGGCCTCTCAGGCATGGCACTAATAGCCCAGACCGTGGAGTCCCTCAGCCCCTCCATCCTAGGATGGGTGGCTATCAAAGTGGAGCTGTCCCTGACAGGATCTGAGTGTGCCAACTGGCCCTCTGTGATCAGCAGCTTCAGAGATCTTTCTGCAAAATCAGTGGCCAGAGGACCAGCGAGACGATTCGGCAGTTAGGAGTGTGTATTTGCTCTTCTAGAGAACCTGAGTTCGGTTCCCTCCACTCAGATGAGATGCTCATAGCCACCTGTAACTCCAGCTCCAGGAGACCTGACACCCCTAGCTTCCTTGGATACCTGCACTCATGCACATATAGCCACACATAAACATACTTTAAAACAAAAGCAAAACAGTGACCCAGTAGCTAAGGCCTGCTGAGCAGGGCACTTAAACGTTCACACCGTTTGATCCAACACAACAGCCCTTTGAGATGGCCGCTGTGACTAGTCTCCGTTTGTAGACATGAAGAGGCAAGAAAGTCAGGCAGAGTCCCAGCTCATAGCTAATGTCTTCCCTTCTCCTCCCCCCCCCCCCCCCCCCCCCCCCGCAACTTCACAAACTTGTTCTGAGACACATAACCAGGACAAGACCTGAAGGTAGCTTGGTCCAAGGCCTACACTCTGGCACAACCCAACTGCCTCTCTTGACATAGACCCCTCCTCTGGCACAGTAATAATTTTCAATCATTAGAACACTTACAAGCTCCATGTCCCAAGTACTAAAGAGTGAATATAACCAAGCCTGGGTTTCTGCTCATTGAATGAACTGAACACTCCAACCATGGGTACTGCTAGTACCCTGATTTCACAAACAACAAAAGTGGGGCTGGAGAGATGGCTCAGAGGTCAAGAGTAATGGCTGCTTTTCCAGAGGTCCTGAGTTCAATTCCCAGCACCCACATGGTGCCTCATAACCATCTATAATGTGATCTGGTGCCCTCTTCTGGCCTGCAGGCACACATACAGGCCAAATACTGTATACATAATAAATAAAAATCTTAAAAAAAACAAGTGGCACTGAAAACTGTGCTACTAGCCCAGAGCGCTTAGCTTATTGGTGGTAGAGTTGAGGCATAACCCATATCTGAGGCCTAGGATCCTAGCTGGTCCCCTGAAGAACCCCTGCCTCGTGTGCCCACTTCACTGCATGAGGGAGGACACACAGTAGAGGGACTGGGACAATGGTAACAGCTGAGTGGATCTGCTGTTAATCTCCCACACTGGTAGAAGCTTTGGGTGGCAGCTCTGTGTGCCACTGTGGAAGTGCGAGCAGGCAGAGTCCCTGCAAGGGTTGGGGACAAAGGAGCTGTCTCCCAGAGCCAGCCTTCCTAGGCAAAGCAATACCCTTACTTTCAGTTTGCAGGGGGACATGCACCCCCAGAGAATTGAGGACTGAATGCCTGAGGGATGAAGGAACAGAGACAGAACTCAAACCCAGAACTGTGTGTGTGCTTATGGGAAGCCTACATGGTGGTCCTGGAAGGCAGGTCAGCCAGCTGCACACAGGCTTTTCGTGTAGAGGCCTGTCTGCCCACACTACCCAGGCTTCGAGAGAAGCATCTGCCATGCTTGCCCTGTTTCCTGTGGTTCCAGCAGTGTCCAGGATCAACACAGCATGATTCTCAGTCTCAGGACAACCTGTAAAGTTACGTTATTGCTCCATCTTGCAGGAAGGAGGGACACTGAGGTTCAGATGGGGGTCTGCTACTCCACAGCTCCAAAGTGAGGGAACTCCCTACAGTGTTCCTTGAGGCACTGCACTCATTCCTGTGGCCCTCAGGTGCCAATGTGCACCAGGCCCTTGGAAACAGGGACAATCAGCAATCTGAAATACTTTTTCATTTATTTGTTTGTTTGCTTGTTAAGTTGGTTTATTGAGACAGGGTTCCATGCAGGCTGGGCTGGGATGTACCAAGAATGATCTTGAACAATCTCAGCACTTGGGAGGTAGAGGTAGAAAGATTGTTATGAGTTCGAGGCCACCTGAACTATATAGCAAGACCCTGTCTCAAAAAAAAAAAAAAAAAAAAGCAGCTTCATGAAGCTGCAGGGTCTTTGGGGAGGCCATGTCACACAGCCCTCGGGTTGCCTACTGGCTTCCAGAGCATCCTGGCTCAGGGCAGCCACAGCAGGCAGCTGGCTGCCTTACATTTCTGTAAATACTGCCTTTTGGCTCAACCTCTGTGCATTTGGGCTGAAAGGTCAGTGTGGTCTGCTTTCCAGTGCCACCCCAGGGAAAACTTGGCCAAGTCCCTCAATCGCAGCCCAGCCTCAGTTTCTTTAACTGAAAAATAGGGCCAGAAGGCCTCAGTGTGGGGCCTTCCAGGGACTAAATGAGGTGAAGGCTGTCAGGTCCCAGGCACTTGGTAGGTTCTGGTTTCCTCCCCCAACTCCCCTCCAAAGCATTTTTTGGTCACTCTTGGCCTCCTGGCAAACTGTACCACATCAGTGGCCTGTGGCACTGCCACCTCTGATGGGTCGTCACAGCTGCTTCCCTGTGTCTTTGCCCCTTGAGTACAGTAGTCACTCAGCAGATTCCCTTACTGATGTCAGGCCAGTATCTGAGTGTTCCTAAGCCTCTTTGTGGCCAAATAAACAGGTTTCTCACAGAATGATCAATGTGCCTAAAACAATACAAAGGAGACACGGGCGACACATGGGATATTAAGTTTTGATAGTTGAAATATCTCTTGTCTGTGACAATTGACTGGCTCTCCACCTACAGAAAAAGACAAAGTTCAGCCCAGGTGCGGTGCCGTGCACTAGGAAGCTAAGGCCAGAGGGCCGTGTCACGGCCTTCTTCAGCCTTCTTCCTTCAGTGGCTAGGCACCCTTGGCTTTCCTTCAGTGGCTGTGCCTCTTTGGCTAGGTTGGATGAGCCCTCTGAGCTTCCTTTTCTACAGTTAAGTCCCTCTGAAGCCCTCAGCATAGGCTAAATGTTGCAAAAACAAAACAAAACAAAACAAAAAACCAGAAGACGAATGCTTTTTAGACATATAGTTACTTTAAAGGTGGACAAGATGGTTCAAGAAGCAAAGGTGCTTTCTGGCAAGCTTGAGGACCTGAGTTTCCCCCTCAGACCCCACATGGTGGAAGGAGAGAACTACCTCCTGCAAGTTGTCCTTTGATCTACACACACACACACACACATATACATACACACACACACACGTATACATACACACACAACCGTATACATACACACACACCTATACATACACAACATCCCTATACATACACACACACCTATACATACACAACATCCCTATAATACACACACACCTATATGTACATACACACATCTATATACACACATATATGCACATGAGTGTACACACACAAACACATAAATAAGGAAGCGAAAAAAGTTTTAATTATGAAGATAGGACACAAAGGGAAGTAGACAGGGTGACACCTTTCCACACTTGTGTGACCTATGGCATGGCATGTGTCCTACTTCAACCTCATTCCACTCGTCTGTCAAAAGAAAGCAAGGCACAGAAGAGCAACTTTCTAAGGAGCATCCTGACTCATTTAGGAGCCCCGCACCTGCCCTCCCTTTCCTGGGCCCCAGCCTCTGAGTTCCACATCATTTGTTGAATGACCAGTTGAGGGCCTGAGCCACACAAACTTTTACAGCCAAAGTCTCCTTTTTTCTTTCTGTCATCTTAGA
This sequence comes from Lophiomys imhausi, assembly GCA_907164525.1. Lineage (NCBI taxonomy): Eukaryota > Metazoa > Chordata > Mammalia > Rodentia > Muridae > Lophiomys > Lophiomys imhausi. Next base: position 17,357,787 of record CAJQZJ010001558.1, read on the forward strand.
TGACTTAGAGTTGGTGGAAGAGGTGGGATTTTTGCTGGAAATGCCCAGGCAGTTGTCCTGGGATCGGCAGGCCCAGGGTGAATCAGGAGATGGTTAATTCTTGCTTGTTGAGTCCCTAGACTGTGATGTATGCTGCTGGCATGGGCTGGCACAGTGGCAAAGGGGGACTGGATGTGGCAGGCAGGCTGCCAGCGAGTGGCAGGGGTTCAGCCAGGGATGCCTCTAAGGGCCAGTTTTTCTTACTTTATTTCAGTGCTGTAGCTGAAACCAGATTCACATAGGCTGGATGGCGAGTGCTCTGTCTCCAGCTAAGGGCCCAGTTTCTTGTCAACATCCCCCAAATCAGTCCTCTTGCCTTCCCTCCACTGCCCTTCAAGGTTGAGGACAAATAACCAGGTGACACCTGAGGTGTGATGGCTCAAGGCCAGGTGCAGTTAGAGCATCTGGAAGGCAAAGATGGGTAGGGGAGTGGGAAACAGGGTGGAATTATGCAGTCAGGAGGGGTACTGTGGACCATCTACCACATGGTAGGTATGGTACCAACAGGCAGATAGAGGGCAGCCCACAGGGGAAGGGTGAAATGATGGCGCTCACAGGGCTGAGTGACCCCAGTCCTCAGGGTGTCACCAGCCTCTGTTCCCAACAGTTCTAGAGCACCATAGAAGGAAGCTGATGAAGCAGGGAAGGGTAGGTCCTCAAGGCCTGCTGAGGACAAACCTGCCTTCCTTGGTTCTGGAAAAGCTCTTCAGCCCAGAGACACGGGTAGTGAGGGGCTGGCAAGGTGCTGGAATGTGGAATGTGAACAGTCATTGAAGCTACAGGTGGACTAGGGTTAGACCAGATGGAGGAAAGGAATTGAGTGTTCATGCCTGGGAGTAGATGGATTGTATGTTCCCAACTGTACAGGCTTCTTTTGTCCTGAGAGCCCAGGAAAATATCTAGATATAGTCGGCTCCCAGTGTGAAGAGTGACAACTTTTATCTGCAGCCCCCAGTACAGCCCAACACGGGTGCCGTTGCTTTGTTGAGGAGGCCTCTAGTTTCATGACAACAACAAAAGCAAGTGAGGTGGAAGGAGGGGAGCTTGGGGTATGATAAAGGGCCACACCTATACATACACACACACACCTCACAGGGTTTCTGGGGATTGGCTAAGATCCCTGGGAAAGACAACAACGAATGCCTTTCCCCAGCTTTCCACACCTTTAGCGAATGGCAGCTCTGGGGTCAAGAGCCCACCTATCCCACATGGCATATAACTTACAGACCATGGAATCAGGGGGTTTGCCACTCCTATGACCTCTCATGGCTGTTGTCGTAACAGGTGGAAGGCCTAAGCAACAGGCTCAATGCACACTCCCTGGTCCACACAGCAAATCTTTTTGCCTGCTCTATTAAAGGGAAATGTCTGAGGCCAGGAGTGTAAAGTCTCTCTGAGCCTGGTGGAGGGGTTTGTTGAAGGGGTGTGCTGTGGGGACCCATTGTCTAGAGTGGAATCCTGCCTCCCAATACTCTGCTTAGAAGGAGGCACATTCCTATCTGAGCAGGATGAAGTGAGAGGGAGAAGAGGCTGTAGTCCCCCTTGGAGACAAAGGATTCTTCAGGACTTAATTAAAATGCCCATCAAAGACCAGCTAAGACAAGGATTATGGGAAGAAACAAAACTAGTTGGAGTGAACATGTTCCAAGTCAGTTTCATTCCAGGGGCACCCTTGGGGTTCTAACACTAGAGAGGCCCAATCCATCCTCAGTTCTATCTCTTCTGCCACAGCAGGTGGGGGAGGAGCTCCTGAAGATGCCCAGCTCCTGTTTGAGTAGCTGGAGAGCTCAACCCTTGGGCTCTCAAGGTGGTGGGCAAGAGAGGCTGATCTACAACTAGTACCCAATTAAAGTGGGGGGAAGGGAGGGCTGGAGACCCCTATTTAAGTGCACTAAGTTTTAGCATCACCCTAATGTTGGGGTGAGCCCACGCCTTGAGGCCTCTGCAGTTGCACCTATGAAGGGGCAACTTTTCCTCCATGGGTGACCACACACCACCTCTGTTCATGTTACCTTCTTGTTGAGGCCAACTCTGCCGTCCCTATTTATTTTTATTTGCTTGCCTCTTCATTCACTCATTCAATTCTTTCTTTTAACTCATTCAATCCTTTCTTTTGTAGCAGCAGAAATGGACCCTGGAACTTAGCATCCTTCAGGGTAGTGTGCTATCACTGAGCCACACCCTGGCCTCCCTACCGTCCTTATTTACAATCCCAGCCCTTCTCCCTAGCCTTCCCCATCCCCTGATGCACCCTCCCCAGAGTGTCCCATCCCACTTTGGATAATTTGCTCACATGTCCACAGCCCCTTTAGAATGAAAGACCCCAGGAGAAGGGACGTTTGACTCTCTTGCACGCTGATGTAGATGCCATGCCGCTCAGTATCTTCACAAACAGTTGTTGAGAGAATGTGCAAATTAATATGGCAAAGAAGAAATAATTTGTTAATTTCACTGAACCACAAGGATATACCTACGTTAATGGAACCAAGGGATCTGCTCGTGGCTTAAGCCCAGGTAAAGCCACCCTGAAGACTGTTCAAGCTCATCAGCTTTAAGACCAGAATTCCACATGTCCATTCTCTGGTTGAGCCAAACCCCCAATACACACATTGCTCCTGCTGTGGGATTAGTGAGAAATCACACACACCCTCTGCCTCATCTTGGGTCCAGAAGCAGCTAGCTGTCTTCTCCCTTGCAGATGACAGAGTGGCTGCCTATGCTCATGTACCAGCAAGAAGCCCTGGGAGAGGTCAGGAAAGTCCTGGTAATAAACCATCTGCCTGGAAAATATGAGTTCTTGGTGTGATGTGTTTGGAACCTGGGTCCACATGCTTTCTCTATTCCTGACAAAAAATAAACAGTGTGGGGCCTGGAAATAGATGGGATGTTCCCAGTTGCCACCACTGCCAGCACAAGCTGACCCGAGTCTCCTGTGGGTTCCAGTTTCCCTCCCGAACATAAGAATGTAAATGAGGCCTGCAAAGTACAAAGAGTAATGAAAGTCTGGGAGTTAATGGGAGTCTGGGATTCTTCTTTTTTCAGTTTCTTGGAAATCTCCAGCTTTTCCAGCCTTGGCGCGCACACGCACGCACGCACGCACGCACACACACACACACAATCAGATAAGCAAGAGCATAGCTGCATGCCAAAAACATTCATGGGAGGATGGTCTCTTCATTAAATGGTTCTAGAATGGTTGATTTCTAGATGGAATCTCATGACCTTTGACCCTTACCTCACATCAAACACAAAACTCCACTCCAAAGGGATCACAGGCACAGGAGTAAAGGCGAAAAAGACTTTGTGAAGAAAACATAGGGAAATGTGTTGAGGCCTCCACAGCAGGTTACGGTGGTTTAGATAGGACACACGGAGCCCTCACTGCTATAAAAGGAAAGACTGAAATGGTGGGCCACCTTAAAGACTTCCTCAAGAAATATTATTAAGAAAATAATAGCTGGACATGGTGGCTATGTGTGTGATCCCAGAACTCATGAGACAGGAGCAAAAAGATTGCTTGCAAGCTAGAAGACAGTTCTGATCCATGCAGCAAATTCCAGACTGGCCAAGTCTACATAGCATGTCCCTGTCAAGAAAAAGGAAGAGGGAAAAGAGAGGGAAGAGGAGGAAAAGGGGAGCCGTGGGGCCGGGGTGTAGCTCAGTGGCTTCCTGATGAGGCAGCTCTCCTGCTTTACAAACTTACTTTATATTTTCTTTGCAATTTGTATTCTGCCCCAGTTACAGCAGTACATATGCTGCACACCCAGCCAATCCTAACTACTAGCTGATGCTTCTGAATGTGACTAGGATGTGAAGCAGCCTTTCTGGTGGAATGTGAATTGATCCAGCCACTTTGGAAAACTGGCAGTGCCGGCTGAGGCTGCGTGTACCCATTTACAACCTGACACGGCGTGCCTTCCATGAAACAAAGTGAGCACACACATTCCTATTTGGTGTTGGGGGACACCAACACACAAGACCACCTTCCTCATTGAGCCCAAGAACAGAAAGAGCCCAAGTGCCCTACCCAGGAGAATAGACAGCTGAAGGCATGGTACTCGGTCCCTACAAGTGAGACATTGCACAGCAGAGCTGTATAACCAAGATAGCCAACCTGTAGCCTGGTGTGGGTTTGTGTATCACCTGTCACCGCATTTGAAAATGGAAACATCAGCATATACTCCCTGACCCTTTACAAAAGCGTGCTGCCCTCCCCCTCCCCCGCACACACCCACCCCATATGCAGAAAGTGAAAAGACAGACTTTAATTCACGCAAAAGCGTGGGATGGCTCAGAGGATAAGGGGACTTGTGGCCAAGACTTACAGCCTGAATTTAATCCCTGGAACCCTTATGATGGAAGGAGATGGCTAATGCCTACAAGTTGTCTTCTGACCCACACACCTGCACTGTGGCACACAGGCATGCATGCATACACACACACTAAATAAATGTTTTTTAAAAATTTAAGTACAGAGGAATTTTAGATATATGGTGTTGAGCAGAAGATGGTAAACAGCTTTGGAGTATATGCCTTTCTGAAGCTCTCTAGCACAGTTTCATTCTCTGGGGGTGCTTTCCTGTTTTGGGATTTTTGTTTGTTTGGTTGGTTTCTGTTTGTTTGTTTTTTTTGTTTTTTCAGACAAGGTCTTACTGTGTAGACCTTGTCCTGGAACTCACTATGTAGACCATGCTGGGCTTGAACTCACAGAGCTCCATCCACCTGAGCCTGCTGAGTTCTGGGATTAAAGGCGTGCTCCACTGTGTCCAGTTTATGAGTGCCTTCAGCTTTTAAAAAGTTTTTTTAATAATTCCTTTTTTTTGTTGTTTTTTTTTTTTTTGTTTTTCGAGACAGGGTTTCTCTGTGTAGCCCTGCCTGTCCTGGACTCAATTTGTAGACCAGGCTGGCCTCGAACTCACAAAGATCCGCCTGCCTCTGCCTCCCAAGTGCTGGGATTAAAGGCGTGCGCCACCACTGCCCGGCTAATAATTCCTTTTTTAAAAGATTTATTTTTATGTTTAATTCTGTGCATGCGTGTGTGCTTGTGAAGAGGCATTGAACAGAAGTGCAGGTGCCGAGGGAGGCCAGAAGAGGTGTTGGATTCACCTGGAGCTGGAGTTAATGGTGGCCGTGAGTCACCCAACTTCAGTGCTGGGAATAGAACTCCAGCCCTCTGCCAGACTCTTAGCCCCTGATCCTTCCCTCCAGGCTTGCTTTCCATTAATAAGTAAATAAATAACAATAACTGCTTCTATTTCTAGTGTATATAAATGGCCAAACATAAACATACATCTTGTTTCTTCCATTTATAAAATGTTCATGGTGACAGAGGTTAAGAAGCCAGCTACTTGAAGTTAATGGTTCCAGATGTGTAATTATATTAAACTCCAGTTTAGGTGTATGCACCTGTCTGCTTGCAACTTCTTCATCCATCGACACTTTTAAGAATTAAAGAAGATTTGTGCAATTTTACTACTCTTTGTGTACTTGCAGGTACATACCAGTGCGAAGGTGTGGAGAGAGGAGGACAAGCTGTGGGGTTGGTTCTTTCCTTTGACTACATGGGTCCTGGGAACCCAACTCAGGTTGTCTTTCTTGGCAGCAAGCCCTTTTACCCACTGAACTGTCTCATAGCCCCAAAGGCCACCTTAGAGAAGCCCAGGTCTGAAGACAGGACAAGAGAGTGCCTCCCAGCCAATTTCCTTCCTCCATTCTTAAAAGGTAGGCAAATACTGGCCTTACAGCAGTGTCTCCCAAAGGAGAAAGAGCCAAGCCCTTTTTATCCCAGTGACTGTATTCAGTGTAGCTGTAGCAACGCCATGGACTGAACTTTTTTCAACCAGGCACCCCATAGCAGGAGCTTTCTTACCCACTCAGCATGATATTTAATGCCACTTGACCCCATCAGCCTCCTCCAACTGATGGCACCAATGGCAAACTTCCAATATGGTTGTTCAACTTCAAACGTGAATCTCTTGTGAGCTTGCCAGTAACATCCTCATGCCTGTCAGGTTTTTTTTTTCCTTTCTCTTGACATTTTTATATTTAGCCGGGTGGTGGTGGCGCACGCCTTTAATCCTAGCACTTGGGAGGCAGAGGCCAGCCTGGTCTACAAAGTGAGTCCAGGACAGCCAAAGCTGTTACACAGAGAAACCCTGTCTCAAAAAACAAAACAAGCCGGGCGGTGGTGGCGCACGCCTTTAATCCCAGCACTTGGGAGGCAGAGGCAGGCGGATCTTTGTGAGTTTGAGGCCAGCCTGGTCTACAAAGCGAGTCCAGGACAGCCAGAGATATTCAGAGAAACCCTGTCTCGAAAAAAAAACCAAAAAAAAAAACCAAAAACAAAAAAAAACTATATTTACTATCTATTTGTGTGTGTGCACATGGGTATGCACATGGAGTAGAGGTCAGAGAACAGCTTGCTGGAGTGGATTCTCCTTCTGCCATATGGGTCCCAGGAATCCAACCCAGGTGTTCAAGCTTGGTAGCAATGTCTTTACCCTCTGAGCCATCTCAGGGCTCCAGTCAGCTTCTTTTGCTTTCAAGATCAGGGGGTGAGGGAGGCAGAACACCTCACCATTAACAAGTCCTATGGGTGTTTCTGGCAGATACACCTTGAGAGAGAGAACCAGAGGAAGACACAGTGGCTGAGGATTTGAGAGGAGCAGGGGTAGCAGACAGGTAAGATAGGCTCCATGAAGCTGGACCATGTGCAAGGTTTGGAAACCTCATCCAGCAAAGTTTGGGTGAAGCCACTGTCTCTGATGAGATGAGCAGGCTATACAATGTCACTCCTGGAGTACAATGACGTCTCAGCCCAGCTTTCACAGTGAGATGAGCAGGCTGTCCAGGGAGGTCCATCTGCTCACAGTCAGGAGAACAAAAGGTGCAGGTTCAACGTTTTCTAGCAGATTTTCATGTTTTTGTCATGTGCTTCAGGTTCAAAACAACCCCCACCTAGCTCAGGTGTGTATGCAGATGGATGTACACATGGGTACCAGTGCTGGGCCCTGTGGGCAAGGCTAGCCAAGCTGAATGCTGAGATATGCCAAAAGAGGCTGAATGACATAAAGCACAGTAAATAAACCTTTGGAGACCTCTGCTAGTGCTGACAAAGAACACCAAGATATGATGTCCCCGCAAAGGGGACTTTTAAAGCTAGATATGGGCTGGGGATGAGGCTCATTTGATAGGATGCTTGTCTAGCACCTGGGTTCATCCCCAGCATGGCATAAACTGGGTGTGGTGGTGCAAGCCTATAATTACAGCACTCAGGAAATAGAGGCAGGGTGGTCAGGAGTTCAAGATTATTCTCAAGTACATAGTGAGTTTCAGGCCAGTTGGGTCTATGTGGGATTCTGCCTTTTAAAAAAGTGCATTGAGCCGGGCGGTGGTGGTGCACGCCTTTAATCCCAGCACTTGGGAGGCAGAGGCAGGCGGATCTTTGCGAGTTCGAGGCCAGCCTGGTCTACAAAGTGAGTCCAGGACAGCCAGGGCTACACAGAGAAACCCTGTCTCGAAAAACCAAAAAAAAAAAAAAAAGTGCATTGAAATCACAGGATTTGCACAAATGGGGAGGTATGTGACACACCTCTACACTGTATGCCTTTTTCAGATGTTGTTCAATAAATGTAGTCTCGATGTGCTGTCCAGACTGACTTTGAATTCATAGTCCTCTTGCCTCAGTCTCCAACCAGCGCACTATGGTCTTATACATCAGAAATTCATTAACCCAACCCTTGACTGGCTCAAAGAGGAAAACTTGGTATGAGAGAGAATCAAGCTAGAAGGAAGAGCTTCTAGTCTATAGTCAAAACTGTTTGATATATTTACCAGGTATAAATTTTATCTATTAGAAAATTAAAAGAAGAGAGGACAAGGGAAAGGGAAGGAAGGGTCTACAGAACATCAGTAGGTGGGTCTGTTCTGGAGAGCAAGTTTGGCTCAGAGTAGGTGTAAGCCCGGGCCTGAAGGGTGGAGGGTGGTCACTGTGGTGCCAAGCGCCATATGGACTCCCTCCTCACCACCGGCTTCATCCACAGACTGCGGTAGGAACAAGTTGTCTTAAAGTCAAGCCACACCCAGGATGGAAAAGCCACGCTGTGCCAATGTGGAATTTCCATGTCCCTCCAGTGCAGTCCTAAGCACTCAGAGATCATTGCCTGTGGGCTAAAAGGAGCCAAGGTTGAAGTGAATGGGTTGAAGCTTGAGCCACACTCCCAGGACATTCTGGTAACTGAAGAGCACAGAGAACAAGGAAACAGGATGGGGCAACAGGATAAGGTCTAGACTTTAAGCTGGGCCCTCTGATTTAAACCCTGGCTTCTCCATGCAGGGATTGTGCGACTCTTGAGGTGATGGGGAACACTGTTGCATGCAATGACAGAATCTGCCACCTAGGAGTACAGATATTGATAGATAAGCCCGGGAGCCCAGCACAGGAGCACACAGCAGATGTTTGCCATTAAGGTAGTACGTCTTACTTGAATTATAATAATATCCTATGAGAAGGTTTCTTTGATACCCCAGAGCTTAAATAAATAGACTCTTTGACAGCTAGACAACAGAGTGTCTGATTCAAGCCTAGAGGTTGTTTGTTATGTCAGTCAGAATTTTCCAAATTCTGTCCCAAGAAACACTTATTTTCCCATCAAACTTTTCATAATTTCTCCTCTAAAATACATGTTTGTTCTTTTTATGCAGTCTAGGCTCAAATCTATCTCACCCAGCTCAGCTGTGTGCACATAGGTACCCATGCTGGATCCTGTGGGTTTAACTGAAATTAGATAGGTTATTTACTGCAGGACTCAGCAAAACCTTTTTTTTTTAATTATTTTTAGTGTGTGTGTGTGTGTGTGTGTGTGTGTGTGTGTGTGAATGAGTGCATTTTGTTTGCATGTTTGTTTTTTGTTGTTTGCTTTTTTGTTTGTTTATTTTGGGTTTTTGAGGCAGGGTTTCTCTCTGTGTAGCCGTGGCTGTCCTGGACTCTATTTGTAGACCAGGCTGGCCTAGAACTCACAGAGATCCACCTGCCTCTGCTTCCCTAGTGCTGAGATTAAAGGCATTTGCCACCATGCCTGGCCTGTTGGAATCCTCTGGATCCCTCAGATCCTCTGGAGCTGGAGTTACAAACAATTATAAGCTATCGTGTAGGTGCCGTGAGCTGAATCTGGGTCCTCTGGAAGAACAGTCAGTAGTCTTAACTGCTGAGCCATTTTCTGGCCCCCCAGAAGAACCTTTAAAATGCTGATGTTTGGGTGGAGAGATGGTTCAAAGGTTAAGACTACTTATTGCTCTTGTAGAGGACCTGGTTCAGCTCCCAACACCCACATGGTGATCCACAACCATCCATAAATCCAGTTCCAGGGGACCTAATATCCTTTTTTGAACTCCTTGGGCATTAGGAATGCACATGGCACATAGCCATACATATAGGCAAAACACTCACACATAAAAATAAAACAAGTAAATCTTAAAAAAATGTTTAATGCTGATAGATCTATGACTCAAAGTGGAAGATATTTTCCAAACCACTTGACAAAGATTTCCTTTTCCTAGAATACTATTGACACAATTGTAGGAATATTAGGGCTGCGTGGTCAAGAATCTGGAGATGCAAAGCTATACTGTAGGAGGTCAGACATGATGAGAAGAATGCAGAACTATTCAACATCCATATCCAGGCAAGCTTCATCAAAGAGGACATCTTCAAACCAGAGCATGCAGCACTCTCTGAGGAAGGGTGGTTAAAAAGGAGACCATGAGTTGTGGAAAGAATGAGAGCTGAAGGATCTGAATCCAGACCCCAAATGCCCCAGAGAGAGAAGATCAAACGCTCACTCAGAACCACAGTTTCCTTTGTAACTCTAAGCATCTGCATCATTTGGTTGACAGACGATACCCATGTCACTGGATCTGTTGTGTGAACTTTTCCTATGGAGACATGAACAAATGTCTATTCTCCCCAGATAAGGCATCAATGACAAACCAAAGTAATAATTGCACCAAAGTCCAACATGGGGAATCAATAAGTTTATTGGGCTTACTTACAGAGTATAGATGAGGGACTGCCCACAGGGGCATAGATGACCCCCAAAGCAATTATAAAAAACTCTCACTTCAGCATGGATAATGAATTCCCCATAGCCACATAGATGGTGTCTCCATTTCATTTATATGGCTGTGATAGAATGCTCAGATAAAGAGCAACATCAGGGAAAAAGGAGTTTGTTTCAGCTCACAATTCCAGGTTATGGGCCATCATTGTGGGGATGTGAGGGCACGAACCTCAAACAGCTGGTCACAGCACATCCACAACCAAAAGCAGAAAGAGTGGATTCCCCCTTGCTCCTAGAGCCATTGCAGATGTGACTGCTATTTCACATGTGCATCAGTAGGTGGCAGAGAGGAGAGAGGCTATATCTACATTCAGTGTTCTGACCTATGAACTTCTGAATGAATAGTAGCCTAACATTCCTGGGGGGAAAAAAGCAAGCTGGATACCAACACCACTTTAGAGCCATGGGGTAACCTGAGATGACTACAAGACCAGTACCAGGCAAGCACCAGTGTAATCGATCTTTTAAATTATTATTTATCACTTATTTATTTATTACTAAATTCACTTATAACAAACACCAACAATCTCTTAACTATTAATCCTATAAACTCTTACAACCCCTTTAACCTATCCACTAAACCTATTGATAATTATAACAACTACTTTCATAACCTTTTAGAATGATACAGTCTCTGGGGCAGGTCCTCAGTTGTCAGGAACACAGTCTTTGTTGTAGATTCTTTAACGCACTTAGCAGTCCTTTTTCTGGATCTCTCAGATGCAGGTTCGTCAGGGTAAGTTGGTTATTGCAGTCTCACCTTAAATAAGGCTTCATGCTTTCTTCTCTGTGGGAGACCCCAGCCGTCTGCAGGCCAACTTACTTCTTTTGAATCAGGAACTCAGCTGCTCTGCCTCAGTCCTTAAAGCCAGGCACAATTTCTTTTAGGCCTCTGTTCGGACAGATCAAACCCCTCTAGGCAAAAGCTGAGCCACAGGGTTTAGTCCTTGGCCTTTTGGTGTCTTGCTCAGGCTTTCTTTGCTCACCGGCTTCTTTCTGCTTCAGGGAGAGAGCTGGCCATCAATGGCCAGCCCTTTTTTCAGCAGGACCTTGGAGCTCTCTAGCATCAGGGGCCTCTTCTCTGGGCTCCATGCACTGTCCTTAAATAGGAGGAGCTCTGTTTCAGCTTAATTTGGGCTCCGCCCACTTAGCAGCTGAAAACAATGTCAGGCCAGATACTTTGTTTCTTCAAGTCTATTGAGTCTTTCCTGTTTTTCCTGACTTCAACCTTGTTTTTCAGTCTATTAAGTCTTTCCTGTTTTTCCTGACTTCATGCTGATAATGCTCTTCATGCCCCGAATTAAGAGACAGTATCAGAAACCCCTATATATTTTCTAAATCTAATTTATCTAACCCCTACACACCAGATGGGCTCCCAGGACAGGAAACAAACCAGAAACTCAAAGAACTCTTCCTGGCCCTGGATGTGGGGGTTGTAGGTGAGCCAGCTCTGAGGCAGTGAGTGTGGGAGAGCCAGCCCTGCCTTTTGTCTGCTATGTAGTGGTGTTGGCTAGGGAGAGATGCCCTCCCCTCCCTTTTTGCCCTCACCGCCATTGGCCAACAGGAGATCTGGCCCAGATGGGGTCACAAGAGCAGGAGAGCTGTCCCTGCTCCTCACATGCTGCAGCACTCTGGAGAGCAGGCCTTGCACCCTGCCAGGATAGCACACTACAGCTGGTCCTGGATATGGGGGTTGTGGATGAGCCAGCCCTGAGGGAGTAAGCGTGGGAGAGCGAGCCCTGCCTTTGGTCTGCTATGTGGAGGTGTTGGCTAGGGAGAGATGCCCTCCCCTCCCTTTTGCCCTCACCACCATTGGCCAACAGGAGATCTGGCCCAGATGGGGGTCATAAGAACAGGAGAGCTGTCCCTGCCCTTCACATGCTGCAACACTCGGGAGAGCAGGCCCTGCACCTGTCCATAGTAGAACTGTCCCTGCAAGTGGGGGTTGCAGGTCCAGAACCAGGGCTTTGAGTTGGCCCACCCCAACATCTACCCCATGGATGAACGGCTGGAGTGCAAGAAGAGGTCACTTCCACAACCCAGGACTGCAGGATCTCCATGACACAGGACAGTTACAGCATATCTGAGAGGAGTTCCAGTGAGGTTCCAGTACTGACGGAGTAGCAGAAACCAGGGGCCTCATACCAGACCAAGGAGTCATTATAATGAACATTTGCAAGCAGAATGTGTGGACAGAGGGGAATGTTGTGGGACATACTGAGATACACTGCACTTCCACAATGAGCTATTTTGTTTTTATGCTGGGACAGATTACAAGGGTGGAGGGTGGGTCTGAGGGGAGGTGGGAGATGGGACAAGGTGCATGGTGTGAAATTCACAAAATAAAATTTTTTTTCAATATATTGGAATAAAAGTTTCACTGTGTCCAAAAAAAAAAAGGTGGATCCCTGCCTACTCGCCTGCTACACTCCTACACCGTTTAAGACTTCTGCCTAAGGAAGGGTGTCCCCTGCAGTGGGCTGGGTCATGCCACATCTCTTAGCTTAGTTAAGATAATCCCTCACAGACTCACCCACAGGCCAACTTAGTGTAGATAGTCCCTCATCGAGACTCTCTTCCCAGGGGATTCCAGGTTGTGTCGACTTGACAATTAAAGTCAACCAGCCCAGATGGAACCAATCTCCTCTTCAGTTACCCTCCACACGGTGTGCTAGCACCTCCCAAGACCATGTGGAGCTGGGGCAAAGTTCTAGACAATTTGGAGTAGAAGGGGGTGCAGGTGGGAGTTACTGAGTCTTGATTGAGGGGCTAATAATGATCCTCCCTGCCCACTCCTTATTTGGGGGACATCAACAGGCTGGTCTTGCCTGATGAAGATGGTCATCACTATCATTCTCAGAGGAAAGCGGTCCACTACAGGCTGTAGAGTGCCTGCCACCTTGTAGCTTCCTTTCCTAATCAGGTTGGGTGTCTCCAACTGCAGGTAGAAGATGACCAATATTAACTTGGATGGAGAAGGGATGGGGCAAGGACAGTTGCTGAGGTGAGTAAACTTTCAGCAGTGGGGATCCTCACATGGAGGTTTGGGGGTGCTTAATGCCAAGCCTGGAACCTTTCTAGACAGATCCCTGACTGAATGCTGTCCAAGTGCCTCCGTCTTTGGGCATCATGACAGACTTGCCAAGGAGTCATCTACAGACCGGCCTTTTTCCCTTTTCCGAAAGACATCCCACATGGACCACTGATGCTCTGGCTGCATAAACAGACACTCCCCGGCAACTGTCAGAATTCCCACAAGTCTTTGGAAAAATATTACCTACTAATAGAAATCACTAGAAACAAAGCCCACCAGTGCTCTTTTGGTAGTAGAGATATTTTTAAAAACTGGACCAAACAATCATTGCCCAGGACTTGAGTAAAAAGAAAAAAAAGCACCAGAAGTGCTGCATGGACGGACGTCACGTGACTGGGCAGATCTGAGGACTCTGAAGACACCTTTCAGGGGTACTCTGTAGGTAAAGCAGAGGAGTGGGTCAGCTCATGCTGATAACTGCTACTGAGAGAAAAACCAAAGACTTCTGTGAAAAACTCACAGAATTTGGAATCGTCCAGTAAAACACAACTTTTTGTCATTAAAGTGCATCTGCTGCTGAGGCTGGCGAGATGGCTCAAAGCTTCAGACAACTTACAGCCCTTGTACGGGATCTGAGTTCAGTTCCCAGCATCCACACAGTTCATAACCTCCTGGGACTCTAATTCCAAGAGGATCCAACACCCTCTACTGAGGCTCTTGGGCTCCTACATGCTCACGGTGTATGTACATACACTCAGGCACATACACACACATGAAGTAAATTTTTAAAAATGCAGCTGCTGGAAGAGCAGCCAATGCTCTTAACTGCTGGGCTATTTCTTCAGCCCCGTTTCTGGATTTCTTAAGACTTTGTTAAATTGATGAGATGCAGCATATTTCTGACTGGAGTAATAATGCTTTCTTTTTCACTGCTGTGCACATTTATTCAATGGATATTTGGGCTTTAGACATATTTTGTTGGTATCTTCTTTCATACTATCAATGAAACACTTACTGCCAACAGCCACCTTAGTGGTATGAGATACTTCTGAATTTGAGAACAAAATAAAAATATCTGCTATTTCTACTTCTCTATTTAACATTTCATTCAATTTGCTGGCCAGTGTAATAACTCAAGAAAAAGAAATAAAAGAAAGTTAAAAAGGAAGCAAAAATGTAATTTTTCTTTCTTTTGCAGATGGCACAAAGACATATGTGTGCAGGAAAGCAAAGGAATCCAGTGCTGAAATCAGCAAGTGGACTTACCAAAGTCACTAGCTGTAAGTTAAATACAAAAAAAGTTCTATATAATTAACAATATTTGAAAAGTAATATGTTTTGAAATACTGTTTATTAGTTGTGGTGTATAGGTGTATGTAAGAATGAGGAGAGAGACAGAGAGAGTGTGTGTGTTTATATAAGAAAACAAATATGATAAAATACTTACATTTAGAGAATCCTGGAATGTTAGTTTTCCAACACAGTATGAATTACCTGAGAGAAACAACTTGGGGATTAAAGAATCATTTTGGCTCATAGTTTCTGAAGTTTCACAGAGAACTGGCTTCATTCTTTCTGGGCCATGATAATGCAGAACATGATGGAAAATGTCACATTGAAACAAAATGGCTCACCTCATGATGGCCAGGAAGGAGAAGGACACAAAGGGACAAGGCAGCTGTCAAGTCATGGCCACAGTGACCTCCTATTGCCAGGCACTGCCTCACACAAGCTCCCAATAATGCCATCAAATTATGGATCTGTCTATGGATTAATCCTTAGTGATGGTGGAGCCCTCGTACGTACTCAAGTTACCTCTCAATGGTTCCCTCCACCACCCGGGGACCTTTGAGTCTTCAACACATGTGCCTTTCAGGTGAAACTTCATATCTAAATTATGACACTAAATGAAAGAGACACAGAATTCTTCATTCTTATCTTGGAAGTTTTATTGGATGAAATTACTTTAAAATAGAAGGCTAATCCGGGCGTGGTGGCACAGGCCTTTAATCCCAGCACTCGGGAGCCAGAGGCAGGCAGATCTCTGTGAGTTCAAGGCCACTCTGGTCTACAATGTGAGTCCAGGACAGCCAGAGGTATTATTACACAGAGAAACTCTGTCTCGAAAAACAAAAAAAATATATAACATGTAGGGGTTGGAGAGATGGCTCAGTAGTTAAGAGCACTGGCTGCTCTTCCAAAGGACCTGGGTTCAAGTCCCACCACCCACACGGCAGCTTATAACCATTTGTAACAGTTCCAGGTTACTGGTCCCTACAGGCATGATGCACACACTTGGTTCACAGACATATATGCAAATAAAACAATCACACACTTTAACTTTTATTATTATTTATTATTATTAATTTTGGGGTTTTTAGAGACAGGGTTACTCTGTGTGGCCTTGGCTGTCTTGTAACTCGCATGCTGGCCTTGAACTCAGAGAACCACCTCCTCTGCCTCCCAAGTTCTGGGGTTAAAGGTGTGTGCCACCACTGCCTGGCTTAAAAAATTATTTTTAAGTAACACAATTTGTAATATCACAAAATCATGGGCTTTGGAATAAACCTATTGAAAGATGTACACAAACTCCATTGAAATCACAAAACTAAAGAGGCAGAGGCAGGCGGCTCTCTGCTAGTTGAGGTCATCTGGTCTACACAGCAAGTTGCAGGCCAGCCAGAGCTACATGATAAGACCCTGTCTCAAACAAATAAACATTGTTGATACTAAGTAAAGATACATATAATTGGAGGTATTACATCAGGGCAATAAAAGATAGAATGAGCTGGCACTGTTCTAAAGATTAAAAACAACCTCAATTAAAATCTCAGCATTTCTGTACAGGGACCCAGGATAGCCGAAACCAGAAATGGCAAAACTTTCTGCCAGTAGCCAGACTACATATTCAAGGTTTATGTCCATGTAGTCCTTTTCCAGCTACTTAATTATACCTCTGTGACATAACAACCAGAACCAGCCAAGGATGAGAGAAGGCTCAGTGGGTAGTGTGTACTATGCAATCATAAAAATCTAACTTTCATTCAAGGTCTATAGAGTGAGTCCCAGGACAGCCAGGGCTACACAGAGAACCCTGTCTTGAAAAAACAAAACAAAACAAAAAATCTGACTCTCATACCCCAGCACCCACATAAAAGCTGAGCAGGGTGGGATATGCCTGTAGTCCCCTGTGGTCCCAGTGCTGGGAGACTGAGAAAGGTGGGTTCCCAGGGCTTGCTGGCCAGCCAGTCTAGCCAAGTCAGTGACCTCTAAGCACAGTGAGATGCCTTGTCTTGGCAGAGAGAAAAAACTTAGCCTGTGTCCTCCCATAGGTGGAATGTTTGGGGACTATAGGTTTTAAGAGCTCTGAGAACAGTTTTGCTTTTTAACATTCAGCACTGTCTGGAGAGGAGTGAGCAGGTCAGCCCTACGTAGACATAAGGTTGCCTGAACCAGATAAAGACACACTGATGAAAACAGCATGCCTCCCTATTCCCCTCAGGGCTACCATTTTGGTTTCCTTTGACCCTGTTAACTCCCACAGTTCAGGGAGGTGCCTTTTCTGGAGTTTGACACAAGATGAGTCATTTAAGACAACTTTTTAATTTTTGCCCCACCGGATACACATTTATCTTTTTAGATTACCGAATGGGAAATGCTTGACCAAACAAAGCTATGTGACTTGCTGGCCAGATTTCCCTGACAACCAACAGGAGCCAAGCAGTGTCCACGTTTAACACTGCCTTCATCTCCCTGGCTGCTTAGCATCTGAATCCTTATCAGCATTTCTCATCCGTGAGAACATGGGAATTAAAGCTGTTGCTCAAAGGCAAAGTGACAGACAAGAATTGAGACCTGGGACTACGGGATCTCAAGAAGAAGGCGGAGAATAGAAACACCTTGACCCTAGAGTTGACCACCAGCCTCTCTTCCTACCCCACCCCACTGCAACTGGGAAGTACAAGTTCTGTTTATCGCCAACACCTAAGGACTGGGACCCTGCTGGATCACCTCTCGTCTCATCCATTAGCAGACCTGAAGCAGCTCAGAAAACACCCTGAAGCCAAGAAAAATAAAGTCTAGCCATTGTCCTGCTTCTAACTGGCTTATGACTTTGAATAATCACTTAACCACTCTCTTCTCATTCATCATTATGGAAAAGATAAGACTTACTGTCCATTCTACGCATCTAAGTTTCCGATGAGAGCATTTAAAAAAGCAAATGACACCATTTGAGGGAGGAATGTAATGTTGAGTGAACTTAACTTAAGCCAGACACAAAGGGACCAATATTTACTTCTCTGGGGTCCCTAGAACAGCCAAATTCCCAGAGACAAACTGGTCAACTAAGGGAGTTGGAAGGAAGACCAGAATCAAATAACCAAATCAGCAATTAAAAATCAGGATACACCTAATAATTTTTTTTTTTTTGGTTTTTCGAGACAGGGTTTCTCTGTGTATCCCTGGTTGTCCTGGACTCACTTTGTAGACCAGGCTGGCCTTGAACTCACAAAGATTCGCCCGCCTCTGCCTCCCAAGTGCTGGGATTAAAGGCGTGCGCCACCACCGCCCGGCTACACCTAATAATTTTACATGGAGAAAAATGATTACTAGGGAGAACCATCAACAAATGGACAAACTCCTAGAAAACACTAAGACCAAATCACAAAGATACAAATCACAAAACCTGCATAGACCTTTGCAAGTGAATGAGGAGAAAGAATGAAGAATCAATAATTCCCTGGGCTAGGGAGATGGGTCAGTCAGTAAAGCGCCTCCTATGCAAGCTCAAGAGTTTGATCCCTAGAGCCCATATCAGAAGCTGGGTGTGGGGCTCCACACTTGTAATCCCACAACTAGAGAGGCAGAGACAAGAGGACCTCTGAAGTTTGCTGGGTAACCGGCCTAGCCACTTGGTGAACTCCAGCCTAACCGGAGACCCTGTTTCAAAAACAAGGCGGATGGTTACTGAACAACAATTGGCCTGTAGCTAAACACATACACACACTCCAAGACATGTAACCATGCCAACACACACACACTAGAGTCCAGGGCCAGAAGGTGAATCCAGAGACTTAAAGATTAATAATAATTCTTCCAAAACATTACCAAAAATTGAAGAGAAGGGAACACTTCCTAAAGTCATCCTATGAGGCCTAAGTTACCTGAGATCAAAGCCAGACATAATAAAATAAAAGACCACATTCTAGTATCCCTGATGAATATTGATGCAAATGTGCTTAACAAAATACTAGTAAACTACACTAAACACACAGTAAAATAAGTATACTGGAAGTACTAGCCAGAGCAGTTAGGCAAGAAAAGGGGAGGGGGAGTACAAAAAAATTAAATGAACAAGCCAAAAGAACTGGTGGCACGGCTCAGTGGGTAAAGCTGCATGCTGTCAACCCTGACAACCCAATAACCACACCGTGGGAGGAAAGAACCAACTCCAGCACGTTTTCCTTTGACTGCCACACTTATATACAGGCTTGCCCAGGGTCACACACACACACACACACACACACACACACACACACACACACACGTAAATAAAATAAAAAAAAATAGGTTTGTGTGCAAAATTGATTGAGCAAGTAAATGTACTTGCACCCAAGCCTAAGGATCTCAGTTAAATTCCTGGAAACCATGTGGTAGAAAGAGAGAACAAACTCCAGCAAGCTGCTCTTTGACCTCCACCCATGTGACATAGCACATGCACACACACACACACACACACACACACACACAGAGTAAAAAAACAAACAAAAAAAGCAACCCATTTCTAGGACCCCTTTCTGCTGTTCTTCTTATGACTCTACTTCTTAATAAAACGTAGTTTTCCTCTCCTTCAGTTCTTTGAATTCAGTGACATCTACACTGGAAAGAAAGAACTGAGGTTGTCTGTTCACCAGTAACATTGTTGCAAACATAGAAAATGTCAAAGGTTGCATACAAAATAATTAAAACGAGCCAATGAATTCAGCAGAGTTCTAGGGTACACAGTAACAAACAAATACCAATTATATTTCAAACCTAGCAAGGAACAATATGAAGAAAATATAAAAATAATTTCATTTAAAATCAATAGCAGCTGGGTGTGGTGGCGCACGCCTTTAATCCCAGCACTAGGGAGGCAGGGGCAGGTGGGTCTCTGTGAGTTCCAGACCAGCCTGGTCTACAAAGTGAGTCCAGGACAGCCAAGGATACACAGAGAAACCCTGTCTCACAAAACCAAAAGAAGAAGAATGAGGAGGAGGAGGAGGAGGAGGAGGAGGAGGAGGAGGAGGAGGAGGAGGAGAAGAAATGCTGTAAAATATCTCTCATTCCTTCCCCAAAGGATGCTTCCTGTGGTGCTTTTCAATGAGAAAGAGAGTAAAGACCTTTGTGATGGAAAGACATACGCAGACACATTCACACAGACACAGGGACAGATTTATAAGACAGCCTCCAAGCAGGCACAGATTCGGACTTATACAACAGACAGACAAGAGGACAGAAGAGTCAGGGAGTACCAAGTAGAGAATTCAAATATGGGCTCGCTCTTGGTTAAATGGTACCCAGACGAAGTGCTCTGGCTTCTTTCCTTAATTAAGAACATTAACACTTTATTGTTATAAATGCTTTATTGTTATTATATAACGTTTAAAATACATTTAGCGTTTTAAATGCATTCATTCCATGCATGCATGGACATTCAACTCCCTGTAAGGCATTCAGTTAAGCGATGCCCATTTCTGAGAAATGTTCTTTGGCTAAGACCAAGTCATGAGTTCGAGCCAAGAGTCCAGAAGGGAAATGAGCCAGAAAGGTGAATCATAAGTCTCATGTAGACAGGGGAAACCCTAGAGCTGCCATGCTCAGAACATCAAGAGCTGCCATGGAATGCTCTAGCTCCACAAACTAAACGGGAGAATTGGGGACTTGCTTCCTATCATTTGACTTGATGTCAACAGTAAGGACATAGTTTCTGCCTCCACCTCCAAAGCCAGCTCATGCCCTTCTGTAAACTGTAAAGCAGCCCACTGACTTGGGTAGAAGACACCACTCTTTGCCCCAGCCTTCACTCAGGACCTTAAGCGGGAACCTGTCCCTGTAGAGGACCTACTTCTGTAAAGAATCCATCACTGAGCCAGGAGTGGTGGCGCACTCCTTTAATCCTAGCATTCAGGAGGCAGAGGAAAGTAGATCTCTGTGAGTTTGAGTCCAGCCTGGTCTACAAAGCGAGTCTAGGACAGCCAGGGCAGTTATACAGAGAACCCCTGTCTCAAAAAAGGAAACAAAACAAAAAACAAAAACAAACCCACAAGAATCTATCACTGATGGGCAAAGCATAGTGGTGCACACTTGTAATTCCAGTACTCTGGAGGCAAGGACAGAAGGATTGGTACAAATTCAAGGCCAACCTAATCTACATAATGAATTCCAACTAGGGCTACATGGTAAAACTTTGTCTCCAGTAAGATGGATGGATGGATAAATAGATAGATGGATGGATGGATGATAGATGGATGGATGGATGAATGATAGATAGATAGATACATACATACATACATACACACACACACACACACACATACATACATACATACATACATACATAGAATTCAGAGATAGGGAGGTGGATCAGGGCTGCTAAGCATGTGTGTATACATACATCAGAAATAAATATATAAATGTAATTACATATTCAAGGTCTATTCAAAGGTACCTCTGGGTATCTTTGACTTCACTCTGTAGACCAGGCTGGTCTCAAACTCACAGAGATCTACCTCTGCCTCCCCAGTCCTACCATTAAAGGTGTGCACCACCACACCTGCACACATGCATAGATGTCTGTATTAATGTATGTTGCATGCGTGCAGGTGCCCATGGAGGTCAGATGAGGATGTTAGTTGGCTCCCTGGAGCTGGAGTTATAGGCAGTTGTGAATCACTCAACATGAGTGTTAGAAGCTGAAAGCCCTCCAGAAGGGCAGCAAGGCTTTTAATTATTAAGTCATCTCCCCAATGCATTTTATTGTTTTTAATTTGAAAAGAAGACTTTAGAAGACGAAATTAGCCAGGTCAATCTGGTTATATGGATATGTGGTGACATCCCAAGCTATTCATCAGTACTCATATTTTATTTATTTTGTTTTGTTTTGTGAGACAGAGTTTCTCCATGTAGCCCTGGTTGTCCTAAAACTCTGTAGACAAAGCTGGTCTTGAACTCAGAGATCTGCCTGCCTCTGCCTCCCAAGTGCACTGAGATTACAGGTGAGTGCCACCACCGCCCAGCCAGTACTCGTGTTTTTAAAAAAATATTACTTATTTAATGTGTGTGTATGCACACCACATACGTGCAGTGCCAGAGGAGTTCAGAAGACAGTATTGGATCCCCTGGAATTGGAATTACAGGTGGCTGTGAGGCGATATGTGAGTGCTGGGAACCATAGCTTGATCTTAGACGCTGAGCCATCTCTCCAGCTGCTGGTTCAAAAGAGATGGCTACGTGACACTATAAACAAAACTTCTTGCCCAATACTAAAGAAGGAAGAGGAGGAGGGGCGGGGCGGGGGGTGGAGAGGCAAGGCTAGGAGCAATAGATGTGGTACTATTTTTAATTCTGTGCCCCTCTGCTGTGAGCTGCTCTGGTTATTAATCCAAAGAGGCTGGAGGCCCCCCCGCAAGACTGATAGATAGGAGGGTTGATATGGTACTAAGGCTTTTGTGTAGGCAATTATTGTACAGACATTCCCAGCGGTTGCAAAAGAATCAGGAGAGAAGGCAAGAAAATAAAGCGAATTGAATCCCGGCCAAAGCATCCCAGAAAAACTGTCTTTGAATACGAAATCAAACATTGCAGCTGGGCCAGCTTGTCTGCCAGCTCAGGACGGAGAGAAAACCTAGGGCCCGGGTGTTTCCTCTGAGCAGGGATGACTCTTACTAGAGATGTCAGGCCTGGCTGTTTTCCACCACCCAGCTGGACCACACTGTGGGAATACAAAAATAAGCAGGCTGGGAATTCCCTCCAGCTGAAGCCTCTGCTCCGCAGTAGAGTCAATGCTGGTATTGATGTCCACTTTAAAACGATTCTTGTTTCACTTTCTCTCTCTCTACAGCATCACACAAGGGTAAATACAGTATTGTGCAAGCTGTAGCAGGAGGAAGCCCTGTGGGTTTTCGGGTGCCTAGTGTTATCTCCACCCATTGAGTCTAAAGCCTCTCTTTCTGGAAATCAAGATGAGGTGAGTGACCACCTCTGAACTGATGTTGAAAGTATCTAAGCCAGCAGTTCAGACATGATGCTGGCTGGTGACCTATAGGAAGTGACTGCCCTCCTTGGAGGAAACACCACAGACTCATGTTTCCATGATAAGACCCAAACCAAACCTCAGTCAAACAGGCCTCATGAGATGGCCCACATGAGAACTTGAGAGGTTGCCTACCCCACCGCCCACCCCATGGCCAGGCCCTTCCCCCCAATTCCAGCAGACTCCAGCTACTCAGCGGCAGGCCACCCCAGTCACAAGGACAGAGACCCCCTGCTGAACCAAAGACCAAACAAGGTCAGAGACTTTCTGGTGGTTCTGAGGTTAAGCTGGCTGCCAGAAATCCAGGCCACAAAGCCCGGAAGACCAAATAAGAAACAAACCAAACAGCAAAGCACTCATCCAACAAAGACAAACTCAAAAATCAGCACTTAGACCTATAATCATCCCAAACCAAGATGCCTAAAGGCCAGTATAAGAACACAAGAGCCAGGGCAATATGGCACCACCAGAGCCCAGCTAGTCTATGACAGCAAGACCTGAATATTCCAGTGCAGCAGAAGCCTAAGAAAATGACTGTAAAACCAACTTTATGAAGATGATAGATGTCCTTAAAGAAGAAAAGAAAAAATATCTTAAAGAAATCAAAGAAAAGACAAACAAAAATTTAAGAATTGGTGGGGTTTATTGTCCCAGTAACATGCTGGGTGCCTGCTTGCTCCTCCCATTGAAAGTGCTTCTGAAAGAGTATGTGCCTCTCCTTTTCTGATTGATTTTTAAATTGATGACAGATTTGGATGCCATCGTTTCTGTTCTTGCCTTGAGTGCTAAGAAGCCCAGAATCAAATCTGGCCCTCTCCCATCTTCCCCTCTCTCTGTCTGACAAGATCTTGCTATGTGGCTACCAATCTTGAGGACTGGGAGATAGTTTATCAGTTAAAATGCTTGCTTCCCAAGCAAGTAGATGAGAGACCGATCCCAGGAACCCAAATTCATGCCCAGTGGGTGTGGTGACACACCTTTAATTCTGACCTTGGAAGGCCAGAGACAGAGGATTCCCAGAGCAAGCTGACTGCCAGGGAGGCTAGCCATAGAAAGCTCTGGGTTTGAGAGCTCCTGCCTCAAAGAAGAAGAGGGAAACCCTCTTTCTCTCAATGTCACGCGCAAGCAATGGTTTAACGGGAACTTGACACACACCCCACCTCCCTAAAAGCTGTCTCTTTTGTTGACTACTGCCTTTCTCTACACATCTTTTTTCTTAACCCCTGGAAACAGAGTTCCATGTAGCCCAGGGCTGGCCTCAAACTATGTGCTGCCGAGGATGACCTCAATCCTTGTCTCTTCCCATTTCCACTTCCTTAGTGCTGGGATCACAGGTGTGTGCTACCATGTCCAATTCAGTGGTACCTGTGGATACCTGTAATGACAATGAGGGAAAATCCTGGAAGTTGAACTGTTCATTTGAAACAGAACCCTCTCACCATAGTAGGATCGTTAAACCTTATCACTTAGTGACTTACTTCCCTCTCCATTCCTTCCATCTGCCCTGAGAATCATTTTTTAAAATTCTTGTGGGGGAGGGGGGAGTGCCGAATGTGCATATGGATTCGAGAGGCCAACCTAAGCTGTTCCTTGGGTGTCCACCTTGGTGGCTTTTTGTTCGTTTGTTTGTTTTGTATTGTTTTGTTTGAGACAGAGTCTTTTTAGCCTGGAGCTTGTTAAATGGGCCTGGCTGGCCAGTGAGTCCCAGAGACCTTCCCATCTCTGCCTCCCAGAACTGGGATTATAGGCATGGATCACCATGCCTGGCTTTGAATATGGTTTTTGGGGATCAGACTTGGGTCTTCATGCTGGCATGAAAAATACTTCACGGACTAGGCTCTCTTCTCACCCTGCCCTTTTTTTTTAGTTTTGTACACCCTGTTGATGGTTGTGAGCTATGGACAACTTTTAGGGAAGGCAGTAGTGGGCTTCTTTTGTTGCTTTTCTAACTCTGAAATTCCAAGTCTTCATTTTCATTTTTCTCCCCATGATTACTGAGGGAAATACTGGCAGAGGGCTAGAAGTGTACCAGAGTGGTAAAGACTTCCCCAGCACAAGTTGTGTGTGGCCCTGCCTTCAACCTCTAGCACCAGAAGAAACTTGGCAAAGCCAAAAAGTAAGGTTGGACTTGAAAAAGAGCCACATGGTAGCTGTTAGGTCTCAAACCCAGGACGAATGACTAACTTAGGTATCTATTTAACATATCACAGAAGCTTCTGGAGACTAGTCTCCCTCAGTCCCTGCTCACTCGTACCTATGCACTGTCATTTGAATGACGTACCTTGCCCCATACCTGAAACTCTCCAGCCCAGAGACTGGGCTGGGCTTCCCTTCTCTCAGCCTCTGAGCCCTATATAACCTCAGCCATTCTGGTTACTCATTCTTTTCTATCTTTTGACCTCTTGGCCCCTAGGCCCCTATCCCACTCTTTCTGCTCTCTCGTTCTCTCTCTCTTTCTCTTCTCCTCATATTTCCCATCCCTCCATCTCTCCTCTCATGGCCTAGTTCAGTCTGCTGGCCTGGTTTAGACTGGACCCTTCCAGATGCCTCTGGCTGTTTTCTCCCTCATATCTACAATAAACCTTCTCTTCAACCCATACCTAGGAGTGTCATGTCGTCCCCTCTCCTTTCTTTTTCATTTAATAGCTGGTTGTGGTGGCGCACGCCTTTAGTCCCAATGCTCAGGAGATCTCTGAGTTTGAGAGCCCTGCTTGGTCTACAGAGCAAGTTCTAGGACATTGAGGGCTAGACAGGGAAACTATTTTGGAAAAAAGAGAGAAAGAATGAATGAATGAATGAAAAAGGAAGAAAGCCACATCATAAAAATTCTGAACAAATGGAAAATAGAAACTACTATTACTGTAATTACCACATATATTTATTTATTTATCTATCTATCTATTTATTTATTTATTTTTGTTTTCTCAAAACAGGGTTTCTCTGTGTAGCCCTGGCTATCCTGGAACTCACTCTGTAGACCAAGTTGGCCTTGAACTCACAGAGAACCACCTGCCTCTGCCTCCTGAATGCTGGGATTAAAGGTGTGCGCCACCACACCCGGCAATTACAGACAGCTGTGAATTGCTATGTGGGTGGTGGGATTTGAACCTGTGTCCTTTGGAAGAGCAGTCAGTTGCTCTTAACTGATGAACCATCTCTCCAGCCCTGTACTTACCATATTATACCTGTGAAATAACTTCTTGTTTTCTCACGTGTGTGTGTGTGTCTTACGTAATTGCATCTATGTTTGCATATAGTCTGTCTTTTTAAATTTCTATGTGTACATATATGTGCCTGCTTGTCTGAATGTTCACTATGTTCTCTCCAGTACGTGTGGAGACCAAAAGGGGTCACTTGATCCCCTGCCACTAGAGTTACAAACAGTTGTGAGTCATCATGTGGATGCTGGGAACTGAACCCGGGTCCTCTGCAAGAGCAGCAGTGCTCTTAACCGCTGAGCCAGCTCTCCAGCCTAAACCTCTTACTTTTCAACCAGTCAACACCCTTGTGCTTATATCCTTACAGAAAAAAATGCTGTAAGGATTTTAACTTCCGGGCGTGGTGGCGTACGCCTTTAATCCCAGAATTTGGGAGGCAGAGGCAGGCGGATCACTGTGAGTTCGAGGCCAGCCTGGTCTACAAAGTGAGTCCAGGACACCCAGGACCACACAGAGAAACCCTGTCTTGAAAAACTAAAAAAAGAAAAGAAAAGAAACACAGCCATCTAGTTACAAAACTCAGAATGTAGTGCTTAGAAATTACATAAAGCAACAAAGTAAGTGTCCTGGCACTTAGTCACGGCTGAAGCCTGCAGCCATCTTGGATTCTAAAAGCAGAACTGATGCTACATATGTTTATGACAATCAACTGAAATTACCCCCAAGCAGCAGCAGCATTAGCAGCAGAATTACAGATGGTAGGGGAGCTGCACCTGGTACAAATGTGACCATTTTAGGAATCAGAATTCTCCCTTTAAACAATGAGGACTTCTCTCAGGCCACACTGCGAAGGAGAACTGGGATACTGAGCAGCCAGACCACGCCAGCAGCTAGAATCTTGATCAAGTAGATCTCTTGGCCCCGCCTACTTCTTCCTGCAATTCATGTCAGTGCTTTCAAGATGGACTTGGGGTAATGAGACCCTGTATCTATTCTGCTTCTCAGTGTACTATGTGGATTCAGCATCCTGTATCTACTTTTCATCATTACCAATCCCTTTAGTATGGGTGGCTGAGTCGTGTCCCTAGAAAGCCCCACAGTTGGTGTTTTTGCCCTAAAACTCCAGTAACATCAGAGCACTATTGATATGAGCAGCTACTGAGAGCCAATGGGCACCCCAGAGAGGCTCCAGATTCTTTGTCCTGGAACTAGGAACTGGACAGAGACATGCAGATGGTAGCAGAAGCGGGGACAGTTTGTTAAGAGACAGTACACTTCTGGAGACAGTGAGATGACTCAGATGGCAAAAGCTACTTAGCACGCAATCCTGATGACCTGAGTTCAATTCCCAGACCCCATGATGGGAGGAAAGAACCAACTCCAGAGAGTTGTCCTTTGACCATATGTGTACACATGTGCCTGTACTCTCACACACACACACACACACACACACACACACACACACACACACACAC
>CAJQZJ010001558.1:17392348-17408812 GCA_907164525.1 Lophiomys imhausi
ATGTACTTCCACACAATCCTGGGTGAGAAGCGGAGTGTGGTGGCACAGACTGAAGTCCCAGCATTCAGCAGGTTGAAGGAAGATCACGTGTTCTGGTCAGCCTGGGCTGCAGAGTGAGAACATGCCCCCCATCCATAAATTAAGCACAGAAAGGAACCAGATATGGTACCACACCTGTATTCCTACTACTTGGAAGATAGTACAGGATGATTAGGAGTTCAAGTTTGACAAGGGCTAGATTTGTGTCATATATATATATATATATATATATACACACACATATATACATACATACACACATATGTATTTACATATATAGTCAAGCAAGAAGTTTTTTCAAAGCACTTACTAAGCACCAGGCACAATGTAGACTTTGGAAATACTATGGAGAGAAAAATAGACAGGGCCTGTACCTCCATGGATCTCACAGGTCAGCAGGAAAGGCCCATCAGTGACCAGAGAGGAAGAGGTAATAGCCCTTGGCCTATAGGAGAAGCACGTCATAGCTAAGAGCTCCAAGGGGCTCGTCAGAGACACTAGGGAAGGGTTCTGGAGGAAATGGTGACAGCCTACAGCAGAAAGAATAAAGGTTAAAGAAGGGAGAGGTGAGGAGGCAGGAGAAAGAGCCTTCTGGGCATGAGGCAATTAGATTCAAAACATGCTACCAAGCTTGCAGAAGAACTAGATGAAACGTGAGTGTGCCAGAGGGCAGGGGCTAGCAGGGAGGAAGGCCAGGGCTAGTTCCTGAGTCGTGAGCTGCTCTTATTTGGAGGTTTTGGTTGAATTGCCAAGGATTGCCCTATTCTTGCCATGTCTTCTGCCCCGGAGATGGCTTTTTACCCTAAGAGCAAGGGAAGGGCTGCCAAGATGGCTGCTATCTCAGCACATAAATGTGCTCACCACCAAGCCTGCACACCTGAGTTCCATCCCTGGGACTTACAGCTCCTGAGCCTTCACTCATGCACCATGATACTCATGCCTGTGCATATATGTTTAGACACACACACACACACACACACACACACACACACACACACACACATACACACACAAGAACATGCCCCAAATAAAATATAAAGAAACCTTGATTTAAAGAAAAGACCTAGCCAGGCTTAGGTGGTGGTACACGCCTTTAATCCCAGCACTTGGGAGGCAGAAGCAGGCAGATCTCTGTGAGTTCAAGGCCAACCTGGTCTTCAAAGAGAGTCCAGGACAGCCAGAGCCATTACACAGAGAAACTCTGTCTCAAAAAACAAAAAAAAAAAAAAAAGGAAGAAAGAAAAGACCTGCTGGGTGGTGGTGGCACATACATTTAATCCCAGCACTCGGGAGGCAGAGGCAGACCGATCTTTGTGAGTTTGAGGACAGCCTGGTCTACAGAGCTAGTTCTAGGACAGCCAAGGATACACAAAGAAACTCTGTTTCGGAACCCTGCCCCCAACACACACACAAAGACCACAGGGAAACTGTTGAAGGTTGGGGCCACCAATGTAGCCATTCGATAGACATGGGACATCATAAACTCTAAATAAAGCATTTGCATTTTGAAAAAGCTCTGAGATGTTGCCACCAAGAGTATAATTGGCCAATCCTTTACGTTTGGCAATTTCGACACATCTTTCAAAATTACCAATATAAGTACCTCTTTCCCCAGTAACCGGTTGACTCAGCAACTGATTCAGTTAACAGGCTTCCTCAGATACCAGGCGACCCACTGGTGCACATACACACATTCAGACAAGACACTCAGACGCACGAAATGAAAATGAGTAAATTTTAAATCTAGGTGCAGACAGTATTTCTAACTGACCATCAGTTTTAGAAGCAGACACGAGGATGGGCTGCTGCTTTCTTCTGGGGAGGAAAATTAGACAATCAGAGAGTGAGTTAGAAGAATTTAACCAAATTTTGTCTTTTTTTTTTTTATTTTACGTAGCCCAGGGTGACCTTGAACTCACAATGTAGCTGAAGATGACCTTGAACTCCTGTTTCTCCTGCCTCCTCTTCCTGAGTGCTGGGATTATAGTCATGTACCATCATGACCAGTATCATGACAAAATAAAATTTCATAGTATCACTGACTAAATGAATTGTAAAATTAATGTGCTTTTAAAATGACTTCTAGGCCGCCCTCCCTTCTGCTTTTTAGAAAAGGGTTTGGGAAGTTTGGTTTTTCATCACTCTGGTTCCTGGCATACCTCTCATAGCGGACCCCATGAACACAGGAGCCTCTTGGAAGGGTGAAAACAGTTGTAGTAGTCAGCAGCAGCCTTCCCATGAAAAGACTTCTGTCTTTTGGTTTATTTAGAGTTTTTGTTTTGTTTGTTTTTGAGACAGGATCTCACCATGGATTCCAAGCTGGCTTCAAACTCAATATCTTCTTCACTGTGCCTTGGAACTCTGGAATTAGAGATGTGGGCCACCACTGGACCAAACATGGGGTCTTCAGGCTTAGAACCAGGCTTGTCTCGGGATCTCCCAGAAGCAAAGCTGGGAAAGGTTCCAAGTTCCTTTCATTAGGCTCCTAGCTGAAAAGCCTCTAAGTCTTGCTATTGGTTTCAGGGTAAGTAGTGCCTTGAGATGGAATCCCAAGCACTTCCACAGTTCCACAGTTCCACAGCACTGTCATCATTGAAAAAAGTCAGGACAGGAACTCAAACTGGGCAGGATCCTGGAGGCAGGAACTGATGCAGAGACCATGGAGGAGTACAGCTTACTGGTTTGCTCCCCATGGCTTTCTCAGTCTTCTTTCTTTCTTATTTTATTTTTTGGTTTTTCGAGACAGGGTTTCTCTGTGTAGCCCTCCTGGCTGTCCTGGACTCACTTTGTAGACCAGGGTGGCCTCGAACTCACAGAGATCCACCTGCCTCTGCCTTCCGGGTGCTGGGATTAAAGGCGTGCACCACCACACTTGGCTTCTCCTGCTTTCTGATAGAACCCAGGACTAGTAGCCCAAGGATGGCATCACCCAACATGAGCTGGGCACCTCCACTGATCATTAATTGAGAAAATGCCTTACAGTTTCAACTCATATTGGCATTTCCGCTGCTGAGGCACCTCCCTTTCTGGTGACTTTTGGCTTATGGCAATTGACACACAAACCAGCCAGGACAGCGTCACGTACAGGTTTGCAATCGTAGCACTTGGGAGGCTGAGGCAGGAGAACCACCATGAGTTTGAGGCAAAATTGGGCTATAATAGATTTATGGTCAGCCTAGGCAACATAGGGAGTGCCTATCTGAGAAGGATGAGGAGACAGAGGTGGGAAGAAGGAGGTGCGTCTTGCGTTTGTTTGCCTGCACTATATGACACATCCGAAAACATGAGCAGCGACCGAAGAGGCAGCAGGAAGCAGGTTCAAGCAGAATGCCTTGAGCTCTGATTAAATTCCAATGGGAAGGAATATGCTGACAGCAAGGCGCACAGGTTTCACCACCTTGGTCTGATAAAGGAAGATGAAAGGGAGACAGAAGCTCAGCTCCAAAGGAAGTTCCCTGTTTCTTAGGGCTGGAGGCAGCTCCAGGTGCTCAGGAAGGCAAAGCCTTTGGGAGCTCTGTCCAGGAGACCCACTGGCAGGCCTAAGGTTGGGACCTGAGAGACAGACTGAGATGAGCGCAAGAAATAAGCTGGGGGAGGGGAGTCTCCCGCCTTCAGCCTGCGCTTGGTCGGAACAGAAGCCAGCAGACTTTCAGCATGCTTCACTAAGGCTGTCTCCGTAAGCACTACTCATTATGGGATGGCAGTTCAGGACTTTGACTTGTTCTTCCTATCCCCTGTAAAAAGCGTGTGTGTGCCGGGCGGTGGTGGCGCACGCCTTTAATCCCAGCACTTGGGAGGCAGAGGCAGGCGGATCTTTGCGAGTTCGAGGCCAGCCTGGTCTACAAAGCGATTCCAGGACAGCCAGAGCTGTTAAACAGAGAAACCCTGTCTCGAAAAACCAAAAAAAAAAAAAAAAAAGTGTGTGTGTGTGTGTGTGTGTGTGTGTGTGTGTGTGTGTGTGTTCCTTTAGTGTTTTACAGATTTAGGGACACATTTGAGAGACAGGAAAGTGCACCAGAAGAAATAGAGATGGAAAATCTTGTAAGAGTAAGACAGTGTTCCCAAAATTCATAAATGTTTTTTATTAAAAACCCTAGTGCTAGGATTGGGTCACCTCCATAGGCGTTAGTGGCCAGGGAGGCCCTGGAGGCCCCTAAAACGATAAAAGCTATTATCATTGCTATTGCACTCCAGAACTGGATGGTAAGACTCTATTGCCGAAGATTCCTCAGACTTTGGTTACAGGACTTGGAGAAAATTGTCTGGGAGTGAATGAGCTGTCTATCCAGCTCCTATAGTGACAAACAGTGCTACTAAGGTGGCCAGAGAGAATCATGGCCCAAAAGTACTACTTAGCTGTGGATTTTGCATGCTTCATGATGGAAGTGTCAGACAGACTGCGTCGGCTGGTGTGATAGTGGTACAGGCGGTGATGGACAAAACTAGCTTTCTTTTTTTTTTTTTCTGGTTTTTTGGAGACAGAGTTTCTCTGTGTATCCTTGGCTGTCCTGGACTCACTTTGCAGACCAGGCTGGCCTTGAACTCACAGAGATCCACCTGCCTCTGCCTCCCGAGTGCTGGGATTAAAAGCTTGTGCCACCACGCCCGGCAATTAGACAGCTGTGAACTGCCATGTGGTTGTTGGGATTTGAACTCTGGTCCTTTGGAAGAGCAGCCAGTGCTCTTAACCACTGAGCCATCTCTCCAGCCTAAAACTAACTTTCTGATTGGACTTAAGGCCTACTCCACAGGGGACGGCACATCAACACTGGGAGCTCAGATGAAACCTGTGGCCAGAGAAGTCACAGTCCCCTGTGAAAAGCTAACTGCTGTTGCTTTGCTTTGGTATGAGGATGGTGTGGTAGCTAGTGTGCTTCCCAACATATGTGCTTATGGCCATAAACGTTACTGCTGTCAATGTTCATTTGAATGTTTTCCTGTTTTGTATATTCTGCCTTTTCCTCGCTAATGTTTTATAGCAAAAGCAAATGCCACTGAGACTCACAAGCAGACATGCTCTGGAAACAGAGACATAAATAAAATGAAACAAAGGTTCAACATTCCACTAGAGTTAAGAGAACACTAGTCAGACTTGTATGTCACCCCTCCAAGACTCTGGACTATTGTGGAAGAGGGGCACAAAGAATTTGAGAGCCAGTGGAAGGGGTGGAGTGTTGTGTAACAGTTTTTTTTTCAGATGAAAACTTTCCACCTTGAAGGGAAGCTCAGTAAGACACAGGATCTTTACAGGAAGGTAATACTATAGGATCTTCTAAGGCCTGTGGGTTACAACTATCAGAAAACACATATTTCCAATGGTCTTAGGAGCTGAGACATGGCTCTGTAGCAAAATTATGAAGTAGCAATGAAAATAAATTTATGAGCCAGGTGCTGGTGGCACATGCCTTTATTCTCAGCACTTGAGAGGCAGAAACAGGTGGATCTCTGTGAGTTCAAGCTCAGCCTGGTCTACAGAGTGAGTTTCAGAACATCCAGGGCTACACAAAGAAATCCTGTCTCAGAAAATAAAAAGGAAGGAAGAAAGGAAGGAGAGAAGAGAGAAAGAAAGGAAGGAAGGAAGGAATAAAGAAAGAAAGAGAAAAACTTACAGTTAGGGGTTTCTAAAACCATCAGAAATATGTTTCCTGATGATTGCAACCCAAGGGTTAAGAACCACTTCAGGGAGGTCAAACTTTCCATTCTTCAGGAAAGCCTTGTAAAATGGGAAGTAAACTACTTTTAAAAAAACGCTTCGGGAAGTTCCTGAAACTGACTAGATTCACGAAGTCCCCCTTTCTCCAAGATTAAAAATTAAAGACTGCTGAGAGTCACTCTCAGATAATCCCAGCTTCTTGGGAAGAAGCAGAGACCAGCCCGGCAGCAAAGAAGAAATGAAGAGAGCCAAGTTGCGGTAAGAGGCCCCTATGAAGTGAGCCACCTGGACAGGACACTCTCCAACCCGTTCAGCTGCGTGCAGGCTGTGCAGTGTGCTCCAAGTTTCCAGCTTTTAGGAGCTGTCACCTATGCTGGGGTAGGCTTTGGTGATGCAGCTGTCTTTGAGTCATTTCCGCCCCTGTAGGTTACCCCTCACCCATATTCCTGTGAGTAGCCTCAATAGACGTCATGGTTCACCAAACTGGACTTTGATGGTATTCATACTTTGTGTGTCCCTAGTTCCTTTTCTGGGGTGAGTGGATGTTTGTTCACGTCTCCTCAGGTGTTTCACAATATCCCCACCTCCCTCGGGACTGTTCTGGCTTTTTCTAGTCCTTCATGTGTTTGTCACATACTATCCCGTTCTGGCCTCTTGATGCTTCAGTTTTCCCCTATTTGCACTGGGGACAATAACCTCTGTTGCTACCCACTCCTTCACACAGAGGTAGGCAATGAATGCCCAGAGAAAGGGGCAAGGTGGCCTGGAAGAGTCACCCTCCTAGGATTATTGGATAATTATGATCTTTTCGATAACTTCTACCTCTCTCTGTGCCAGGTCCCAACCAAGGTATAAGACAGCAGATAAGCAGACTCTGTCCCCTCATTCCAAGGACAGTAGAGTGTAGCTGCTTCCCTGGGGCTTGGCATGACCATCATCATTGTGACAAAAAGTGGCTGAGGTGATGACTCATCAGACTTCAGTCATGGCAATGACAGAAACAGAAAGATGAGCCAGACAGCTGGGTGACTAGGCTCAAATTCCCTCTTAGAGAAGGCAAGGAAGTCACAAGACCCTCCCTTGACTACAAGATTCCGGTTGTAGGTAATTCTAGACTTGCTAAAGATGAGGTAAAAACTTGACTGGGAGGTGGGGGTGGTGGAACTTTCGCAGTTGGTGAGTCGCCCACATTTACAATCCCTATAAGGCATTAATTGGTCAGTCAGCTTCCTTTCTTTTGGGGGTAAACAGACTTTTCTTTCATGTGTCCCCAGAAAAGTCACAGGACAAGGAGAAGCTCCTGAGACACTCAGTATGTGGCTTCCTGACCCTGAGTCCATTTCTTGGTTCCCCAGTAGAGTCTTTCATAACAAATGCACCTCTAATAAGGTTCTTCCGTCCTACAGGACAAGGCCACAGACTCTGTCCTGGGGCTTCTTTTTTTTTTTTTTTTTGGTTTTTCGAGACAGGGTTTCTCTGAATATCTCTGGCTGTCCTGGACTCGCTTTGTAGACCAGGCTGGCCTCGAACTCACAAAGATCCGCCTGCCTCTGCCTCCCGAGTGCTGGGATTAAAGGCGTGCGCCACCACCGCCCGGCATGTCCTGGGGCTTCTTAAGGGTTACTTTGCTCAGGCATTTTAAGAAAAGGATTCACTACAGGAAATGAACGCATAAAGAGCCACCAGAATGGGCTGAGGATGCGGCTCAGTTAACAGAGTGCTTGTCCAGAATGCAGGAAGCCCCAGATGCATTCCTCAGTATAGCATAAACTGTGGGCCCGTCATCCCAGAAATTGTATGTGTGGGCTTTGATGGACAAGAGATGTCTGTCACCAGTTCCTGTCCAGATGGGAATTAAGGCCCCAAGAGGTGAACAATTGACTTAGGACCACACAACTACTGAATAGTGGTGCTGGGATTCAAAGAAAAGCCAGGGGCTGGGAAAGATGGTCAAAGTCCAGTTTGGTGAACCAATTGACTTTTATTTTTTTTATTCCTTTTATTACTCACAGGAATATGGGTGAGGAACAACCTACAGGAGTGGAAACAGATGGAAGTAGGAGGACCAGAAATTCAAGGCTATCTTTAGCTACAGGAGTTCAAGGCCAGTCTGGGGGCTGCATGAGACCTTGTCTAAAAAAAGCAAAAACCTATTGGAAGGCTAGAAGGTCAGAGAACAATGGTGAGGCTGCAACTACCAGCCTTCATACTCAGAAGCCAGTCCTCCTTTCCAGGCAGAGGATAGCTGCCTATGATACCAGGCAAGAGAGCCACAAGGTCAGCAGAGAAAGACTGCACCTCTTGTCCATCAAAACCTATACCTGCATCTCCTGTCCATCAAAGCCCACACTTGCACCTCCTGTCCATCAAAACCTATACCTGCATCTCCTGTCCATCAAAGTCCACACCTGTACCTCCTATCCATCAAAACCTATACCTGCATCTCCTGTCCATCAAAGTCCACACCTGTACCTCCTATCCATCAAAACCTATACCTGCATCTCCTGTCCATCAAACTCCACACCTGCACCTCCTGTCCATCAAAGCCCACACCTGCATCTCCTGCCCACCAAAGCACACACCTGCACCTCCTGCCCACCAAAGCACACACCTGCACCTCCTGAAGGACCCCAGAGGGACCCCTAATTGAGGTCCCCGAAGGACCCTGAGTCCCCAGAGAGGCTTAACCTATGGGCCAGGTCTGAGGTTCCCATTCCCAGAAATGGGCTCAGCAGTTACTGGAAAACAGCAAAAAATGGGCAGCCAATCAGAGATGGCTTTGCCATCTGGCTTGAGAAAGATAAGGTTACTTAACTGCTGGTTTGAATACTCCTCCTGTTTTATGATCAACTCATGATCACCCCCAGTCTTATGATTAACTCATGATTGTTAACTAACGGCCAAAAGCGCCTGCACTTCTTTGAAAATTGCCCTCGGTTTTCAGTTTGAATGCTCCAATCATGTTAAAGATTACCTAACCTACCCTGGAATTCACCTGAAAGCCTTTAAAAAGAGCCTTCGAGCTCATCTCGGGATCCACAATTTGCCTAATTGGTGATCCTTGCATGCCGGATACCTGCAAAAAAATAAACATTCATTGCTATTGCATGCTATCTGAGTTTGGGTGTCTTCCTCGGTGTGTTTCAGACCCTAACACTCCTGTCCATCAAAACCCATACCCGCACCTTCTGTCCATCAAAGTCCCCACCTGCATCTCCTGTCCATCAAAATCCATACCTGCACCTTCTGTCCATCAAAATCCCCACCTGCATCTCCTGTCCATCAAAGTTCACACCTGCTTGCTACCACCACTCTCCTTCAAAACCTCACCCAAGAGCCACCTGAGTACCAGCCAAGGATTGCTTAGCAAGCGGGGGAAACAGGAGGAGCCTGCGGTGCACATCCAAGGCTGCAGCCTTTTTTTTTTTTTTGGTTTTTCGAGACAGGGTTTCTCTGCTGTTTAACAGCTCTGGCTGTCCTGGACTCTCTTTGTAGACCAGGCTGGCCTCGAACTCACAAAGATCTGCCTGCCTCTGCCTCCCAAGTGCTGGGATTAAAGGCGTGCGCCACCACCGCCCTGCTGGCTGCAGCCTTTTGGTGAAAAGGAGCAAACCTCAAGTCCAGAAAGCAAGAAAGTCGATAGTGCCAGGCTGCCATGTTGGGGACTGGGAAGGGGTGTGGTAGCACATGTTCTTTATGAGTACTGCCTTTATTTGTTTTAAATGTTTTTAATTTGTTTTTTATTCATTATGTGTATGAGTGCTTACCTGCACGTAGGTATGACTACTGCATGTGTGCCTGGTGCCCATGAAGGCCAGAAGAGGGCAGAAGTGGAATAGCAGATGGTTGTGAGCCACTGTATGGATTCTGGGAACTGAACCCCGTCCTCTGCAGGAGCAAGTGCTCTCAACAGCTGAGCGGTCTCTCCAGCCCCTGGGTATTGACTTTTCATTCAGTCCTAGCACCACTATTCAGTAGCTTTGTGCTCCTAGATTAACTGCTTCACATCTCTGGGCCTCAGTTCTCCCTTCTGGGAATTAGAGCCACTGATAGCACCTACTCCTCGGGGGAGTTTGAAACAAGGGCTTAAAGCCGAGCGTTGGGCAGGAAGAAGTGCTGAATGCAAGTAACCTGTAAACTTTGTTCTAAAATTTCCCTTTTCCTCTCTTTTTCCCTCTCCCATTTCTTCCTCCACACTATAACTTTTGTTTTCTTTACAGAATCTACAAAAGTAGCATTGAAGAGGTAGGAGCAATGGCTCCACAGATAAGTGATTGGTTACTATATGTATGTGGTGTGTCTCTGTCAATGAAATAAGCCAACTCCAGACGAATTTAAGTAAAAAGGCAAGTTTACTTGGGAACGGGAGCACCCAGGGCGAGTTCAACAGCCTCAGGGGATGAGACCAGAGGAGTCACATCTGGACTATGCAGGGGAAGGAGTTTTGGATTGTAGGTGAAGGAGAATGATGTGTCCTTCGTGGGCTGGACTGATACCTGTATTGATGACTCAGGTTGCTCTTGGGAATGCCAGGAACATGGAACTGGGCTTCTTGGCACCTTTCCCATACAAAGACCTTCTGACTGGGTGAAGTTGGAGGGGTTTGGGGATGGAATTTTACCAGGCCATGTGGTGGTTGGAGAGGCAGCCAGGAATTCCAACAGAACAATAAGAACACTGGCTACTCTTCCAGAGGATCCAAATTCAATTCCCAGCCACCTACAAGGTGGCCCACAACCATCTGTAACTTCAGTCCCAAGGAATCCAACAGCCCCTTCTGGTCTCCATTGGCACTGCATGCATGTGGTGCCCAGACATGCAGACAAAACACCCACACATAAGACAAATATTTTGGTTATGAACCTTGTCTTTAATGGCTAAGCCATCTCTCCAGCCCCACATGAGACAAATAAATACATAATTTCTTTTAAGTAGCGTTTTTTAAAAATCCATGTTTTTAGCAAAGGCTCATGCATCTTCATTTAGTCTGCAGAGATGGAGAAGAAGCCAGGAAGTTCCTCTCCCTGGACAGTAAAAGAGGCTGAGGCAAGAGGGAGTGCTTGGATAGCAAGTGCTATCCATCTTGCTGATAGCATAGGAGATGTAGCCCAGGGAAAAGCACTTACTTGTCTAGCATGTGCTAGGCCTTAACTCTCAGTACCACAGAAAAAGATGGAAATTGGTCAGCTTAAAAAAAAAATCAGCCGGGCGTGGTGGCACACACCTTTAATCCCAGCACTTGGGAGGCAGAGGCAGGCAGATCTCTGTGAGTTCAAGGCCAGCCTGGTCTAAAAGTGAGTCCAAGACAGCCAGGGCTACACAGAGAAACCCTGTCTCATAAAACCAAAAAAGAAAAAAAGAAAAGAAATCAAGGGGGCTGGAGAGATGGCTCAGTGATTAAGAGCACTGATTGTTCTTCCAGAGGTCCTGAGTTCAATTTCCAGCAATCACATGCTCATAACTATCTATACTGGAATCTGATGCCCTCTTCTGGCATGCAGGGGTATATGCAGATAGAACTCTCATATATGTAAAATAAATAAATATTTTTTAAAAAATCAATTCAGACATTGTATGCACAGCAAACAAGCAAGGGGCAGAGGCAGGTGGATCTTTGTGACTTTGAGGCCAGCCTAGTCTACAGAGTGAGTTCCAGGACAGCCCAGGCTACACAGAAAAAAACTTGTCTTGAAAAACAAAAACCGAACAAACAAAAACCCCAGGATTATGAGGAGAATGAGTAGCTGGAGACAAGGAAGCCCATGAGCGGGAGGGAGTTTAGAGTAGGGGAGGAGATGAGAAGAGCCAGGAGGCTGCCATGGACTTTGAAGTGTTTAACAGGTACTTATGATACTGAGGAAGCCTGGAGGCCAGCATTCGCTTTGGTGTGTTAATAGACACTGCAAGTGGCCATTTGTCCCTTCTGCCAATGATATGGGAAAAGGCTCCTCTGGCAGAGGGAAACCAGCTTCACTGAATTCTTGAGGAAGGCTGGAAATCCTCCTATAGTCCAGTTTGATGGCAGGGTACATCTGGTTTGCTGCCCAGGTTCTGCAGGACTACTGGGGATAGCAAAGTGCAGGCTACATTGAAACAGTCTGGAATGCTGGTCCAAAGAAGCGGCTTAGGCAGATAGGTGATGGTAGAGAACAAAGAAAATTATGTCAGAAGCACCTGGTTTACAGACCTTTGGGTAATTTTGCCAATTCTTTCCTGAAAGGACCTGAAGAGACAGGGAGTGGTCACTGTCACAAGGAGCATGGAAATCAGTGGGCCAAGGAGATGTAAGAGTCAGGAGCCTCAGGGAGATTAAAATGAAAGCTCTGCTGAAGAGTTGGCCCCTGGAAGCTGTAGAGTTTTTGTCATCTCCTGTAAGTCTTTAATCCTTTCTTCCACCTGGCCAGACTGGTTTACATTGGATGTTCAGCAAGTCTGATGATTGCTGGTTCTGCAAGAATAGCGGGGGTTGGCATGTGGCAGGCTGTTGGAGCAGTTTGTATCCAGAAGTTGATTCCTGGATCGTGTCTGTCAGCTCAGTGGAAATCTGCTGGGATAGATATAGAGTAGGAACAGAAAGTAAAGTTCAGAAGCTTAGGGAGAAATCTTTATCTTGGGTCTGTAATGGCTAAATAAACTCTATCTTATGCTAGGCATCCA
Organism: Lophiomys imhausi; assembly: GCA_907164525.1. Lineage (NCBI taxonomy): Eukaryota > Metazoa > Chordata > Mammalia > Rodentia > Muridae > Lophiomys > Lophiomys imhausi. The sequence goes on from CAJQZJ010001558.1 coordinate 17,404,698, forward strand.
TCCTGGTACCCAACAGCCATTTGTCTCTGACTCCAGTTCCTGGAAGATGAGTTCCCTGTAACCCTGACTTAGTGATCCCCACCCAGAAATGGATATCCATGACTATCTGGTTTGTTATGATGTGACTGACTATTTTTGACTTCTGTAACCTGCTTGTGCAGACATTCAAGGACTATTTTAAGGTTGCCTTGACTACCTAATCTCTAATCTTGGCAGTATCAGAGCTCCTGGCTTGCTTGTGCAGATATTCAAGGTCTTCCTGTGGTTTTGCCATTAAACAGTCTCCCCTCACCACCCTTTCCACAGTAATCTCTAGTTTAACTCAGAGACTGCTGCCCTGCTAGCAGCTTTTTTATTTATTAAATTATATTATTTAATTATAAACCAGGTTGAGTCTGAGGCCTTTTCCCTGGGCCCTCAAACCCTACAACAGGTGCACACTTGAAACTTCCAGGCCTGTGGTCCTGGTGAGGTAGAAAGAGTCCCAAGACCAGGGGAAGGCCAGCCAGTCTCAACTCTCCTCAGGCTGCCATTTAAGCTAGCTGAACTCCCTCAGGGCAGCTGCTGCTCTGCTGAGGCTTGCAATACATTCATGTGACTGAGACTACTCAGTCCGTTGTGCCTGTTTTCAATGTCTCCTCAGAGCTTGCGTGCCTCTAGTGTCTCTGAGTTGTGGGCCTATAGCAGGACACAACCTCAGGCCTCTCTGCTCACTGTCCGGCTAAGCAGGTCCTATGCCATGCCTCGTCTGCCAGCCCAAGCTTGAAGGTGCTGCCTCCCATGGCTTTTCTCAGCTTTCCTGGGCTTGCCAATGGCAGGAGCCTCTCTCTCGGACTTTGCCTCTCAATTTATGTGCCAAGGCTTCTATCCACCTGTTTCTTACCGCCTCGGGGCCAAGGCTGTTCTCTCGAAGGCTCAGGGCTGACTGTATTTGCACAGCTCTGCTTGGAGCTCACTTTCCAGTCAGCAAGGCCTTGGCTCCCGCAGACGGCACACATCCGCTTCGCACCTCCTCTATCAGGCCTCTTCTGCTTCACAGGCTCTGCCACTACGCCCTTAAGGAAAGAGTCGCTCTCAAGGTAAATAACTGGCAGCCCCTGGCCACACTCTTCCGCAGGGCGCTGTTCTCACTGTCTGTGCCTGGTCCTGCCCTTCAGCAGGGCGCTTTCCTTGTGGTTTGTGGAGCTTTGCAGCCACACCCCTCAGCAGGGCTCTGTCTCTGCGGTCTCTTCACAGTCTGTTCTGGGCTCCACCCACCTAGACCACAATCTTTCTAGCATCTTTCAAAGTGTGGCAGTGTCCAGCAGTTGAGCAGTGTTGAGAAGCAATGTCAAGCCAAAAGCCCTTTCCAGTTTTCCAGGCTTTCCTTCTCATACAGAGTGCCTATTCATTGGTTGCCCAGGACCACATGCTCTCTGCCTGGTGTTTCCCACAAGTCAATGCCTCCTTTTAAGAGACTGTCCTTCAGAAGCACCCACATCTTCACTAAGGAACTCTAACTCTCATTACAGGTCACTGTACCAGTTAAAATGACAGAGACTTACCCAATTCCTGGACAGCCATCCTGGGCTCCTCCCTGATGATCTCAATGGCTTTGCTGGGGGCAGAGGTCATCACACAGAGCAGCATCAGTCTTTGGTCACCAGACTCAGACGGTCTGAGAGATTTTTCTTGGAGGAGAAACTTAGGAAAACTGACCTACCTTGGAGAGGCAGAGCAGGGTGTTCACCTAATAGTGTTTACAGTTTGGGAAGTGTCCTGGTGGTGAGCGGGGCATGGGGGAGCTCTTTGCCCACTGACCACCATTAACCCAACCCAGGGGGAGTCCACTGGTACCCATCTTCTTTGGAGATAGCCTCAAGCTGCTGCTACCAGAGCCAGTATTTTGACTGTCAGGGGAAGCCTTTTTTGTTAAGCACCTTAAGTGTCATGTTCAGCAGATCTCTCTGAGGGGTTTGAGGGCCATCATTTAGTCTATTAAGTGTACCTAATTTTAAACAAATTCTATTTGTTTTTAGTTCCTTGCTTCAGGCTTAACCTTGATAGTATACACAGAAGGCTAAATACAGCTTGTCCCTGTAAATGAATTATATGTTTGCTTCACGTGCCCATAAGCAGAGTTCTGAGCACATTCAAAAGTATGATCATGCTGGACGTGGTGGCACATGCCTTTGATTCTAGCACTCCAGATCTCTGTAAGTTCGAGGCCAACCTGGTCTACAGAGTAAGTTCCAGGATAGCCAAGGATACACAGAGAAACCCTGTCTCAAAAAACAAAAAGAGCCGGGCAGTGGTGGCGCACACCTTTAATCCCAGCACTTGGGAGGCAGAGGCAGGCGGATCTTTGCGAGTTCGAGGCCAGCCTGGTCTACAAAGTGAGTCCAGGACAGCCAGAGCTGTTACACAGAGAAACCCTGTCTCGAAAAAAAAAAAAAAAAAAAAACCAAAAAGAAGTACAGTAGAATATCATAAAGCAATTTTTAAAAATATTATCCATACCCAAAAGATATTTGAATCTCTATAAAACTGAATCCAGTGATCAGAGGGAGGTACTAAAGCAACAAAGAAATCTCAGATGTTAGAGAATTTTGAGAGTAGAGAGCAGAAAAAGTTTATAGATAAGAGATGTTGGCATCGTGTGTTTGGCCAATGGCGGATTGCTAAAATCAGTGAGAAATCTAGCGTGCCATCTTTGGCCATTCAGCTGTACTGAGGCCAAGCTGTTTGCAGTAAGACATTTAAACTTAAGGAATCCCTGAGTTCAAGGAGGAAAAGAGATTAGAGAAGGCAGGTTAGAGACAGAGTAAGCTCCAGGAGGCAGCTGACTGAGGAGGCACCAGGAGCCAACAGAGACAGGCCAGGCAACTCTGAGGCGACATTTACCTGAATACCAGGAGAAAGGAGGTGGAGAGAAGCAGCAGCTAACAAGGCAGACTCTAAAGCTTGGAGGAGAATACGGTAGACAGCAAAAGCCAGTAGAAACAAATGATCCATACCTTAGGAGAATCAAATCAGCAGTTTGGTTCAGCTAGGGGTCCATTTGTACCCCTCTCCTGTTTTGGCACCAGATATATAAACTGACAACATGGCCACTCCATGGTATTGTTACAGGGAAGAGTTTTATTACAGACATGATAGAGAACAGCCAGAAGCATTGGGAAGAGATCCAAACATAGAGAGAGAAAAGTAGACTGAACATGGCCAGGAGAGAAGGAGGAGCAGAGAGAGAGAGAGAGAGAGAGAGAGGATTAAAAATAGCAGGGTTATAAGGGAGATGAGCAGCTGGGAAGAGGGAAGCCTATGAGCTGCAGAGGTTTGGGGTGAGATGAGCCAGGTTGCCAGCATGGACTCTGAAATGTGTGACAGGTACTGGTGATACTGAGGGAGCCTGGAGGTCACAATCACTTTGGTGTGGTAATAATCATCATGGCCGGTCATTTGTCCCTTCTGCCGGTGATAAGGGAAATGTCTCCTTTTGGTAGAAGGTAACCAGCTTCATGGGTTCCTGAGGAATTCTGGCCATTATCTAATTGCCAGAAGCCCTCCTATAGTTCAGAGTAAGCCTATTTCTAGTTGCCTATCTGCCTTTTGGTGTTTAAACAATTGGCATCTCTTGGGCTCTAACAGTTGTAGCTGCTGTATGTGGGTCCTGGGAACTGGTCCTGGGTCCCCTGTGAGAAGAGCAGGTACTCTCAACTGCTGAGTCATCTCTCCAGCCCCACGCTGTACATTTTTAATCACACCGTCCTTCAAGCCCAAGCTCCGGTAACCGTCATTTCCATCATCATACCTTTGTCTTCTCAAGATGGTGACAGAAATGGGATCATTGCAAATGGAACCTATCTCCTTTCACTCAGCATAATGCCTTTGGGGTTCATCCAAGGTAATGCATGTGGCAATAGTTCCTTTTGATTGCAGGGTAGTATTCCACTGTTTGCACTCACTGAGAAGAATATTCTGATATCCTTGGATGTTTCTTAGGGAAATCTAAAGTAGCTGGTTCAGAATTACAGGATGTATTTTTTTGAATTTTATTTATTTATTATGTATTCAGTATTCTGCCTGCATGTATGACTGCACTCCAGAAGAGGGCAGCAGATCTCACTGTAGATGGC
>CAJQZJ010001558.1:17408822-17454095 GCA_907164525.1 Lophiomys imhausi
GTGAGCCACCATGTGGGTGCTGGGAATTGAACTCAGGACCTTTCAGTGCTCTTAACCTCTGAGTCATCTCTCCAGCCCAGCAGGGTGTATTTTTAATCTGTTTACTTTTCCCCAAATATTATATTTTTATCAATTATTTGGGAATCCCAGCATCCACATCACTGATCACAACTGTCTGTAAGTCCAGTTCTAAGCAAACATGGCATGTTGTATTTCTAAAGAATTTCCCCACCCGTGTACCCTACTCTAAAATATTGGCTCAAGGGGCTGATTCCTCCAGACAACCTACCATCGAAACATACTGTGCCTCCCTACTTGGGGACTCAGTGGAGGTAGGACTCCGAAAGTTAGTTGGCACTGGGGTCCAGTTCCTCTTATTTTTCTTGTCCCCATAGAATTCAGGACTCGATTTTCAGCCACAGATGTCAAAGCCACTCCATGCTGCCACCTGGTGGCCATAGTCAGAGCTGCTAATGACCAGCTGCTGCCGCCCTTAGAAGAGGGCTGCTAGGCCGGGCGGTGGTGGTGCACGCCTTTAATCCCAGCGCTTGGGAGGCAGAGGCAGGCGGATCTCTGTGAGTTCAAGGCCAGCCTGGTCTACAAAGTGAGTCCAGGACAGCCAGAGCTGTTACACAAAGAACCCTGTCTAGAAAAACCAAAAACAAAAAAAAAGAGGGCTTCTCACATCCCCAGGCTCACTGCCAGGAGCGCGCCAGTCTCCTCATTTCACTAGTGTAGCCCCTGCGAACACGAAACACAACTCTAGTCTCAAAGAGAATAAAAGATAGTTTATCCTTGAGCCAAACATATGTGACCATTGCCCAGGAACACAGGTCATCACAATTCCTGTATCACCTTCCGATACAGATGTAGTGTCAGGACATGTTTATAGTTATAGAAGAAAAGAAAGTCACGAATCAAGGCATTTTCTAAATTCATAGACAAAAAGATCACACAGGTAGGTTACACCAGAGCAGAGACATCGGTTCATTGAAGCTATCGGATGACATTCTTAGCTTTGGGGTTGATGTAAGTTAATACTTAAGAACACATTTCAGGATGTGAGGGTGATCTGACTGCAACATCTGTCACTCCATTGATCGCCAGGGTTGATTCGGCTGATCTGGCTGGCTAGGCAGGTGTCCCGTTCCTCCTTCACCGCTCCGTGTGCGTCCCTCCCGAAGCTGCGTGCTCGGTCAAAGAGGACGACCGAATAGAGGAGGACCGGTCTTAGGTCAAGGGTATACGAGTAGCTGCGCTCCCCTGCTAGAACCTCCAAACAAGCTCTCAAGGTCCATTTGTAGGAGAACGTAGGGTAGTCAAGCTTCCAAGACTCCAGACACATCCAAATGAGATGCTGCATGTGGCAGTCTGCCTTTCTTAAAAAAAAACACATTTCAGAAGTCTTACCTGAAAGTTTCAAGGATGCCAGTTCAGACACAGAGCTGGGCAATGAATGGCCATCAAGGGCCATTAAGAAAGATCAGATAAGCCGGGCGGTGGTGGCGCACGCCTTTAATCCCAGCACTTGGGAGGCAGAGGCAGGCGGATCTTTGTGAGTTCGAGGCCAGCCTGGTCTACAAAGTGAGTCCAGGACAGCCAAGGATACACAGAGAAACCCTGTCTCGAAAAAACCAAAAAAAAAATAATAATAATAAATAAGAAAGATCAGATAGCTGGGCGTGGTGGCGCACACCTTTAATCCCAGCATTCAGGAGGCAGAGACAGGCAGATCTCTGTGAGTTCAAGGCCAGGTCTACAGAGTGAGTTCCAGGACAGTCAGGGTTGTTACACAGAGAAACCCTGTCTCAAAAAACTAAAAAGAAGACAGACGAAGAAGACAGACGAAGAAGACAGTCGAAGAAGACAGTTGAAGAAGACGAAGGATTAGATAATTCATTCTGATTTATTTATTTGTTTATTTATTGGTTTTTCCAGACAGGATTTCTCTGTGTAGCCCTAGCTGTCCTGTCCTCAAATTTACTTTGTAGACCAGGCTGGTCTCAAACTCAGGGATCAGCCTGCCTCTGCTTCCCAAGTGCTGGGATTATAAGTGTGTGCCACCAAGCCTAGCTCATAATAAATAATTTGATTTATCCTGTTATCTTGGTTTTACAACAGATTCCATTTTGGAAAAGTGAATGGATTATCACTTTATAAAAGAAACCAAATGACTACATAGTATCATTTTACATTTCTTTCCAACAAATTGTTCTCTTTTGTACCAGGTCTTATTGTGACAGGGGTAGAAAGGAGGTACCAGATTTATGAACAATCAAGATTTCATAGGTTTTTAAATATATATATTTGGGGTTTTTATTTTATGTATATGAGTGTTTTGTCTGCATGTATGTGTACCACCTATGTGCAGTGCCCACAGAGGCCAGAAGAGGGCATCATACCCCCTGAACTTGGAATAGCAGGAGGTTGTGATCCACTATGTGGGTACTGGGAACTGAACCCAGATCCTCTACAAGAGCAGTAAATGCTATTAACCACTGAGCCATCTCTCTAGCCCTGGGGCCTCACAGGTTTTGTGGCATAGCCAAATCAATCTCAGATTCTTCTATTTTTGAACATTTATCCCTTTTAAGTTTAACAATTATTATTTTGTTATAGTTATTTTGGGCTAGCCTTGACTGGTCTGAAAATCACTATGTAGCTTGTTTCTTGTTTTTTTTTTTTTTTTTTTTTTTTTTTTTTTTGAGGGGGGTTTTTTTTTTGTAACAGCTCTGGTTGTCCTGGACTCGCTTTGTAGACCAGGCTGGCCTCGAACTCGCAAAGATCCGCCTGCCTCTGCCTCCCAAGTGCTGGGATTAAAGGCGTGCGCCACCACTGCCCGGCTTGTTTCTTGTTTTTAACAGATTCATTCCTCTCTAGAATTGCTAGCCTACTAGATACACCTCCAGACAGGCCTCTTTTAACTATAACAAAAATGTTCTTGATTTTGACTAAGAAAAGAAACACAGTATCATGAGTATTGTTGCCACTGGAGGCTGGTTGCTTTTGTATGATTTGGAGAAGAAGAGCTAACCAAATCTTTATGTATCCTTAGCAAGAGTCAAGAATCAAAGCTACTGTAGGGTAGGCAGAAGTCTGAGGAAGCCATTGGATTTCCCAGAATTCCCAGAACCGTTCGTTACATCTTAACTTTTTTTTTTTTTTTTTTGGTTTTTGGAGACAGGGTTTCTCTGTATAACAGCTCTGTATAACGCTGTCTTGGACTTACTTTGTAGACCAGGCTGGCCTTGAACTCACAGAGATCCTCTTGTCTCTGCCTCTAAATAAAATAAAATAAATCTAAGCCAGGCGGTCAGTCATGGCACATGCCTTTAATCCCAGCACTCAAGAGGCAGGAGCAGGTAGATCTCTGTGAGTTTGAGGCCAGCCTGATCTACAGAGAGGGTTCAAAAAATCTAATTTTTTAAAAATATGTCAAGAGCAATGTAGTAATTCAATTGGTTGGATTCAGTTGTTGAAAATGGATGTTAGGTCAGACATAGAGGTGGACAATACAAAAAAAAAAGGCTATTTTTGTTGTTGCTACTTCTGTTCTGTTTTTTGAGATAGGCTCTCATTGTAGTGACTTTTTGAGAATTCTGGAATTTTGGTGTTTTGCTTTGTTTTTTAACACAGAAATACTATAAAAATGTGCTTTCGTTTTAACTCCATGCCTGGGCTGTGGGGCTGCCTTGGACTGTCTGCAGCAGCTGCCCTGTGCTTTAGCAGAAGCATGGTTTTGCCAGGTGCAAATAATTTCTGCAATTGTGTGACATTTGGAATCCTGGGAACTTTTCAGAGGGTACATAAAGGTGAGGGTCCCGAGAAGTGGGTCCGTGTTTATTGGTTGTTTAGGGAGACTGGTTGCAGTTTGCTAGTGGCTGGAGTCAAAGAAGAAATAAAAGGAAAGAAATTAGAATCAGAAATTTTCCTAATTTCTCTCTTCCCTCTATCCTTGTTTTTGTTCTATCTAGTGTTAGGAGGTAAAACCAAGCCCGGGTGTCGGGGGAGAGATATGGATGAAGGGTATGTAAAAGAAGAACCCACAAAGTACCAAAGACCAGCTACATCTCATCATATTGCTCAAGCTGGCCTCAAACTCTCTTTGAAGTTGAGAATTTCCTTGACCTTCTGATCTTCTAGCTTCTGCTTTCCCAAGTGCTGGGAAACCAAGCTTGTGCCACCCTGCAACAAAGAATGGCCATTATGGGAACTAAAGATAGCCCAAGACAATTTAGCTCTGAATCTGCAGCATTACAACTCTCAACAACCCCAGAAGTTCTAGTCAGTCAATGAGCCTTGTATAATCGTTGACATAGGTGTGACATTTTCTTTGTCCTGGGAATTTCAGTTCACATCCTCTTGCTGGCTGAAAAGCAAGAACAGATGCAGCAATTGCTGTAAATGCTGCCAACATGGAGATCTACTCATTCCTATTTTAAGTCAAACAGCAATGAGCCAGGTATAAACCCTGATTGTATATGACCTAGGTAGGACCCATCCCTTCCTAGATATTATCTGGAATTGCACAAACAAGAATAAGTAACTTTTTCTTTGTTTACCGTGAAGCCAGACACCTCTGTGTATCCCAGGATCTAGACTTTCACCTTACCAGACTGTAATCCTGCCATGCGCTCTCAGGGACTACCTGGGAGTTTAGCTAGGTTTCTTTTTGTTTTGTTTTTTTGGTTTTTGGAGACAGGGTTTCTCTGTGTATCCTTGGCTGTCCTGGACTCACTCTGAAGACCACGCTGGCCTAGAACTCTTAAGATCGGCCTGCCTCTGCCTCCCGAGTGCTGGGATTAAAGGCGTGCGCCACCATGCCTGGCTAGCTAGGTTTCTTAACAACTGAATATAACAGCCTGAAAACCCACCAAGTCCCTGTCTATGACTGTAAAGACAACGGAGTGACTTTCTGTGCTGCTTTTGTCAACTTAAAACAGGCCAGGGTCATTCTAGGAAGAGGAAATTGTGAGAAAATGCCTCCATCATACATACTGGCCTGTAGATACTGTGGGGGTATTTTCTTAGTTAATGATTGATGCGGGAGGACCTAGCCCACTGTGGGAGGTGTCACCCCTAGGCAGAGTAGTCTTGGAGTGTAGAAGAAAATCATAATATAAATATCTATTATGCAGGATGGTCTTAGGCGACACCTGTAAAAGGCTCGTGTGACCCCAAAGGGATCCCAATCCAGAAGTTGAGAATCCTTCCTCCAACACTTACGGAATGAACCAAAGGATAGCTAGGACTTCCTGGCTTCCAGCATAGCTGAATAAAGTGTGAGCTCTGGGTTCCAGGAGAGAGCTTGCCTCAAATGAATAAAACAGAGCACGAGAGAGAAAGACTCCTTGATGCCAGTGCCCTCCTGTAGCCTCTTTTGTACCCACACCTGCACACGCGCACGCGCGCACACACACATACACACACATGAGAAGAAAACAGAGGGGGAGGAGCTGATAATCAGGTCCAAGTTCAAACCAGACTTTCCAAGTCAAAGCTAATGTCTGAATCTCTTTTGGAGTCAGCGGGGTTAGTGGTAGGGAGAGGGGGCTGTCACAAATGCCTCTTCACAATATAAAGAATTAGGGAAAGGAAGGAGGGTGGAAGTAACAGCCTTCTTTCTTTTTCCACTCTGTTTACTTTGCACATCAAAGCCTATGGGTGGGAAGCAAAACCATGTGTTTCCTTGTAGCAAAGCACTCTGTAGACCACATTATTTCTCATGCAGCCTCTAAGCATCAGGTAAACCCCACAAGCCATAGTTCTTTTTGCTATTACTCCCCTGGACCAGTCACCATCTAGGCAGATGGAGTGGCAGGCCACCTCAGCCCAGACTCCAGCCCCACAGGACTGTGAGCATTCATAACACCTCACTGTGTTGAGCCACCAAATTTGAATTATTATTATTTCTGGAAATGAACCATGGGAACCCTGGGAGTCAAAGCTTCACATTTCCAGGAGACAGCTTCTGCCCTGCTTCTTCTCCAGTATTTTAGATAAGGGCCGACCATCTCTTTCAACTTGTCTCTGTGCCTCCCAGAAAACCTCCAGGCTCTTCATGCAAAAAGAATTCTTTGTAACTTCCCTCCTGTGCCCGGACATATAACCCCCACTTATGACTCAAGGACATCACCTCTTCTCCGTTCACGTTTCTTTTTAGAACTTTTATTTGGGGTTTCGTGTGCGATGGGGAGCATGCCACAGCACACACAGGGACGTCCCAGGATGCCTTTTAGGAGTCAGTTCTGTCCTTCCACTGTGGGATCTGAAAGTTAAAGTCAAGCCACCAGACCTCACAGCCAATGCTGCCACCATATTTCACAGCCAATGCCTCAACCGGCTGAGCTGCCTCGCCAGGCTGCCCTTCAGATACTGTTCCTCAGTCACAACAGCAGGCTTTAGAGACACGTTAAGGTGAGTTTGGTTTTTTCTAGTTGGTGATGTTCAAGGAGTGGTCACCCTATAAGCACACTGACCCCCAGACAGCCACCAGTAAAAGGTGGCCAGGTTTCATTCATGTAGCCTTAAACTCACTATGTAGTTGAGGGTAACCTTGAATTTCTGATCCTCCTGCCTCTACTTCCCAAGTGCTGGCTGGGCTTATAGTAGTACAACAACAACAATATTAACAGTTATTTTATTATTATTATTATTACAAATAAAATGTAACTTAAAAACAATAAATAGGACCTGAAAAAAAAATGACTCAGTAGTTAAGAGCACTTGCTGCACTTGCAGAGGACCGAGGTTCAGTTTCCATCACACACATGGTGGCTCACAACCATCTGTAACTCTAGCTCTGGGGATCCTATGCTGTCTTCTGATCTTGGCAGGCACTGTACAAACATCGTGCACTTAATATGCATGCAAGCAAAACACTCATCATTTAAAATAAAAATAAATCTTGCCAGGTGTGGTGGTACATATATTTAATCCCAGCACTCGGGAGGCAGAGGCAGGTGGATCTCTGTGATTTGGAGGCCAGCCTGATCTACAGAGATAGTTCCAGGACAACCAGGGGTACACACAAAGAAACCCTGTCTCAAAAAAAAAAAATCTTATTTATTTACTTATGTATTTATTTATTTATTAAAAATAGAAATGTTTGCTACATGTTAGCTTATTTTATACAAAGTAACTGTACTCGAGGCTGGGCTTGAACTCCTTGTATCCTCCTCCTGCCTCAGCTTTCAGATAGTCTTCTTGATGCTACATCAAAAATGTAAGTACTGCTTGGCAAGGTGGTGCACACCTTTAATCCCAGCACTCAGGAGGCAGAGGCAGGCGGATCTCTGTGAGTTCAAGGCCAGCCTGGTCTACAGAGTGAGTCCAGGATTGCCAGAGCTGTTACACAGAGAAATCTTGTCTCGAAAAACAAAACAACAAAAAATGTAGGGAGTGATAAAAATTCAACAGGAAAACTTGCAGGGACAAGAGATTAGGTTCTCATGCCCTTAATCCACTAAACACGTTAACCACTGATTTTTCTCTCCTCCTTAGTAAACAGTGCATGGAGTCCATCTGCCCCTTATTTCCTTATATCTTATCACAAGGGAAAAACCCAACCAGGTACAACCCAGTGCTATGATGTCTCCAGGGACAAACTGGCCATTGACTGTCTTACACAGGAAAGTCCCACCACAGAGAAGGTCACAAAGCACCATCCTCTTTACAAGTCCCAGCCCCTCTGATCACCTGGTAAAACGTCTGCTGTCAGCAGTAGTCTGGGTTCCCCAGCCCCATGCTGTCCCTTCCTCCTCAGCCTCATATCTAATGGAGCCTTTGATTGGCAGTTCATACTGTAGCCTCCATTTTTATTTCCGTGATCAATGGGACAAGTTCTCTGACATTCGGTACCATCTGGTGACTCTGGTGGGTATGGGAGCCGATACCAGGGGAGGTGTGATGCACTAGACCGGAGCCTCCAGACACTATCTCCTCCAGCAGCTAGGCACCCTCTCTGGTTTGCCCTTCCCTAGAGTAAGGCTATAATGTCTCCATCAGGAAAGGGGATGGTCTAGAGACATTACTCCCCCTCCCTTCATCAGTTAGAATATTTGGACAATGGCCCCAAAGAATTCCTCCAGGAATCCCATGCTGGGAGAAGTAAAGGCAGGTGGTCCCCATTCTCTCCCTTCTTTCTTCCCTCTGCCCTACCCCTCCTTTTCCCCCTTTCCAAATACCAACGTGCATGAACCATGCACCCCCCCACCCACCCTTTTCTTTCACTTTCTTGGCAGCTGGGGAATTCCCAGAGTGCTGGAGCTCTAAGTGGCAGCTGGCCAGCGGCTGACACCATCAAGCGGTGTCCTGGAGCCTGGAAGGGTGTCTGTCCTCTGGCTGAGTAGTGAGAATGCACCCCACTTTTTCCTAGAGTTCTCTTCTCTCTTAACTCCCATTCGAGTTAAGGCGCAAGATGCTGTCCCGTGGTGTTTAAGTTAGGGCACAGGACTTTTGTCCCTTTTGGGTCTTGGTATCAAATAGGATGGCATAGTCCTATTGTGTTCAAGCCAAAGACTGGCAGGAGGTAGACCTCCCTAGGAGTACAGTTCTGGGTTAAAAATCCCTGGCAGGTCACTAAGGTGAAAGTCCCTTGCTGTGGCTTATTTTTCTGGGCTTTTTTACTTTCTCTTTTCCCATCTTTCTTTCCACACTGGCTCCCTTTTGTTTTAAAACCTTTCCCGCAGACCTGTCTGCTTTCATAACCTCTGAACAGCCTTTCAGGAAGTTTCTTGATCGCTGTCAGTTCTGAAGTGTCACCCACACACCTCCAAAATGGCAGTGCTGGTGACAATGTCTTAAACCGGACTTTGGCCAGAAAAACACAAGCCAAAAGGTAGGTTTCTGTTTACCAGGAACCTCCCCTAATCTACTCCCAAAGCCAGGTATCAGGCAAGGCCATCTGGTTCCTGGCCAATGACAACTGTATCAGCTCAAACCCTCCTGCTTTGCTGACTGCCATATAAAATCTGCCTGCTTTTCCACCATTTTGCTCTTCTCTCTGCCCTGCTGAGAGGTAGTCCAGGCTGTTTGATCCTCCAATAAACCTTTCTTTCTACCCACAGAGAGGTGTAGTTTGGTGGTTTCACTGTGCCCTCCCTTATAATTCTTGAACAATCCAGCTGAGTTCTATCAGTGTGAGATCCCTCCCAGAGTCTTGTACCTATGGGATATAGAGTCCAATCTCTGTAAGCCAACGCCTGCACCTACTGACATTGCTTCTTCTAAAACACCTTAAACTGTGATACCGGGCTGGAAAAATACTTTAGAGATTAAAACCACTGGTTGCTCTTACAGAGGACCAGGGTTTAGTTCCCAGCACCCACACACTGGCTCACAACAATTTGTAACTCCAGTTCCAGGGGATCCAATGTACTCTTCTGGCTTCTGTGGGTACCAGGCATGCAAGTGCATAGGCTACACATAGGCAAACATTCACATACATGAATAAACATGAGTGATCCCTCAAGACACCTTATACTTCCTAGTTTGGTTGCTTCCTTTTTTTATGTTTATTTACTAGTTTTATGCTCTATCTGCATGTACATCTGCGTGCCAGAAGAGGGCGTCAGATCATATTACAGATGGTTGTGAGCCACCATATGGGTGCTGGGAATTGAGCTCAGGACTCTGGGAGAGAAGACAGTGCTCTTAACCACTGAACCATCTCTCCAGCCTGTTTGGTTGTTTCTTTATGCTGTTGGTTCAGACAGGGTCTCATGTAGCCCAGGGCTAGCCTTGAGCTTTTTGATCTTCCTGTTTTAACTGCTCAGATAACAGGCACAGGCCACCACACTGAATTCATTTTTATTTTATGAGTCCACCCAAGGCCATCCAAATACACTAGATTGGATCACACTCAGGAGGTCTGTAGGTAGGGAAGAAATAGAATTTTCATTGCTGTGTAACTGGGTAGACCGAAGAACATAATAAACACAGCAAATCACTGAAGAAAGCATCCAATGGTCACCCAGGAAAGATACATCCCACGTCTACTCTCCTTGTCAGAGATTTGCTTTTATTGTTTTTAATTATGTAGTGTGTGTGTGTGTGCGCGCACACACACACACACACACACACACACACACACAGGCACTCATAGAGGCCAGAAAAGGACATTAGGACTAGAGTCCCAGCTGGTCAAGAGCTACCTGATGTGGATGGTGGAACCAAACTCAGGTCCTCTGGAAGAGCAGCAAGCACCTTAACCACTGAGCCACCTCCCAGTTCTTATCTTTTTCTGATTCTTGCTATGAATTTGGCTGTTTGCTTCTGAAGGACAGGTGGTCAAACCTGACTTCTTGGGGTACAGCCTATGACCTCAAGTTTACTAACAGAAGCCTGGTGTCTTAGGGCTGGAGAGATAGTTCAGTGGTTGTTCTTCCAGAGGATGCGGGGTTCAATTCCCAGCACCCACATACAGCTCACAGCTATTGACAGCTTCAGTTCCAGGGGATCTGGCACTTTCACACACATGCATGCAGGCAAAACACCAAAGCACATAAAATAAAAATAAGTAAGCCTTTAAAAAAAAAAAGTCGCCGGGCGGTGGTGGCGCACGCCTTTAATCCCAGCACTTGGGAGGTAGAGGCAGGCGGATCTTTGTGAGTTCGAGGCCAGCCTGGTCTACAAAGCAAGTCCAGGACAGCCAGAGATATTCAGAGAAACCCTGTCTCGAAAAACCAAAAAAAAAAAAAAAAGTCTGGGATCTCTGCTTTCATTTGGTGTCTGGACTTTGGAGGCAGAGAAATGTCACTGTCCTTAACCTTTCCTCTTGAATTAACTTGAGTTCCAGGAAGAGTAAACTTTTTAAGACAGACCACTCCCCCAGATGAGGAAGTGGCTGCAGTCCACAGTGCACAGACGACTGGCACTGTTGTACAACCTATTGTAGTGGATCACCTTGCAGAACAGAGCTAAGTCAATGATGGGCTGAACCACACCTTGACTGGGACGGCGTAGTTATGGACACCGCTCGTCCACTGGAAGTGAACCTCATACCAGCATCCTGAAGACGGATTTGAGGTAACTCTGAGGCAGGGTGGGAAGACAGGAAAAACTACAAGGCCATGGGAGGGAAAGCATGAGAAGAGAGTCTGGCTTGCCTGTCCTGTTGATAGAGTTGAAAATTTTCAGCCATCATTGGTAAAGCCAAAGTTGCTCATAGAGACATTTTCCTGCAGATGTCTTGTCGTGCAAGGTCATCAGGCAGTGCTTATTCAGGTCTTCCAGGACACCCTTCTTTTCCCTGAGACTGAGCAGTGCCTCCACACTGACCTCACAACTTTATTTACAGGAGGGAATTCATTCTCGTTTCCTTTTGCTTTTTCACTTTGTCGCCCTGGTTGTCCTGAACTCGCACAGAGATCCACCTGCCTCTGCCTCCTGAGGGCTGGGATCAAAGGTGTGCGCCACCACGCTCAGCTGAAATTCTTTAAGTTTTAGCCATGTTGTAAGGCACACTCTTTGAGCAATGTTAAAAGGGGAGGGGAGTTATTAGCTTTTTTTTTTTTTTCTAAGACAGGGGTTCTCTGTGTATCCTTGACTCTCCTGGACTCACTTTGTAGGCCAGGCTGTCCTTGAACTCAGAAAGATCCGTCTGCCTCTGCCTCCTGAGTGCTGGGATTAAAGGGGTGCGCCACTGCGCCCGGCATGAGTTCTTAGCTTTTAAAGGTGTAACTTCAGAGCCACCAGAATCCTCCATCTGTCCCCACTGTAAGGAAATCTTCCTGGGACTGTCCCTGGAGAAGCCATACCATGTCAAAACCATGAGTTTTGCCTGGGTGGGGGTCTCCAAAATGAACCCCTCGGGCAGGCACCAGTGTGACATGGAGATGTGTCTCTTGCTGAAGACAACTAGACCCCTTGCTTTGCTCCCCTTCCCAACATAGCCACACTGAATGAATCTTCCTCTGCTTTTCTCTATGGCTTGTCTCTTTAATTGGCTTATTGGGGATGGGTGACTAAGATTAGCTTGTTGGGCTACAAGAGTCCAGTCTTCTACCTGAAAAGCTTCAATAACAAATGAGCAAGCCAGGCACGGTGGCACACGCCTTTAGTCCTAGCATTTGGGAGGCTGAGGCAGGCACATCTCTGTGAGCTCAAGGCTAGCCTGATCTACAAAGTGAGTTGAGGACAACCAAGGCTACGCAGAAAAATAGTCTCAAAACAAAAACAAAACAAATGAGCAAGTGGATGTCCCAACTTCAGGAAAGCCTTTCACACTCCATGTACTCCCCAAATTGGGACCCATCCAGACAACGGCTCATTTTCCCAAACAATATACCTAATGACCCAGGATGCCTGGGGAGGTGGGAGGGGGCAGGCCCCACTGTTCAAAAGCAGGGGCTGCAGCTGCGCTGCTAGTGTGATGATGGCGTTTCCCCCAGATTGAACACATCCGTGGTCATCCTGAAGCAGAATACTGGTGATGATCCTTCTAGACCATCACAAGAGGGAGCTTATCAATATTCCATTGTGGAAGAAAGGGAGAAAATCACAAATGAGACCACTGAGGTTCCAATCACAGCTGCTGAGAGTGGAGCCTCTCATTGGTAATCACCTCCCCACACTCCTGTTAGACAGGTAGATAAGGATGTTTCTTCTCTGAAGAACTTGCCCTTCTCACAGCTGCTACCAGACCTCCATGGCTGACCTAACTCAGATGTCACAGCTTTCTTCTGCATTTCTGTGCTCTAGGTATCTGTCAGGAATTACTCTTTGTCCTGCTGTTTTCCTTTCAAACTTCCTTCTTCTTTTAAATTCTTTTATCAACAAGACTAAGAATCAGCAAAAGGGAACCCCAACTCCTCAGAAATATGTCTTACTCCATTCTCTGGTCAATATACAAAGGGACATCGCATCAAGGATCACCTTGAGACCCATCTGGTCACATTCCTGTAAGTAACCCGAGCTGGTCTTACTCAGAGACCTTTCTTTGATCTGTCTGTGTCTTCTTTCTCTGAGATAAATGGGTGTTTCTTTGTATCTCCCCAAGAGCAAACACACAACAGTTAGATATCGAGGCTTCCAGACTAACCTTGGGACAACATTAAGAAACTCAGAAACCACCCTGAGTCCAAACAGTTTAGAAGTCAAGGGACATCACTGGCTCACTGGGGAAGGACTGACAAAGTGCCAACCCTCCGGTTGGATGGTTGGATGTTCCCAACATTACGTTATCAACGTGTATCAAACTGGAAATCCAGACACAGTGTTCCCAACCTCTGCAGACCCCCGTAGACGCGTGTGTGTGTGTGTGTGTGTGTGTGCGCGCGCGTGCGTGTGTGGAGCACTGAGCAAACCTACTCCAGATGGCCAGACTTAAGATGCTAAATGGTTTACGGAGAGTACTAGTTTTATTTTTAAAGGCATTGCCAAATCCAGATACACCGCAAATGCTTAGCATGGCTACTGTGCTACAGAGGCAATGGCCACTCCCCTTACATCTCTGCCCCCAAACTGAACTCAATGCCCTTATTTATTTGAGCCCTACAATTAGAAGGACGGGCCTTCAGCATTCACAGGCTCCAAGGGAGGGGTCCTCACACTCACACCCACACTGCTGTCTGGGGGTGCAAGGGAGATGTTGATGGCTAAAATTTCCCCCAAGAAAGCATTAAGATCTAATCTCACTACACCCTTGGGTAGTACGAATCCCTAAGTAGGTGGCAATAGCGCACTTCAAGAGACATCAGTGGGATAGCTCGCAAGGCAGTCCAGGTGATGATATGGAGGATTACAAAGCTCAAAGCTAGGGCCAATAAGATGGCTGAGTGGGTAAAGGCACTTGCCAAGCCTGATGACCTGAGCATCTTGGCACATAAATACACTCAATATAAATAAACAAACAAACAATAAATAAATAATTTTTTTTTTTTTTGGTTTTTCGAGACAGGGTTTCTCTGTGTATCCTTGGCTGTCCTGGACTCACTTTGTAGACCAGGCTGGCCTCGAACTCACAAAGATCCGCCTGCCTCTGCCTCCCAAGTGCTGGGATTAAAGGCGTGCGCCACCACCGCCCGGCTTAAATAAATTTTTAAGCTTTAAAATTTGGAACAAGGGGCTGGAGAGATGGCTCAGTGGTTAAGAGCACTGGCTGCTCTTCCAGAGGTCATGAGTTCAATTCCCAGCAACCACATGGTGGCTCACAACCATCTGTAATGAAATCTGGTGCCCTCTTCTGGCCTGCAGATATACCTGCAGACAGAATACTGTATACAAAATAAATAAATCTTTAAAAAAAAAAAATTTGGAACAAGTCAAAACTTTTTTCTAAAAATGCAAAGCTTATAGTCCAAGCCCCAGCAGCCACATGAACACGTGACCCTGGCCACAGATCCTCCCGACATAAAACACCCAACACTCCTCCTCAGAGGTGTGGGCCGCTTCTGAGGAAATGCTTACAGAACTCTTTATCTTTTGTGGGCCTTGTTCCTCACTACCCAGCATCCCTTCAGCTCTGTCCAGGCTCCTCCTGAGATTCCTTCCCGGGGTTGCATCTCTAGTTGAGTTCTTCCAAAACTGCAGACTAAGTCTTGGGTGCATTGCTAACCAACATGCTGTAGGAGACTCCTCTGGGGGACACACTGACCCTGGGCTAGTCATTTACAAGAAAACTAGGGGCACTGATACACACTAGTATAAGCATGCTATATAACTAATTCCTTTTTTTAAATAATTTTTAAAATTATGTATGTTTGTGGGTACATGCACAAGTGGAGGAGCCTGCAGAGGTCAGAGGGGTGTGAGATCCCCCTGGAGCTAGAGTTACAGGCAGTTGGGAGCCACCAGGGGTAGATCTAACTCTGGTGGGTGCCAGAGAGCAGGTGTTCCTAGGTACTGAGCCATGGCTCCAACCCCATAATGCATGCTTTAATTATTGTTTTAATTGTTATTGTGTGTGTGTGATGTGCAAATGAGAGCACATGTATGTCACAGTTGACACCCGGAGGTCAGAGGACACTTTGTGGAGCTGGCTTTCTTCTTATTCCTTAACAGAATAAGGGGATCAAAGTCAGGCCACAGATTTGCACTGCAGTGCCTTTGCCTGCCAAACCATCTTGCCGGCTCCTGGGAGCTCATTCTTGCAGGACCCAATTACATCCCTTGTTTGATGGGGTACTGGTTTGGTTTGGGGGGGTTGTTTGTTTATTAAAATCCTTAACCTTTTTTTTTTAAAGTTTTTTGAGACAGGGTTTCTCTGTGTAGCCTTGGCTCTCCTGGACTCACTTTGTAGACCAGGCTGGCCTTGAACAGAGTTCCACCTGCTTGTGGCCTCCCCCCCCCCCCCCCCCCCCCCGGAGTCAGGGGGTGGCCCCCCCCCGCCGGCCTAAAAAATAAAAAAGAAGAACATGCCCCCCCCCCCCCCCCCCCCCGCGCGCTACCCCCAACTAAATTCCTTGGCCAGTACTGGAACAAAAATGAGAGCATTAGATTTCTTACTAGCAGAACAAAGAGGGGTGTGTGTGCTCCTGATTCCACCTGTTACACTAGGGCAATAGCCAGGACAAGTAGAAGTTCATATTAAAGAAGCAGAGAGGCCGCACGAGGTGAGCCCCGGCATGTGTGGAAGGCTTGCACCGGCTGCCTGGCTTCTAGCACTTTGGAGCCATCACTGACCACTGAAGCTCTGCTCAGCTTTGGCCTTATGCTTACTTAACACACTGTGTGGAGGGTGTCTTCTCTACACTGTCATCTCCAAATCAAAATGATGTCTGCCACCACAGAGCTTACGCCACTGCCCTTGTCCCCAATCCCATTGGGGGGGGGCAGCAATTGCAAAGCAGCTCTGAGGCTGGCCTTTGCCACCATTTCTTTAAGAACAAGGAGGAAAGGCTTGGGGAGATGGCTCAGTGCAATCATTAAGACCTGAGTTCAGACCCCCAGCACCTACATACAAGCTGGGCTTACTGGCCACATCTGAAACCTGAGTGGTGTGTGTGTGGCAGGAGAGGAACTGAGTTAGATCCCCAGAATTTTCTAGCCAGCTAGTTTAGCCAATCAGTGACCTCTAGGTTCAGGAGAGACCCTGCCTCAAAACATGAAGTGGAGAGCAGCAGAGGAAGACACTCAGCAGCAACTTCTGCTCTCCTTGTGCACATGTGTACACAAGTACCTGCATGTATATGTGCATGTAGGCACACACACAAGACTGGAGACGACATCTCCGGGAGGGATAAAATAACAGACACATTCATGGAGATTCACTTAGATTTTTTCCTTCCCTATCAAATGAAATAAACCTGTCCCTTATCCCTTATTTTATGAAAAGGGACACTCCACCAGATATAGAACGATGTCATATGTCTCAAGAATAACCTGGCTGCTAATCTGTATCTTACATGTGAAGGTCCTCTGAAACCATCCTCATAACTGAGGGTCCCCACACCTCTCATGTACTCTCTGTGAGTTACAGCCAGCCCCAAGTCCCCAATCAGTGCTAGTCCCTTTTCCTCAGCCCCATTCTTTCCAATTAAAAACTCTGCCTAAGGCCAGGCATGGCGGCACACATGGCCACTGTACTCGCATGATCACCAAAAGATGATGATTGGTCCCTGGGCTCAGATGGGTTAGACAACAGCAGTGGGGATGGAGGCGAGTCAGCTTTGTTCCTGCCCCTTTGCCTTGCCCTCATGTGGGAGGGCAAACCTGGCCTTGGCCACTGCTGCCCAGCAGAGGGGCCAGCACCTGATCATCTCTGTGGAAAGCTCCTTCTGGGCAATCGGGTGCCTGACTCACCCAACTCCTCAGCACTGTTTGACAGCATGTAGGGAGGGAGCAATCCATATTCAGAGAAGACCAGTCAAGAAGAAATAACAGGAACTAACGATGGCTCTGCGGTAAGAGCACGAACTGCTCTTGCAGAAGATCCAGGTTTGGTTCCCAGCAGCCACATCAGACAGCTCACAACTGCCTGTAACTTCAGTTCCAGGGAGCCCAGTGTCCCCTGGCTGCCGAGGGCACCTGCACACAGGTGGTACACATAAGCTTACATGTGCATAAAATAATCTTTTTTTTTTGAGACAGGGTTTCTGTGTGTATCCTTGGCTGTTCTGGACTCACTTTGTAGGCCAGGCTGGCCTTGAACTCACAGAGATCCACCTGCCTCTGCCTCCCGAGTGCTGGGATTAAAGGTATGTGCCACCACCGCCCGGCAAAACAATCTTTTTTTTTTTTTTTTTGGTTTTTCGAGACAGGGTTTCTCTGAATATCTCTGGCTGTCCTGGACTCGCTTTGTAGACCAGGCTGGCCTCGAACTCACAAAGATCTACCTGCCTCTGCCTCCCAAGTGCTGGGATTAAAGGCGTGCGCCACCACCGCCCGGCCCAAAACAATCTTTTTTAAAAGAAGAAATAAGAGCCATCTAGATGACTCAGCAGGTGAAGGCCACCAGGCTTGATGACCCCAGTTCAGTCTCTGGGACCCACATAGAGGAAGTGAACTGACTCTTGCAAACTGTCCTCGGACTTCCACATTCATGCCATGCATGTTCATACAAGTACACACACAAATAAATAAGTGTAAAAATAATATGTTGGGTGTTGTGGTACACCTGTGATTTAAGTGCTTGGGAGGCAGAAGCAGGAAGACTGCTGAAAGTTCAAAAGTCCATGGCCTGGCAGGGCTACACAGTAAGATCTTGTCTGAAATAAATAAAGGAGGAAGAAAACTGAGCACTCACAGACACACGTGCTTCAGTATTGTCAGCCACTTCTGCAAGGATACACGCAGGCACTAACTCATCCTGTTGGCTGAGTGCCCCATGAATATCCAACTCCAAGGTGGCTTCTCTGTATCGTCTGGCTACTTCACCCACTTAGGCCGCTTCTCCCTGGACCTGCCCTCCTTCCCTCTCATCCTGATGGGACACACTGTGGAGCACAGAAGCCGGGGCCTGCTGGTGTCTTCCCTGGCTACTTGCACTTTCTCCCTGGTCTCATATGGTAAATGGTTCACCACCTCAAGGGCCAGGGCTTATGCTTGGAACATATTGGGAGGGAACATCAGGAGGAAGAGCAACTTAGCAGATTGCTGGACACAGCACGGCACAGAGAGGAGGACTGGTCGGACCCTAAGACAGCACAACACAAACTCACGGATGAGCCACTGAGAGAGGACGTGGAGGTGGGGAAGGGTAGAGCAGCAGTTTCCTTCCACGGTCCCTGCTTGTGAGCAGGTGTGAGGTGAGTCGTCCGCACCTCACCCAGGCTCACCCAGGAGGCAACTGGTGGAAGCTGTGTATGCTGGCTGGGACTCAGATCCATAGCTGCCTGGCTCTCAAACCCATTCTCTGTTTTCTGTACAGGTGGTCATCTGGGGGGACATCTCTCCTGGGGCTCGGAGAATGGTAAAGGGACCTCCAGAATAAATTAACTGCCTTCAGAGCAAAGTAAAAGAACAGATAGGCAAATATGAGAAACACAGAGAAGCAAAAGAACACTAAGTTCTCCCCAAATTGCATATCATTCCTGGCTGGAAGAGCAGACATGAAAGATGCTGGAGACATGGCTTCAGTGACAGGCGGAACCTGACCAAATGCCAGCTACGATTTCTTGTGTTCGGCCAACAGGGGCAAAGACTATTCCAGAACTGATGCTGCTGTTTAGTTCTGAAAGAGGAGGGGTTTCTCGGTCCCAAGCGTCTCCAGGATGGTCATGCTGTGAGCTCTGGATACTCAGTTTTGTTTTTTATACTGCAAGACAGAGATGAGAAGCAGGTGAGGGAAGCCAGTGGAGGAGGACTCTGTCATGTCCCACAGGTCTCCCCACTCCGCAGGGGTTTCTGGGAAGTTGTGAAACTTCCACTGGGAGGCCATTCACTGTCACATCTCTAGTTGGTGCCTAGACCCTTCTTCTTTAGTGGGAAAGCTGAGAGGCTCAGGGGAAGAAGACAGGGAGGCAGGTTGGGGTTGAGCATGGTGCTCACCACGGCTTGTCCTTATGCTGTGTCTTGCTTGTGGGAGAAAAGTCCCAGGCAGAGGAGACCTTCAGAGCCAAGCCAATCGCTGAGGCTTTTCTTTTTGTTCTGATTTGTTTTTCCTGTCAGGGATAAGCCCCCAGGACAAGCAATCTACCAGTGAGCTCTATTCCCTGTCAAACCTGAGTTTTACAAAATCATTTTAAATCCCATATCGGGAGCACCTGCATTAGGAGCACAAGGATCTGGGGTACACTCCAGTTCTGCACCTCCCCCACCTATAGTCTAGGTGTTGGTCCTAGATGGCAACCTAGTTTTTGTCAACTTTACACAAACTCGGGTCACCTGGAAAGAGGCAAGCTCAACTTAGGAATTGCTTCTATCAGGCTGGCCTGTGTCTGTATCTGTGGGACATTTTCTTAATACATGATTGATAGGGGAGGGCCCAGCCTACTGTGGGTGGTGCCACCACTGGGCAGGTGGTCCTAGGGTGTGTGTATAAGAAAGCTGAACAAGCCTTAGGAAGCAAGCCAGTTAGCAGCCTTCCTCCGTGGTCTCTGCTTCAGTTCCTACCTTGGCTTCCCTTAGAGATGGGCTGTAGCTAAATAAACCTCTTCCTGCCCTAACGTGGTTTCTGTCAGTGTTTATCATAGTAACAGAGAACAAACTAGACCCCACCCCCAAGACAGCTTCCCTCCAAGCCAGATAAGGCTATGCCGTGGCAGACAGTAAAGCTGTCTGCTGTGTTTCCTTCCAGGGAAACATTGACGTCCTTGTGCCCCTCACTTGACCTTTCAGGACTAAGGATGACCCTCTCACAGAAAAAGAATGCAACCACAAGAAATCACCCTCCGGGGCTGGAGAGATGGCTCAGCGGTTAAGAGCACTGACTGTTCTTCCAGAGGACCCGGGTTCAAATCCCAGCACCCACATGGCAGCTCACAACTGTCTGTAACTCCTGTTCCAAACAATCTGATGAAACACATGTAGGCAAAACACTAATGGACATAAAATAAAAATAAATTATTTAAAAAAAAAGAAGCCGGGCGGTGGTGGCACACACCTTCAATCCCAGCACTTGGGAGGCAGAGGCAGGTGGATCTTTGTGAGTTCGAGGCCAGCCTGGTCTACAAAGTGAGTCCAGGACAGCCAGGGCTACACAGAGAAACCCTGTCTCGAAAAACGAAAAAAAAAAAAAAAGAAATCACCCTCCTACCTGGGAGGTTTTGAACTGTGATGCGAGGAGCCCCCTAGTGGCTCATGAGGTTACAGCATCCCCGCTGCAGTGCACAGGCGGAGCCCCCAGCCAAGCAAGCACTTACTTTGTTCATGATCCAGTCCGCATCTTCAATAGCTCTTTTAATAATCTGCTGGATTCTCTCGGGGTTGTCTTCATCTGAGTGAACTTGGAAACTCTGTAAGTTTCAACATAAAAGAACACAGCCAAGTGAAAACCAGAGCTGCAGAGCACAGTCCCGAGAGAGAGGCTGTGGGGTACTGCGTTCTTAGCCCTATTGAGGTGTGCTGGTCCCCGCCCATTTGGAGATGAAGGGAGGGGGCTAGGAGCGCCGAGCCGACCCTGCTGCTCTTACACACCAAGCGTTTGAGTCCTCGTCTATTTGAC
The DNA here is from genome assembly GCA_907164525.1 of Lophiomys imhausi. Lineage (NCBI taxonomy): Eukaryota > Metazoa > Chordata > Mammalia > Rodentia > Muridae > Lophiomys > Lophiomys imhausi. The sequence goes on from CAJQZJ010001558.1 coordinate 17,429,368, forward strand.
AGCAAAATTGGCCTTGCAGCCAGCAGGGAGGATGAAAAGGAGACCGGGCCACTAGGTTATCTGGCAGCTGATCAGGGTCAGGGTGGGCCGCCAATCTCTGAGTTTGATTGCTCAGCCCAGGAATCTGAGCCGATCAAAGTGTGCTGGGGAGGGACTGGCCTACCACCCCGGGCCCCGCCCACACACACACACACCAGGTGCTGCTGCTGGGGAAGCAACGCGGAAGGGAAGGGCTTCTGATTAGTGACCTGAGATTTGAGGTCACTTGTGTGATCCTCAGGGTTCTTCTAAAGAATGGATTCCTCCCTCCCTTACCTGTGTCCCCACACATTCTCCTACTCATCCCAGGAGCCCACTTAGTGCCACATTCAGGAAGTCTTCCCTGACTCCCTAAAGCTAAATACTCCTTCTGCTTTTCCACGGCCTTCTATTGCTACCACTGTTCTTCTTTCTCTTTTTGAGACAGGGTCTCACTATGTAGCCCTGACTAGCCTGGACCTCACTATGTTCAGGCTGGCCTTGAACGCAGATATCCACCTGCCTCTGCCTCCTGAGTCTTGGTATTAAAGGCCTGCACCACCACATCCCAGTTACTTTTCTTTTCCCTATTTGTATGAAGTTTAGTTTTTATATCGTTATTTGAAAATTATTTCTTATAACATTGTTAAAATTTTATTTCGTTTGTGGTATGGGTGTTTGCCTGTGAGTCTGTGCACCACATGCATGCAGTACCTGCGGAAGCCAGGAGAGGGCACTGGATCCCTGGAGCTGCCACAGGGGCACAAAGACTAGAACCTGAGTCCTCTGGAAGAGCTAACAATGTTCTTAACCTCCCTAGCACCGAAACTGATTTCTTACAGAAAGGTAGTGTAAAGTGAGGAGAACTCCGGACCTACCTGTTGTTAATACTTACCTCAATGGCTTTATCATCCTCTATACAGAATCATCTACAGTAAGTTACAGGTACTGTGCCTAGTCCCCTAAAACCCTGTGTGTTTCCTAACAAAGGGACCCTCTGATGTAACCAAAGCAATCAAACTTAGAAAAATGAGCATCAATACAACCATTACCTAATCCACAGCCAGTGTTCTAATTCCCATCTGCTGTGTTTCTCTAGCCTAGGACCTGTCATCATGCCTTCCATTTACTTGTGAGCTGCTTGCCCTTCTTGGTGGTCCACACAACTTTGTTCTGCTTTTATTTATTTACTGTTTTTTAAGGCAGGTCCTCTTACTAGGACCTGGGGCTTGCAATCCTGACTCCTCCCCAATGCTGGGGTACAAGTGCAGGCCACCACTCCAGCCTTTGCTGAACTGTGGTCTTCATGCTTGCGTGGCAAGCACATCATCAACTGAGTTATCTCCCTGCCTCTATAGAGTCTATTTTAATATCTTTGGAGCTGTCTCATCAGCACAGTGTTGAGATGCCAGCCAGAGCCAGAGGTCAGCTGCCCACTTCTGCAGTGCTTCTTATGAAAATTCTAGGCCCACTCCCTGGCACCTGTGCCTCTGGCCCCCAACAGATCCCTCCCCCAGACCTGCTCCCACCTGCCTGACAGCATGCTTGTAGTGCTCCTGGATACCCTTGGTTGGCAGCTGCCGACAACAACGTAGCAAGTAACGGTACAGCTGCAATGGCGTCTGGACCAGCTCCGCCCCCCGCAGTGGGGCCATCTGGAAAACACAGAATGTCACTTTCTTAGCTGGCAGACCAGTTCCTCAGTGGCCCTGGCCTCCAATCCCAGCCCCCTGAGAGACATTTACACAGAAGCTATGCCTCCTTGTGGCCCAACCCTAGAAGCTTACACACTGGGCTGGAGCTAGCCTAATTAGCATAGAGCAGGCCCACGAGGACCCAGTGCAAGTGTACAGGGAGATGTGCCACCTGGGCAGCCGAGCCCTTCTAAAGCTCAGCTTCAGGTAGGAGGCGAAGAGTGGAAAGGAGCAGAAAATCCCAAGCGGCAATCAGAGCAACAAACAGCCAGGGGCATCCTACTAAGGCATCAGGCAGGAGGGCAGGAAGCCCAAAGTCCAAACTTGGCCAGTCAAAGCCTGTTCCCAAAGCCAGAAGAAGCACTGGCCAGACCAAGGAGATAGTCAGAAAGGAACTCTTGGGCTCTAGACAGATAGATGTATGTTAGTGGACACTCAGCAGATTGGAACGCACAGAGTGGCTCCCACAAAGAAACAGCTATACATGGAGTGGCCAACAGGAAGCCAGAAGCAGGTATGTGACTGCATTTTCGGAGTCATTAGTAACAACGAGCACACTATTCATCTGACACGTGAGTTGATGCACACATATGAAAACCATGCAGAGAGGTCAGGTAACTTCACACAGCTGATAAAAGCGCGGATCTGAGATTTAAACTTTGACAGTCTGGCTCCAGCCAGGGTCTAGTAAAAAAAAAAGAAAGGGGGCCTGCAGAGTGACTGGATGGGTGAGTTCCTCTGAGACCAAAGCCCTGGGTTTGATCCCCAGGACCCACATGCTGGAAGGAGAGAACCAACACTCTCAAGCTGTCATTTTCCACCCATAAAAAACACGTGCCCACACATGTGCATGCACACAAAATAGATGTAATTTTAATTTTCTTTTTCAAAATTAAACTGGGGTATGGTAGCACAAGCCTTCATTTCCAGAGCTTGGAAGGCAGAGGCAGGCAGCTTTCTGTGAATTCCAGGCCGTCAAAACTATGTAGTGAGACACTACCTCAAAAAACGTTTTTTGTTTGTTTGCTTTAGGGGCTGAAGAGATGGTTCAGCAGTTAAGAGCACTTGCAGCTCTTGCAGACAACTGGGATTCAGTTCCCAGCACCCACATGGTAGCTCACAACTGTCTGTTACTCCATTTATATCCAGGGTCCAATGCCTCTTCTGGCCTCCAGAGACACCAAACATATAAATGATAAACACATTTGCACACACACACACACACACACACACACACACACACACACACGAGTGAGCACGCGCACGCATGCACACACACACACACGAAGGCAAACACTTATGCCCATAAATAAAATAAAATTTAAAAACTTTTAAATATTAGATAACAGGTGCTATTAGCATACACTTACTCACAGGGAGCCATCGGACAACTTTTCACATGTCCACCTCTGCAGAAACCACAAAGAAGAGGGAGCTTATCCACCCCAAAATGACCTCTCTGCACTCCCTCCAGCTCCTCACTTCCCATCCTCCAGTGGCTGACTGACTATCCAGTGACTGGCTTTCCTATCCCAGGTTGCTTCGGATATTCCAAAGGTTTGGGTAAATGAATTTTGGTCTGCCATGCTTCCTTTTGTGTCTATGAAATTTATTTATTTATTCATTTGTGTTTTTTGACACAGGGTTTCTCTGTGTAGCCCTGGCTGTCCTGGAAATCATTCTGTAGACCAGGCTGGCCTTGAACTCAGAGATCCACCTGCTTCTGTGTCCTGAGTGCTGAGATTAAAGGCATGTGCCACCACCACCTGGTTTCAATATTTTTTAAATGAAATCTGAATCTGTTTTTCAGCTGTTACATAAATCATAAGAACTATACACACTTATGGAGTACCATAGGATATTTCAAAGCACATTTTTTATATTGTGTTATCTTGTGAATTTTTAGAGATTTCTTATTTTCAATTACAATATGAGTGTGTCTATGGGAGTGCTGGTACCCATGAAGGCCAGAGGCATCAGAGTTCCTGGAGCTGGAGGGAGTTACAGGTGACTGTGAGCCCCTGATGGGGACTCTGCAAACTGACCTCAGGTCCTCTGGAAGAACAGTATGAACTCTTAACCACTCCGTCATGTTTTCTCCCTAAAGAACCCACAACTCACAATGAACTTTTTCTGTGTGTGTGTGTGTGTGCATATACACGTGTGCAGGTCAGAGGGCAGCTTGCAGGAGTCAGTTCTCTCTTTCCATCAGGTGGGCCTGAGTTTTGTTTTTTTTTTTTTCGAGACAGGGTTTCTCTGTTTAACAGCTCTGGCTGTCCTGGACTCGCTTTGTAGACCAGGCTGGCCTCGAACTCGCAAAGATCCGCCTGCCTCTGCCTCCCAAGTGCTGGGATTAAAGGCGTGCGCCACCACCGCCCGGCTGGGCCTGAGTTTTGAACGTGGGTCAGGCTTGGAGGCAGGGGCCTAGCTTCACCTGACCGAGCCAGCTCACTGGCCCAGCCTTCTCTCTCTCTCTCTTTTTTTGAGTACCAGTGTTTAGAATACGATTTGTTTCCCTTCCTTTTAGTGCCTCCAGCCCTAATCCTGCCCGTGTGACCACTGCTCCAAAGGCTCCCGCCTGAGCTGTCACAGCACCCTGCCTCGCACCCCACTTGTCACAGCATTCTCTTCCACACTCGATACCAAGTGAGCTCTGACCCACTGTTATGGAAGCATTCGTGTCAGCCCGGGGAATTCTCCCCAGAGTCTCCAACTACCAAGGACATGAGTTCTCCACAGCTCTGTGTGTCGCTGGCTCCCTTCCCAGCCCCCCCCCCCACCCGCCTCGTGGAAGAAGCCCTTTCTGAGTCACAGCTGAGCAGTGCCCACGCCCCAGCACTGTCTGGCCCTCGGCAGGCTTCACACTGATGAACTGAACCCCTCAACCATTATCTCCTCGGTACAGGCTTCCTGTCTGTTGAGGAGAGGCCCCGTGTGTACAGGGACTGAGTGACAAGTGTTAGTTCTGAATTAGTAAGGGTGGGCGAGAACCCCGCCAGGAGACCCAGACACTAGATCTGTTGGACACCCCTGCACTAACGAGGGAACCGTGATATGCTGGGGTCAGGGGCGCTGACAAAATCTTTTCGAAGTAAACCCTCTAGTCCCCACAGCTAAATTAGTCATTTCCTCATGGCTCTTTCAGCTCTTGTTCTGACGCTGGACTTGACCGGCAACTGCCGCCTCCATCATCCATTTCTCCCTCCTAGTAAATGCCAGCTTTGCAGAACTCTAGGTGCGCACCGGCCCAACCTGCCTGACCACCCAGAACCCAGGGTTCATATGCGCTCACAGGTGGGCAACTGGGGCCAGAAGACTCGCTCTCCAACTGGTAATTATACAAGGGATGCCATCTTGCCTCCTCTTGACTCCATGCAGAAAGCAGAGCTGGAACTTGCCAGAACAAAGTCCCAAGATCTCATTTAAGTCCTAAAATGCTTCACCCATGGGAAGCCCAGGCCCCAGAACTAACAGCCTGCTCATTTACTGCAATTGCCAGAGCAGCTCGGAATGATGGTCTTGTCACTTTCTTTTCTTTTTTTTTTTTTTTTAAAGATTTATTTATTGTGTATACAGTGTTCTGTCTGCAGGTATATCTGCAGGCCAGAAGAGGGCACCAGATTTCATTATGGATGGTTGTGAGCCACCATGTGGTTGCTGGGAATTGAACTCATGACCTCTGGAAGAGCAGCCAGTGCTCTTAACCGCTGAGCCATCTCTCCAGCCCGGTCTTGTCACTTTCAACCCAAAGAATTCTGATAGATCTTGACTCCCCACTTCTCCTTCCAGGGGTTGGGGTGTGGCCCAGTTGGTAGACCACCTGCCTAGCGTGCAGGAAGTTCTGGGCTCAATCTCCAACACTGCAAACAGAAGGCATGATGGTGCAGACCTAATATCCTGGCACTAGGGAGGGGGAGGCAGCAGGATCACAAGCTACACAGTGAGTTTAAGGGCAGCCTGGGCTACATGTTTCAAAAAGAAAAACAAACAGAAAACCACTTCCATGACCCACCTCAATGGTTCCAGCTGTAAAGAAGTCTAAACAGCACAGGACTCAAGTCCCCACCCTCACCAGTCTGACTGGCCCTGCTTTAGCCTAGCCCAGAGGGGAACCTCATAAACTGTGAAGGGCAGGACCCTGAAGGGCAACCACAGAGGACACTCTACAGTCCCAACATGACAGGCAGCTCCCCTGGCGGGCTTCCCCAGACTATATAAAGTGCTAATCAAATATTGTAAAATGCTAGTCTGAAACAGATGGTTGCCATCTGCAGTCCTCAAACTTAACATTTGGAAAGAGCACAACTTTGCCTCACTGCTTTAAAACCCAAGCAATACTTAGTAACCAACCCAGCAAGTATGGGCGGAAGATTCTTTTCAGCTCAATTATATTACTTCATTACTTATAGTCATTCTCGGTAATAACCAGTAGAGGATACATGTGTGGGTCCACTGACAGGAGCTGAACTAAAAATGTTTTAATTTAATTTAAAGTGTGGGTTTACTATTTATTATTAAGGGGGGCCGCGAACCTCTCAGCACCAAACCCTCTGACCCTGGAAGTGATGACCTCTCTTATTCTGCCCTTTGTATTTGACCTCAGACTCCGGCCCCAGCTCGGTGCCCCTGAGACGGCTCCATCTTCCAGGCAACCCCACTAAGATCACCACCTGCAACTCAATCCCTCCTTCCCTTCTCTCTCCGAGCCACTGGCTTTGAAATCCTATCAAATCCTACCTCTCTGTGCCTCTTACATTTATAGCTCCTTCTAGTCCAGATTCATCTGGTCTCAAATGCCAGTCTGGAGCTGGCCTCCCTGCCTTTCAATCCATTTCCGTATCTGTTCTCTACCCAACAGCCCAACTGAACCTGAAATATAAATTTCAGGGCACCTAGTCCCCTCCAAATCCCCCTAATATCCATTCCCATACCTCGTCACTCTGGCAACTTTTCTCAAAATGTGGATTAGCGACTTGAATTTATTTCAAACAGTCTATGAAGGGCATCGTTTCATCATGATGATTTTATATTTACTTACATAAGTAATGAGAAAAAAATCCCAATTTCATAGGTATTATGTTAAAAGTTTTGGTTTTGTTGTTGTTTGTAAAGAACGGGTACAGAGGGTACAGAAATGTACCAAGCATATACAGATGCAGATAAAACAAGGAGCTGGCAGAAATGGTAAAAGTGGCACTAGGTGGGGAAGGTGCCAGCCTACATAATAAACCCAGGTTCCTCTTCATGACCCAGGGAGTCTTGTGTCTGCATCGCTAACCTTTCAAGCTGAGTCCAGGCAAACTGAGCCCTAGATGGGGCAGTTTGTGTCTAGGGATGGTCTCTACGCTGACAGGTAACAGGCAGCTTAACATGGAGCAAATGTATTAGGGTCGTCATGGAAGCAGAACCCACAGAAGGTAAGTGCGTGCGTGTGTAGGGTGTGTGAGTGAGTGTATGTTTGTGTGTCTGAGTGTAGGGTGTGTGTGAGAGAGAGGGTGTTTGTATGTGTGGGGTGAGTGTTGGTGTCACAAGGAATTCATCATGTAATCAAGAGTCTCTGTCCCAGTTCAAAGGGCTTCAATAGAATTCTTTCTTATGTAGGAAAAGGCTCAGACTGTTAATTCTAGTCCCGTAACAGTGTACCCTGTAAACATCTAACACCCTCAGATGGTAGAGACATTGCAGTAACAGAGGCCGAGTACATCCCTGCCTGCCCCCAGGACTGACTGAACTGTGTGCCAGGTAAATCTCTCCGCATCTTCTGGCCTACATCTGCTGGTGCCCTGTAACTGTAAGACTGCCACAGGCACAGGCAGACAAAAAGTAGCTCAACAGTAAACAAATCCATTTTCCTTTACCAATTTCTGTTTCCTAAATTCTTTTAAAATGCAGCAAGTAGGTGGTGGGTTATGACTCAGATGTCCTGTGGCAGTCGGGCCTTTAGGGGACTGAGTGAGTCTGGAACTCAGAGATCCACTTGCCTCTGCTCCCTGCACGCGTGGGGATTTAAAGGTGTTCACCACACTCAGTCTAATATGTTCTTTGAAAAAGGTTGAACGGGGCCCGTTTACATTAATGAGGACAATCTGCTTGCCTCAGTCTACTAATTTAAATCTAAAAACACTCTCACGGAGACATCCAGAATAAAACTTGCATTCCATTCCAGCCCACACATAACATAAACTCTCCTAGTAAAAGCCCACAACTCCTTAACACTCCTCTTCCCTCTGCCTTGAACAGCCCTACAGCTGGCCTCACTCATCCACACTCAGCTCTGGGTCCAGCACTTCCTGGAACCCCTCGCTCATGGAACACCCACACCAATGTGCCACGCTCAGGAGGAAGTCTGTGGTGACCTCAGGAGAGCCTTCTCACCCATTTCACTCTAGCCCTGACTTCCACCTCAGGCTCTCCTCTGGATTAAGGGAAGGCATCCACCGGTGTGCAAAGACGGCCCTGCCAGCAATTCTCCACCGTGGTTACAGTGCTTTATCAACACCTCAACCAAAACCTCTCGGCAGCAGAGCACCAGCGGACACTGTGGTTGTACAAATCTTCCAGTGTTGTTAGGAATCGCAATGACATTGTGGCTATGTAGTTTGCTCTTATCCTCAGAGGATGCAGTACAAGGAGATAAGAGCTGGGTGGTGGTGGTGCACGCCTTTAGGCAGGCAGATCTCTGTGAGTTCGAGGCCAGCGTGGTCTACAGAGTGAGTCCAGGACAGCCAGGGCTACATAGAAAACCTGTCTCGAAAAACCGAAATAAAATAAAGGGGGTGAGGGGGAACACACGACTGAAAAGATGGCTCAGTGGTTAGGAATACTGGCTGCTCTTCCAGAGGACTTGGGTTCACTCCCCAGCACCCACATGGCAGTTTACACTGTCTTCTAACACCTGCTCTATGGGATCCCACACCCTCATACAGGCATACATGCAGGCAAAATAATAATACACATAAAAAAATTTTTTAAGAGAAAGATATTCTAGGCTCTGCAACTATTTCCAAACAGTACAAGAGCGAATCCACAGACAGAATGGACAGACTAAGAAGCATAAGAAATGCTAAGTGTTTCAACTCATGGTTTAAGCTCTGTCCTGATCTACCAGCATGTCTATCACCCAAAGCTGACTCGAAAGGTCCCTCCATCATCGTCATCCCCTTGCCAGCATAGAGGTGGAAGACACTATCGTCTCCCCAAGCTGCCCCATCCCACTCAGGGGCTCTCATCCTCCCGGCTCCCCCGCCCCTCCACTCAAACACAGTACCGTGTGAGAAACAGAAGGGTGACTGTGTTCAGACCCGGTCCAGGGGCAATGACCCAGTCAACTCCTTGTGACCTGAGAATTCAAGGAATGCAGCCCAGACTACATTCTCTGCTCAGAACCTCATGACCTTGGCATCCACTTCAAAGCACTTTTCTCCATGAACACATGATTTGAGTCTGTGCCCCATCTTGTACTGCCTAATACACAGTTCCAGTTGACCACACAATCCTTGGAGTCCCTATCATTTAAGTCATCTGTATACTTTGAAAGCGCTTAAAAAAAAATCACAAGCCAGGACAAAGAGAATCGGTCTCATCTGTCCTCAGCATAGCTCATCCACACAGCGTCTTTCCAAGCAGCTGAGTATACAGACTCGGGGACCACTGAGAAGACCAGCACCTGGCTTATCCAGAATCTTCTGCAAAGCTGATGTCACATTTGGTCACCTTCTTGTGCAGAGGCTAATTAGCACCTGGCAATTATGACAGCGCTTCACATATTACCTCATTAAACACAACATTAGAGGAGGTACTGTCAGCCCGATTTTATAGACAAGGAAACCAAGGCTCAGAGAAGCTATGATTTGTCAGTGGCCACATAGCTCTGCACAGTCAGGCAGGGGAGTAACCATAAGGCTATTTGAATCTTAAGCTCACAATCTTGTCTCCTTGACATCCACTAGATGTGTATGCCTAAGAATGCTGACTAAGGCTGGGTAGTGGGGGGAGGTAACCTACCTTTAAGACCACCTGCCTAGCATGTGCAAGGCCCTGGATTAAGTCCCCAGAACTAAAAATAAAAAACAAAACAAAAACAAAAGTGCTGACCAGATCATGACTAAGGACTCCCTCCATAAATAATTCCCCTGGGCCTTATGAAAGAGCAGGCTCAGCCACTGACATGAATACTTAACTGGACTGTTATTCACAATTTAACCACAAATCCTTGTTCCGCACTTTTCAGAAATACAAGGTCATTACAGCACCCACCCTCTAACACAGAGATATAAAAAAAAATTTCAGACTAATGTCGAGTACACAAGGAAAAAAAAAAAAACAGGATGATTTTAGACACAGGACTTACAATCTGAGTTCAAACACAGAGATCCCACAAGGTGGCAGGAGAGGACCAATTCCCAAAAATTGTCCTCTGACCTTCACATGTGACATATCACACACACACACACACACACACACTTACAAAACTGAATGGGCTTGATGGCATATCCCTGTAATCCCAGCGCTCAGGAGACAGAAGCAGAAAGCTTGAGAGTTCAAGGTCCACTCTGGACCACAGAGCAAGCTCAAGGTCGACCTGGGCTATTCAAGATCCTATCTCAAAAAGTAAACAAACCAATTTACAAAACATAAAGAAGAACATGATCTATTAAAGGAAAAGGGGTGTTGGGGAGGCCACAAAGGGAACTTCCTGGGTGCCAAGTGGTGTGGCTGGTACAGGTGCTCAGAAGAAAGGGCCCAGCCCGATGGAAGCTTGCTTCTCTTTTCACTAACCTGTGTCCTAACACGGGGCACCTAAAAATAATTAGAAAAGAGTCATACATTTAAAAAGATAATGGAACTGCAGAAAATAGCTCAAAATTATGCCCGATTGAGCACTGATAAAAGTTAAATTAAGTCCGCACTAGCCACTTTTAAAATATGCAATTAATCTTCATGATGGAGAAAGTTGAAAATAGGAATGGTTTGCTCCCTATCCCTGCACACCCCAGGGCTCCATCTGGTATATTTATGTTCTTCCAGCAACCCTGCCTCCCCTAGGGCCTCTCCCACATAGCCAAGGTCAGCCCAGACTCCCTTCATTCCCACTGGCACACCCAGCTTTGTGCCCATCCCTGTGGGAGGTGGGGATGCTGGAGATAACCCTGCCGCTTGACCGTGCCAGGCAACCTTTTTACCACTGAGTTGTTCCTCGCTCCTGATTAGCAGGTAAGCCAATCAGTCTCTTTCTTTCTGGCCAATTCCCACGTGCCTCCCAAGGATATTTCACACTGTATCCTTCCCCCTCTTTGGCCCCCACTACCTTATACCCAGAAGACAGCTGTGTTATAGTAAGGACTTCAAATGAGTCCCAAGGGCCATCACAGGACGAAGAGAGAAAACCTGATCCAGGCAGACCTTGGAAAATTATTCTGTAATAACAAGAATGAAATGCTTACATATGCTACCACGTGCGAACCTTTAAGGAGGCATGCAAGACGCAGGAAACCAATATGGGGTCTACATAACGTGTGGCTGATTCCGTTTCTGTGAAATGTTCAGAATCGGCAGTATCTATACAAAACAGATAAGTGGTTGCCCAGCGCAGAAAAAGGGAAGAGACTGGGGGGAGGGGTGGCCAGCTAAATGGAAATGGTTTTCGTTGAAGGTGTAGTAAATGTTCTAAAATCGATATTGGTAGTAGATGTACAAATTGGTAGTAGATGCGTACATTCTAAAGGTTATTAAACGTGTGCACTTTAGCACTGGCCGGTAATCCCAGTACACATGGGAGGCTCAGGCAGGAGTTCAAAGCCGGATAGGGTTACATATTGCGGAGACCAAAATTATCCCAGTTACTAGTGGTAACAGGGTGTTCCTGCAGATCGACTGCGAGCAGAGAGGGGCACGTCTCTTTGAAAACCATAGAACCGAGGCTGCCCCAGCCGAGTGCTGATCCCAGCAGCACATGGCGGAGACCTCGCTCCCCGCATCCTCCAAGCCCGCATCCCGGCCTCCTACGCTCCTCCGCGGCGCTGGGACTAGGGCTGCGACAGGTGCCGCCGGCTCTCGGGGAAAGCCGGGAGCACACGCAGATCGCCCCCAGGGCTTCCACAGATCCCGGCCCGGCAGGCAGCCTCGGTAATCCCCAGCCCGCCCCCGCCGCCCCGTGTCCCCGCCCGGGGCCCACGCAGCCTGGCTCACCCGCCTTCCCGGCGGACGCCAACTCGAGACACCGCAAGCGCCGAGTGCGCCTGCCCGGCGGAAGCCAGAGCAGCCCCGCCCCCGCCTGGGACTTGAGCGCCCTCTGCCGGCCGCCAGCGGGACTCGGGGTCCTACTGGGTGCGAGCTTCCAGATCCGACCCCACCCAGTTGGCTAGACCCACAGCCTTCCTTCTCTTATCTTCCTTACTAGCTTGGATACAAGCTTTGAAGGCAAGCTCTTCCTCATGTTCCCAAGAATGGATTGTGCCAGAATATTAGGGGGGCTCAAAATCTGTGTGAAGGCCTCTTGGAGGACTTGTCCTAAACCTCTCATGTTGATGACAGGAATTATGTTTGGAAAGGAAACTTCACTTTGAGTCGCTTCATCAAATTACAGTCCCACAACACCTGTCAGAAGAATACATATGACAGTAATAGGTTTGCTTCCTTTCAGATTCAGCTATAATTATAATTGAGGGGAAGAATGCAGAATCTTAACTTGCAACTACTGCCAGGATCATTCTCTGAAAAAGAAATAATGCTGTTTCATTAAACGGGCTCTCCCCACTTGCGCGTGTTTGAAGTCAGAATGCTTCTCTGAATTGATTTAAATACAAGTTTTATATCCTGAAAGAATAAAGATGAGTCTTTATCAGAAGAGAGGCGCCCTGTTTGATGAAGCTGCAAGCTTCTCTGGGCTGCTGTCTGAAAGGCAGCAAGGGTGCCGGTGGATAACGATGCTTCTCTCCATCTCTCTTCTCTGGGGCTTTTTATGCCTATCTGAAATGAAAAGCCCGATTTCCTTACACACGCTCTTTGTGTAGTTGCTTTAACAAGACAATTTCTTATAATATCCTTTTCCCCCCTTTTCTTAATTTATAAAAAGAAAACATCACTGTCTAGCAGCACTCAGAAATCTGGTTTGGAGAAGAGGCTATTTCTTAACAGAACTTTTTCTTTTCCTTGTTTCTTCTTCAACTCTGTAGAATCCCACTCTATCCCCCTCTCCTTCAACTCTGTAGAATCCCACTCTATCCCCCCCCCCTCCTCCTCTTTACCTAATACAGTACACAGTCTCCAAACCAGTGTGGGAGGATTCCTTCCCTGGAATACCCAGATAAAAATGAATACCTTCATTTATTTTCAGTATGTAGACTTGGACCAAATATATCTGAAAGATCCAATTGCACCCTCATAAATCAGCCCTCTTATTTACCCATGCATAATCAGGGCATATCATTAGTGCAGATCCAATCAATAAATCATTATGCACTTAGAGCCCTTACTAGGAGCAATCTGCCAGGACACCAATCCACTCTCGAATTCAACATTATGATCCTTTCATATTTTTAAGAAATTTCACAGTCTGTTCTCTCATTCCTGCTCTTTTGTTCCTAGAGCTCCATGTTCCTGCTTCAGAAGCCTCATTCATTAGAATCTAGATCATAAAATATTCAAGAAGCAAGCTGTTAGCTTTACCTGGGAAAGGCTCCTCCTTCATGCTGCTTGTGTTCCTTCTGTCTTTACAGAGATGCAACATTTATCTTTCTCAAAAATTCTTTGTTGACAGCTAGGCAGCACAAAAGAAGAACAGAAAAGAAAAAGAGAATTACCTGAAGGAGAGATGTGCACAGTAACTCCTTCTCTTTTACCAAGTCACAGTGGGAACTTGGATTTAAGCATAATCCAATGGTGATCCTTTTTAATAACTTATTTATTTTTATTTTATGTGCTTTGGTGTTTTGCCTGCCTACATGTCTGTATGAGGGTGTCAGATCCCCTGGAACTGGAGTTACAGGCAGGTGTGAGCTGCCATGTGGGTGCTGGAAATTGAACCTGACTCCTTCGCAAGAGCAGCCAGTGCTCTTAACTGCTGAGCCATCATCTCTCTAGCCCCAATAGTGATTCTTTTTAAGTTGACAGAAACTTTAGATTTCTTTACATTTCAGTAGTAATACTAAAAATTTCTTACCAGTCCAAACATTCACTAATATGACACCAGGCCCATAATCTAATGAAAACCCATTCATTCTTATGTTACTCTCTTCTACACTGAAATCTCAACAGGTGGGCGCCCACGTGTCAGGCTGCGTGATATTTACAGGTAAGTGGAATTTTAAAAAGAACTTTTGCTTAAGAAATTTATTACTGCCGGGCGTGGTGGCGCACGCCTTTAATCCCAGCACTTGGGAGGCAGAGGCAGGCGGATCTCTGTGAGTTCGAGGCCAGCCTGGTCTACAAAGTGAGTCCAGGACAGCCAGGGCTGTTACACAGAGAAACCCTGTCTCGAAAAACCAAAAAAAAAAAAATTGTTTTGCCGGGCGGTGGTGGCGCACGCCTTTAATCCCAGCACTTGGGAGGCAGAGGCAGGTGGATCTTTGTGAGTTCGAGGCCAGCCTGGTCTACAAAGCGAGTCCAGGACAGCCAGAGATATTCAGAGAAACCCTGTCTCGAAAAACCAAAAAAAAAAAAGAAATTTATTACTCAAAAGTTGGCTGTGCAGGAGATTCCTCCTCACTGGGGAATTTATCAACTTCTCTAAAAAACACATGGCCATGTTCTCTTAGTTGCTGAAATCATGCCATTTAGCCTGACAGTGGCAAGTATGTCACCACTCTGTAGAGGAAGAGGCAAGATGTCCTGATGTTTCAGCTTCAATTGGCCTCCAGATATCTCAAAATTACATTTATTTGCTTATTCTTATGTGTATGTGCCGGGATGTATGTGTGGAGGTCAGAGGAAAATCTGAAGGTATCAGTTCTTTTCCACCATGTGAGTTGTTGTCAGGCTTGACAGCAAGTACCTCTACCCACTGAGCCAGCTCCCTAGCCCCATTTCGAGATTTCAAAGAGAAATGATACATTTGCATGCTTTGATTAAATCACGTTATTGTCTCAAAGGTTGACCATGTAAATAATTCAAATTAATTCATAAATATACAATGGAATTAATAAGCATGATAAATACTTTGGAGAAAATACTCAGGACCTTCGATCTGTCCCTGCTCTCGGTCCCCCTCAGCTCAGATTTCTCTGAACACACAGGATGAACTCTACTTTGGTGTTCTCTCTTCTATTCAAAATATGCAAAGTTGCTATTCGCCAGTTTGCAATTTGCATGACTTGAATTTTGCCAGAACACAGGGTGAGGGGCACAGAGCGACAGGTAAATGTGCCAAAAGAGATCACTAAGGTAAAAATGGAAAAATCCAGCATACAGATCTTTGCCACCCTGGAGTGTTGCAAAACATAGCCCTCGCTGACTGTTGTTACTAAGGCAGTGAAAATATCGGGTGTAAAAGGTTATATGAGATCTCAGACGTCTTGTGTCTTTTCTTCTGTAATTGCTGGGTGGAAAAGGGGGATGAGCAGGGATTCACGATTTTTATAAAAAGGAGTACAAACCATGACTATTCACAGCATACGCTCTACAGGATGGAGCCTCGGCTTCCTGGTCTTTGGTCTTGTGTTACTTTCTGCAGCACCATAGATCTAACCCACCTGGGTGGCACATGTCATTCTACACTTCTGGTGTGTTCTGCAGTAATTTATTGACAACAACTGCATGTGAAGCCACATAGGTAATCAGGCATATGTCACCTCTGGACTTGAGTCTGTCTGATGATTTAAGACTGTAAATAACATTTATACCAATATCCACAATTGTTGTGTAAATTACCTTTGGAATGGAATTGTTTTCATTAAAAAAAAAAAAGCTAACTGTAGCCTGGTACAGTGATTCATGACTGTAATGTCAGCACTAGGGGGTGCTGAAACAGAATCCTGAGTTTGAGGATTGTGTAGCCTGGACTACACAGCAAGACTCCACAAAAACAACTACTGAAAGAGAAGAGGAGGAGGAAGAGAAGGTGATGAGGGGGATGGGGAGATTGGAGAAGAGGAAGAGGGGGAAGCGGGAGAAAAAGAGAAGAAAGCAAATGCTTGCTGTAGGCATGTGTATAGCAAGCTGACCGACCAAAGAAGAAAGAGGATGTGCTTGTGAACGTTTTTCTTTACTTTTTCCCCTCATTTCTTTCTTTTCTGTGTGTGTGTGTGTGTGTGTGTGTGTGTGTGTGTGTGTGTGTTGATCCTGTTTAATGGAAGATTCACTTTTGTACTTGTTTTTTAATATAATTTATTTATTTTTATTTTATGTGCATTGATTGGTGTTTTACCTGCATGTATGTCTATGTGAAGGTGTCAGATCTTGGAGTTACAGACAGTTGTGAGCTGCCATGTGGGTGCTGGGAATTGAACCCGTGTCCTGCATAAAGCTGTCAGTACTCTTACCCACCGAGCCATCTCTCCAGTCTAAGAGCCTGGTTAAATGACCTGGTTCAGATTGTAATTCTGTTTCTGCTGGTGGCATATGCAGAATCTTAAGATGGTCACAGCACTCAGAAGGGAGAGGCAGACAGATCTGGTCTACAGAGTTCCAGGACAGCCAAGGCTACACAGAGAAACCCTGTCTCAAAAAACGAACAAACAAACAGCAACAAAAAGGCCACAGATAAGAATTCAATGCCAAGAGCCTGGAGAGATGGCTCAGCAGTTAAGAGCACTGGTTGTTCTTTCAAATGACTGGGGTTCAATTCCCAGCACCCACATGCCAGCTTACAACTGTCTGCAACTCCAGTTCCAAGGGATCCAACACCCTCACACAGACGTACATGCAGGCAAAACACTAATGCACATAAAAAAATGAGTCATTTAAAAAGGAAAAAGAAAAAATATAATTCAGTGTCACAATTCACTGAAATGGAAGAAATGATCATTAAACAGAGTCAGTTAAAGAAAAAAAAGACAGACAGGAAGAAGAGGAATGAGAAGAGACAGAAGGAGGGGAGGAGGGAATAAAAGAAAGGAGGGGGGAGTTAACCTTGTCGATACCGTCTCAGAGAAGGTCTGGTAAAGTTAAGTGAGCCACCAAGGGAAAGGGGGGCACCGGACATTAGTGAGGGGAAAAACTTCTTTGGTGTAGACAGGAAATGTCAATCAAATATGTAGTGAATAGTCCACTTTGGCAAACACATGCTGATACCCTTCCCAGGCAAACCATCACTAGGCCCCCAAGCCACTTCAGAGACAACTACAGTCCTTTTGTGTGGGTTCTCTCCTGCCTCCTCCTTCCCAATCTCCCTCCCCAACATCTTGTTGTTTGAGACAGTTCATATCTTGTCTTTGTCCTAAGGTAGACCCCTTACTGGCTCCTCAGAGTTTTCTATGCACATAAGTCAAACTCCTGACTGCATCCTGCAAGGCCCTGTAGGGTTTGGATTCTAATGTTTCACTTCCTGTTCCCAACCCTTTGGCACAGCCCTCTGGTACTTTCAAATGTACCCTGTCCCCTCTGCCATTCCCCTCTAGATCCTAACTCACAAATACATCCTCATCTACTTCCCTGATGCCCACACTCCCACACTGGAGCACAGACCTGCTCCCAGACAGTGAGTAGCCTGTCCTGCCTCCATGGCAGGCATCAAAGTTTACAACAATACATATAGGTCAGTTTGGAATCCCCCAGGAGACACTGAAACAAGGATTTGAGAGCACATAGTTTATCTGGACAGGGATCTAGAAAACACCCAGTAAGGGAGTGGGGACACACATGAAGCAGGTAGCCCACACAGAGCTCTGCCAAGCAAACTAGCACCAAGTTAGACTTCCCTGGGAAGACTCCTCCTGGGAACCAATTTAGTTAGTACCCTGGGGTATTTTTTTTTTTTTGGTTTTTTCGAGACAGGGTTTCTCTGTGTAGCCCTGGCTGTCCTGGACTCACTTTTGTAGATCAGGCTGGCCTGGAACTCACAAAGATCCACCTGCCTCTGCCTCCCGAGTGCTGGGATTAAAGGTGTGCGCCACCACCACCCGGCTAGTACCCTGGGGTATTTTTAGGGCCATTCCTTTTAGTTACTGGTTGGATGATGCTCTCAGGGCACTGACTTCCTGGTAGGGCTAGTATGCCATGATGTTTGGGCCAGTGGGAAATCAGTCAAGTATGGCAGAAGGTAAGGCTCAGAGGTTGAGGGCAAGGTCATTGAGGATTGCACTAGCCATAAATAGTCATGAATGTACATATATAAATCCACACATTTACACTTAGTGCGTGGATGTATATACAGATGTGTGTTTGTGTGATTATATCGAGAGTCATAGCCATCTCCTGACTGTAGCTCTATGAGAACAGAGGGGATCAGCAGGGTCCCAGCCAGTGTGTCGTGCCACACTAAAAACTCCCTCCCTACACCCTCAGCCCTCTGTCTCACTACGACTGAATCTATCATCCTCCTCCAATCTGCCCCCAAGCAGATTAATGTTGAGAAAATTACACAACAGAGCTGATGGGTCTGACTTTAAATGCATCCTGGATACTTCCTGGGAAGAAAATGAGTGCTCTTTAGAGCTCCCACACTCCACCTCCACCCTCACTCTCAGATAACTGCCCATGGGAAAGGTCAGTGCCACCAGATGAGAGCATCCCCCAGAGTTCTCAGCCTTTCTCCTTTCCTGGTACAATGAGCCATGCTGCTGTGTGCCTTTGACAACTTGTTCCCCGTGATCCTCCTGGCTCTCTCCCTCAGGAGTTGTTAGTCTCTGCTGCTAGTTACTTCTGCTTCAACCTTAATTAATCTCCACTCCTCCATTTGCTACTTCTAAGCAACACACTGAAGAGGTCTAGAGCTCTGCCTCTCCAAAGGTGATCAGCAGTGTGAGCCTCACCTGGGAGCCTGTTAGAAATGCAAAATCTTGGGCTGGAGAGATGGCTCAGTGGTTAAGAGCACTGGCTGGTCTTCCAACCCGGGGTCAAATCCCAGCACCACAAGACAGTTCACAGCTGTCTGTAAAGGCCGGGCGTGGTGGCGCACGCCTTTAATTCTAGCACTCGGGAGGTAGAGGCAGGCGGATCTCTGTGAGTTCAAGGCCAGCCTCGTCTACAAAATGAGTCCAGGACAGTCAGGGATACACAGAGGAACTCTGTCTCGAAAAACCAAGAGAAAAGAAAAGAAAGAAAGAAAGAAAGAAAGAAAGAAAAAGAATGCAAAATCTTTATCCAGACAGAAGATTCAAGATCCCCGGATGGTTCTGAGCCCTATGAAAGTTTGATGAGTACTATGCCAGGAGTTCCCATTCAAAAACAAACCAACTAAATGTCAGTCAACATTCTGTGCCCTCTGTCCCTCACTATACAGATTCCTTTCTCTACTCTCTAACGTTAACATTTACTTCACCACATGTATATAGAGGCCCTGGCAGATAGCAAGCTGTTCTGAGGAGACAGAATAAAGAAAGCACATATGGGGGCTGGAGAGATGTCTCCATGATATAAGAGCACTTGCTTCTCTTACAGAAGACAGAGTTTGGTTCCCAGAAACCACTTTGGGCAGCTTACAAATGCCTGTAACTCTTGCTTCAGGGAACCCAATGCCCTCTTCTGACCTTCAAGAGCAAATGTACCCCGAAGCACATACACAAACACAGATACACATGCATGCATATAATTAAAAATGAAAATAAAATCTTAAGAAATAAATAAGTAGGGGCTGGGGAGTTGAATCCTCAGTCAAGAGTACTTGCTGCTTTTGCAGAAGACCCGTGTTCCATTTTCAGCACCCACATGGCAGCTCACAACCATCTGTAAACTCCAGTTCCAGGGATCTGATGCCCTTTTCTGACCTCCACAGGCTTCAGGCATGCACATGGTACATATACATGTGTGAAGACAAAACACTCAAAAATAAAATAATAAGATAATTATTTTAAAATGAATAAATGAAACATATGCTTATTGTGCATAAGTCGTAGTCCAGGGGCTGAGAAAATGGGAGAGTGAGAATATGAATCATAAACAATTGATCTGCAATCAAATAAAAGGTGACAGTGTGGGTTAGAGAGATGGCTCAGAGGGAAAAGGCACTTGCTACCAAGCTGAATTCAAACCCTTGGGCCCACATGGTGCACAAGAACCAACTCTTGCAAACTCTAACTCTACACCCACACATGCATGGGCACACATGCGCGCACGCATACACACACCACTAACAAAAAAACAACAGTGATCATCCCTACAAATATATGACATTTAGACTGAGATCTAAATGACAAGTGGCCCCTCTCTGCTCAGGGATAAAGGGCTGGCTCAGTGAGGACAGTGCATGGGGATCGGAGCTCAGTCCCAAGCATCCACATTAAAGTTGGAAGGGGCAGCCAGTGCTCATCACTTCCAGCACAGGGGAGGCAGAGGTAGATGTTTGCGGGTAACCAGTCCAGCTAGACTGGCGAGCTCCAGGTTCAGTGACAGAGCTTGATTCCAAAAGCAAGGTGAAAAGTGAAAAGTGACTGAAGAAGACAAGACATCCAACACCAGTCTCTGGCTTTGACATGTGCATGCGTGTGTGTGTGTGTGTGTATTTATATGTATGTATGTATATATGTATATACAGAGAGAGAGAGAGACCACTGTCACAGTTTTCCACGTACCCTTCAGTCAGTACCTGTCTTCTCTACTCAGAACAGGACTTCCAGTGGCTTCTGAGATGTCATAGGTCATGGCCCCCTTTTCTGCCCTTACCTTCCTATACTTTTCAATAACCCCTGGGCCATCCTACGGGACTTTCCTTCTAGAGACATTGGAAACTAAGTCACCCAGTTAACTCTTTCCTTGCCATTCTCTCACTAAAATACAATTTGAAGAGTTTCCCAAATAAAAGAAAACAGAGAAGATCAGAGGAAGGAAATTTTACTCAAGCATAAAAACACCATTCCATTCCTTAAAAAATATACTTTATTGCCAGGTGTGGTGGCGCACGTCTTTAATCCCAGCACTCAGGAGGCAGAGGCAGGTGGATCTCTATGAGTTCAAGGCCAGCCTTGTCTACAAAGTGAGTCCAGAACAGTCAGAGATACATACATATATACATACACATATATACATATATATATATATACTTTATTTTATGTCTTTTGGGGTTTTGTCTGTCTATTTCAGTCTAGGTTAGTTTGGTTTTTTGAGACAGGGTCTCATGTAATCCAGGTTGGTCCTAAACTTGCTATACACTCGTAATCCTCTTGCCTCGACCTCCAGGGTGCTGGGATTATAGGCATGTGTCACCATGACATGTTTGTTTGTTTGTTTTTAAAATCTCTGTATTGTGTCTGGTGTGTCTGGAAGTGGGAGATATTCCTGTGATCCAGCAACTGCTCTGTTCCAGCTACAAAGGGCAAAGCTGGCCTCACCTTTCCGCCACTGGGCTGCTGGCCTTCCTAAGCTAGAACTCAGAGCAGGAAGGAAAGCCACGGGAGGCAGCCGGCCTCCCAGAACTTGGCAGTTTGAACCCACTCCCACCTTCCCTTCTGCTTGAAGGGCACACGATACAGCAAAGCTTGTAGGGTGTGGGGTAGACAAAATCACACTTGCTGGAAACCGCAGAACCTTCTCAGGGAGATGGATGAATGGGGGTTATTATTAGCTGGGTACTGCTCAGAAATTCCCAATTCAGACCAGGGAAGGTGATTTCAGGATATCCGTATATATCCTACCACAGTGTGGGCTTCAGGCTTCCTCACTGCAGAAGACTGTACACTCCTTTTGTCTATGAGAGGAGTCAAAACTCTTAGTTGGGTATTTCTTTTTCATTATTAAATACTATTAGGGTTCCTCAAGTCCACGTACCCCACCCACCCACTGATGCCTCCTGGCTACATGCTGAAGCTTGGTCCCAGGGCACACAACAGTGATGGAGCCGTG
Source organism: Lophiomys imhausi (assembly GCA_907164525.1). Classification (NCBI taxonomy): domain Eukaryota; kingdom Metazoa; phylum Chordata; class Mammalia; order Rodentia; family Muridae; genus Lophiomys; species Lophiomys imhausi. Next base: position 17,451,012 of record CAJQZJ010001558.1, read on the forward strand.
CCCACCAGCACCCATACACCGTCATAAACACTCGACACATGGACCACAAAGCTCTCTGACTCACTGGGTCCACTCCAGTCAGCACCTGGCATTCCGCAGTCGCTGAAGATTCCATAGCAGCAGACAACAGAAACATGGGAAGATTTATGTGATGTGTGAAAGTCACGTGAAATTCACAGCTTGGAGGTCAGAAAGTTTTACCGGGCGCCATGACCACTCACTTCCATACTATCTGTGGCTGCCTTTGTGTTACAAAGGCAGAGGGGAGTCGCCATGACAGAGACAACACAGCCAGCAAAGCCATTGACTTATTATCTGGCCATTTATTTATTTATTTATTAAATCATCAATCCTTAGTCTACAGAAAGGGCTGCAATGTTTCAGCCTTACAGTCAAGGCTCAGCAAAGACCAAGATGGAGCCCTACCCCACCTTCACAGCCCCAATGGCTGTGTTGCCTCTGGCCCACTCTCCTAACACCCCAGTAAACATCTTGTTCCCTCATTTAAATTTCTTGCTGTCCCACCTCCGTGTTTTCTTCTGCCCGTTCCCCTCATCTGTAAAGCACACCAATGGTTTCCATGTACTTTTGTGACAGTTTCCCCAGCCTTCAAGCAAGCTGTCCCTAATCTCTCAACTATAATTTATTTACCCACACTCTCTCTTTTAGCCATAATTCCTTCTGTACTGTCTCAGGACACACCAGTTTTCTACTTTGCATTCTAATTATTTATGCACATGTTTTATTCCCCCTCTAGACTATAAACTCCTTGAAAAATGCATTGGCTCACTACAAAATTAGCATTCTGAGAACCCTTATTTGCATTACACATAAGATCTCTTGTCTTCAGCAAAAAGAAGTATACTTATGACACGTATAATTGTCACTTATCACACAAATCAATGATAATGGGGAACCAAGACAAGATGGCTAATTAAAAACCACAGCAAATTCTTCAAAAATTCATCTTTGTCTCCCCTTCTAGTTCCACCAATACAGTACAACTGGCTTACATTAAACTTATATTTTTTTAACTTGTTTTGTAGATGGGTAGCTGCGATGATCATCATGCAGTTTATCAGAACGAAAGGACCAAGGGACACTGAAGCCATCATCACTCTAACTTCCGAAGGCTTTTGGAGCACTCTTCCCAAGGAAGCTGACTGTTTCCCCAGGAAAGATAGATGTTTACACCATCTAGTTTTTGATTGGAACCCAGAGCCTTACGCCTGCGGGGTCTCTATCACCCAAGCGACACTCCCAGTCCCCTGCATGCATTTGGAACTTAGACACAAGACAATAAATCTTTTAATATGTCCCTGATAGTCTGAATAATATGTGAATTTGAAGTATTCTTTTTTCATTTCTCTGTGCATATGCTTCATTAGGCAGATCCAATAGTCTATGGGCAACATTAATTGCATACCAAAATGATAAGGAAGTAAATAAATATGAAGAAGAAGCTGGCTTGCCAAAGCAACATATGCCTTTGGGATGGGCATCCATGACTAGTGCACACAAATATTGTGTTAAAGCCCTTCTCTTAATAGCCGAGTTTCTCACATGCTTTCCAGAGGGAAAAACGTGACGCTGATTTAAGATGACTTATCCTGCTAAGCGCATAAATAAAAAGCAGTTCAGAACCCAGAACGCGGCAGAACTCCCCTTTCACGTCTAATTAAGTGCTTTTAATTGGCAACTCGATTGGCAGACTGCATATTTGGGACTGGAGAGATGAAGGGAGAATAGACCCCTAGTAAGACACAAGTGAAGAGATGTGGGGCGTAGACAATCGCTTTATCATACGTGATGCAGAAATGCCACGTAGACAGAGGGGGGAAAACAACTCTACATCTGGGAAGGAATCAGCAGTGAGCAGGGCCAGTGCTAGAGGGTCTGATGGTGATTATAAAATGTCATTTAGAAAGATATTTACATTGTTAATTAGGCAATGAAGCTGATAACTGCTACTCTGTAAATTGTGCTAATTACCCTGGTGCCTTGGAAGGCTTTCTAATCAGCCAGATCAATAGGCTCCGGGTTTTATGCTAACAATACAGTGTCATCTTCCTCAAGAAGGGCTTTCTCGCAGCAGCAGTCTGAGCTCAGTTCAGCCCCCACCCACCATTCAATGCAACATCTGTCTGTCTGTCCACATCCTAGTGGCAAAGCTGATGCCGTTCACCCGCAAGGCCCACAGCCAGGGAATTTGGCTTCATCACCGGCTTCATCTCCATCAATTGTTCAAGAAAGAAACCCAAGCTTTCATGTTGCAGGAAATTCTTCTGTAGCCACAGTCCTCTTGCTTCTGACAGAAAAGATCATGAAATCCTAAGGGCCATGGACCGTGCAGGAGACACAGATACACATCTCTGCCGTTGACTTGGAGAAGGGCATACCGAAGATTGTTTTGGTGGGCATGTGTGTGGATCAAGACAGAATAACTGGCTGGTTGAGTGAACTTTTGTCCTTGTTTTCGGTTAATCAACTGACCATCAGTACAAACAGACCAGTCTTTTCAGTCAAAACAAACACTTTTTGTTTCCTAGCACTTGGTCAACCTCACTGGTGCTGGACATCACAGTAAAGGATCTGGGGCGAGGGAGATGGCTCAGCGAGCAAAGTACTGGCCTGGAAGCCAGGGGACGTGATCTGGACCCCCCAGAATCCAGGAAAAAAGCTGGGTGTGAGGGTGCATGCTTCTAAACTCAGTACCAGGGAGTTAGAAACAGGACGATCACAGGGGCCCACTGGCCAGGCGCCCACTGGCCAGGCAGGCTAAGCTACTTGGTGAGTTTGGGGCCAGTGAGTGACTCAGTCACAAAAACACAAGTTAGATGACTCATTAAGAACAACACCTAATCAGGAGCAGAGGCAGGTGGATCTCTGCGAGTTCAAGGCCAGCCTGGTCTACAAAGTGAGTCCAGGACAGACAGACAGGCATACACAGTCTTTTCAATACCCTGCCTTGAAAAACCAAAAAAAAAAAAAAAAAAGATTCCCACCTAAGATAGACCTCTGACCTACACACACACATACACACACACACACACACACACACACACACACACACACACACACACA
>CAJQZJ010001558.1:17454105-17483463 GCA_907164525.1 Lophiomys imhausi
ACACACACACACACACACACACACACACACACACACACACACACACACCCTGACTGTAAGGGCTCTGATGTAAGAAATCATAAAGACAGTGTGATGGAGAGTGTTCAGCCATCTCATCCTATAATTTCTTTCTTTTTTGGAGAGGGGTGGTGTTTGCTTTGTTTTGATTTTGGTTTGAGAGTATCTCACTATGTAGCCCCAGGCTGGCCTCAAATTTACAATCCTTGGAGCTGAAGAGGTGGCTCAATGGTTAAGAGCACTGACTGCTCTTCAAGAAGTCCTGAGTTCAATTCCCAGCAGACCACGTGGTGGCTCACAACCATCACTAATGGTTGCCCTCTTCTGTCATGCAGGCATACATGCAAATAGATTACTCATATAAATAAATGAAATCTCAATAATAATAATTTTTTAAATTTACCATCCTCCTGCCTCAGCCTTCCAAATGCTAGACAACAGGTGTACAGCAACACACCTGGCACAACCTGTAATTCTTATTTTCTCCATGTGACCTGAGCTGAACATCATTTAATTTGTCTTTCTTACTTCCTGATAGGTGTCCTCAGTTAAGCTGTCACTTGGAAGATAAAAGGAGGGCTTTCGAAAAACAAAGGACCAAGCCGGGCGGTGGTGGCACACGCCTTTAATCCCAGCACTTGGGAGGCAGAGGCAGGTGGATCTCTGTGAGTTCAAGTCCAGCCTGGTCTACAAAGCGAATCCAGGACAGCCAGAGCTGTTATACAAAGAAACCCTATCTCGAAAAAAAAAAAAAAAAGAAAAACAAAGGACCTTAGCGACCTGCAGGTTGTAGAACTGAGTCTACATGTAACAGAGTGTTGTCTACAGGCAAAGGTTAATCATGGCTATGGGCAGGACTGGCATGAAAAGCCACAGTGGGTATGGGGACACAGGGCAGAAAGCCGCTGGGCTCCACTTCTGGGCAGCGGAATACCTTCAGTCCTGTTGCAAGGGGCAATGAACCTTCATTGCTGGCTGACCAGCCCCAGCAGGCAGAGCCTGTGAGTTCAAGGCCAGCTCCTGGGGGGCTGGAGGGAGCCTTGGGATGGGGCCAATTTGTTGAGTTGTTTCGGTGCTTTGATGTGTAAACTAATCATCCTTCATTGTGTCCTAATTAAACCTAAGTGGTGCAATGGATTTGCTGTCACAGAGGCCAGGGCCCCTCTTGGATGGGGGAGGGGGGAGCATCTGTTGACAGCCATGAAGCCCCAGGAGTACAGGGAGGAGGAGTACAGGGAGAGAGGAAATGCCAGGCATGAATAGGAAATAAAAGGAGCTGGAACCTCTGTCCAGGTCCAGGATGCTGAAGAAAATGGGACAAACTGACAACTGTGCTGGGTCACAGTCTGTGATTTCCAGGGTGCGGCCATCCGAGTATGAAAGTCTAGACATAACAAGCTTGGGTCAAGTGAGGAACTGTAAGGTGGCCTTACTGTTCGCCATGGCAACGTATCTCTCAGGCCAACTGGCCTGTCTCCAACAAGTGTGACCCAGTTCCACAAGGCAGAATGCAGGATTTTCATCTCCACATTCAAACCAAATGACCAGAATCTACAGGAGGGCAATGTCCGGAATCCAAAACCTGTTGGTCTTCCAGCATGCCTTCTTCTCCTCTGGCCAGCTATGTGTCTCTCTTAACTACAGTCTGACTAGAACCAGGCAGGGAGGGAGCCATGGTTCGCCCTGGTAAAGGGGAAGCCAAAGCCGGAGACAGAGCAGAGCTGTGGCGGGTGACGCCCACACTGTGAAATGTGTCCTGGGCAGATTCTCTGGCCTCAGGTCTCACACTTTCCTGGCTCCAAAGCCCAGGGTTGAGGATGTCTATGTCCCACGCTGCTCCACCTTCTGGGATCTGAACCGGAGAACCCGAGAATTCAGAATGATTTATCTGTTGCCACAAGGTCATTAATACAACCTGGTCCTTAAGAGGTCAAAGTACAACGAACAAGGAAAGGTTCCCTGCTTCTCCGCCCACATGTTCACCTGGCAACCCCTGCTCCAGAGCTAGGTAGGAGGCATACCAGGAAAGCAAGGTGATGTGAGTTACGGCCTCTGCCGTGAAGGAACACATAGTGGCAGGGGAAATATAAAACGACCGCGTGTGATTTTTTTTTTTCATTTCACACACAGCTTTCCTCATGATGGCAGAAGCCAAAAACCTGCAGATGTTCCAATCCCTTATATAAAACACCACGGTATTTCCATATAATTGCACATACCCTCTAGAGTGTCTTAAGTCATCTCTATATTACTAAATATACTCAATACAATGTAAATGCTATGTAAATACTTATTACCATTAGGCAATAGCGTCAATAAAAATGTGCCCGTTCAACACAGATGTCATTTTTGTTCTGAATATTTTCAATCTGCGGTTGGTTGAGCCCAAGGATGTGAGCCCGCAGATATACAAGACTAACTATAATTCAATAATAAATGTACCACAGAAAGAAAAAATAGGTCAAGCGTATCATGAGGAACTGTCTAGACACCTACCATGTGGCAGTATAGCGGAAGGACACTAACATTTATTAACAGTCTTTCTAAATGCCAGGCATGATGCGCAGACATTATCTTGGTCAATACTCACAATCACCCCATAAAGTGAACACTTTTATGTCTTTTTTAAAATAAATGAGCAAGATGAAACTAAAGTGTCCCTCATAAATGACATATAAAAGTGTGGCAGACACTCCATTTTGGTCTCTGCCCTCTCCATGCCCCCATTATCTTCGCTCTTTTTCCCTGGTAACAGAAAATGAAGCCTTGGACGGCTGCCTAGCTTTACAGGACCTTTCCCCATTTCACATGCAGCTTATGGGGCCTCATGCCTGGGGCTCGGTAGTGGATTGCCATAGATGTTATGGGGCCAGTTCCATTTTATATTTTAACTAAACAAGCACCTTCACCTACTAAGCCATCCCACTAGAGCCCCTCCCCTCGCTTTGAGACAGGGTCTCATGTAGCCCAGTCTATGCTCAGACTTGCTACACAGTGTAGCCAAGGATAACTCTGAACTCCCAGCCCTCCTCCCTCCCCTCTCCGGGTGCTAGGATTACAGGAGTGGGGTGTCATGCCCTGCAGCAATACGCTAGCTGGTTAAATCACTGAAATAGTGACTCTTGGTGTATCAGGCACAAAGTCAATGGAGGGCACAAGCAAGTAACAGAGGGTACCTAGGAGGCGAGGGGTAGGAGACGGCTCAGGCTTCTAATGCGGGGCTGGAAAGCAGTTCAGATTCTAATGGTGCAGGTGAAAGTGAGCACAGGTGCTGCCTTTACTTGGATGGAGCTGGTTTTGCAACCAGGCTCTTTCTTCTTCAAGTCCTAGCCATTTGTATCTGTCTGTCTGTGTCTGCCTGTCTGTCTGTCTATCTATCTATCTAGATATTTATGTGTACAGATGCATGTGCCTGTTCAGCCATTTATTTATTTATTTATTTTTGACTTTTTTCCCCTCTTTTGAGGCAGTGTTTCTTTTTTACTTTTTTCTTTTCTTTCCTTTTCTTTTTTTTTTTTTTTTGGCTTTTTGAGACAGAGTTTCTCTGTGTAACAGAGCCCTGGCTGTTCTGGACTCACTCTGTAGACCAGGCTGACCTCGAGCTCACAGAGATCCTCCTACCTCTGCCTCCCGAGTGCTGGGATTAAAGGCGTGCACCACCATGCCCAGTTCTAGGGGTTCTATGTACAGCCTTGGCTGACCTGGAATTCCATCTGTAGATCAGTTTGAGGCAGGCCTCGAACTCACAGAGATCTGACTGCCTCTGCCTTCCTAGTGCTGGGATTAAAGGTGTGCGCCACCCTAGCCTGGCTCTACTTACTTATCTACATGTGCAGGTGCCGTCCCTATGCAACCATTCAAAGACCAGAATAGGGCATTTGATGTTCTTCTCCTTCACTCTGAACCTGGGGTTTGATTGTGTGTGTGTGTGTGTGTGTGTGTGTGTGTCTAGGAGCTGGCAAGTCCCAGGGATCTTCTTGTCTCTGCTTCCTTAGGGCTGGGGTTCAGACATTTGTGGAGCACTCTGCCTTGTCACATGGGTGCCCAGATCTGAACCCTGAACTCTAGTTCTCATAATTGTGGCATAAGTGCTTTCCTTGATTTTTTTTTCATTTTGAAAAATTAATTTATTTTTATTCTATTTTGTTTTTCAGATAGGGTCTCCATGTAATCCTGGCTGGTCTGGGACTCACTCTGTAGACCAGGCTTGCCTCGAACTCAGAGTTCGACTGCCTGCACCTTCGAGGGCTGGGATTAAAGGGGTACTGTTCAGAGACAACTTCTTTTTCCTTTTAAAGTAAATAGTTATAAAACAAAAACAAACAAACAAGCCGGGCAGTGGTGGCGCACGCCTTTAATCCCAGCACTTGGGAGGCAGAGGTAGGCAGATCTTTGCGAGTTCGAGGCCAGCCTGGTCTACAAAGTGAGTCCAGGACAGCCAGGGCTACAAAGAGAAACCCTGTCTCGAAAAACCAAAAAAAAACAAACAAGCAAACAACCCCCACCCCCAAACCAAACCAAAACCCATAAAACTTCCATGGCATTCTGTCATTTATTAGAAAGTGTGACACTCGGGCCTTCTGTTCACTCAGTCCTGCTGAGGAGTTAGGAACCTCACAGCCCCAGCTGAAACTCAACTACTTTAAGTGTTGTGATGATGGCTGATGGTGGCCAGGAGGAGAGGACTTGCTGATCACTCCTGGACGTCATTTATAGAACTGACTATTTACTGATCCTGTGAGACTTACCAGGTTCACCATTTATGGCAACACTTCAAACTGAGCTAATAGGCCTGCAATGTGCTGAGTGCCTCCCAGTCACACTTTTTCAAAGAAAGGAGTGTTGTGTTTGCGCAGCCTGACTATGCTTCTCTTGTTCTGCTTTTATTTTTCTTTTAAGTTAGTGTACAAACTAATGGGTCTCATTATGATATTTTTATGCATATTTGTTATTGTACCTTACTCAGATCTGTCCTCCACGACCCTCTCATGTCCCTTCTGTGCCCCTCACTGGTCTACCCTCTCCCACACCTCTAAGCAGTTTTCCTTCTGCTTTCATGTCATACACACACATCCTCAGACTCACTCACAAGTGAGTTCCTTTTCCCCCAAAGCATGTTCTTACCCTTTTCCCTCCTATGCTGATAATGGCACCATAACAGTGATCAAAACCAAAGACACAGGGTACAGCCTCCATTATCCCATCCCTGCTAAACCATGTCAGTGTTTCAGTAACTCCTGTCCATTTTCCCCCCAGCCTATCTCTAAATCCAATCCCTTCTCTCCATCCCACCACCGACCTACTCCGAGCCACCGTAGCCTTGCTTGCTGCTCGGAGTGGTCTGGGGCCGCCACCACCGCCATCATCAGTAAGAGCTAGGTAAAGTACAGACTCTCAGGCTCTGCCACAGACCTGAAGGTGGATGATCAGGATGTGCTTTTCAACAAGATCACCAGTGACCTGTGTGCCCTCAGATGTTCTGGACCAGGGGCTGGAGAGGTATCGGCGAAGTTAGTAGGGTGCTTGCTTAACATACATAAAACACTGGGTTGGACCCACCCTGTACCCCAGCTCTTGGTGGGGGATACCATGTGTGATAACAAAAAAGAAACTAGGTGTTGTAGCATGCTGTAATCCCAGAACTGGGGAGGTGGAGTTGAAAGATCAGAACTTCAAGGCCGTGTAGTGAGTTTGAGGCCAGTCTGGGAGACATGAGAATTCTAGAATCTAGTAAAATCCCAAACTAACCATTTTCCCTCTCCTCCTGTTAACGCACTCTAACCCAGTGGTCTGGCTTGAGAATTCTACATCCCTGAAAAAGGTGTGATTTTTTTTTCTTAAATTCCACTCTTCCCCACAGCACAAGACTACAGTTCTACCTCCTTAGAGATTCATTTCCCCCACAAAACAAAGAGATCACTTGTTCCCTCCATGATTTAGTAAAAAAGAATATTCTGGGCTACTTCACCAGGATTGAGAGACTCTTTCAGTATCCTGCATTTGGGAAAGAACCTCCATTCCAAGCCCCCTTCTCAAGTGGGTCCAAGTCCTGTGCTCCTTCAGGCATGAAAACACCTGCCCAGGATATGACTGTATTCTGGAAATTTCTCCCAGTTCCCCTCTTGATTCTGAGCAGCAATAGAAGCCGTGAGGTTTTGGTGCTTGGCCTTAATTACTTTCCTATCAAACTCAGACACATAGTTCAGTTCAATTTAGCTTTGTTAAGTTTTTTAATTTTAACATGAAAGTCATTTCTATCTGTTCATGATGGAGTGGGGGTATGAGAAAGAAAAGGAGCCCAACTGGACCAACTTAACTTGTTTCTAAACATCTTTAAAAACTAAAAGTAGGGCTGAAGTGTACTTTGACTGCAGAGGGACTGTTTGGCATGCTCAGGGCCTTGGCTCTGGTCCCCAGCACAGCAAAACCAAACAAAGGCCCTAAGATCAGATCCCATCACCTCTCCCTTCACATTTAGGACAAGTCTGGAGGCTCCCTGTGGCCCCTGCCTACTTAGCTCCCAGGCCCAAAGCCTCCAGCCTACACCATTTATTGCCTCTCTGGAAAGCTAGGCATCTTTCTTCACAGGGCTAGTCCCTTTGATCCTTCATGGTCTGGCCCAAGTGTCTCTTCCTCACACTGACCCCCTTCCTAAGGGCCCACAAGTCACTCTGCCACCTGCTTTACTTTCTGATTTATCCCACCTAGAATGGTCTTGTTTGTTGCTTATATTGTGTTCCCCTTCCTTGAACACAGACTCCACCATACTGTAATAAATAGCAAATCGGTTTTTAAATCAAATACTGTAAAACTTGTGTTTAAGACACGGGATTAAAATCTTTTATGTTCTAATCCTCCACACCCAGTAAAACCTTTATTTACACAAAGGCTAACAGCTCTAGTCTAGGAACTTGATGGCCTGACCCTTTTCTCCTTCCTGCTTTATGTGGTAGGCACCAATTCTTTTCAGACTAGCCAAACAAATAAGACTGTATGGTTGGATCCTAGCCAATGAGGAAAAAGACAGAACCACTATGTGAGTTACAATAAAAACCAGATGCGTCACCCTGTCTCAAAAAACAAAACAAAAAAAACCAGATGCACTTCCTGTCTCAGTATGTTCACTCTTAAGCGCACACCCTACTTGCCAAGAATGAAGTTTGCCTTGTCCAGACCCTTCAGTTTGAATGGTGGTCTCTTCCTTTTGTGACCCCAAACTTATTTATTTACTTGGTTGTTCAAGGCAGGGTTTCTCTGTGTAGCCCTGGCTGTGCTGGGATTGAAGGCATGTGCCACCATGCCTGGCTTCCCCCAAATTTATTTCTAACAATAGCACAGACCCTGGGACTTCATGAGTCCTTTTATTTGAGAAATGGAGTCATTTTAAGTATTACATCTATCACCTCACTATCCAAGAGGCAGCCGCTAGCCATCTAGGGTTCATGAACTTGCAAAGTGTGACAAGTTCAAACTCAGCTTCCAGCTCAGTGGAAAATGCACATTGATTTCAAGGACTCAGTATGGGAAAATGAAAAAATATAAAATCTCCATATTACTTATTGTCATATTACTATATTAAAGTATCTAACAAAAGCAACTTAGGAAGGAAGGAGGAAAGAAGAAAAAAGGAAGAGTGGGTTTATTCTGGCTCAAAGTCAGCGGGGACAGTCCATCATGGTGAGGTCGCGGCAGCAGGAGCAGAAGGCAGCTGGTCTTCCCGCAGTGAGGAAGCAGAGAAATGTGTGCTGGTGTTTGGCTGACTTTCTCTGTTTTATACAGCCCATGGAATGGTACCGCCCACATTTAGGGTATGTCTTTCTACCTCTGTTAACCCAAACTAGATAATCCCTCACAGACAAGCCCAGAGACTTGTTTCTATGATGATTCTAAATTCCAAAGACTAAACATTGCAGTGTTTCACTAACAAATGTTTACTTAATCATTTACACATGGGAATGGTAGCATTTCACATTATCATATCAAGACCAGATTCAAAATTAATTTTTGAAAAGCATGACTGCCAAGGAGTTTTAATGACCCGAGCAGCTCACATTTGTTTTTGCTTTTCTGTTTAGAAACAGGGTCCCATGTGTCCCAGGCTGGCCTGGAACTTAGCTGAGGCTGACTTTGAACCTCTCACGTAGCTAGAGCACAGACATTTACCACCACACCTGATTTATGCAGTGCTGGACTTGAACCCAGAGCTCTGCGCATGCCAGACAAGCACTCTATCCACCAAAGCTATAGTGTCAGTCGCAAGGTTTGTTTCTATCAGAAACTGCCTGGAAGCTAAGTGATAGCAAGCTTTCCCTGAACTCATTTCCGTTGGCTCTGGGAAGCCAAGTGAGCTGGGAAGAGATTCATTCAGCCCTGAGTGACAACTGGGCTCATTCCTCGCTGTGTTGAGGGTTGGGCGATCTCACTGGGGAAAAACAAACAGCCCAGATCTGGCTTTGTTCTTAATGCTATTCCTAAGTGCTGATGACTCCCCTGCTGGTCCAGCCTCAGGGGAAACAGTGGGGAGCTGATTGACAGCCATTAAGAAAATGGAACTAAGCGCCACAGATCAGACGTCGAGGCTGAATCCCCATCAGTCAGCATCAGCCCTTGGGAGCTTTCCAGCTGCAGAAAGTCTTGCCTAGTGGACCTGCACTGGCTGCATGGCTGTAACAGCCTTCCATCACCTTCACTACTGAGGATGAGGATGGCAAATGGGTATTATTGAGGACTGCTTGCCAGTTTTTTTTTCTTTTTTTTTTCTTTTTTTTTTTTTGTTTTTTTCAAGACAAGGTTTCTCTGAATATCTCTGGCTGTCCTGGACTCGCTTTGTAGACCAGGCTGGCCTCGAACTCACAAAGATCCGCCTGCCTCTGCCTCCCAAGTGCTGGGATTAAAGGCGTGCGCCACCACCGCCCGGCTTTGCTTGCCAGTTTTTGACCAGATCAATTAAGCTTCACGTTCCTCAGTTTCCTCATATGTAAGGCGAGGGCAATAACTGCTCCTGCCCCCACCAGGCTGTCGCAAAAGGGAGATATGCTTAGATAGTGCCCAGCATGCAGTGTTGGATGGAGAGCTGTGGTTATTACCGATTGCTATTTATACTTCATACAGGAACTTTTGTATAAATGTTCTTTTCCCCACAGCTAAGAAATCTTAAGCTAAGAGATGCACTTGGAAACATCCCACAAATCCTAAGGGCCTTTTGTGGATATTAGCTATGGGTACATTCTACTAAATCACTTTCCAAACGAGACCTAATCTAAGACTCCTTTCCTGCTACCTACAATGGTCATTTGTTACTGTGGCTATCAATCATTTTTTAATACCCCATTTCCTTAGGGTGGGGTATTAAAGCCACTCTAATCTTCCATTGGAGGTAGTTCCTAGCCCTCTCCAGTATAACACCCAGCCACCCCACCCTGCTTTCTTGCACAAACAGTAACAGTCCCTGGAGCACTGTCCTCTATGGGCTAGCCAGCCTCAGCAACATTCCCCCAATCCTTATCTTGGTGTGTAACCTCTGTAGTTAATGAAATCAAAACTCTGAGAACATATTCCTCACCTCTCTCTTTTTCCTTCTGCACTCCATTCCCATCTTTCCTACAAACACCACCAGTGGACAGAGCAGATCTCCAACTGAGGGAATCTCACTTCTCTGAGTCCTTGAAAATAGGAAAGCAAGCTGGGTGTGGTGTTGAATGCCTTTAATCCCAGCCAGCACGTGGGAGGCAGAGGCAAGTGGATCTCTGTGAGTTCGAAGCCAACCTGATCTATAAGGCGAGTCCAGAACAACCAGAGCTGTTACACTGTGAAACCCTGTCTTGAAAACAAACAAACAAAAAGTCACTTTACAGGATGGTGGGGCTGGTAAGTGTGAAAACTTTTACTTAACACACCCTCAAAATATTTGAACAAGCACCCCTGTATTAGTGTGTGATTAGTGAACCAGATACCACAACCTGAGTAGCAAGTAAACTCCACCATTGGAGAGAATGTAGCACGACTTGACATCCTCAGGGTTAAAGGATTTCAGTGTGCCTCAACTGTGCACATGCCTGGCACTTAGGAGCTGGGTAGATGGTGGGAGGCAGGGAAGGAAAATCCTGGTGGAAAGCTGTGCACTGGGCTCTATTCTAGACATTTTGTAAATGCTAAACAGTGTCATTTAATCCCCAGCCGTCCTAAGAATGAGGTAATACGATTTACATGAGGAACTAGAGAGCCGGAGAGATTACATAATGGCGCACTATTATGGTTTGAATATGAAATGCCCACACCTCACCCCGCTCCCAGCCCCTCACTCCGCTCCCAGCCCCTCCAGGCTCCGGTGCTGAACTCACGGTCTCCAGCTGGTGGAGCTATTTTGAGGGTTGTGAGGCAAGGCCAAGCCGGAGGAAGTAGGTCCTAGTGGGCGGGGCCTTTGAATGCTACCTGGATTCCTGGGTCTCTTCCTCGGTCTCTGTTTTCGGTCTCCTTTTGCAGCAAGCAGCTCTTCACGCACTCACGCTCGGTGGGGACTGGAAACCCGAGGGAGATACATTCTTCCTCCTCTTAGGTTGTTTTGTCACATGGAGGAGGAAAGTGACTAATACAACCAGGGTCACACAGCAAGCACGCAGTGAGCTAGGCCTGCCCGCCTTCGCCTTCTTAATAAGATGACACCTGAAAGGCCTCCACAGAACACCTTCCAGTACCCTTGTCGGCTAAAGCCTTAGATACAGTGTGCCCTGTTTTGTCACTCTGAGGAAAATTCCACCGGATCTCACAAACGCAGCCTAATTTAGCTGCCGGCATATTTCAGAAAAAAATATTTTAGGGTAGAATATCACACCCTATCCACACTCCACCCTCCTCTGCCACAGTCTCCCCAGGATGACAAAAAGCCAACACCTTTCTATCTAAGAAAACTTGGCAGAGGTTCCCTCCCCACATCAGAAAGGCTCCTTGTGCCCACTGCCGTGAGGAGCAGTAGAGTCACCGGTGAACTCTCCAAACCACATGAAGTCATTGGTAATGGTTTTCCTGCAATGGATGATTGTGTGATATCCTAATCAAAAAGGTGGAACCCAATTTCTATTTAAATGAAGATGCGTTAGAAAAGAGATTAGAGGGGCCCAGGTGTGACTCAGTTGGCTAAGTGTTTGCCTAGCACACACAAAGCCCTGAGTTTGATCCCCAGCACCGCATAGCCTGCCACCTGCTGCAAGCCTGTAATCCCCAGCATTTGGGAGGTAGAGACAGGAGGACCTCAAGTTCCAGGTCACCCTCTCTACATGAGACCCTTCAATGGGGCAGATTTGGAATGGGGAAGAGATATACATAAAAGGAGGCTCTGGGTACTTCTCCTGTGTGGAGGTTCCTCCCTTCCGGGTCTTTCTCCCCAGGCTCCATCACTACAAACAGGAACAAGCATCCAGCATGTCCCAGTGGCCATACTTAGGTCAGTTTAGGCCTAGAGAGGCCCCCTAGTGTCAGAAGCTCTCCGGGTGTATGGGGAGGGATAAGGGGTATGGAAGTATGAAGGGCAGGCAGGCATGGAATTCTGCTTCTGCCATGACCTCAGGATGTTCAGGCAGCTCCCAGACCAATTTGCAGTTTATTGGAGTGCTCCTTCATAGTGGGTATATTTTCTTTTTTTCAAGGATGTGTTGGAAATCGGGAGCAGGAAGTGTAGCTCAGCAACAGAACACTTGCTTAACACGCATGCTCCAGGCCCTAGGCTTGAGCCCCAACAGAAAAAGAAGGAAGAAGGGAGGACTGCTGAAAAATCAAAGTCTAGAGAGTTTCAGTTGTGATTGCTTTCATTTGGGTCAAGACAAGGCTGATGTAGCAAATGCTCCTAGGCACTTCTCCCTGGGACTAAGGAGCATCTCCCCCAGGCCATAAACCAGGACATTTTGCAGAACTTTTTTTTTTTTTTGGTTTTTCGAGACAGGGTTTCTCTGTTTAACAGCTCTGGCTGTCCTGGACTCGCTTTGTAGACCAGGCTGGCCTCGAACTCGCAAAGATCCGCCTGCCTCTGCCTCCCAAGTGCTGGGATTAAAGGCGTGCGCCACCACTGCCTGGCCATTTTGCAGAACTTTTATCTTGGTGAAGCTTTGAGTTTTCCTATCTTTTTTCAAATTTATTTTTATTGATTTATCTTATGTTATGTGTAGGAGCAGTTTTGCCTACATGTATATGTGTGTAACATGTATGTGACTGTCGCTCTCAGAGGTCAGAGGAAGACATCAGGTATCCTGGAGTTCTAGATGATTGTGAGTCACCATGTAGGTGCTAAGAACTGAACCCAGGTTCTTTGCAAGAGCAACAAGGGCTCTTAACCACTGAGCCATCTCTCCAGCCCCTTCCCTATCTTCCCTTGTTCCTCTATGATAATCAACTTGTTTTCCTTTTCCTCAGGCACTGGACTCTGGAAGCCACAGACCTGTGTTTGGGATCTTCTAGAAGGACTAATGGCTTCTCTACTTGGAGACTGCTAAAGTCAGTGTTCACTGATACAGTGTTAGGAGGTGGTGGTTCTTATTCGAGGCGGGCACGAGCCCTAGAGGTCTAGAGGATTTGCTTGCTAGAATTTGAATGGCACCTTCTGGTCCCACCCTGGGGCTTGGCTGCCTCTCTTGTCGTTATCTGTCAATGTCAGCATCAAATTAGGGAGAGAAACAAAAGAGGACAAGCCAAGGGCAGCTTTCTGGGAGTTGTGCCAGGCTGGGGAGATGCAGCAGCCAGTGCCACGTGCTGGCTGGAGGTCATGATTGGGACAAGTGATAGAAGAGAGTGTGGGCAGTACAGAGATGATACTTTGAGCCCAAGGACAGAGGTCAGTTGAGGGTGGAGGTCAGAGTTGAGGAGATAAGTTGGAGCCAGGAGAGAGGCGCGTGAGCCATAGAAGCAGGCTGGTCGCAGAGCGAGAAGCATAACCGATGTGCAGCTGTGCTGGCCTTCCAGTCCTGGGATGGAGAGGAGTGAGGGCGGGTGGTTACCAAATTTCTCTGCTCTTCCTCCCTGGAAACTCCTTCAGAGGCCCCTGCAGCCTCATGCTTTCCTATGGCTGTGCTTTGAGTGGCAAGTTAGGATATCTCCTCTCCTGTCCTTTCTATTGCTGTGATAAGACACGATGGCCAAAGCAACTTAGAAAGTGTTTACTTGGGGCTTACAGTTTCAGAGGGTTAGGGAGCCTGACAGCTGGCCATACTGGATGGCATTGGAGTAGTAGAAGAGAGCTTGCATCCTAATCTGCATTTGGAAGGGGGAAACCTCAAAGCTCACTCCTGATGACACTCCTCCTCCAATGAGGCCATGCCTCCTACTCTTTCCCAAACAGTCCCACCAACTGGGGACCAACCTTTCAAATATATGAGTCCATAGGCATTCTCAGTCAAACCATCACACAGCCTATCTCCCCGACACCCTTCTCAGAAACTTGATAACATTGATCAGGGTATCACTGGCTTCCCATGGAGTCTTGTTATAGACAATCCCCATATGATTGGCACAAATGGCCCCTGGTACTTCCTCTCCACTCACTCTACCGCAGTCACAGTGGCTGCCTGGCTGTCTCTCAAACCTTGAGTTCTGACCCACCTTAGTGTCCTGCACCTGCTTTCTATGTGTCTACTCCCCACCCCACCCCGGTGGCTTACTCCTCGTCATTGTTATTCAGGCTTCACCTCCAAAACTACCTTCTTTAAGATGTCTCCCTTGATCACCCACTGTCCAGTAGCCCCACTGTCTGTCACCCCCAAGGTGCTCTTCAACACTGACCATTAACCTGCCACTCCCTGAAACTATATTTGTCTGTTCATTTTATGCCGCCTCTGACTCCTGTGCATAGAACAGTGAGTGTTCAATGCATTGTAGGCACTTGATAAATATGGCATGAGGAAAGGACAAGGGAAAAGGAAGTGAAAAGAAAGGAAAAAGAAACAAGAAGAGAAGGAAAGAATTTAGATGTGTGAGGTATTCAACTGAAAACCATATCCTCATGTGACTGCAGTGAAAAGTGAAGGTAAGATGTGCCCGATCTTGAGCCAGCAAGATGGCTCCTCAAGTAAAGTCACTTGCCATAAAACTGATGGCACAGGTATGGTGGCACACACCTTTAATCCCAGCCAGCACTCAGGAGGCAGAGGCAGGTGGATCTCTGTGAGTTCCAGGCCAGCCTGCTCTACAGAGTGAGTTCCAGGACAGTTAGGGCTGTTACACAGAGAGAACCTGTCTTAAAAAAAAAAAAAAAAACAAAGCAAAACTGATGATCTGAGTTTAATTCTCTGAATCCACATGGTAGAAAGAAAGAACAGACTTCAGCAAGTTGTTTTCTGACCTATGCACAAAAGCCTGATGCACATGTGTGCGTTCGTGTACACACGCACACAAATAATATAAAGAAGTGATACTTACAAAAAAGGATGTATCCCCTATCTAAAGATATTTCTATCAAGCACTGTCTCAACACTATGGCACTGAGCTAAGCTAGTCTTGTATGGACTGCTAAACGGAGACAGCTAATGAAGAATGAGGAATTCCCTGTGCTACCCACTCCAAGAACACTACCGTCAAAGGGACACCAGCAGAGTGAAGTCTGCACAGGAGATTGGGTGGAGGCAGGAGGAACCCAGGAGAAAGCGAGGTGCAGAAGAACATGGAAAAGCGGTCAGCATCGAACACCATTGTCACTGTAGGTCAAGTGCTGGGACTCCACAGGGCCCAGTGGAGGTTCAACACTGGCTTGAGTAGAGCCACTCAGCAGGAAGTGGGGTGAGGGCAGATGATCAAGGAAATAGTGGAGAAAGAGGGCGTGGCAACAGTATGAGGTGATTATCCTCCCAGGAAGCTCATGCATGAAGGACCGAAGACACTGAGCAATTTTACACCTG
The DNA here is from genome assembly GCA_907164525.1 of Lophiomys imhausi. Taxonomy (NCBI): domain Eukaryota; kingdom Metazoa; phylum Chordata; class Mammalia; order Rodentia; family Muridae; genus Lophiomys; species Lophiomys imhausi. Next base: position 17,469,000 of record CAJQZJ010001558.1, read on the forward strand.
GGCACCCAACAGAAATGAGTGTCAATGCACATTTTTGCATTATGCATGAAAAATATAGTAAACTCTATCAGAAATTATCCACAGTAGCTAAGAAACAAAAGCTACCCTGGACAGTCAATAACAGTAGGATACATAAGCCAACTGTGTATAGTCACACACTGGTATAAGCAGAGAAAACTCATGCTGTATACAACTTGTGGATGACTCCTGTGGACAGGAGATGAAGGGAAAAAAGCCAGACAGGAAAAGAGTATACTTAGATTCTTTTACTTGTTTGTTTGTCTTTGTTTTTTCCGGACAGGATTTCTCTGTATAGCCCCTGGCTGTCCTGGACTCACTTTGTAGACCAGGCTGGCCTCGAACTCACAGAGATCTGCCTGCCTCTGCCTCTCCAGTGCTGGGATTAAAGGTGTGCGCCATCACCACCAGGTCTATACCTAGATTCTTTTGCTACGTGAAGTTCAGGAAAGGCAAGATTCATCTGTGGTTATGGTGTTCAAAGTGATGGTTGCCAAGAGAGTGGAGAGGCCTAAGGAGCTCAGCTCGGAAGCCAGACGGAGTATGAGCTTTGGCATTGGCTGGTAGCTCTGTGGATTTAGACATATGTGAAAACTCTTTAAGCTAGCTTGGTATGTAACTTGGTAATAGTGAATATACTTATGTTCAAGACTCTGGGTTTAATCCTCAGCACACCACACACACACACACACACACACACACACACACACACACACACACACATTCTAAGTTGTATGTATAAGAATTGTATATAGATAGATGTGTATAAACTACAGATCAGTTCAAACCTGGAGAGGCTGGGGATGTAACCCACTGCAAGGGTACGTGTTTAGCATGCATGTGGCTACTGCCAAAACCCAAACAAAAGATGGTCAAAAAGGTTCAGCTGCTGGCTGCTGGCCACCCAGCTAACAGGAGTTGAGTCTGTTCTGGAGTTAAGGCCACTGAGTTTGGTTCAAAGACAGAGAGAGTCTGGGTAGTGCTGAGGAGGGTACAGCCAAGTGTCCTCCTGTGTTGTTGCCCTTTATTGGGCCCAGATGGGGACTGTGATCAAAAGTCCTCCAAAGCTCCACCTTCCTTCAAAGCCTTCTGCAAGGCTGACTAACTGGTTAGAATATCAAAGCTGGTGGAGAGTTTAGAATGTTACCAGTCCAGAGCCAAATTATCTTGGATCATCTTTAGTCCTCTTAACGGTCATTTATTGCCCTCCTCTGTGTATGAGCTAACATCTTTGTCATCATCGTGTAAGTCATTTGGAATGTACAGACACTAGCTCCACCAACCCAAAGGTTAAGGATGGCAGCAGACAGCATCTGAGGCCTACAGCAAAGAACTCCCCGCTTGCTGTGGCCCACCTACCTGATGCTTCCACCACTGTATTTGCAAAGTGCTTTGATTGGTGGCTTTCTTTGTTTGTTACTATAAAAACTCCATCAAACTGGGATTTGGAACGTGGAATTCAAGATGACATAAATCTGTGTCCCTGGCCTGTGGTCACTCATATTTGGCTCCAGAATGAACTGTCTCTTATCCTTTGCAATAAGAGCTGATCCAGTGAATTTCATGGTCAGTGAGACTACAGTTACTCTGAATGGTTACCAACAAAACTATTGCCTAAGATACTTCAGCCTGGGGACAAGGTGAGACCACACACTGACACCCAGATGGGCTGGGATACTTCAGGAAGCAATGTCCCTGACACAGCTCTTAACCGTGGGCCCTAGCAGCCATGGTGTCAATATCATGGGTGCCAGTGGCCATTTATTTTCCACTCATGTCAGCAGGAAACAACAGTGACAAACGTAGTCTAGAGCAGGAGTATGGAAGTGAGGAGGAGTCCACACAAGAGAATCAGACTCATGGATAATCACCAGAATTTGCCATCACAGCAAAAGAGGGAAAAGTCAGAGGCTGGGCCTTCCAGGATGGGGAATAGGGTACAAAGCGCATGAGCATTTGGTAGGGGATTTGTATTTGACCCACTAGCTAAGGAGACTGGAGGACACTCAAAGATCTGATGCACGTAAGATGTGAGCCAGATAGTAGACCAGACCCAGGCACCTTATCCCCTAGCTTCTTACTCTAAGAAAGGCTTATGTTTATTTCATTACAGCCTTCAGTTAGGTCTTTGTAGATGGCCTTGCATGAAGAATGTCCCTATGCATTGAGAAACAGAGCAGGTTTCACTGATCACTCTGGCCTCTGCCATGCCCTCAGATACAGAAAATGTATCTGCCCAGAGCAACCCCACACTCCTGTTTTCTGCTGGTAGGTGTGTTTTGTTTGTTTATTTGAGACCGGGTGTTATGTAGCCCAGTCTGGTCTAGAACTTGATATGTAGCAGATGTTGACCGTGAACTTTTGCCTTTCCTGTCTCTGTCTTCCTAGCTCCAGGATTATAGACATGCACCACCACACTGGGGTTATGTGGTGCTTTGGACTGAAGCCAAGACTTGGCACTTGCTAGCCATGTGCTCTCTCAACTGAGCCACATCCCTAGCTTTGGATAGTTGGTTGGGTGGTTGTGAGACAGTAAAGTGAACAAGGAGTATTAGCCAGGAATGAGGCACACATCCAAGCATCCCCCAAGACCTTGTATATTCATTTTCATGAATTTTCCCACAAAAAATTTGCCCAGGGCAGGAGACATGGCTCAGCCATTAAGATTGCTTGCTATTCCATCATGATTCTGGAGTTAGAATTCCAGTATCTGTATTGTGCAGATCACAATTGCCTGTAACTCCAGCTCCAAGGGATCCAGTGCCCATTTTTGTGGGAATCATACATATAGAACACATACACACACAAATCTCAAAAAAAAAAAAGATCCAAATCTGTGATATGGCCCAATCTGGGTCTGAAATTTTAGATCTATGCATCCTTGCCAGCCATTCCGGAAGCCTAAGATTGTATTTAACCTCACACAGCTTCCTGGGTTTCTGCCATTTCTGTACACCATTAACATCCTACCAGAAGATCTCTGCAAGTCCTTCTTGTGTCCTTCAAGATTTGGAAAAAACAATTGTATCAGTCATGAAGTCTCAAGAAGCAGGGAAGAAGGCCTGGCATTGTGGCTGTTTTCCCAGGAAGTTGTCAACTGGGCAAAAACGATGCCCAGTTCCCCCATGCCTACCAAGCCAGGAGGCATCATGAGCAGCACTCCTTCCTATAAATGTTCAGCTGAGGGTCCTGGGGCCAGTGATGTGCTGCTGGATTCATGAGCCACAGGTGCCACAGTGGTCTGTGCTGATTTAGGACCGAGCTCTCCGAGCCGGTGACTTTTCACGCTTCTCAAACTGTACGAAAATGAACTGTCATCGGCGATCTATACATAGAAAGTTCCTGTTTCTGAGCTTGTGCAAAGAGGGTGGGTGTGCTGAGACATTTGCATAAAGCTGATGGATGTGGAAGGCTGCAGGATTTGGGGGAGCTTGTTTGGTTGTTGTTTGAGGGGCTACAGTGTCCTCCCAGGAGAGCTAGGAAAGACATGAGAATAAGAATAAATGAGATAAACTAGGAAAAGAACCACAGCTTTTCCAAATGAAGGAGAAGGAGGCAGGCACTCCAAAATAGCCCCACTCAGTCTGTAAAAACAGGCAGGTTCTAAGAAAAACTGAACATCACAATAAGACTGGCCTCCAGGTGGGCTTCGAGGCACAGAGACAGGCATGTTGGATTCTCCTTTCCTTCCTATCTGCCCCCTCAATGCCCTTTCCCCGTATAAGGACATAACGAGGAGACTAATGGGCTATGCTCTAGTACAGGGATATTTAGACATGCAAATGAGTACAGCTTGTTAATGAGCTGAGGGTGATTAGGTGGCAGGGAGCTGCCAGCCCAAGCTAAACAATAGGTGAAAGGACCTGTTGTCTAAAATGGGACCGTCACCTCCACCTCCACCCCCTGCCTCAGCATCTCCAACAAGCAGGCCAAGCTATTGAATCTACTAGGGGTGGGGTGAGAAATGGAAAATTCAGGGAGGGTCTGGGTCTAGTCAGGGACCTACCCCCAGAGTCTTTTGAATTTCTCCAGGGCCCCAAAGGGCTTTTGGGTAGCCATCACAGCACACAGCTTTCCTGGTGGGTGGTGTTGGGCAAGTGACATGCACCTGGGACTGGAGAAGGACTCTGTGGAGGGTGCAGGTTCCCACCACCCCCACCTCCCTGCCCCGAACCTTTCTAGGCAGTGATTGGGAATCTCAGGGATTGGGAATTCAGGGAAAGGATCTCTGAGGGGAACAGGAGGTAGGCGGCTGTGTTTGTAGGGGGAGAGATTCTGTGTTACGGGAAAAGGCTTTCGATTTTACAGACCTGAATTTATTGAGCCAGATCTATGGGGTGTGTTGTATCCATGAAAACTAGCTAAAGGGTGCCAACTGCAGAGCCAGCCTTCCCGTGCTGATAAATTATGGAACTTGGCCTGTGGCATATTACTTTCTCAGCCACTTGAGGATTACCTGGCACAGGAGGTCATTACAACAGACTCACAAGCAGTCCAAAGCAGATGGGTGACATACTTTCTGAGTTGTTCTGAGGCAGTCCAGAGCAAAGCTGCGGCTTTAGTCATTTTGCCCTCCTTCCCCCTCTGCTCCCCTGTAATAACTAGATTTTAAAAAAGCATGACTTTAGGGGTAGGAAAGTCGTTCAGTTAGTGGAGTGTCTGCCAAGGATGAACCAGACCCTAGGGCCCATCCACAGGATGGCATAGACTGGGGGTGGTGCTGCATGTTAAACAGATAAGGAGAGGCATGGCAGGTTGGTTGTGAAGGAGCTGACTTATAATTACCCTTCAGGAATGAACTTTATTAGAAGAAAGAGCCCTGAGACCACGATCAAGCTTTGAGATGAGAGAGAGACTTGGAAATCGACAGTACCCTGACACAGCCTGTGGGGTCCTGAAGGGCAGGAGAGATCAGCCTTTCAAGCCTGGAGGGAATCATCATTAAGAGGAGTAGCTAAAAGTAAAGAAAGACATAGAGCTGCCATGAGCTGGACGGTCACGGGGAGGCCCAGAGGAGCGCCTTGAGAAATCCCACAAAGGAACATATCTGACTTTTGCATCTTTTCAGGGAGTAGCAGGAAGTTCCACGCCATGTGATTTAGTCTGAGGCTGATGTGACAAGGAGTATGCGGGAAGACAGGTATTGGCTGGGACCATAAACTAGGCTGTGAGGGCTCAACCCAGCATTTTACTCTTCTGTCTCAGAGAGAGAGAGAGAGAGAGAGAGAGAGAGAGAGAGAGAGAGAGGAGGGGAGGGGCAGGGAGAATCTGTTTTCTTCAGGTTGTGAGTTCAGCCTCTGAGAAGGACCAGTGCCTTAGAGAGGCAGATCTATGATCTAAGAGCATGCCTGTGATCCCAGCTCTCAGAAGGCAAAGAAATGAACAATGAACAAAGCTCAAAGTTGGTCCTGTCGAGATGGCTCGGTGATTAAGAACTCTTACTATTATTCTTTCAAAGGACCTGGGTTCAGTTCCCAGAACTCACATGGTGGCTCACAACTGTCTGTAACTCCACTTCCAGGGAACCCTATGCCCTCTTGTGAACTCTGAGGGAGCAGCATACATGAATGCACATACATATGCTCAGGAACACACATATATATAAATTTAAAAAAAAATCAGGGTAACCCTTGGCTACATAGTTTGAGGCCAGCCTGAGCTATATAAGACCTTGCCACACATACAACAATGACCAATGCAAAAATTCCACTTCCCTTCCCAAAACAAGTGAACCATCTTTTTTGCTTGCACACGTATAGATTCCCATGAAAGGTTTAAAACCCTCAAAACAGCCTAAATCAATATCAGGTCCCCTCAAATCCTCCATATCTGCCATGTGGCTTGATCACTCCAGGCTCAGGCTGTGGACCTAAGCTTCTATTAAGACCATCAGACTCAGCATCGCTCAGCCCTGTGCATAAATATGGACTTGGTGCTAATTCAACAGCACTGGAGTGCGGGTGTGTGTGCGGATCACACACACAGAGAATGGTATTGAAAAGCGGGAGTAATAATTAGAGTTTAATAAATGGTAATTTGCTCCTTGCCACTGCGTGCGTTGGGAGCTGGGGAGTGTAATAAAGGGGTCCCTTCAGGAAGGTGGAAGGCAGTACGTTTGCCGTGATGGCTTCATTTTCATTCTCTTATTCCTCAGGATTGAAATTAATTCTCATCTGCCTACGGATCCACTCTTTTCAGAAAATAACTCCCAGGGAATGGTAGAAGACACGATTTGATAAGGATTTTTTATCACTGGGACCAAAATTTAACTGGAGTTATAGCATGAAGAAGTCCCAGCTCCAGACAGACAGAGTGAGGTGGAGAATGCAAACAGTCATCTGGATCATTCAAGGGGAGAATCGTTCTTGCTTGATTCAGTGTTTGGCTCATCCGAATAATCGGCCTCGTCCTTTAGGTCTGGTGGCGAAATCCTGGCCAGAAGATCTGTCAGCCAAGAGTGTGTGCACGTGAGGAGACAAGGCAGGGAGACTGCAGAAGCTTCATCCTCCACAGGTGTAGGGTGGCAGGCACAGGCTGGTGAGGCATTAGGGGGAGGTATTTTTTTGGAGCCAAACACAAGAAAGCAAACAATGCTAACAGACACAGAAAACCAAGGCCCAGTGAGCCGAGGTGCAAGCTGAAGGGAGCTGAGTTTTGCTGAGAGGAGCCGGGAGGATGAAGAAACCAAGCAGACAGAAAACATGGCGTGTGCCAAGCTAAGCAGAACGAGGTGTGTGCACATGCTCATGCGTGCACATTTGCATGTGTGCTGTGGACATGGAAGGCCCCTGAAAACTCCCCCTTTAAAATATGACTACTTTAGGGGCTGGAGAGATGGATCAGGGGTTAAGAGTGTGCAGTGCTCTTGCAGAAGACCCTAGTTCAGTTCCCAGCAACCATGATCACAAGGTTCATCTCACAACCACCTGTAACTCCAGCGCCAGAGAAAATCCAGTGCCTCTGTGGGTACATGTACTCATATGCACATACCACCCCCTACCCATGCATAATTAAAAATAAAATAAATCTTAAAAAAAAGACAGCTTCTTTAGAACTGAGAGTGTGCCTTGGTTAGAAGAGTATTTCCTTAGTAATCATAAAGTGTTGGATCCCCAGCACTGCATAAACCAGATGTGGGGTGCATGCCTGTAATCCCAGCATTCAGAAGGTGGAGGCAAGATGATCAGAAGTTCATGATTGACCTTGACCACTATATTAGTTACTTTGCCATCATCATCATGGCAAAGAGCATAGTAGCAGGTATATATACACTCGAACAGCAGCTGAGAACTCACATCCACATCCACAAACAGAAAGCAAAGGGAGTACTGGGAATGGTGGGAGGCTTCTGAAACTTCTCACCCGCCCCTCAAAATTTTAAAGGGAATCTTATTAAGAATCAGGAAGTTAGCCAGTCATGGTGGCGCACCTTTAATCCCAGCACTTGGGAGGCAGAGGCAGGCGGATCTTTGTGAGTTTGAGTCCAGCCTGGTCTACAAAGCGAGTCCAGGACAGCCAGAGATACACAGAGAAACCCTGTCTCGTAAAAACCTCTGTGTAGCCCTTGTTGTCCTTGAACTCTCTTTGGAGACCAGGCTGAACTCAAACTCAAGCTGTCTCTGCCTCCCAAGTGCAATGGGCTATGAATAAAAATAGATGTGAAAATAGGAGGAGACTTGTTTTTGGAGGGGGAAAGGGGCAAGAGGAGGCACCAGGGAGGCCGGTGAGTGAGGTAAGGTGCTTGCCACCAAGCCTGGCAACTTGAGTTGGATCTTCGGGACCCATGTGGTAGAAAGAGAACCAATGCTTGAAAGTTGTCTTCTTGCCAGACGTGGTGGCGCATGCCTTTAATCCCAGGACTCAGGAGGCAGAGGCAGGTGGATCTCTGTGAGTCTGAGGCCAGGCCGGTCTACAAAGCCAGTCCAGGACAGCCAGGGCTGTTACACAGAGAAACCCTGTGAAAGAGAGAGAGAGAGAGAGAGAGAATTGTCTTCTTACCTCCACATGTGTGCCATCACACACACACACACACACACACACACACACACACACACACACACACACACACACACACAGCGTAAAAACATTTAAGAGCCGGGCGGTGGTGGCACACGCCTTTAATCCCAGCACTTGGGAGGCAGAGGCAGGCGGATCTTTGTGAGTTCGAGGCCAGCCTGGTCTACAAAGCGAGTCCAGGACAGCTAGAGATATTCAGAGAAACCCTGTCTCGAAAAACAAAAAAAAAAACAAACAAAAAAAAAACATTTAAGAGATGGGGAATATGATTGAACTATCTTTCATAGCTATGAAATTGTGAAAGAATAAATAATTTAACAACAGCACTGGTGATAGCACTAAGAACAAACTACTGCAGTCTAAAGCAAGCTCCCAGATCCACGGATGTCCACGGAAGACCTAATGAGTGAAGCCTGCTGTCTCCTGCAGATGGATGGCCTAGAGCTCAGGGGCCTTGAGTACGCAGCAGCACAGGGACAAGACTGTAGCTTGGGGGTTTGTCAGTGGAGCATGGCTTGCCTCCTTATTTATGCACCTGGTTTTCATCATTTGCTACCCACACTTAGGGGATTAATTCTTGGGACACTCAGTCAGTAACACACCAGCCAGCCAGACGACAGATACAGATAAGAGCAGCCAGAGTTGTAATTCCCATCCCATTGACAGGCCTTCAGCAAACAGAGAAAGAATGGAGCAGCTGAAAGCTTCCATTCAAAGTCAGTAACAGTAAGTCACAAGTGACTGTGCGTGAAGGGCAAGAGCGAGGTGGGCAGGAGGAGGGTGGGTGGCTAGCTCTGTTCTTTGTCCCAACAGAGACCACAGGGCCAGACAGACGGGGCAGAGAGCCTGCTTAGATCTTAGGGAAATGATGAAAGCTTTTCAGTTTAGAAAACAAGAATATAAGAGCCTATATGCTCCCTTTGTGTACAAAACCTTTAAAACCTTTAAATTTTTAAGGTTAATATGATCAAAGTATAGTCTATGCATATATGGAAATGTCGTAATGAGGCCCATTATCTGTACAATTAATATATACCTTAAAAAAGGATTCCTTCATTATGGAAATAGCAATTTTATTGATGAATATAATTGCCAGGGAACACCAGAATCTGGAATGATGTGAACCACCAAAATGAGCCTCATCCTGACTCATCAACTCAGCCTTCTCCTCTTGTCTTTGTGTTCTTTCACCCGGGACCGTCTTCCTGTGATCTTTGAATAATTAAATAGGATAGATTCAGGCAGTGCTGTCGCAACAGTGACTGCCCCACTGCTGTTCTCTTTCAGGGCACTCGAGGAACCATCATTCCTGAAACCTAAAATACAAGAGGCTTGTTATGGATGGGCTAGGTAGATGGCTCAGGTGGTAGAGTGTTAGGAATGTAAGTACAAGGACCTGGGTTCGAATCCTCAGAGCCCATGTAAAAACCAGGCACAGTAACCTCCATCTCAGTCTCCCTGCCAGGAGATGGGAGGCAGAGACAAGAGAAATCCCAGAAACTGAAGGGCCGGCTAGCCAGGAGTACACTGCAGTGAAAAAAGAGACTTTCCTAAATGAGGTGGAAGGTGAGGACCAACTCCACAGGGTGTGCTCTGACCTTCACTCCCATGCTCATATGCACACACATGAGCATGCCCACGCACATACAAAAGATTTATTTAAAACGCAGAATTACTGGATAATCCAATTCCACTACTGAGGTATAGTCTCTAAAGAACTGAAAATCAGTCCCAAGCCAACCCATGCACAGGAATATTTGTTTACAGCACTACTCGCTAGCCAAAATGGCCATCAGTACATGAATAGGTAAGCAAATTGTGGTATAGCTGTAGCATGGAATATTATTCAGCCATAAAAAGGAAGGATATATTGGTGCCTGCTACCACATAAATGCATCTTGAAGAGATGATACTGAGAGAAGCCAAATACAAAGGTTATAGGTGGTATGTTCTTTTTACATGAAATATACAGGAGATGCAAATTCTCTCCACAGGCAGAGAATGAAGACTGACAGTTGCCAGGAGTTTGAGAGTAAAGGAGAGTTTCATAGTGAGGACAGTTTGTGTGTGTGTGTGGGGGGGTGTTATTTATTTATTTTTGGTTTTGGTTTTTGGTTTTTGGAGACAGGGTTTCTCTATGTAGTCTTGGCTGTCCTTGGAACTCACTTTGTAGATCAGGCTAGCTTCAAACTCAGAGGTCCATCTTCCTCTGCCTCCTGAGTTCTGGGATTAAAAGCATGTGCCACCATGCCTTGCAAAGTACAGGGTTTTATTTTGGAATTATGAAAGTGTTTTGGAACTAGATAGGGGTAACAGTTGTACAACATAGCCTGACACACTAGATAATCATTCACCTCAACATGTCTTTCTGGCTAGGAGTAGGGTTCACTGGTAAAGATCTTGCAGAGTATCCTCAATGCCAAGAAAAAAAAAGTTTTTGAGACAGGGCCTTACTGTGTATATCTGGCTATTCTAGAACTCACTATGTAGACTAGGCTGGCCTCATATTCACAGAGATTCACCTTCCTCTGCTTTTCCAAGTGCTGGAATTAAAAAGGCATGTGCCATGCCTGGTGCTCTCTCTCTCTCTCTCTCTCTCTCTCTCTCTCTCTCTATATATATATATATATATATATATATATATATATATATATATATATATTGGTTTTGTTTTGTTTTAGGCTTTTTGAGACAGGGTTTCTCTGTGTAGCCTTGACTGTTCTAGACTCACTTTGTGGACCAGGCTGGCCTTGAACTCACAGAGATCTACTTGCCTCTGCCTCTTGAGTGCTGGGATTAAAGGCATGTGCCACCATGCCCAGCCCTGAGAATGTTTTAAAACTATAGTTCTGTGGGCCTCAACCCAGATGTACAAATTTCAGGGCTGGATTTAGGAATCTGTTTTTCTGAAGCTGGGGGTATGCATGTGCAAGTCAGCAGTTGGCCAGTAGCCAGTGGCTTCCCAAGTTCCTGGGTGCCCTAGGCCTCCTGCCTACTCCTGGTTGGTTTTCCAATGCCCTCTCAAAGCCTGGGATTCAGCAGTACCCTGGCTCTTAGCTCTCTTCAAATCCTCCTCTGTCTTCATCTTCCACTCAGGCCACCCCAACCTCTTCAGTAGCCATCTAGTGCCAGGGATCTCTGGCCTCCATAGCCTGCCGGTCTGTACTCCCACAAGGACAAGCCTAGCCTTTGCCTGACTGTTTTTAAGGCTTTTTCCCAAAGGTTTTTTGTTTTTTGTTTTTTTTTCGAGACAGGGTTTCTCTGTGTAGCCCTGGCTGTCCTGGACTCACTCTGTAGACCAGGCTGGCCTCAAACTCACAGAGATCCACCTGCCTCTGCCTCCCAAGTGCTGGGATTAAAGGCGTGCGCCACCACCGCCCGGCATATCAATATGTTTTTAAATGTCTACTCATAAAGCCAGGCATGGTGGTGCATGCCTATAATCCCAGCATTTGGGAGGTTGAGGAGGATCTTCGGTTCCAGGGTAGCCTGGGCTACATAGCAAGACCGCCGTTAAAAAAAAAAAAACACCTAGTTGTTGAGCTTGGCTGTGCATCAGGCAATTAGTTATATACCCAAAAGAATTGCACTAGCCCCTTGGAGGGGTTATTATTAAACTTCATCTTGCAGAGCAAGGTAGCAAGGCTTAGAGAGATGGAAGAATGGGCCAGCTAATGAGTGCATAAAAACTGCCTGGAAGAGCCAGACCCTTTCTACCATGTTACCACATGGTCCAAAATAAGTCCCTGAGAAACTACATCCAATCTGAAAAATGAGAAAGAACAAAAGCTGAGGGAATGGAGCACCTGAGGCATTCAGTGTCCTCACTGGCTACACTAGCCTTGACCTGTACTAGAATCCTGTTCTCTCCTAACGTGAGTGGTGGCATCTCTTCAGCCTGCTGTTGTGGAGGCTGAGTGAGTTTCTCTATTGGGGTACCACACCATCAGTGTATTAGACTCTGAAATCCACGGACCTCGGTTTGAATCCCAGCATCTCCTCTCACTAATGCTAAGGCTTCAGACTTAAGAAGCATCATTTCCATGCCTTAAATGTTTGCGGCCCTTTTAGCTGAGAGCTCAGTTACCGCAGGTTCCCTTCCCTCCTGCCAGGCAACAAGTAGGCTGCACTCTTATCACACCCCAGGTCTCCGGTTATCTCAGGTCACAGTTTTAGATCTGGGGTGATTCTTAATCCTCTCTCTCTCCAGAGCTTCCATCCCCTCTGCCCTCATTCCACACAGGCATATGATCAGTCCTGGCCCTAGACACAGGGTGGTTATGAAAAGGACATTGTATCTGAGCCCAAAGCCCAGAGTTCCATGGGTCAGGTTTCCACCTCCCACAAACACTAATCAGGTCTGCAGAGTCACATGAGGGCCCGGGACCCCAGCCCAGATGGTCTTATGTCTCACCACAGGCTGGATGAAGCTGGGGCACACTGCCTGACTCCCAGTTACAGGCTCAGTCCACTCCCCAGGAGAACTATTCCTGGGACAGTTGGGAAGTACATGAATGCATGGATCAAATCTTCTTAACGCAATCATGCATGTCATTTCTGAGACTCGTTATCCCCTGTTTATACTCTCAGACAATGTCCTCTTCTACCGTGGAGTAGAGCTGGTGTCTCTAGAGTGTGCACAATACACTAAGTGGATTATATACGAATGGCCTCGTTTCATGCTGACAGTCTTGGGAGGTGAGTACTGTTTTTACCCCATCCTACAGACCACAGCAGCAACTACCATTGGTGGACCGAAAGGAGCAGATGCTGTTCTCCATGCCAAGAGTCATTGAGTCATTCTTTGTCACATCTATGGTATAGATGTTATAATCATTGCCCATTAAATGGACCCAGAAAGGTAGAGTAAGTGGCCTAGGTCACACAGACAGTGTGACAGAGGCTAGTATTCCAGTCTGGCCATTTCTGGCTCCTGGGACTCCTGGTCATTCTGCTCCATGGTCCCTTGTGTTTCTTGAGACAGTCTCACGTGTCACCTCAGCACACACAGCTTGTATTACAAATCGATGAGTTGTGAGGCAGAAGGGTCTCAGCTCAGCCGTGGAGGTTCCTCCAAGTGCTGAAGGACAGACTACAATGATTGATTTCTTGGCTGAGCTTTTAAATGTCAGAGCGTGCGTGACCACCTCAGACCTTGGGTCCAAAAATAAAAATGCAGAGGGAAAGGACATTCTAGCATGTGAGATGAGGAGGAGGCAGGCAGATTAAGGATGTGGGGTGCACACATGTGGGATGTGTGAGTTTCCTGGGGAGGCAACAGGGGATGGGAGTGGGGTGCGAGCAGTACTTTTGACCTTGAGTGGCTGCGGAGCCATTTGTGGTATGACGCTGACTCGGGCCAGGGAGAGATGGGTGGTAACTTGATTTAGCTCTCTGTCTGCATTGATTGGTCCCTGTTGGGCTCAGCTCATTAGACCAGCCTGACTAGTGAGTCCTGCTCACCTGCTTTCAGAACTCATCCAGCCCCACCCCTGCATGGCTCTATGGCTTGCCCAGGCCAAACCTCATCTGTTTTAGGAGCTGGGGGACAGACATACCCAGACACAGAAAACTCCTCCTATCACATAGTCTGGAAGGACATGGACAGGATAAGGGAGAATACAAGAAACAGACCGCGGGTGACTTGTGTGCAGTAAAGCCAGAAAATGAGGTCATGCGAGGGGAGGGTGTGAGGGAAGGAAGCCCAAGAGGGCTTCTCTGAGGACTCGCCATTTTAAAAGCTAAGATTACAAGTGTACAATACCATACCCAGGTTATGATGTGCTGTGTTGAAACCCAGGGCTTCAGACATGGGCAAACACTCTGCCAACTGAGCTCTAGTCCAGCTTCTAAGTGGTCCTGCCATGCTCCCTTGACCAGAAACAACAATACCCTCAGACTTGGATGTCTATGGGTTTGGGTGCTATGAGGGGACTAAGAGAAGAATATTAGTGTCTACCACATTTTTTTTTCTTTTTTTCGTCTCCACTATGTAGCCCTGGCTGTCCTGGACCTCACTATGTAGACCAGGCTGACCTCAAATTACAGAGATTTGCCTGCCTCTGCTTCCCAAGTGCTGGTATCAAAGGTGTGAGCCCCAAGCCCAGCCTAGCTTACACATATTCTCTGTTTCTAAAATAGGGGAACCCAGCCGGGCGGTGGTGGTGCACGCCTTTAATCCCAGCACTTGGGAGGCAGAGGCAGGAGGATCTTTGTGAGTTCGAGGCCAGCCTGGTCTACAAAGTGAGTCCAGGACAGCCAAGGATACACAGAGAAACCCTGTCTCGAAAAACCAAATAAATAAATAAATAAATAAATAAATAAATAAATAAATAAATAAATAAATAAATAAATAAATAAATAAATAAATAAAAAAAATAGGGGAACCCTTTTTTTTTTTTTTTTTTTTTTTTTTTTTTTTTTTTTTTTT
>CAJQZJ010001558.1:17483563-17503357 GCA_907164525.1 Lophiomys imhausi
TTTGGTTTTTCGAGACAGGGTTTCTCTGAATATCTCTGGCTGTCCTGGACTCGCTTTGTAGACCAGGCTGGCCTCGAACTCGCAAAGATCCGCCTGCCTCTGCCTCCCAAGTGCTGGGATTAAAGGCGTGCGCCACCACCGCCCGGCAGGGGAACCCTTTTATAAATTTGCATAAGGATTAGCATACAACAGGCACATCACAAATGCTGTTTTCATGGGTTTTTCGATGAGTTACTGCTGTGTCTCATCAGCACCCAGCTACAGTCTTTGTACATATGAAAGGCCCAGTAAAATGGCAATCATCTGATGCAGCAAAGCAGAAAGTGTGTGGCTCAAAGGGACTTCCTGGATACAGCCTCTCACACCTGTCATTCCCAAAACTGGACAACGATGTCTTCTTCCCCGGATGATCTGGTATTTTTAAACTCAGCTGTACACAGGAAATAAAATCACCTGGGGACTTTAAGAGAAAACATGCATGCGTAGGTCCCGTGGGTAGGGACGTCTGATTTCTTTGGTCCAGGTGGTGCCTAGACAGTTGGGGTGTGGAGCAGCTCTCTGGAGATTTTGACACTGCAGATTTAATAATTAACTCAGGATTCAGGGCCAGGCAAAAGTCTGAGGGATGAGCAGAGACAATGTGGCAGCCTCTCCCCTCTCTTGTCAGTCCATTTCTCTGCTGCGTCCCTTTGGTCTCAGAGACTTACACTCTCTGGGAAGAGGAAGGCTGGAACTCTGGGTGGTGGGAATCTTGGGGATCCTCTCCACAAAGCTATTATCTAGGCACTTTTTCACACATTCTGAAAGGTGTCCCCCCCCCACACACACCCAGCTTGCATAGTCCTTGGCTCACACTAGCTCGTCCATGGATCCTCACTGAGTGTCCTGACACCTGGCTTCAGGTGAGACACAAGGCACAGGGATGCTGAGGGGTTTCTGCTCCCACCCCGGCAGAGGATGGTGCACCCCCATACCAGAGAGTCAGAATGGCAGTCTGTGTCCTTGAGGTGGGCCCAGGAGAATGCTTACAAGAGACTTCCTGGAAAATCTTGCTTGAAATGAGTAGGGATAAAAATCATGGTTTGGGCACTTGGGAGGCAGAGGCAGGCAGATCTCTGTGAGTTCGAGGCCAACCTGGTCTACGAAGTGAGTCCAGGACAGCCAGAGCTGTTATACAGAGAAACCCCCCCCCCAAAAAAAATCATGGTTTGGGGTTTTGAGATAAGGTTTTGCTGCAACCTAGGATGACCTCACGCCCCCAGACTCACATGATTCTCCTACCTCCATCTCTGAGATAGCTGAGACTCAGATGGGCACTGTTGTGCCTACTAATATCCTATATAGATGAGGATTTATTCGCTGGGTGTGGTGGCGCACGCCTTTCATCCCAGCACTCAGGAGGCAGAGGCAGGGGCATCTCTAGGATTTTGAGGCCAGCCTGGTCTACAAAGGGAATTCCAAGACAGCTAGGGCTACATAGAAAGAACTTGTCTCAGAATAAACAAACAAATAGGTAAATAAGTAAGCAGATAAATAAATAAGGACTCTAAGTCATTGAGAAGAAAAGCATCTCAGAGTCTTCTTGATGTTCCAGATAGATGTGCTACAAAGTTAGTAATGGAAGTAATGGTTTATGTGGGTCTGAGGATGTAGCTCAGTTGGTAGAGTGCCCGCCCCGGTATGCAAGAAGCCCTGGGTTTGATTCCTAGCACTGCCTAAACTGGAAATGGTGGTGTACAACTGTAATCCCAACACTTGGGAAGTGCAGTCAAGAGGACAAAAATTCTAGGTCATCCCTGTCTACATAGCAAGCTTTTGCCCAAAAATGAATAGAAGGAAGGAAGGAAGGAAGGAGAGAGAGAGAGAGAGAGAGAGAGAGAAAAGAAAGAAAGAACAATGTGGGATATACTGCTTGAACATGAGTTTAAGCTAAGCCAGTAGAAAGTCTTTTTTCTTTTTTTTCTTTTTTCTTTAGGTTTTTCGAGATGGTTTCTCTGTGTATCCTTGACTGTCCTGGACTCACTTTGTAGGCCAGGCTGTCCTTGAACTCAGAAAGATCCACCTACCTCTTCCTCCTGAGTGCTGGGATTAAAGGCATGGGCCACCACGACCGGCCAGAAAGTCTTTATTAGCTGGCTGGAGACTACACTGGGTGTTCGAGATCCCAGTGTAGCCCCGAGCCTTTCTCAGGGTGAAATTTAAGCACAAAAACCATCTCCTGGTTGACACACTTCAGTCAACAAGAACAGTTAGCCAGAAGCAGAACTGCAGAAGCCAAAAAGTAAGGCTATACATTTAGAGGTTTTCCCATAACTCTGGACATTGATGGATTGGGCCTTTGCTTTAGTTTTGGCAGGTGGTGCTGTTTACACGCTGGGTGAGTTTCACAGCCTGAGTAGTTCTTCCATCATGGAGTCAGTTGTGCTAAGGTCTAGGGCCCCCGCTACACTTTGTAGTGCTCATCAAATCTTCACAACACCCCTGTGAAGTACATATGAGCAACCTGGGGAAACTGAGGTGTGGTGGGGTTAGTGATAGCATTTAATAGCATAGAGATATAGGAATAGCAAAAGACTGGACTTTAAGGTAAAAGATTTATGTCTGACGTGACATGTCCTTGGGAACCCACCAAGGACAGATGACTTTTTTTTTTAGTTTTTTTTTTTCGAGACAGGGTTTCTCTGTGTATCTCTGGCTGTTCTGGACTGGCTTTGTAGACCAGGCTGGCCTCGAACACACAGAGATCCGCCTGCCTCTGCCTCCCAAGTGCTGGGATTAAAGGCGTGAGCCACCGCCGCCCGGCAAGATGACTTTTTTGATCATAGAACTTTGGGCGGGGACATGCCCTGAGGTACCCACCCCGAGATCCATGACAACAGATCACACAATCTCCGGACCACCTGCTGCTTCTAGGCCCTCTGCAAGAAAAACTATAGAGGTACATTGCCCAGGGGGATGACTTGGAAGCTCGTGAAAGCTTCTGCCAAAAATCATGTTGCTAATTCATTTTGACAGGTGAAGATATTTAAGTCAAGATTCATGTGGGCAGAGGCTCTCTCTAACCTCCTCCTCTTGCATCACAGTCTCACCGGGAGGCTTCAGCTTCTTGTATCAACCCATTGTGGGTCTGGGGATGGATTCTCCCTGATATTCTGGAGCATCTAGGTGGGAAGTTGTCTCCCCTCAGAGCTCAGGACATTCAGATTGGACAGAGCACTGAAGCATCTGAATGGTGAGCCTAAGAAACTCTTCATCTTGTAAATAATTGGACTCTATAAACTCTTAAGATCTGACAAACGAAATTCAGAGACTTTAAGACTGAAAGATTAAGCTGGGCGGTGGTGGCGCACGCCTTTAATTCCAGCACTTGGGAGGCAGAGGCAGGCGGATCTTTGCGAGTTCAAGGCCAGCCTGGTCTACAAAGCGAGTCCAGGACAGCCAGGGCTGTTACACAGAGAAACCCTGTCTCGAAAAACCAAAAAAAAAAAAAAAAGACTGAAAGATTAGATGAAGAGCAGCCATTCATAAGGATCCATACCCAGAGGAAAATATCCTTTTAAGAAACTTTAGGTTAGCCGGGCGTTGGTGGCACATGCCTTTAATCCCAGCACTTGGGAGGCAGAGGCAGGCGGATCTCTGTGAGTTCAAGGCCAGCCTGGTCTACAAAGCGAGTCCAGGACAGCCAAAGATACACAGAGAAACCCTGTCTCAAAAAAAAAAAAAAAAAAGAAACTTTAGGTTAATGTTAAATGGTTGTTTTGTAGGTATTAAGAAGTTTTAGGTGCTAGGTTTTAGAGTTAGGGTTTAGGTTTTAGGATTTAGAAACTTTATAGGCAATTGTTAGATAATTGTTAAGTATTAATAAATATATGCTTGATAAATAAAAATTTACTATTACCCTGAGGCTTAACAGGCCAGGATTGGACTCCATGCTGTCCACTGAGCTTACCCCTTAATCGTCACATCCACAGTCTGCCCTTCCCTATCTAGACCCAGAAGGAGGATTACTGCCTTACTCTTTATGATCAAAGATAATTTAGAGCTCAGAGACTACTACTGTAGGATGGAAAGCTAAGTCTGGTCCTGGCCTACCTGATCCTAGAAGCCTAGATTCTTCACTTCAATATGCCCCTAGAGTCAGCCAGCTTCCATGACCCTACCCTCCTTGGATAGGTTCCCACTTACAATTTTTCTTCCTGACTAAAGAACCCAAAGGACAGATCTTGCAAATCACATTGTGGGGATCCCCTGTCCTCATAGACTGCAATGGGAACCCTCAAAGTGGGGCCCACTCACTTCGCCAGCCCTACAAGGCTGGTGCCTAGTGGCAGACCCAGAATGACCTGATATTCCCTCTAGAAAGTCTTGCCATGCCTGGGTTTCCACTGTAGTTTTAACCAGGAATGTGGGGGCACCAGGAAGTCTACTGTGCTGGGGTGAGCACAGCCTGGACTGCATCTGACTCCCCATAGTGCCCCAGAATCCACTGACCAGACACATAGTATTTGGCCCTTTCTTCTCCTAGGCTTTGAGTCCATTTGAGACTCTGGGAAACACTGTTGACAACCTAAGGGCTTGGCATGAACCAAATTATGTTGAATTAATTGGATGTCATCAGTACTGTCTGGGAGGGGCTGGGAAGCAGCGGCAGCCACAGAGCCTCTCAACCTGAACAGAGGGGCGGGAAGGCCCCCAGCACTGGATGCCCCCCACAGCTAGTGAGAAAAAATTTCTATTGTCAGCAGGAGCCAAAATAGCCACAGCACCCACTCCCGCCTCAGTCAGCACCTCTACTCAGCAGCGGCCTCCCAGCCTGAGGCTTTGAACAGTGAGCCTCCAGGTGCAGCTGTCCCTATTCGCCAGAGTCACAGCACAGCCTGGATAATAAGATTGAGCCAGCAGGGTCCCCAACTCCCCACTGAGCACTGAGTTTGAATCACAAAGAAATCTGCAGTCCCTATCTCTTGGCTGGATTTCAAACTCCCAGTGGGAGAAGCTACGAAGAGTTCTCACAGTCATCACTGTTAGGTCTGAAGGAAAGCTCCAAGCGCCCCAAAAGGGCAGGCCCACTGACAGCCTTGGCAGATACTTTCGGCATTCCTCCGGAACCTGTCAAAATGTTTCTGTCTCCCAGGAAGAGCCGCCTGCCTATCTCCCCTTCCTCTGGCAGATGAGGCAGCTGGCTCCCTATTGACTTGTGCCTGTGGTGCACACCAAAGCCAATGCCAGACTGCTGACTCCTCCAGTCCCTATTCGCACATACTTGTTATTCATCTCAAAGCCCATCCTGCCCCCCTTTTAACCTCCTGCACTAAACTCTGAGGCCGCTCCAGTTCATGGGCTTCCTTCTCCCCAGCTACTCATCCTCCTTATGAACCACATGATTTTCCACACCTTGCTTCGATAATCCTGGTCACGTCTGCACTGTTTCTTTTCCTCTCTGCTCTGGGCTTGCCCAGCTGCCTCTGGATAGTCTCTCTCTTGCCCACAATAAAAACCTCCCAATCATGGGGTGGCCAACTCAGCAGCTTCTTTTCTGTGCCCTTGATTATAGTCATCACATATAATTTGTACACCTGAAGTGTGCGGGTGCACATGGGAACACATGCATATGTGTAAAAGCCAGAGGACCACCTTACATGTGGTCACTCAGGTACCATCCACTTATTTTAGGACAGGTCTGTCACTTGCCTGGGGCTTACTGATCAAGCTAGGCTGGCTGGCCAGATCAGTTCCTGGAATCCACTGGCCTCTACCACCCCAACACTGGGGTTATACACATGTGTCCTAGCACATGACTTTTTTTAAAAAAGATTTATTTATTTATTTTATGTATATGTGTGCACTATCTGCATGTACACCTGCACTCAGACAAGGGAATCAGATCACATTGTGGATGGTTATGAACCACCATGTGGTTGCTGGGAATTGAACTCAGGACCTTTGGAAGAACACTAGCCAGTGCTCTTAAGCACTGAGCCATCTCTCCAGCCCCCAGCACATGACTTTTTTATGTGGCGTTAGGGATCTAGATGTTTGTGCAACAATCACTTGACCCACCAAGCCATCTCCTCAGCCCCTGCTTTTTTGTTTTTGTTTTTTGTTGTGTGCAACAGAAAAAAATTTTAAAACACTTATATTTATTAGTACTTAACAAACACCTATAAAACACCTATATCCTCTAACCTAAAGCCTATAACCTATCTAAGAACACACAACTAACCTTATTTTAACTTTCTTAAAAAGTGTAGGTCCATGCAGGATAACCTGGTTTACAGCAGTCCCAGCAGGCAGTCCCTTTCAAGCTTAGTGTCAGTTGGGGCTAACTTTTACCTCAACAACCAGATTGTGACCAGCTTATAAAGTTCAGTCCATTCCAGCCACTAGCTTGAGGTCAGCTTTTTCTATCAGCCAAGACTAGTTTCTATAGTCTCCTTGGCCTATATAGGCTTCACGGCCTAAAGCTTCTCCGAACTCTGCCCTCCTTTGCTGCCAGCCTTAATAGGCTGAATTACAGCAAAGTGTCTTTCTCAGGCTAACTTGCAGTGAGAAGTCTTTCTCTCTTGGACTCCCCTTTCAGTTTATGACCATTGAGGCCTAATGGTTTGAATATGCCATATCTTATTTTTATTTATTTATTTATTTATTTATTTTGGTTTTTTGAGACAGGGTTTCTCTGTGTAGCCCTGGCTGTCCTGGACTCACTTTGTAGACCAGGCTGGCCTCGAACTCACAGAGATCAGCCTGCCTCTGCCTCCCGAGTGCTGGGATTAAAGGCGTGCGCCACCACGCCCGGCTGTCTTTTTTTTTTATTTTTTATTTTTTTTTTTGGTTTTTCCAGACAAGGTTTCTCTGTGTAGCCCTGGCTGTCCTGGACTCACTTTATAGACCAGGCTGGCCTCGAACTCACAAAGATCCACCTGCCTCTGCCTCCCAAGTGCTGGGATTAAAGGCGTGCGCCACCACTGCCCAGCCGAATATGCCATATCTTGCTGTGCACTTCCCCAGGGTGTCTTCTCAGCTCATGAGGGCAAAAGGAAGAGAGAGGCCATAGAGCTCTCTGGTTTATATGTTGCATCATCTCGGAATCCTTGACAGTCTTGAGGGTCCACAAGATTTCTCGAGATGTCCACTGGTCCCATGGCTTCTTGCAGCAACCAACATCATCTGCACACAGCTTGGGTGGTTTCTTAGCTACGCCCCTTCGACAAGGCATATCATGTTTCTCACAGAGTTATGGCCTTTGGGCTCTGTCCATCTTGGTAAGTTCAAGGGATGCCAAGCTCCTCCTTATGTCCTACCAGATGGTAAAAAGACACTGTCTTTCTGTGTATCCCAGGCTGATCTTGAGCTCATTGTGTAGCTCAAGTTGCCTTCAAACTCACAGTAATTCTCCTGCCTCAGTTTCTCACAGCACTGAGATTTTTTTTTTTTTTTTGGTTTTTCGAGACAAGGTTTCTCTGTGTAGCCCTGGCTGTCCTGGACTCACTTTATAGACCAGGCTGGCCTCGAACTCACAAAGATCCACCTGTCTCTGCCTCCCAAGTGCTGGGATTAAAGGCGTGCGCCACCACCGCCCGGCAAGCACTGAGATTTTTAAAATGTGTCATCACACTTGACTTTTTCTTATATAGGTTCTGGGCATAGAAGTCAGGCCACGGGCTGGAGAGATGGCTCAGCAGTTAAGAGAACTGGCTAGTGGTCTTCCAAAGGTCTTGATTTCAATTCCCAGCAACCACATGGTGGCTCACAACCATCCACAATGTGATCTAGTGCCCTCTTCTGGAATGCAGGTGTACATGCAGATAGAGCACTCATATACATTAAATAAATAAATCTTAAAAAAAAAAAAAGAAGTCAGGCCACGTGATCACAAGGAGGACATTGGGGGCTGGAGAGATGCCTCAGCAGTTAAGAGCACTAGCTGCTCTTTCAGAGGTCCTGAGTTCAATTTCTAGCACCCACATGGCAGCTTACAACCATTTATAACTGTAGTCTCTTCTGGTCTGGAGCAAAATACTAATACATATATAATCAATCAATCAATCAATCAATCAATTAAAAGAATAAGGACATTGTTGTGCAGCCATCACCGCTGTCCATCTGCTGAAGTTCTTCATAATCTAATGAGCAAACTAGAAGTTGTGTTCATTAACCCAGGGTATCTGGTTACCAGTGGTCAGTATTTTCTTAAAAGACAATCAAGGGTTGAGGATATAGCTTAGTTGGTAGAGTTTGTACCTGACATACACAAGACCCTGGGTTCAGTCCCCAGCACCCCATAAAACTGGGTGTGAGCTGGGCATGGTGGCACATGTCTTTAATCCCAGCACTTGGGAGGCAGAGGCAGGAGGATCTTTGCGAGTTCCAGGCCAGCCTGGTCTACAAAGGGAGTCCAGGATGGCCAAGGATACATAGAGAAACCCTGTCTCGAAAAACCTAAAAAAAAAAAAAAGAAACCAAACAAACAAACTGGGTGTGGTAGCTGGGTGGTGGTGGTGTATACCTTTAATCCCAGCACTCTGGAGGCAGAGGCAGGCAGATCTCTGTGAGTTCAAGGCCAGCCTGGTCTACAGAGTGAGTTCCAGGATGGCCAGAGATACACAGAGAAACCCTCTCTCCCAAAAACAAAAAACAAAAGCAGAAAACAAACAAACAAACAAAACTGGGTGTGGTAGCACATGCTTGCAATCCCAGCACGCAAGGAAGTGGAGGCAGGAGGATCAGGAATTCAGTGACATCCTCAACTACAGAGAAAGTTAGAGGCCATCTGGGATCCATGAGACCCTGTCTCAAAAAAGCAAAAGAGAGTGAGCTAGGGAGATGGCTTAGTGGATAAGGTCACTTGTCATGCAAACACGAAGACATGAATTTGGATCCTTGCACCCACATTTAAAAAAAAAGACTGGACAGAATTGATCTCACCTGTAACTCCAGGGCGGTGGAAGGCAAAAGGATCACTGGTCTTGCTGGCCACCAGCCAAGCTCCAGGTTCAGTGAGAGACCCTGCCTCAAAGGCAGATCGATAGTGCAGGACACCCAGCATTCTCCTCTAGCCTCTATGTGCACACATGTGCACACATACCACATATGCTCATGAAAGAAAAGAACAAAATAAAAATGAAAAGACACATAAACTGAAGGTGTACTTTTAAATTACTTATTTATTTTAGATTTTTTTTTAAAAGAACTTTTTTTTTAAAGATTATTTATTTATTGTGTATACATTGTTCTGCCTGCATGTACGCATTCACTCCAGAAGAGGGCACCAGATCTCATTGTAGATGGTTGTGAGCCACCATGTGGTTGCTGGGAATTGAACTCAGGACCTTTGGAAGAACAGCCAGTGTTCTTAACCTCTGAGCCATCTCTCCAGCCCCTATTTTAGATTTTTTGAGACAGGGTTTCTCTGTGTATCCTTGACTGTCCTGGACTCACTTTATAGACCAGGCTGGCCTTGAACTCACGGAGACCCACCTGCCTCTGCCTCTCTGAGTGCTGGGATTAAAGGCGTGCGTCACCATACCTGGCAATTACAGACAGCTGTGAACTGCCATGTGGGTGCTGGGATTTGAACCCGTGTCCTTTGGAAGAGCAGTCAGTGTCTTAACTGCTGAGCCTGCTAATCTCTCCAGCCTTTAAATTGTTTTTTAATGACTATAAACACCTTCCGACCCACTGACCCACTGACCCACTGACCCGAGGCACGGGAAAAAAAGGATACTATTATACGCAGAAGTTAAAAAAATTCTCAGGCACAGATCTTTGGGGAAGCTAGTCAGCAGTCAAGCCTAACAGCATACAAAGGAACAGGTACCAGCAGCAACACAAACCAACAACAGTTTTGGGGGAGGTTTGGAAGGTACACCAGCAGCGGCAGTTGCTGTGGTATTGGCAACAGCATTTACAGCAGTTACCACACTCCCATCTGGGGCCTCAATCTCCTCAGCCCGACCTGGGCCACAATCTTCAGCAGCAAAGGCAGCAGCAAGTCTCAGGAGAAGCAAGTCTCGAAGCCCTTTCTGGAGTCTTTTGGAGCGAAGCAGCAATGAGAAGGGATGCCAAGCGAAAAGCCCCACTGTGTCTCCAAGGCCTCCTCTTTATCCCTGCACGAGGATGCCTTCCAATTGTCCAACTTCACACCCTCCACAGAAGGTACTTCCTGTTGACCAAGATCACAAACTCTCCAAGGAGTCTGTCCACCAGAGGATGTAAATATGTCCCCCACACGTGACAGTTTTCTGGCTGGCAACATCTCGAGCTCTTTTATCAGAATGTTTTGTATGCCTCTTTCACGAGTCTGTTTTTCAGTGGTGTGCAAAGCACACCCACCTCCCATATTTGAGACCAAAACAAAAAAACACATTCATTCAACACATCTGTGCCTCCAAAGAAATCTGAAGCTCCACCAGCTTGATGGTGAAGAGGCCTGTTTCCTCAAGACAAGGTTGAGGTGCCTTAAGCTTGCAGAACTAACATGTAATCTCTCTGTTTTCTAATGTCAGTAGGAAAAAAATGATGAGCCTGTGTATGAGGAGGATGGCTATGATGATCATTTTCCTTTATATATAGAATAGAAGCAGCATCTATGGTAGCTAGCAGAGAAGTCAGAGGAAGATTGTGGGGAGGCTTAAGAGCAAAAACAGATTTGGATCTGAGAGTAGGCATGTGGGTGTTTATCTCCATTTAAAATTATTGATTTGTCTACTTCAGATTTATGTACTTTGCTGTACGCATATTACACCTGCAACCAAAGCATTTAATCAATTAACCAATTAATTAATTTCATTTTGTTTATTTTATTTAATTTTTGGAGACAAGGTCTCATATAGCCCAGGATTGACCCCTGAACTCACTGTGTAACCAAGAATGACCTTGAACTTTTGACCCTCCTGTCTTCATCTCCCAAGTGCTGGGATACAGGCATGTGCCACCACTCTTGGTTTTGTGTTGTGCAGGGTATAGTAGCCAAGGCCTTGTGCATGCTAGGTGGGTACTCGACCAACTGAACTATGCCCCAGCTCAATCACACTGTTTTAGAAAAAGAGTGAAGACCTGGACAGATGGTTCAGCGGGTAAAGCACTTGTCTCACAAGCATAAGGACCTGAATTTGGATACTCAGATTCCAAGTAAAGCTGGGCACAGTACCATGTATCTGTAATCCTAGTGCTTCTGCAGTGAGATGGGCTAGCCCACCATATACAGTGTCTAACAAGAGACCCTGTCAAACAAGGTGAAAGGTGAGGACTGATAGCCAACTCTCTTTCTCTCTCTCTCTCTCTCTCTCTCTCTCTCTCTCTCCCCACAATTAAAACACAAAACAGCAAAGACCACAACAAAAAGAGTGAGCCATTTGCCTCAAGTGAGTACATTCGTCAGCATCCTAGGCAAGGAAGGGTCCTACCCTTCCCCTGCCGGACTTTCACAGAAGTCTGAACTTGGCAGTACAGTCTTTTCTATCCTGGCATCACACCAGATCAGGCACTACTGTGCATTCCTCTGTTAAAGTGCGTGGGTGAGCCAGGTTCTGTGAAATGCCTGAGGGGACAGGGGCCTCTGACCTCAGGGAGCTACTTCAGCCATCACTCCCTCACTGGCCTGCTTTGCCTCCATGACTTCAGCCTGCAGTTGAAGCTCATTTCCTCCTGCATCTTTCTCAGCAGAGAACATCCTAAAGATGCTCCTAGTGTGTGCTGAGGGGCTCTAGCCAGACCATCGTTGCTAAGGATCTTCTTCATCAGGTTTCCTTCAAGCCTTCTGATCTGTGTTGTCAGTTAAACACTGACTGGGAGGCACAGTATTTCAGTTTATCTGCCGTGTTTCTCTGACTCAGAAGTTCTAGTATATCCACCTTCGTATCACCGATATTTATTGAGTACCAAATATGTACACAGCCAGTGTCTGTCACATGGTAAGCATAGTTCATAGAATGAACGGGTAAATTTTAAGTGGGTCGATGAATAGAAGAGCACTAATCTCAGAGTGGTTAAAGGACAGGCAGAGGGACATACAGGATTGGCCACATTGCAAGTGGTGATTATCCCCCAGAGTTATCCCCACCCACCTCTTACCTTGGCAGGCAAGGAGTCACACCATAAAACTTCTTACCTGCCTCTCAGAAGTTGATTTACATTAGCCATCGGACAGAAAAAATACGGGCCTCCAAACTTTTATTTCCTTTTTATTATTCCCAGTGACACACAGAAATATCATTCAAAACATTAGCAATTACTTTGGAAGGTACATGTTTGAAGGGCTTGGGGAAGGGTATGGTACAATGCGGTAAATGGGGGTGTTTCTGCCAGAGGGCCCGGGGCCTTCATGGGACTTGGAGCTGATTCAAAAGCAGAATTGATCTTTCAAGCCTCATTTTCATCTCCATCAGCACCCTATCAGACACCTCATTCCCCAGCCAGCTCCCATCTATGTATAATTTATGCACTTGATTTCAGGGGATTAATCTCTGCCTCATTCAGTGGGGGTGGGAGCAGGCTGCTCCTTTTCTTGTTTCTCACTGGAGTCTCAGCTCATATGTATTTCCATAGATTACATTCTGCTTCCTCCTAGAGAATTGCTTTTTTAAAGATTCATTTCTAAGTCACTGTCATTTTTTATTAAGTTTGTAGGGATGGGTGGGATGGTGTGCCTATGTAGGGACTTCTGTTTATGCAGGAAGTGGACTTGTCCCCAGCTTACCCAAGAGGAGACCAGTTGATCCCCTTTGGTCACATAGAAATGTTTATCCACTTCAGTGGGACAGGGATGCTGGGAGCCTCACCTGGTACCAAAATCAGTATTGACCGCTAACCCAAGAGTAGTCACCCACATCTGAGCTCCTAGCTCCACCCCAACCCCCAAGAGTAGCTTCAATGGTCCCTGGAAGCATACTAGAAAACAGCCAGAGGGATATTTGAGCCTCTTCTCTAACTTTAGGACATTCCCATAATACCAGGTCTCACTGCACCACCTCCTCTCTGTCTTTTGTCCACTGCCCTCTTCCGCACCCCATCCCTGGAACAGCTCCTCTAATTCTGAAGTCACAGAACTCCAACCTTGAAGACCTTTGAGATGGCTCAGTGCAGGGAGGAGTTTGCTGCCAAGACTGATGACCCGAGTTCGATTCCCCGGCCCCCATGTGGTGAAGGAGACAACTGACCTCACCAAAGCCTTTCTCTGACCTCTATATGCATGCTGTGGCATGTGCACACACACACCAAATAAATAAATAAACTTAATTTAAATAATTTTTATATATAATTAGTTTTATTTCATGTCCACTGGTGTTTTGCCTGCTTGTATGTCTGTGTGAGGCTATCGGAAACCCTGGAACTGGAGTCACAGGTGTGAGCTGCTATGTGGGTGCTGGGAATTGAACCCAGGTCCTCTGCTGAACCATCTCTCCAGCCCAGGAGACTTTGTTTTATTATTACTTTTTTTTGGTAACTCAATTGTACCATCTTTAAAGTGTGAACTTTGTAGAGGACACTATCAAATCTCCATGTCAAAAGGTTGGACACCTGTGTAATGATTTACAGTGCTCTTAAGTCAAGTATGGATTTGAGATCTGTCCCTACAGAAGTAAGCTTCGCTTTATTTAACTCAGTGTTTCTCGGGCTTATTTCATTCCAGGCCCTTTTATTAACTGGAAGCAGGCAGACAGGCAGGGGCTGCTTGACCTGAGACAGAGACCATTTCAGGTACAATGGCAGCAATGGTCTATGGAACAGACTTTGAGAATACTATTAGGCATCTCCACTCTCCTCAGATTACCAGCCTCCCCTACAACCACCCACTGCATAGGACCACGGCATAAGTGGCACCACCAAGGCTGGAAGCACAAGTGGCCTGGGCCCACGAAGAAGAGTTTACTGGAGGCACCCTCTCTTCACACTTCTGGTTCCTGCAGTCAGCTCCCCACCCTACACTGAACTGATGGTCTTCTGCCTTCAGGCACTTCTGCCTCCCTGACTTGTAGCAACCCTATCAGAGAAGCTTGCTGCAGCCTGCCTGCCTGCTTCCAGCTAGACAAGACACACTGAACTGAGAGAGTGAGGAGCCATCTGAGACAGGCTTGGTTGGAAGAGAGGCACCTAAGGCAGTGTTTAGCAGGACTACATGCTGGGGAAGCAGCTTTGCATAGAGAAGGCATTCGACAGCTTGCAAGGTGAAGAAACAGTTCTCAGCACGAACCGCCTTCACAAGTGCACAGAGTGTGAAAGACTCCACCTGTCTCTACACCACTGCACCCACCCAGGTGACACCTAAAGCAGCAGCAGCCACCACCGCCTCCACCCACAACAGCCAAAGTCATGTGAGAGGCACCAGCCTTTGCCTGTCATCACTGCACACAGAGCCAGCCTAACTGGTACATTTTGTCCAACCAAAGCCCCAGTGAGAGACCAAAAGATAGGAACAAATATAAGAGGCCCAGACTGGGCCAAGTCAGGAGGGGCCTGTGAAACAATAAAAGCCGGGGCTGGAGAGATGGCTCAGTGGTTAAGAGCACTGACTGCTCTTCCAGAGGACCCAGTTCAATTCCCAGCACCCACATGGCAGTTCACAACTGTCTGTAACTCCAAGATCTGATACCTTTACACAGACAGACATGCAGGCACAAAAAAATGCACATAAACTAGAAAAAAGAAATAATAAGAGCCATGTATTATCTTGTGACATGTATTCTCTCAGGCCAGACATCTTCCTTGTAAAGAAACTGAGCTAATGTTGTCCATACAGCATATCTAGGTGCAAGGAGGATGGTGTAGAATGTCTTTAATGCCAGTGTGCAGGAGGCAGAGGCAGAAGATCTCCAGTAGGAGACCAACCTTGGCTACACACAGAATTCCAGTCCCACCAAAGTCTATATAACAAGAACCTGTCTCAGAATTAAACAGTCCTTACAGTGGGTAAGGGCCCTTGCTTCCAACCCTGGAGACCCAAATGCAACTCCCAGTCACACACAGTGGAAGGAGTGTATGGACCACAAGTCATCCTATGACCTACATGCTCACCATGGCAGGAGTGCTTATATATACAAAATAAATAAACATTGAAAAAAATTAAATGCAAATTGTTGCCCGACATGATGATATATACTTTAATCGTAGCAGGCGAGAGGCAGAGACAGGCGTGTCTCTGAGTTCTAGGCTAGTTTGGTCTACATAGTAAGTTCCAGGGCAGCCAAGGCTACAGAGAAACTCTGTCTCAATCAAACAAAAAGCCACATTGTTTAATTTCTCCACCACCACAAAACAAAACAAAACCAGCAACATGAATGAATACATACATAAGCTAACTAACAATGGGGCTGGTCTCAGATTTTGCTGAGTGGGTTACCCATCATGTGTATACTTTGTTGCTAGAGTATATGTAAGCTCTGGAGAGGAGGCAAAAACACAAGAGAAAGCCAGACTGGAAGGGATCAGAGAAACATTCCCTAGGAAAGAACCCTATTTGGCATGATTGATTATCAACACTGGCAACAGTAATTGCTTGTCCTTCGGCTTTCACCCACCCTGGAATAGGTTCTCCCAGCAAAAACTTTCCAGCCCCCTCTGGCAATGCTGCGCTGTGCATTTACACAGGGTCCATTACAATAACAAGAGGGCCAAGCTATTAGCATTCTGCTCTCGGCTGAAGTTTCAGGCTCTTACTGCCTTGAACATTTACTCTGTAAGGTTTTGGGCACCTTGGTTCACAATCTCTTTGCAAATTCATGGAGTCTGATTTTACTCTATGAACAGCACACACACTGAAACAAAAGGAAAGGGAAGCACAGTGGACACTAAGTATCACTCCCCTAACACTTTTTGGGTTGTTTTTTTCAAGACAAGGTTTCTTTGTGTAGCCCTGGCAGTCTTGGAACTGTAGACCAGGCTGGCCTCGAACTCACAGAGATCCACCTGCCTCTGCCTCCTGAGTGCTGGGATTAAAGGTGTGCACCAGTAAACCAGGCTCCTCTCACACTTATTCAAAAGACCCTATTATGATACTACTAAACTTTCTGCAAATCTTCCATTTCCCAATACACTAGGCGAGAAGATGAGTGGTTTTATTGTTTTTGTGTGACAATCTTTGGAGCAATTAATCAAAAATTACATCGAAGGCTGCTGTTCATTTTTCATCACATCTGCCAAAAGATTGGAGCATTCAGCTCGAGCTTCATGTGCTTTGGTAGAATCTGGGGAGGCTCTAAGCTCTCAGGGGAAACACAAAACCTGGAAAGGGTGAGGGATGCCCAGGCGTGTGCAAGCGTAGGGAGGGGAGGCAAGAGCACAAGAAAAATCCAGGAAGGAGCCAAGTCCCATCCCCGCCAGTCTAGCTGACCCTTCTCACTGAAACTGTACCTCCTCCTGTCTGATTCAGTGAAAGGCTCCACCACCCACCACTGGCCCAAGTCACAGATGTCACCTGGGACTGAGCCACCTCCCCCAGCACCACTTTGCATGTCCAGCAGGCTCTGGTAAGGCTGTCTTGTCCAGTCCCTGCTATTACCTCAGCTCAGACTATCACCTTCTCCTCCTTCTCTCTGTCCAATGCACTATAGCATGAGCGACCCTCCAGAAAGAATGAATAGGATCACATCAGACTGCTTCCAACCCCCCCAGGAACTGCCTGTTCTTCTAGGTAGACACATTTATTTTATCCATCTATTTATTTATTATTTTTATTGAGACAGGGTCTCATTTAGCTCAGGCTGGCCTTGAACTCACAAGGTAGCTGATGACCACTTTGAACTCTTGATCTTCCTCCTTCCACCTCCCAGAGATGGGATTACAGATGTGCATCATCATATTCAGTTTATGCTGTGTTCTTTTGTCATTTTTATATTTCAGATTTTTTTTTTCTTTTTGAGACAGGACTTAGCTATACAGCTCAGATTGGCCTGAAACTCACAATCCTCCTGCCTCAGCCTCCAGAATACTGGCATTACAGGCATGTACCACGCACCTAGATAAAAATCTAACACCAACACTGGGTGGGCCTCCAGGCACTTCACGTTGGTGCCCGAGGTCACCACTCAGGTTTCCTTTCACTCCTTCTCTCCTGAGAAATATGAGACTCCCAGAACATACACACCCTGTTCTTTCACGTTTCTGGCCTTTGAGACACTTCCAGCATTCTAAAACAATTTTCCATGTTCTTTCTCCTGGCTAAGTCCTCTTCATTCTCTAAGATTCAACTCAACATAACATTCTCTGGAAATCCTTCTGGAAGATGGACAAGATGGTAAGCCTGGCAGCCTGAGTTTGATCTCCAGGCCCCACATGCTAGAAAGAGAGAACTGCTTCCATGAGGGGTTCTCTAGCCCTCTTCTGAATGCATGACATGGCCTTCACACACACACACACACACAAATAATAATAAATAAATACATTTTAAAGAACTTGGAGCCCATGAACTTAAGTTATGAAAACTAATAACAACTGGGAGTGTAGTCAGCGGTATGTTGTTTGCCTAACATCTACAAATCTTGGTTTTGATACCGAGCATTGCAGTTTAAAAAAAAAAAAAAGTGAACTGGAGAGATGGCTCAGAGGTTAAGAGCACTGACTGTTCTTCCAAAGGTCCTGAGTTCAATTTCCAGCAACCACATGGTGGCTTACAACCACCTATAATGAAATCTGGTACCCTCTTCTGGAATGCAGGTATACCTGTAGACAGAACACTGTATACATAATAAATAAATAAATCTTTTAAAAAATGTTTTAAAAAGTACGTGTGTGTACAGGTATTCATTAAAAATAATGGACTGATTTGACTCAGGGTTCCTCTGATTTCAGCTCATTTGCAGCCAAAGAAGACTGTTCACTTTAGAGGAGAGTCTGGGTTACGGACAGAATAAGTGGGCCATCTGCACTGAGCTCTGAATCCACGCAGGAAACCCCTCTGCAGACTGCCAACAATTTAAACAGCCCCTGCTGTGTTCACAGTGCAGGAGAACACAGGCACCATAAGCCCCGGGGTCAGAGAAGCTGCAAGCAGCTCTCTACTCCAGCACTGTTTTGCAAAGCCAATTGGATGGAGGTAAAGCCTTGCCCTTGATGAGAACTCTTTTCCTAACCGCCACTGTGTGAGCGGGCCAGGAGCAGTAACAAGGGTGCTGGATATTAAAGCTGACATTCTGTCACCCACAGTGGGGGGTCGAGAACAATGCATGCTCCACCAAAGAGCAGGACCATTCAAACTGCAGTCCTATGAAAGGAAAATCAAACTTGAAGATGCATCAGAAATACCTTCAACATCACCGGAAGCATCAGAGATGGACTGCAGGGCCCTGTCCCAAGAGACCCAGATTCAGCAGTCCGCAGTGGGCCAGAGTTGCATTTGTACAGAGTTTAAGGTGATGTTGAGTCTGTTGTTACTGGGATCACACTTTAAGAGGCATTGGCCTAGGGAGTCCACACTAGGCCAACTAACTCAGCCACATGGTTAATGATGTCACTTAGGGAAGTAAAGCTGGCCTTCAGAGCTCATTTGATATTAGCATGCTGGTCAATTGATCTAGCTTTGAAGAGCGGAGCTCCGTGCAACAGTCCTGGAAAGTTTTCCTAACAGCTCACAGGAGCCAGCTGCTAACGTTTCAGAAAATTTGCAAGCTGTTTTGATGTTGGTGGCGTTTATTTTGCTTTTTGAGATAAGATCTTACTAAGTAGGTCAAGTTGGCTAGAGTTCATCCTGCTGCTGCCTCTGCCACCCAAGTGCTGGGGTTACAGGCTGGCCACAAACTGGTTAACTGTTATTAAACACTGCTTCTTCTTTTCAGTGTTAAGGCTTGAACTCCAGGCTTCTTAAATGCTAAGTAAGCACTCTATTACTAATATGCTGGAATTAGATTCATTCTTCGGAAAAACAAACAAACAAACAAAAACCAAAAAACCTGTATACTTTTTGTTTTTTCGAGACAGGGTTTCTCTGTGTAGCCCTGGCTGTCCTGGAACTCACTCTGTAGACCAGGATGGCCTTGAACTCACAGAGATCCACCTGCCTCTGCCTCCCAAGTGCTGGGATTAAAGGCGTGCTCCATCATGCCTGGCAATTACAGACAGCTGTGAACTGCCATGTGGGTGCTGGGATTTGAACCCCAAAAAACCCTTCTCCTTTAAGAGAGCAGAGGTCAGAGCTCTGGTCTAGGAGGAAGAGGAGTTGGTGTGTTTGTGAACTGGCTTGAGTGTTTCTCCTATACCTCACACAGGTCTGAGAAGGACAGTTCAGAGAGAAGTTATCCCAAAAGCACTAGGCAACCCACAGCTCTTACAGAATGGCAGGCCATCCTTAGTGACTGTGAATCCACCTGTTTCATTTGCTTCTGTCTGGCATCCCAGCTGAGTGCTTCTGTGACCATGGTGTGTGCAGGTTTGCAGCCAGAACTGGCTTCCAATTTGAACACTGCCACTTATTAACTTCAGTGTTGGGCAGGGACATTAAGTGGGAATGAAAATTTATTGAGAATTGCATATAAGTCGGGTGTTTCATGGTTGTTATAAGTGATTAGAAACTAACTCTAGTAGCTACTTTTCTCAGTTTTGTGGCAAAACATCTGATAAAAGCAGCTTATGGAAGAAAGGGCTTACCTTGGCTCACAGATTGAGGGTCCAATCCATCATGGTGGGAGAGGGAGGCGTGGTGGCAGTGCATGAGGCAGAAGGCCAGATAGTAGCTGCAGTTAGGAAGGAAAGAGAGAGAGAGAGAGACAGAGGGAGAGATGGAGAGAGACAGAGAGAGAGGGGGAGAGAAAGACAGAGAGGGGGAGAGAGAGACAGAGGGGGGGAGAGACAGAGAGACAGAGAGGG
>CAJQZJ010001558.1:17503757-17529131 GCA_907164525.1 Lophiomys imhausi
GAGGGGAGAGAGAGAGACAGAGAGAGGGGGGAGAGAGAGACAGAGAGAGAGACAGAGAGAAAGGGAGAGGGAGATACAGAGACAGAGAGAGGGAGAGAGAGAGACAGAGAGGGAGAGAGAGACAGAGACAGAGAGAGAGGCAGAGAGAGAGGGAGAGGGAGAGAGGGGGGGAGAGAGACACAGAGAGAGGGGGGAGAGAGACAGAGAAAGAGACAAAGAGAGAGACAGAGAGGGAGAGAGACAGAGACAGAGAGAGAGACAGAGAGGGAGAGAGAGACAGAGAGGGAGAGAGAGAAACAGAGAGAGAGACAGAGATAGATAGAGAGGGAGAGAGAGACAGAGGGAGCGAGAGGGAGAGACAGAGAAAGAGACAGACAGAGAGACAGAGGGGGGGAGAGACAGAGAGAGAGGAAGAGAGAGAGACAGAGGGGGAGGAGAAAGGGACAGAGAGAGAATGAATGTACTGGCTCAGAACTGAACCATCCATCCATCCATCCTGGGACAGATCTTGCTGGCTTCTGGTATGGCTAGATCTAGGTGACTGCATAAGTCCTCCTCCCTCTGCCTTCAGACTCTGCTTCCTCTGTGTTGGCCCCCTGACAGATGGGCATCTGCTTAGGGTAGGAGGATGGCTGCCCAAACTTCAGTCACACATATGGTCAGACTCCCACTCCGCAGTAAGGAAAACAACACTCCTCCCTCCCGATAACACCCACATGTACTTCACTTTGGAACCACATGGGTCACGTGTCACATCCTGAACCAATACCAGTGGTGAATACCGAGCACTAATGGCCCTATCTGGGTCACTTGCACATGCTCAGTGTGAGGCCTGGCCCCTAGCTCAGGAACAACAGAGACACTAGGGGTGCTGCCCGTGGAGAGAAAGAGAGAGGTAGTTACTGAATGCCCCAAGAAGTGCCTGCTCCACCTACTTCTGCCAGGCTCTCAGCTCTGGTTGTTTTGTCCATTCAAGTCTCACGGTGTAGGGCTGGAGTGGTGAGGCGGCTCAGTGGTGCAGAGGACCAGGGTGGGGTTCCCAGCATCCACACCAAGCAGTTCACAACTGCCTGTAACTCCAGCTCCAGGGGATAAAACACCCTCCTCGGGCCTCCACAGACACCTACATGCATATGGTGCACATAAACTCGCAACGGTACACACACATACACATTAGTGCTATCTGCTGATAGCTACCATTTCTGGAGGTAGTGGTGTAGGCCTTCAACCCCAGCATTCTGGAGGCCGAGGCAGGAGGATTTCCAGGTTAAGGATAGCCTGGCTATATATCAAGATCCTGCTCTCAGCACCCTCCCTTCAAAAAGAATACCTAGGACAGGGCTAAACACTTTGTGAGGTCGCATTTAATTATATATGTCAGAAAATCACTACAGTAGATGATGCCTAATATCTAGCATATAATAGGTAATAAATGTTGAATAAAAAATAAATTAAAAGGAAAGGACATGACTGCGCGTAGGTATGGTGTAGGAGAAACTTCATTATAGATAAGTGGGAAAGCACCGCCAGAGGCAGACACATCTGGGAGAGTCCAGAGTAGACCATGCGGGGAGAGGAGAGAGGGGAACAGGTGCAGCAGCCAGGAGGCCACAGGCACAAAAATGGCAGGTAACCAACATGGTTGGATTCTACAGGAAAGAGCATCCCAGCCCTCTGGGCTGGAGAGTTCAGGGTAAGGGGCGGGGCATACCAGTCAGGAGGCCCCTGTAACAGGAAGGGCTGAGGCATGCTAGGAGAACCTGGCAGCCACTTCCCTGCTTTGATGTGTTCAATAGGCTCCTCAGCCATTTGTCCCAGGTTTGAAACCTAACAAAATATTTAAATAAATTTTATCTGCAATAGTCACTAATCTCCTACAGTATTAAGCATGTAACAGACACTGATCTTAAAAGTTGAATAAATACTATATATGAAGTATTTCTGCATTTACTTACTTCACTAACTGCACAAAGGATTTGGTACGGCACCTAGGAAATTCATTCAAAAATAGAAACAGAAAAATGCAACCAGGACCAAGGAAAAACATAAATTAGAATAGTTTAACAAGATGCATAGAAAAAGAAAATACGTTCATGGAGATTATGGGATTCATTAGTGAGTTTGTCTTTAAGTTTTCTGGCAACCAAGAGAAAAAGGGAAACTACCTGTCAAAATGTCATAGTTCAACTGTGTGTGTGTGTGTGTGAGTGTGTGTGTGTGTGTGTTTTGGGGGAATCATTTCTTGTGGAAATTCATTCACTATGTTAGCTTTTGGATAAATAAATTCTTTTTTTTTTTTTTTGGTTTTTCGAGACAGGGTTTCTCTGTGTATCCTTGGCTGTCCTGGACTCACTTTGTAGACCAGGCTGGCCTCGAACTCACAAAGATCCGCCTGCCTCTGCCTCCCAAGTGCTGGGATTAAAGGCGTGCGCCACCACCGCCAGGCATAAATAAATTCTTATGGGGCGATGCGGGGGTGAACTGGAGAAGGGGAACAGGACCAGATACTGGAAGATCTTATTTGGAGGAAGAACAGGAGCACAGGGAGTGATGTGACAATAACTTCCCTTTAGTATGACAAATGTCTGCTGTACCTTAAATAACAGGACGAGGTGTCATTTAGGGGCTTTGATATAACAATCAACATCTCAGGGAGCAATGAAGTGGGGAAGGGACTCAAGGAGGTAGGCTCCTAAATTTGTCCCCGGGGAAGAGGCTTGACTCAATCTCTGAAGTCTCCAGGTGCTGTCTCTGAGGCCTCAAGCCAGGACCTAAAGGGTTTTCATCCAGTCTCACCCCCAGGTAGGACACCTCCTCTTGGCCCCGAGGTCAGGAAAGAGTTAAGTGTGTGGTGACCCAAATCTGCAGTCCCATTTCCAGCACACTGAAAATTACTTTTTAATCCTGGCTTTCAAGGCTTGCCTAGGGAGCCATCTGCCGTCCCCTCCCCCACTCCAGGCACCGGGGATTACTCCCACCTGTCTCACTGGACTTGTTTTCCTAGGGCTGAATTCTGCTCCTGCCCTTCCAGACAATAATAATCTGCAGGGTGACAGTTTCATTTGTGGAGTGGGGAGCAGCGTAGGTTTTTCCCCAAGACGAAGCTTAGTCTTCCAGCTCAGACAAAATGGAAAACAGTCTGAAAGACGAGACTCCTCGTGGGATGGGGTGGATGAACACCTGAAACCTCGGAGACGCTCTGCCATCTGCTGTGGGTACCTCTGGGGTAGTGTGGCACTGACCTTTTAGCTGGGCTCCGATATTTGAAGGTCCCAGAGTTCCAAAAGTGAGTGGTGGCTGGGGATGTAGCTTAGCTGGCAGGGTGCTTGCTATGGTTCTGCCCCCATCCCGCTAAACCAGCTGTGGAGGTGCAGGCCTGTAATCCCAGCACTTGCGAAGTGGAGGCAAGAGGATCTGAAAGGTCATCCTTGGCTACATAAAGGGTTTGAGTCCAGCCTGAGCTACAGACCCCTTCAAACCAAACAGAAGTCCGTGAATTCCAGGGGACTGACACCCAGAGATAAGCCCTAACTGCCCAGTCTTTCAGCACCTGTGTAACAATCCACATCAGTGTCCTGCTGGGTACTTTGTATCCTAAGAACTTCAGAAACCAGTGGAGCAGAGAGCTACCAGTATGATGTGTGCTGTGATGGGGTCTTTGGACTGACACTTAAAAAATAATAGCACCAGGTGGACTTGATGGGACAGGACATTCTAGGAAAGGGGAATTAAAAGGGCAGAGGACTGAGTTGAGCTGATGTTTCCTAAGATAGGACGGAGAAAGAGGGTCTTTCCTGCACGGCTGGCCAAAATATCAATGGCAGGCACAGTCCTGAAGATGAACAATCCAGCAATGATACCTGAAATTACAAATTACACATATCCTTTCACCCAGAAATCCCACTTGGAAGAATTTATCTTGAAAACACACCCACATGGGCACAATGACGCACTGACAATGCTACTCAATGCAGCATTGTCTGCAATGGCAAAAGGTTGGGAATGACCTAAATGTCCACCAACAGGAGGCTGGCTCCGGGAATGATAGCGTACTCACACAAAGAACACTCTGCGGTAGGAAAGAGAATAAAGGGGTTCTTTATGCCCCACCATGAAACAACTCCAAGAGCATTGTTAGGTGATAGAAAAGCAAGGGAACCAGCCAAGTGCATTTGGCACTGGCTTTGTTTGTTTGTTTGTTTTATTATTCATATTGGCGGTGGGTGGGTAGTCAGGGAGAGGGGAATGGATATACTGTCCTGGGATCTTTCAAACCATGAGGAATATGGATAATTTATGTATGGAGGTGTAGGCTGGAAGTGAGGCTGAATGGGCACAGAACTCACCTACCATTTATGAAGCTCTGACCCTGAGCTCCAGCACCACAAAAACTAATCATAGAAATAGTGACAGCAGCAGTGATAGCAGCAGTGATTGACAGCAGCAGTGATTGACAGAAGCAGTGACAGCAGCAGTGATTGACAGCAGCAGTGAAAGGTATGGAGAGGAGCAAAGAAGAAATTGAATAGCCTTCAGTGGAGAGAGGGGCAGTGGGGGAGGATCATCATCTAGAGGAGACAATAGATGCTGCTCCCAGACAAAGGGTGTCTGGGAGCTTGTCAGATGAGGGCATGAGTGAGGAGTCAAGCACTCTTTGTTAGAGGAGAAATAAAATCAGGCAAAGCAGACGAATATAGCATGTTTACCTAAAAAGAAAACCAGCCTGCATGTTAATACTACCAACGTCAACACTGGACTGTGGTCTTGTGCTTGGAACTTCCAACTCCTTGACTCTCCTCTCTATGAAAGGATTTCCTCATTGCCCCGCCCCCCCACGAACACACATTTGTGCGTCGTCTTGTACTTATATCCAAGCACTCTCTGGAAGAGAGTACCTGCAGCTGCCAATCAAGTCTGGGAAAGTGGACTCAGGTGTAGCTACTGAGCTCATTTGCTACTTTGTGGATTCTTCGTCCATCCTTCTCTACCCCCTAACATGAGACAGGAGAGAGGAAAGGAGGTGACATTATAATTGAGCTATTTCCTGATGATTAGGGGCTTCAAGCTTCTTGGGACAAGTTTGATTATCACTGGCAGGGTATCTAATTTCTTCTTTTTCTCCTGCTTCTTTGTACAGAACTACTTAACAAGCTGCAACCAACAACTCACCACACCTCTAGGACCCTAGTATTTATTTCTCCTCTGAAAAGTCCCCAGAATTCAAAAGGTCACACAATCGCATTTGCATCTGGGAAAACCACACCTCTATTAGAGCAGGAGGCAAACCATACTCAGCTGCTGCAAAGCAGCTCCATATCTCCATACCTGGGATTAAAATGAAAATATATTCTTATATTTCTGTGTTTTTGAAAAAAAAATTCCAAACTCCCACTACATTCAGGGCTGAAAGATATGCTGACAAGGACACTTGACAATTTTCTTTCTCCCCAACCCCTCTCTTCATAAGATTGGGTCTTCTTTGTTTTCTTTTGAGACAGGGTTTCTCTGTATATCAGCCCTGACTGTCCTGGACTCACTTTGTAGACCAGGTTGGCCTCAAACTCAGAGAGATCCGCCTGCCTCTGCTTCCCGCGTACTGGATTAAAGGTGTGCCACC
The DNA here is from genome assembly GCA_907164525.1 of Lophiomys imhausi. NCBI lineage: Eukaryota > Metazoa > Chordata > Mammalia > Rodentia > Muridae > Lophiomys > Lophiomys imhausi. Next base: position 17,509,375 of record CAJQZJ010001558.1, read on the forward strand.
ATGTTTGGTGAGTCTTCAAATTTCTTCAAATTTATTTTTATTATTTGTGTGTATGTGTGTGTGTACATGTGTGTGCAAGTACTCACAGAGTCCAGAAGAGGGAATCAAAAGATCTTCACTGCTAGGTTTGTTGACTCTATATTGACATTCTTTCATAGAAGGAGAGCTGAGGAGGGTCATGGGACCTTCACCCAAGTGTCCACCCATCCCAACAAGTTGTATGGAATTCTTCCCTAGTTGCCTGTGGCCTCAGGGAGGAGCTACAGTATGTCAACTGGGAAAGACAAAAGGAGTCACCATCCATACGGGGTGCAGACCTTCCAGGATGGCTGCTTTAAAGCCGCCCATATTTCTACTTGTGACCCATCATCTATGCTCTGTAAGTAAAGCCTAAAATACCCCCTGGCTCACCCAGTGAGTTTGGTAGAATTTGGTTTGTCTTTTAGACCTTAGGAGAGTGTGTAGACATTGTTTGCATCTTCCCTAAGGAAGGAATTTTAGCAACACATCTGTAATTCTAGCACTTGGGAGGTAGAGGCAGGAGGATCAGGAGATCAAGGGCATATTAATTAAATAGAATGATGTCCTAGCTAGGGTTACCAGTGCTGTGATGAAACACCATGACCAAAAGCAACTTGGACAGGAAAGGGTTTATTTGGCTCACACTTCCACATCACTGTTCATCATGGAAGAAAATCAGAACAGGAACTTAGATGCAGGAGCTAACGCAGAGGCCATGGAAGGTGCTGCTTACTGGCTTGCTCCATGTGGCTTGCCAGAACCAAGAACTACAAGTCTGGGGAGTCCCACCCATTACAAACTAGGCCCTCCCACATCAATCTCTAATTAAGAAAATGCCCTATAGGCTTGCCTACAGCCTGAACTTATGGAGGCATTTTCTCAAATGAGGCTCCTTTCTCTCCAAGGACTCTAGCTTGTGTGTGTCAGGTTGCCATAAAACTATAAAACTCCCCTGCACAGGTAATAACTTCAATACTCCCTGGAAAGTATCCCAGGAACACCAGCTGACACTCACAGCAAGGCCAAGCCTCCACCCATGACTATCTGATGTCACAGCTTGTGTTCTTTCCCTTCGAGTGAATCACAAAACCACAGGTAAGAGTGGCTGCCAATGGAAGAGCAAGGCCTCCAATTGAATATAGGAATAGGGCTGTTTGGGACCCCTGGCAGCCAGGAGAAATGGCCTTGAGAGTCTTTATTGTCCACAATCATCTCTGCCAAGAAGCACACTCAAACGCTTTTTGTGGGCCCACAAATATATTCATGTCTGGGTGTCACATGGATAAAAGGTGAGGTCACGTAGTGTCCCTAAGACCCCATCTTCCCCTCTGAGAAATGTGTTATTCTCAAAGCTGTACTAGGCTTCTGACCCCACGTCAGGGACACCATGGACAAGGCCTGAACGACATACTTCGTCTTCACTGGGCCTCGGTTCCCTCATCTGTAAATGTGAATGCAAATATCTCTCTCCTAGCTGTCCCTTTAGGTTGATATGATTAATGAAAGGTGTGTCAATGATATCATAGAAGACTGTGGACTAGGATCACCTCCAAGCCGTTTGAGTCAGACACACTCTTTGATTCCACCGATGTATAAATTTTAAAATGTGATCAAATGGAAGTGCAAAAGCTTACCCCGTCTTACCAAAGCAGAGCTGTCACCTTGAACTTCCTTCAGCCACCACCCCTCCTCTAGATTACAATGCCCACAGGTGGTTGGGGAGGACACTGAGCGCCATAAATACACACAGGCAATATCCATATATTTCAAATGTTTGTCCTTGGCAAGAGCTGCAGCTTTCCCTTAATGTAGCTAAATGAAGTAGAGGAAAATCAGAAAAATGCAAATGGGCTTCTTATTTTAGGCAAATCAATCTCAGCAAAGCTCATATCTGATCAGACATATCTTTAGGACGATCATTAGGATAATGGATTAATGTGAAAGTTTATTTTTACCCTGCCTGCTCTCACTCTTTAAAACCTTCAAAGCTTGCCCTGACTCTGCCTGACACCCCAAAAGGAAAGAGACCCTTTACAAGTCATTTAAAAGACAGCATTCCCAACATTAGTTGGAGACAGTGCTAGAGATCACAGGATCCACACAGTTCACTGCACGGTCAGCAGGTCAGCCAACACAACCCCTCCCCCACTTCTAAGCAAGTACCTTAGCCACCTGCTGCTACCCTCAGGCTCCAAGGTTTTCATGAGGAAGGCCTAGAAAGGCATGAAAAAGCATAAGACTATAAAGGCAGGGCTGGAGAGATGGCTCAGAGGTTAAGAGCACTGGCTGCTCTTCCAGAAGTCCTGAGTTCAATTCCCAGCAACCACATGGTGGCTCATAACCATCTACAATGAGATCTGGTGCTCTTTCTGGCCTGCAGGCATACATGCAGACAAAACACTATATACATAATGAATAAAATCTTTAAAAAAAAGACTATAAAGGCTTTTTTGTGTGTGTTTATTTGTTGAGATTCAGTCTTAATATGTAGGGCAAGCTAGCCTTGAACCTACCACCAACCCAGGCTGCCATCCACTTACAGAGTTGTGTGCCATCTAAATGAGAATTGTGTGCATGAAAAGTACTTCATGAAATAGCTGACTGGGGGTATATAATAAAAATGGCAGCTACCCTCTTCCACAGGAGGCCTACATGCGCTACTTGCGCCACCGCCATGTCTCTAGCAATCCCTGAGAAGTTCCAGCATATTTTGCAAGTACTCAACACCAACATGGATGGACGGTGGAAAACAGCCTTTGCCATCACTGCCATTAAGGGTGTGGGGCAGAGATATGCTCATGACATGGTGATGAGGAAAGCAGATATTGACTTTACCAAGAGGGCTGGAGCGTGTGTTCACCATCATGAAGAATCCGAAGCAGTACAAGATCCCAGACTGGTTCCTGGACAGACAGAAGGACATGAAGGATGGGAAATACAGTCAGGTTCTGGCCAATGGTCTAGACAACGAGCTGTGTGAGGACCTGGGGTGATTGAAGATCACAGCCCACTGGGGGCTGCACACTTTTGGGGCCTTCGTGTCCGAGGTCAACACACCAAGACCACTGGCTGCTGGTGGGGGGGTATCAAACTGTGGTTGTATCCAAGAAGAAGTGAGTCTCTGGGCCTTTGCTGTTAGTAAATAGTTTATATACCTATGGGGAAAAAATGACAGCTACCAAGCACTGTCTGTCTGAGACAAGGTCTCTTTTAGCCCAGGCTGGCCCCAAATTCATCCTCCAAAGTGCCAATATTGCAGGTATGTACTATCAAGACCAGCTTTATGTGGTACTAGCAAGGGCACCTGGGGCTTCTTGCATGATAGGTTTGTGGGTGTGTACATGCAAGTAGAGGCACACACATACACAGTTGAATTACATTCCCACCCACCAGCACTGTCCTGCATGTGCAAATATTTATTTTAGTACTAGCCACAATTTTATAAGGTAAAAAGAAAAAAAAATAACCTAGAAGTGTTCCAGTAGAGGAGGAGCCCTGACATCCCGTTCTGAGGCTGCAGACTAGATTATGTTTTTCTCTGCTTGGTATTGAAGAGGCAGCTTGAGAAGTCAGCCCCCTGGGGTCCTGCAGAGATGAAAGTCATAGCTTATTCATTTTAGGTATTAGGCCATATTCTGTCAACGCTATAATGAAACCCAGACACCGGTAGGCAGGAGAAACTGGTGCTTGTGTATGAATCCAAGACTATGTGCTGGTGACATAAACAAAAGCCCCAATTCTTAGAAACAGATTAACTAGGCTGGGAAGATGATAAACTGGTATCCTAGTTTTATTTCTTTTTTTTTTTTTTTTTTGGTTTTTTCGAGACAGGGTTTCTCTGTATAACAGCTCTGGCTGTCCTGGACTCGCTTTTGTAGACCAGGCTGGTCTCGAACTCACAGAGATCCGCCTGCCTCTGCCTCCCAAGTGCTGGGATTAAAGGCGTGCGCCACCACCGCCCGGCTCTAGTTTTATTTCTTTTGGTAAAATACCCTGATGAGAAAAAGCAACTTAGGGGAGAAAGGGTTCATTCCCATTATAATTCCAGATTCTGCTCCATTGTTTCCAGAAAGTCAAGGCAGCAGGACCTTGAGGCCCTGGCCAAATCCACAGGCAAGAGAGGAGAATGCATGTATGTCTACTACCCAGCTTACCTTCTCTACTCTTCTATATAGTCCAGGGCCCAGACCTAGGGAATGGTGCCACTCAAGGTGGCCTGGGTGTTCCCACATCAGCTAATGCAATCAGCCCACATACTGCCCCTGCACACCCCCGCGGGCCGACATAACCTAAACAATCTCCCACTGAGACCCTTCCCAGGTGACTCTAGATTGTATCAGCTTCACAATTAAAACTAGCCATTACAGTGGATGATATTCTCGCCCTTATAGACACAAGGACTGTGACACAGTGTGTCTGTAACCCCAGTGCTGGGAGCAAAGACAAGTGGATCTCTGGGGCTCATTGGCTGATCAACCTACGAACTGATGATGAATTTCAGGTGCAGTGAGTGACTCTGTCTCAAAACCGTAAGGCGGAGAGTCAACGAAGACACTAGATATCAACCTCTGGCCTTCACTTACATGCATACAGCCATACCCACACATACATACAACAGAAGGCAAGAGAGGGAGGGAGAGACAGATAGAAAGAAGGGGTGGTCCATGCTTGTAATTCCAGTGCTAGGGAAGTGGACACAAGAGAATCCCTGGCCAGCCACCCTAACCTTTTCCGACCAGTGAGAGGTCAGTGAGAGAAGCTGTCTTAAAAACAGAAAGGTCTCAAAACCAAACAACAATCAAACAGAAAGGTAGACTATGCCTGAAGGACAACACCTGGGGAAGGACGCACAAAGTTGTCCTCTGGTCTACTCAAACACACAGGCACACACACTCACAGTATAATCATTAATGCTGACCTCAATGAAGAATCTAAAACCGGGCGGTGGTGGCGCACGCCTTTAATCCCAGCACTTGGGAGGCAGAGGCAGGCGGATCTCTGTGAGTTCAAGGCCAGCCTGGTCTACAAAGTGAGTCCAGGACAGCCAAGGATATACAGAGAAACCCTGTCTCGAAAAAACCAAAAAAAAAAAAAAAGAATCTAATATTTATTAGTCCATGGGTGACCTCTTTACTCTTTTTATTTTATTTTTGGCTTTTTTTTTTTTTTGGTTTTTCGAGACAGGGTTTCTCTGTGTAACAGCTCTGGCTGTCCTGGTCTCACTTTTGTAGACCAGGCTGGCCTCGAACTCACAGAGATCCGCCTGCCTCTGCCTCCCAAGTGCTGGAATTAAAGGCGTGCGCCACCACAGCCCGGCTATTTTTGGCTTTTCAAGAGAGAGTTTCTCTGTGCAACAACCCTGGCTGTCCTGGAACTCCCTCTGTAGACCAGGCTGGCCTTGAACTCACAGAGATCCACCTGCCTCTGCCTCCTGAGTACTGGGATTAAAAGTGTGCACCACCACCACCACCCGGTTATTCTTTTTTATAAATTATCTTACTTTTTATATGTGCAAGTACCTGCACCTATGTCTATGCACCCTGTGGATGCCTGGTGCCCTTGGCGGCCAGAAGGAATCAGATCTCTGGCACTGGAATTATAGATGGTTGTAAACTGCCATGTGGGTGCTGGGAATGAAACCCAGATTCTCTAGCAGAACACAGTGCTCTTAACCCCTGAGCCAGCTCCTGTCCAACAATTTTCTTTTTTTTTTTTTTTTTGGTTTTTCGAGACAGGGTTTCTCTGTTTAACAGCTCTGGCTGTCCTGGACTCGCTTTGTAGACCAGGCTGGCCTCGAACTCGCAAAGATCCGCCTGCCTCTGCCTCCCAAGTGCTGGGATTAAAGGCGTGCGCCACCACCGCCTGGCTCAATTTTCTTATTTATATGTAGGATGAATAATATCTCCCTCATAGAATTTCAGGGGTTAAACAATGGCGCAAGATCTAAATAGGGTCTCAAGTGAGTAGCTAATAAGGAAGCATCAGTGTTCTTGAGACCTCAACACTCTTGCTTGCTACTTTACCAAAAAACTGGGAAACAGGACTTGAGAAAGGAAAGGATTTGTTTTGGCCAGAGCTGGGGAGAGAGAAATTCTTAGCTTCTCCCAGCCTTGCCAGTAGCAGAGTTACAATTTATAGAAAGGATGAAACAAAAGCCAGGAAATATGCATATGTAGATTTAGCTCTGAGATAAATTTTTGGAACTCTGAGATAAATCTTCTCCTTGAGGCTGCTTCCTCCTCTGGCTCCAAGGCTCCAGCCTGTTCTCAGTTCCAGCCTGGAATTTTCTGGAGAACTTCTAATTCTTTAGGACCTTTGTTTTACTTCTTATTACTCTTTTTTTTTTCAATTAACTGAACCTTAACATCCAAAGTAATAGATTTCATTATGACATTTTTATATACTACTTATCCTGTTTGGTAGTTTTACATCCCTAAGAGATAAAAGAACATGTTACATTCAGTTAGCTATGTGTGTGCAGGGTTGGAAATGTACACCCAACATATGGACATACTTTCCTAGACATGTCCCAGAAAAGCCAGGAACTCCCTACCTCTTCCTCAGTCCAATGAGGTATGCAGGACAGTAATCCTTGCCCTCATTTTAGAGATTTGGGGATCTAAGGGACTTAATCAGTGGCTGAGTAGCTTTCTCAAGGATTCAAGGTCAGACCAGCTAAGGTCATGCATGTCTATAATCTCAGCACTTGGGAAAGGATGAAGCAGGAGGAGTTCAAGGACCAGCTACATAGTGAGACTATGTCTGAAGAAAAGGCTGGAGACTGGAGGAAAGAATACTCAGAGCTCCTCCAGAGTACCTGGGTTTGATTCCCAGCAACAGAGTCAGGCAGCTTACTGTAACTCCTGCTCCAGGGCGTCTGATGCCTATAGCGCCTGCCGGCAATACTCTCACACACACATAAATAACCACATGCACACACACACACACACACCTACACATAGTTAAAAGTAGTATATATAAACATTTAAAAAGAAAGAGAAAGTCTCTAACTGGATGTGGTGGCTCATGCTTGGAATCCCAGCTTGTAAGCAAAGGCAGGAAGAAAAGGAGTTCAAGGTCAGCATGGACTACACAAGATCTGTCTAAAAAAGAAAGAAGCCAGCGGGTGGTGGCATGGTGGTGCACACCTTTAATCTCAGCACTCAGGAGGCAGAGGCAGGCGGATCTCTATGAGTTCGAGATCAGTCTGGTCAAATGTGGAGTTTGTGGCTAACCAACGCTGGGCTACATAGTGAGACTGTCTCAAAATAAAGACAGGGTTGGGATGTGGTACTCTTTATTCCCAAGACTGAGTTCTTCCTCGAGGACATGAGGCTGCATCAGTGCTCCCAGCCTCACTCCACCCAGGAGCATAGGTAAAGCCCAAATATATCTCAGACATCATGATTCTGTACTGGCTTTAGGGCCCTGAAAACATTTGTACCCTCAGGTCTTTTTTTTTTTTTTTTTTTTTTTTGAGACAGCATATGTAGCCCTGGCTGTCCAGGAACTGTTTATGTAGATCAGACTAGCCTTGAACTAATTATGTAGACCAGGCTGGCCTTGAACTCACAGAGATCTGTTTGCCTTTGAAGGACAGTGTCTAAGAGACATTCCAAGGAGGAAGAGGGTCCTGAAGTCCCCAAGGATAGGAACTTTGGGGAACTGTTACTGCTCTTCCTTCCTGGCAAGCCTGGCTGCATGTTCACCTGTATGCTACTGATTGCTTAACAAATGACAGAAGGTGGCCTGAGCAACAAGGAAAGAGAGACTCTGGGGAGCAAGAATCAGAGAGAGGGAGAGCACCTAGTACCAGGCCTGACACACAGTGGCCTTTGAATATGAAGGATTATTTCCGCTGTCCCCAAGGAAAACTGGCAGGCCATCACCTGCCCATGCCACATTTCAATTTGTCTCACACACTGGGGCCTCACCTCATTACCCATGGAAATTCAGCTTCAGTTATATGAAGGGGCTAATTACTGCAAGAGACGTAATTACAAGACAGGAAGTGGATTTACAGCTGCTTTAAGAGGGGAGGGGAAGCTGCAGCGGACCCTGGCTGTTCTGCCCTCCTGCCTGAGGGGCTCACACAGCCCCCAGCACCCAGGGTGGACAGTCTCAGTTACCAGACAATGTGTTCCTACAGAAGTCAGGGTATGACAGAGCTCTGGAAACAGTACAGTTTTCCCTCTTAACTTATTCACCACTACTGATGTATTTCAAGAGGATCATTTGACACAATAATAATAATTCATACCAAAATGGCCAGGCATTTAGCTCATGGGTGATGGGCTGGGCTTTATCACCAGTGTTAACAACAACAACATAGTGCTTTCTGCAGCATGTGGTGGCCCACACCTTTAATCCCAGCACTTGTCAGGCAGAGGCAGGGGGATATCTGTGTGTTTGAGGTCTACATAGCAGGTTCCAGGTCTGAATTACACAGTGAGACCCCATCTCAAAGAAAACAAACAACAACAAAACCTTGAACAAACAAAAAATAAAACTTAAGAATGTAGTCTTGGGGGCTGGAGAGATGGCTCAGAGGTTAAGAACACTGGCTGTTCTTCCAAAGGTCCTGAGTTCAATTCCCAGCAACCACATGGTGGCTTACAACCATCCAAAATGAGATCTGGTGCCCTCTTCTGGAGTGAATGTATACATGCAGGCAGAACACTGTACACAATAAAGAAATAAATCTTAAAAAAAAAAAAAAAAAAAGAATGTAGTCTTATGGGAAACATATAAAGAGGAAGATAATGTGCTATAAGCAGCTAAAAAAATGAGAGATGTGTGGAAATTATGGGGTACTAGGACCTGCTTTTCTTTTTTCCCTTTTGGTTTTTTGAGACAGGGTTTCTCTATGTAACAGTACTGGCTGTCCCGGACTCACTTTGTAGACCAGGTTGCCTTGAACTCACAGAGATCCGCCTGACTCTGTCTCCCAAGTGCTGGGATTAAAGATGTATGTCACCACGCCAGGCAATTACAGACAGCTGTGAACTGCCATGTGGGATTTGAACTTGAGTCCTTTGGAAGAGCAGCCAGTGCTCTTAACTGCGGAACCACCTCTCCAGTCCTGGATCTGCTTTTCTTAGGGGCTAGATGAACCCTGAGAAATTAATGTCTGCTATGCTGTCTAATACATATGGCTCTTTTTTGTTGTTGTTTTGTTTTTGTTTTTACGAGACAGGGTTTCTCTGTGTAGCCCTGGCTGTCCTGGACTCACTCTGTAGACCAGGCTGGCCTCGAACTCACAGAGATCCACCTGCCTCTGCCTCCCAAGTGCTGGGATTAAACGCATGTGCCACCACTGCCCGGCTATATAGCTCTTTTTATTTATTTATTTTTCATATACCTCTTTTTAAAGTCCCTTATAGCTTAGGTTCTTTTTTTCCCCACTTTAAAATGTCTTAACTCATACAGACATATAAAGACACAAATATAAGTGTAAGGTCCACATCTGTTGCTAACCAAAGTAAACAAATTAGTAAAAGCTAAAGTTGATGAGCTGAAGCTGGGTGGTAGTGGCCTTGGCACATGCTTTTAATCTGGGCAGAGGCAGGTGGATCTCTTTTGATCACGTGGCCAGCCTGGCCTATAGAGTGGGTTCCAGGACAGCCAAGACTACATAGAGAAACTCTGTCTTGATTTTTTTTCAATCAAAACAGAACATCAAAAACTTTATGAGCAGAGTCCCTGAAATCCCAGAACTCAGTAGGTTGGAAAAGAGGGTCAAGAGTACAAGGCCAGCCTGGGTTAAGGGTTGAAATCCTGTCTCAAAGAAACAAAAACAAAATACAAACCCAAACTTATGGAGCGCATTTCATCTGCTTACATCACTCGTCCATTTTTCACAAGAGCTGCGTGAGGAGGGGGACAGCCAATCACCCCAACTTGCACCTGAGGAGCTTTGGCATAGGGGGTCAACCAAGATCCCTAAGGTCACAGAGGCGGATAGGGCGAGGGTTGTCCCGCAGCCTGTAAAGAGCCTGGGTTCTCAGGAACAGTGAGAAAGTCCCCCAAATTAGAAGTGGTATCTTCTCAGATGTCTTAAAAAATAGCACTCCCTTGGCTCCAGCAGTAGTTCCTGAAACAGCGTCTTTAATCTAGGGGAAAAGCCGGGCCGGGTGGGTGTGGCGGCGGGGCGGGCGGGGGCGTGCCGTCAAGCGGCCACGCCCCCTCCGCGAGGACCCCCGGAGCCGGCCTCGGCGCGCCGGAGCGCTTCTCCTTCCGGGGCGGCGTGCTGGGCCTCATGGAGGCTGTTCGGCCAGACAGCTGCGGAAGAGTGACGGCGGCGCCGGGAGTCGAGGAGAGGCCGGCTCCCGAGGCGAGGGTGCACTTCCGAGTAACCCGGTTTATCATGGAGGCAGGCGTCAAGCTAGGCATGCAGTCAATCCCCATCGCCACCGCGTGCACCATTTACCATAAGTTCTTCTGCGAGATCAACCTGGACGCTTACGACCTCTATCTGGTCGCCATGTCTTCCATTTACTTGGCCGGCAAAGTGGAGGAGCAACATTTGCGTACTCGTGACATCATCAACGTGTCGCACAGGTACTTTAACCCGGGCAGCGAGCCGTTGGAGCTGGATTCCCGTTTCTGGGAGCTACGAGACAGCATTGTACAATGTGAGCTTCTAATGCTGCGAGTTCTGCGCTTCCAGGTCTCTTTCCAGCATCCACACAAGTACCTGCTGCACTACTTGATTTCCCTCAAGAACTGGCTAAATCGTTATAGCTGGCAGCGAACCCCCATCTCTGTTACAGCCTGGGCACTGCTGCGAGATAGCTACCATGGGGGCCTGTGCCTCCGCTTCCAGGCTCAGCACCTAGCTGTGGCAGTGCTCTACCTAGCCCTACAAGTCTACGGAGTCGAGGTGCCTGCTGAGGGTGAGGCCGAGAAGCCTTGGTGGCAGGTATTTAGTGACGACCTTACCAAGCCAATCATTGACAATATTGTGTCTGATCTCATTCAAATTTATACTATGGATACAGAGATCCCCTAAGGCCCTGGCCTAGGCCTGACAAAAAAAAAAAAAAAAAACCAGGATGATCAGCAGCCTGGGTATCGTGCCACCAAGTTTCCGTGATGGCAGGTCCCTGCTCGGAGGACTGATTGTGCTGGCAGAGAGATGTCACTAGTGACTGCAATGATACGTTGCCATTTTGTCCCCAGCAGCCCTTGTTCAGATACTGCCAAGAGCCTCAATGTGGGCAGGACATATTCAGCTTCCTAGAAGTGGCTGCCATCAGCGTTTGCCCTTTGAGAAGATGCTGCTTCTGAGGCACGGACCTTTGCGTTTGTGGTGGGAGGTCACCAACAAGAAGGTTAAAGAATGCGACTGCACCTTTAGGAGTTTAAAAACTGGATTTGGGGAAGTACGAATGTGTAACAACATAGAGTCTTATTTTGTATAATAAAGAATATGCAAATAAAACATGGGAAAAGTTTAATGCACAGAAGTCTGCCTTGTGGTATTAATTGCAATAGGGGAGATATTGGAAACTAAATGATCAAAATTGGGGAAATGGTTGGTGAAGCATGGTACATCCACAAAATGGAGTAGTCAACCATTAAAACATCTATAAAGGGTTTATGACAGTGTGGCTAAAGGTTCATATTACGCAACACAAAAGCAGGATTATAGATGCATTATAATCTCTACAAAAAAGAAATACACAAAGACAGGCAAAGTATTAATTAATTGAGGGGGTTTAGCCGGGTGTGGTGGCGCATGCCTTTAATCCCAGCACTTGGGAGGCAGAGGCAGGTGGATCTCTGTGAGTTCAAGGTCAGCCTGGTCTACAAAGTGAGTCCAGGATAGTCAAGGATACACAGAGAAACCCTGTCTCAAAAATCCTAAGAAAAAAAAGAGGGTGTTTAAATGTATAGTAATAACTGTAAGAGATTCTGTCTCTTGTTCCAGAGCTTCTTTGCATTCTCAACAGTTATCCCTGGGCCCTGCCCATGATTATTGACCTTCATGGTGAGGTCTCCCTTATCTTTCTTCACGGGTGTCTATTTAAAAGAACAACCATCTGGGCTGGAGAGTGGCTCAGGGGTTAAGAGTACTGATTGCTCTAACAGAGGAGCCGGTTCAATTCCCAGCACCCACATGGCAGCTCACAACTGCCTGTAACTCCAAGATCTGACGCTATCACACAGACATACATGCAGGCAAAACACCAATGCATATAAAATAAAAATAAACTAAAAAAAAAGAACAACCATCATAACTCATTATCCTCATAAGTTTTTTGACACAGTGGACTTCCCTTAAGCATAAGACAACTGAGTTAGGGCTACCTCCTTTTCCCTGACTGATGGCTTCAGGAATAGAGTAATCAACCTCTTGAGGACCAAGGGGGAAAGGCTGAGCATGGTGAAGGTAGGAGGAGCCTGAGTTCTAGGCCAGCTTTGGCTACAGAGTGAGACCCTATCTCAAACACAGCAAACAAGAAACAAGAGCAAGAGAAGAAGGTATTGAGAGCAGGGCCACAGGAACCCATGAGTCATTTAACCCTGCATGCTCACAGCAGACTTCTCCCCAGGTGCTCACCATGTGTCAGGCACCATTCTGAGCTCATGTGAATAAAAGCACAGCAAAAGCTTAGTCTAGAAGTGCCTGTTGATCTCATGAGAAAATAGGAAGAGGGTAGGCATGTAGCTTAGTTAGTAGAATGCTTGCATAGCATGCAGGAGACCCTGGGTCTGATCCCCAGCACTCCATACACCAGGGATGGTGGTACAGTCTTATATGTAGTCCCAGCAATCAGGTGGAGGCAGGATCAGAAGTTCAATGTCAGTTTGAAGTCATCCTGGGCTGCATGAGATTCTGTTTTAGAAAGAATGGAAGAACGGTAGTGGTGCATGCCTTTAATCCCAGCACTCAGAAGGCAGAGGCAGGCAGATCTCCATGAGCTGGAGCCCAGCCTGGTCTACAGAGTGAGCTGGAGGATAGTCAGGACAACACAGAGAAATCCTGTCTCAAACCAAAAACAAAACAAACAGCTGGGCCAGGTGGCACATGCCTTTAATTCCAGCATTTGGGAGGCAAAGGCAGGCTGATCTCTGTGTGTTCAAGTTCAAGGCCAGCCTGGTCTAAAAAAGCAAGTCCAGGACAGCCAGGGCTATTACACAGAGAAACCCTGTCTCAAAAAAAAAAAAAAAAAAAAAAAAAACAAACAAACCAGTAAGCTGAGGTCAAACTCATAATTGAAACCATGTTATAGGCTAGAAAATGAACTAGAAATCAAATCATCCAGCAAGTTGAAATGAAGGAGAGAGAGAGAACTGGGAAATACGAATTGTCTTTGTTGGTCTGGGATGGCAGTCTCTGTAAATGTGACCCTTCTTCAGCAGTGTCTGAAGCCCGTAGTAGAACAATAGGGACTGTAGCATGAAGGGATTGTCTTCTGGGTTTGTTCCCAGGCACTCAAAAGCCTTCCTAACAGCTAGTCCATCAGGTGGTTGGCAAACTTGCTTTGTGCAGAAGCAGCATGCAGCTCCTGTACTGGCATTCCCTGACCCACTCTCCAGGGAGTTCCATCCCATGGTAGAGAAAGCATCAGGTAAACATGGGTTTACCCCTATCCCCTACTTAGAAGCTCATCTCCAAGTTTCTCTCTTTTTCTGACATACAGGGCCTTCAGGAGAGGGCTTTGAGGAGGAAATGGGATAGCGACAGAAAGGTTCACAGCATGCTTGGGAAAAGCTCAACCTGAGTTTGGAGGTTATGCTTATGCTCCTAGGGCCAGGACACTGCTTCCAAGGGTCCTTCAGACAGAGTCCTGGCTCAAGGCTGTCAGGCAGTATGCCCGCCTTAGAGTGGACCTGTAAGAGTGTCATTTTAGCTTCTCACACTCGCCTCCATCTAATGCAGCAAGGCCACCTTGTAAGACGCATGAGTAGTAGAGGTGATCTGCAGGCTTAGGAGTGTAGCTGAGACATATTGCTATGGATCCTGGGCCTTAGGATAATGTAAGTCCTGGCAGCAACAAAAAAGTCAAAGCTCCTTGATCCCGCAATGCACCCTGGGCCCAGAGTAGAGTTTCCCTGAGGTAAACTGCCCACTTGTCACTGGGAGGACCAACAAGGATGGAGTCTTAGAGAAAGGAAAACCAGAAGGCAAATCTCTAGGAGGATCAGGGAGATGGTAACACGTAGCTTTGGGGCCAGGAGAAAAAGGACTTTGCTTGAGTGACTTTGACCAAGTGTTAATAGTCTCTGAGTTAGTTTCATTGCAAGAATGTAAGGAACCAGGCTGGGCGGTGGTGGTACACACCTTTAATTCCAGAACTCCAAAGGCAGAGGCAGGTGGATCTCTGTGGGTTCGAGCCCAGCCTGGTCTACAGAGTGAGTTCCAGGACAGCCAGGACTACACAGAGAAACCCTGTCTAGAAAAATCAAAACCAAATCCAAAAGAGAATGTAAGAAACCACCCTCTCTGATATGAACAAGGTATGCTCTGGTACCAGAGTTTAGAGGGCCACTCCTAGGGAAGACTGAGTGTCTCCCCTGAGAGATCTCTCCTTCTCAAGTCACCATAGTCTCAAGTCTACCCATGGCCTGGGAAATTCCAAAACCTGGCTTATTGGCACACTGACCATCCGATCCACTTTCCTGAGTAGAGGAACCAGATCATAAAACTCAGAAGACCAGAGGCAGAGCATATTCTAACATTGCTTGGAAAACAGAAGAGAGCCTTACTTTTTGTTTGTTTTGTGAAACAATGTTTCTCTGTGTAGCTCTGGCTGTCCTGGAACTCACTCTGTAGACCAGGCTGGCCTGGAACATAGAGACCTGCCTGCCTCTGTCTACCAAATGCCGGGATTAAAGACAAGTGCCACCACCGCCAGCTGGAATCTGAATGTTTAATGAACATCTCAAGTAGTTTTTATGATCTCTTGGTAAGTGCTCAGTAAATGGTACTTTGCAGAGTAATAATCTACAGTATCAATATCTGTAGTTAGTTTAGCAGAAATGTCACCATTTCCTTTAAGAACAATAAATAAGTGCATGGGCTGGGCGTGGTGGCACACGCCTTTAATCCCAGCACTTGGGAGGCAGAGGCAGGCAGATCTCTGTGAGTTCGAGGCCAGCCTGGTCTACAAAGCAAGTCCAGGACAGCTAAAGGATATATAGAGAAACCCTGTCTCAAAAAAAAAAAAACAATAAATAAGTGCAATGCTTTACATCTTGATAATTAAAAGAACATTTTGAGATTTAAAAAAAAATTTAAAATGTGTGTGTGTGTGTGTGCTGGTATGTAAGACTTTTTATGTGTATGAGTGTTTTGCCTACCTGTATATCTATGTTCCGCATGTGTGCTTGGTTCCCATGAAGGTCAGAAGAGGATGTTGGACCCCTGAAGTGATGGATGATTGTAAACCACTATGTGGGTTCTGGGAACCTGGGTCCTCTATAAGAGTAAGAAGTACTGAGCTGTCTCTCCAGCCCTGAGATTTCTCTTAAAGCAGCAGTTATCCTGAATTAAGTTTCTAAGTCTAGATATAGTAAATGAGGTATATGGATTTTGTTTATTTGTTTGTTTCCAAGACAAAGTTTCTCTGTGTATCCCTGGCTGTTCTGGAACTCACTCGAAGACCAGACTGGCCTTGAACTCATAGAGATCCTCCTGCCTCTGCCTCTCAAGTACTGGGATTAAAGATGTACACCACCACTGCCCTGAGGTATGTTTTCCTGACCACTGGGGGTGTAGTTCAGTTGGTAGAGTGTTTGCCTAACACTCACAAAGTTTCAGTTGCCAGCACTGTATGAACTAGGAATGGTGGCACACACCTGCAGCCCTAAGGTGGAAGCAGGGAGGATCAGAAGCTAATGACCATGCTTGGTTGCAGAGTTGAACTAGCCTGGGCTGATACACAGTCATAAACACAAACAAACAGTACTTTCCCTTTTACTTACTGATGTTTTCAAAATTTTAGGGACTGATCATATACTAATGCCTCTGTCATGAGGGTAACCCCATCTCTGATAGGGACCTCTGTAAGGACTGTGCACTTTATGCCATCTTTAAATTGTTAGAATTAAACTGAAAAGTATGCATACTTTAAAAACATGGCAGACTCAGATGCATAACCTTTGAAAACCTTGGAAGTAGTCACACCAGCTCTTATCAGTAATCTTATTCACCTTAAAAATTTGTTTGAGGCCAGGCATGGTGGCACACGCCTTTAATCCCAGGACTTGGGAGGCAGAGGCAAGTGGATCTCTATGAGTTCAAGGCTAGCCTGGTCTACAAAGCGAGTTCAAGACAGCCAAGGATACACAGAGAAACCCTGTCTTGAAAAAGCAAACAAAAAAAAAATTTTTTTGAGACAGGATCTCTCTCTACACAGCCTGACTGTCCTGGAACTCACAAAGATCCATCTGCCTCTGCCTCATGAGTTCTGGGATTAAAGGCATGAGCCACCATGCCTGGCACTTTTTAGAAACTCTCTATTTATTGATTTATTTAGTATGTATGAATATTTAGTTTGCATGCATGTATGTGTACTATGTGTGCCTGTTGGATCCCCTGGAGCAGGGGTTATAGTTGTGAACCATTATGTTGGTGCTGAGAATTGAACTCAGGTCCTTCTCTAGAACAACAATTACTCTTAATCACTGAGTCATCTCTCCAGCTCCAAACAAGTGCTCTTTTATTACTATTTTTTCAAGACAGGGTTTCTCTGTGTATATCTGACTGTCCTGGAACTCTGTAGGCCAGGGTGTCCTGGAACTCACACATTCACCTGCCTCTGCCTCCTGAGTGCTGGGATTCAAGGCATGTGCCACTACACTCAACTTTTTTTTTTTTTTTTTTTTTTAGTTTTTCAAGACAGGGTTTCTCTGTGTGTCCTTGGCTGTCCTGGACTCACTTTGTAGACCACGTTGGGCTTGAACTCACACAGAGAACCTGATTCTGCTTCCCAAGTTCTGGGATTAAAGTCGTGTGACACCATGCCCAGCCATTACAGACAGCTGTCAACTGCCATATGGTGCTGGGATTTGAACCTGGGTCCTTTGGAAGAACAGCCAGTGCTCTTAACCATTGACCCATCTCTCCAGGCCTACACCCAACTTTTAAAATCTTTATACCTATCTGTGACCAATTATGCCTACCTTTTATGATCATGGATCTTCTATGATTTCTACAAAACTTTCATATCATTTCTGAAGTGTTACTTCTCATCTGATATGATCAGATTTTTCAACTCATTAGACTGATGTGTTCTCCTCAGTGTGAAATTGCTGACATCAATGAGGTGTGAATCCACCCTCCCAAGTTTTGCTCCTGTGAGAATTCTCTGGAATACCATGAGTCATGACTTCTAGATGAGAACGTTTGTCTATTTTTGTTCATTGACTTCTTGGAATAAGCCATCTGTAAGAGCATCTGTGGGTCAGATGAGGGCTGAGCTGTAGCTCAGTCTCACCTCAGCAGCACATACATCAAAATGGAATGAGCTGTCTCTGAAGGCTTATTTCGTGGTGGATAGGAAATGGGGCTTTTGCAGTCAAATTCTCTGTGGTTCCAATTCCACTTAGAGGTGGTCTCTGGAACACCTGTGGATCTTTCATTTTGGAGAGGGCCCGCCACATTGGTCTCCCCAGCCCCGCTTTGGAGGACTTTGCTGACCTCTTCCATCCACCCAGATCTCAGCACAAACATCTAGGTAGACCCTCAACTTGTCCCTCTTTCAGGAATAATGACAAAATCAATCGTTCATGTGCATTCTGTAAAAGGTTTCATCTACAGTTCTCACGTGCTTCTTCAGTGCATTCTATAAAAAGCTTCACCTACGTTGTCACATGCATCTTCAAAATAACCCCTTCAAAGGAGATTTTACAACAACGTGGAGATTATCCAGAAAGTAAAACAAGCTGTTCAAGATCACAGGTCCCAGGCTGGAGAGATGGCTCAGTGGTTAAGAGCACTGGCTGCTTCTCTAAAGGGCCCAGGTGCAAATCCCAGCATCTACATGGAGTTCCCAGCTGTCTGTAATTGCCGGGTATGGTGGCTCACACCTTTAATTCCAGCACTTGGGAGACAGAAGCATGTGGATCTCTGTGAGTTCAAGGCCAGTCTGGTCTATAAAGTGAGTCCAAGACAGTCATGGATAACACAGAGAAATCCAGTCTCAAAAAAAAAAAAAAAAATCACAGGTCCCAGGATTCTAATAGCAGCTTCCTGTCTTAGTGAGGCTGCCCTAATTCCCTCATGCTCCTCATCCTGTCCCTTATAACCTGCTAGGAGCTCCAGTATTGGCAGAGGGAAGCCCACAGTCTTTAACACTTTAGTCCAAGCATGTCACCCGAAAACTTGCTCAGGCCAGCTGGACTTGTGTGACAGAGAGGCTTTATTCTCCAGTCCTGTGTTCCTCCAGGGCTGTTCTCTGAGCAGTGAGGTCATCACAGCGTTACTTCCTGCTGCTCCAGGCACTCTCTTCCAACCCCAGTACCCTCGACAGACCCCAGCTTCCCAGTTCTACCCATCATCATCGGCTGACTGGGTCCTTGGAGTAGGCCCAAATCAGAAAAGAATACTAAAAATCCATCCAGCAAAGATGCTGTGTTAGCTGTTTAAAACAAAAAGGGGGATGGGTGAGCTAGCTCAGCTGGAAGAGGTGTTTTCTGTGCAAGCCAGAGGATGAGTTTGATCCCTGGAACTCAAATAAAAGTGGAAGGAGGAAACTGACTTCATAAGGTTGTCCTCTGCCACATGAGATGAACTATGTATATACACACACACACACACACACAAATAGTAACAATAATACAAATAATGACAATAAACAAACCAGTTCATCAATGAACTTGAGATATCAGATTTCCTCTTGTGTGGCCTCTGGACTTCACAAGGACAATATATTTCACTAATCTCTGAAAACCATATTTATCTTCTGCATGATCTTAAAGGCCATGACAAAAGAAGAAAGCGCCCTTGAAGAAATAAGGGAGCCGGGCGGTGGTGGCGCACGCCTTTAATCCCAGCACTTGGGAGGCAGAGGCAGGCGGATCTTTGTGAGTTCGAGGCCAGCCTGGTCTACAAAGCGAGTCCAGGACAGCCAGAGAAATTAAAAGAAACCCTGTCACAAAAAAACAGTAATAATATAATAAAAAAAAAAAGAAATAAGGGAAACACCAAAGAGACCATTTGGAGTCAGTGGTCAATGTGTCTGCAGCAGGATTTGTAGATTAGGCCCCTTATCCCATTCCCACTTAGGATTTTTTTTTTTTTAATCCAGGAAAACATGACTCCAGGTATTTAGATATATGAGTGTACAGAGGCTGGGTAAGAAAACTGTTCCATTGGCTAGTACTTGCCAAGCAAGCATAAAGGACCTGAGTTCTAGCCCCAACACTGACATAAAAAGCCAGACATTACCAAGGTACCCTTAATCTCAGCACTGGGGAGGGGGAAACTGAGGATTCTGGGTGCTCACTGGCCAGACAGTCTGCACAGAGAAACCTTGTTTTGAGCCAGGTGTGGTGGCTCACGCCTTTAATCCCAGCACTTGGGAGGCAGAGGCTGGTGGATCTCTGTGAGTTCAAGGCCAGCCTGGTCTGCAAAGTGAGTGCAGGACAGCCAGGGCTACACAGAGAAACCTTGTCTCAAGAAAAAAAAAAAAGATAAGTACAAATGGTTTTAGCCGGGTGGTGGTGGCGCACGCGTTTAATCCCAGCACTTGGGAGGCAGAGGCAGGCGGATCTTTGTGAGTTCG
>CAJQZJ010001558.1:17529531-17540834 GCA_907164525.1 Lophiomys imhausi
TTTTTTTTTTTTTTTCGAGACAGAGTTTCTCTGTGTAGCCCTGGCTGTGCTGGACTCACTTTGTAGACCAGGCTGGCCTCGAACTCGCAAAGATCCACCTGCCTCTGCCTCCCAAGTGCTGGGATTAAAGGCGTGCACCACCACCACCCGGCTTTTTTTTAGGTGTTTTGAGACAGGGTTTCTCTATATATCCTTTAGCTGTCCTGGACTTGCTTTGTAGACCAGGCTGGCCTCGAACTCACAGAGATCCACCTGCCTCTACCTCCCGAGTGCTGGGATTAAAGGCGTGCGCCACTACGCCTGGCAATTTAAGCGCTTATTAAAGATAAATGCATCCTAATGAGGTGAGTGTACTTGTTTAATTTCCGCAGGAATTACATCTTGCCTGAGAATTTGATGCTACTCCAGGACACACAGCATCAACACATTTCAGAGTTGACTGATGCTTTGATCTTATAATTGCCAATGCTGAGAACACCACTTTGCAAAAATACACGTTACAAAATGGCAAAAATATTGCATAAGGCCATTTCAGAAATTGTTGAGAATTCTGCCCTAATTGCAATTGCAAAACCATTTAACAATTTTCTTAAATGAAACTCAAGTCAGCAATTCAAGTAACAATTTAAAAGTTTTTGTTTTTGTTTTTTTTACGTTATGTGTGTGTGTGCATGTAGAGATCAGAGGACAACTTTCAGGAATTGTTTTTTTTTTTTTTTTTTTTTCCTTTCACTGTGTGGTTCCTGGGGACTGAACTCTTTGTCAGGCTTGGCAAGAAGCACCTTTATCTGCTGAACCCTCTCATCATCAAACAACAAACAGTTTTCAAAACCATTCATTCTGATAATTCAACCCAAAGATATACTAACTTGATGCTTACATGCTGAGGAATGACGGAAGGAAAACATTAAAAGTCTTTCTGTGCTGGGTGTGGTGGCTCATGCCTTTAATCCCAGCACTAGGCAGGCAGAGGCAGGCAGATCTCTGTGAGTTCAAGGCCAGCCTGATCTACTGAATGAGTTCCAGGACAGTCAGGGGTACACAGAGAAACCTTGTCTCGGGGGAAAAACAAAAAACAAAAAAAACCCCTTTATATTTCTGTAAAAGCAGAAAACCTCATATGCACAGTAAATTTCATATGGACACTACCATTCCCAGCATCCATTAGTTTCAAATCGGGGCTGAGGTGTTGGAGCCAGCTCTCAGTAGCGTTATGTGGGATGAGGCAGCGCAGTGGCAAGTGCGCATCCTGCTCTGGATGCTGCTCTGCATCCCGAAGCAAGCTGCAGTGAAGGTGTGCAATGCAACACAGGCGAGCCCTGCCAGAAACACCTCAGATTGATCTTGGGCTCGATTTCAAATTAAAATTTGGTGGCTTTTTTTAATTCGTTTTACTGTTGCACATTCACTCATGTTATACCCCCCCCCCCATATGGGGTCAAGACCTAAGAAGCTGGGCTGTAGACCACCTGTGCTACTTGCCTGAGTGGTGCACCTGTCATACTTGTGCAAATTTAAGTGCTTGGGCTTCACTCTACCCTTTCTGACTCAGACCCTGAGAAAGAGGAGGTAGATCAGGGAAGCTGCCTCATGGGGGAAGACAGATGACACTCCCGTCAAATAGGGAGTTAGCCAGAGCACACAGAGTGAGAAACAGGGCAGGCTTTGAAACCACCGAAGGCCAAAGTTCAGAAGCTGAAGGTCACCTTTCCCGAAAGCAAGCGACAGTGCCCGTGGATCAGAAAGTCCAAGGATTGTTCGGGGCAGGAGGGATGCCTGGACAAGTACCTTCTTGGCACTTCTTGCCGCTGCTGATGGGTCCCTCCTGGCAGTCAGCCTCCTCGGAAGGTTTTTCTTTAGTTGTTTGTACACCCTGGAGAGATGTCCCGACCGGCTGTTTCCCCTGCTGTCACCTTCTACGACTCTAGTTCAGATTTGCTGAGATTGACAGAGCTGCCAGAGGAGTCAGCCCGCCTGTCTGGTGTGCACAGTTAAAAATAATCTTTAGTTTGCTAAGCTGGCTGTTGAATATCTGCAGCTCTAATTGATGGGCAATCTTCTGGCAAATCTGTTTCTCTGAATTTAAAAACTACCATTTATTTGCTCAAGGCACTGTTGTCCTGGATGCTCCCTGCCAAGCTTCCCTGAGTCGTCATATTTACCTTCTGACCCCAACCCACCAGCCTGTCACTTCCAGAGGCTACACCTGTACTCCAATCCCCGGGACTCTGAGGCTTCCCGTTTCCCAAAAGATACCCTGAAAACCAGCTTGAACATAGAGAAGAACAAGGGGACTTCATCATAGCTTGTTTTTGTTTTAAAGATCTCTCTGCTTCAACCACCTTGGGAGGCAGGTACAACAAAATGACAGAAACGAAAACACTGAGCCACGTTAAAATGCTCTGGCGGCACCAGCCAAACCCCAAGCCTTTGGAGAATGATCTGACGCCAAGTGCAGCTGTCCCTTTGCTAGCAACAGGGATTGTGGGCTCAGATTGAAGGCTTTGGGTTTACACCCAGGAGTTTAATGATAATGATGATGGTGGTGATGGTAATTATCATAATAATAGCTAACCTTTATTGAGGGCTTTCTGGGTGCCAGTGCCCACACAATGCATACAATGTGTTTATTTCTATCTGTTTCTCTGTATAATATCTACATGTAGAAAGTGAGAATCTCATTTGATTCTTACTATATTTCTGTGAAAAGAGAACTTTGGTAGAATACCATTGCTCCATTTTAAAGAGAGGGAGGCTGAGGTTTGGGGAGTGTCAATAACTTGACAATTCAATTTTAGAGCCAGAACACTCATGGTCTATTCTAAACCATTACTCAAACCTTCTGGAGAAATATGCAAGGATAGAATGAAGACATAACTGACTCCTGTGGTTTGAATGCTTCCCTGGGCTCAGATACTAGTTCTATGAGCTCAGTTTCCTTATCTGTGAAATAACTCATCACATGTTTCCCTGTCCTTGTAATTCACCTTTAGATGTAAATCACAGATTCAAGTTTCCTTAAAAGGGAAGAACTTACTCAAAAGATACATGATATGTTAACGTCAATAATGTTAATTTGCATACAACAAAATCTCAGCTCAAGCCACTTTACTGGACGTTTGCTTTTTGTGGTGCTTGGATCAAATCCAGGGCCTCACTTACTCTATAACTTACTGGGGGTTTTGCTGTTTTGTTTTGTCCTGTGTATGTGTTCTTTGTGGGAGGTGCCACAATGTGCATGTAGAGGTCAGAGGACAACTTCGAGGTGTCAGTTCTGTCCTTCCATATTCACATGGTGTTCTGGCTTTCGTCGACTTCACACAAGCTGGAGTCATTTGGAAGAAGGGAACATCAGTTGAGAAAGTGGCCCCACCAGACTGACCTGTGGGCAAGCATGCAGCTCATTTTCTTGATTGATGATTGATGTGGGAGGGTCCAGTTGACTGTGGGTGGTGCACACCTAGGCCAATGGTCTGGGTTCTGTGAGAAAGCAGGCTGAGTAAACCTCAAGGAGCAAGCTGGTAAACAGCATTCCTTCATGGCCTCTCCACCCATTTCTGCTTTCAGGTGCCTGCCCTATTCAGAGTTGCTGCCCTGACTTTCCTCGGTCTGTGGTGTGAAACTGTAAGCTTAGACAAACCCTTTCTTCCTAAGTTGCTTTAGTGTGTTTTATCACAGCAATAAAACCCTAAGAGGCAGCACCTATACCTGCTGAGCCATTGTCCTACTTAGCTTTCTGTGGCTGTGAGAAACACCATGACCAAAAGCAACTTGGGGAGAAAAGGCTTTTTTTTTTTTTTTTTTTTAAACAGGTTAAAGTCCTCCATCAGCAATAGAAACCAGAGCAGGAACTCGGCTTACTAGCTTGCTAGCTAGCTAGCTAGCATTAGGCTTTTGCAGTCTGCTTTCTTGACAACCCAGGAGCATCTGCTCAGGGATGGCACTAGTCACAGTGGGCCCTCTAATGTCAATGTCAATCATCAATTAAGAAATGCCCCCATTGACATACCCACAGGTCAGTCTGATGGAGGCACTTCCTCAGTCGAGGCTCCTGCTGTGGAGGCGTTTCCAGCTTGTGTCAAGTCCATGAAGAAGAAACTCAATGAGCACAGCCACCCCATTGGCCTTGTTGTTGTTGTTTTGAGACAGAGTTTTTCTGTGTGTAGCACTGGCTGGCCTGAACTTGCTTTGTAGACCAGGCTGACCTCGAACTCAGAGATATACCTGCCTCTCAGAGTGAGTCTTTCTCTTCATCCATCGCACAGCTCAGCTTCTCTGTGTGTAGGCCGCCTTTCCCTCTGTAGCATGTGGGCTTCCTGCCCAGTCCAGCTGATTAGATGGCTGTAAGCGTCTCTGGCTTCTACAAGGTGTGAAGAAAGAGGGAAGACTGCACTCAACTGTTAACAGGACTGCTTTTTACCTAATTTTGATTTCTGAGACAAGGAAGATATCCCAGGCTAACCTGGGACTCACAAACATCCTGCCTCAGTATCTAAAGTTCTGGTGTTATTGGAACCAGCTCCCTGTTGACATTTTAACTTTGGGCTCCTATGGGCTTATAGCCTCCAGGAGAGTGAGGAAATAAAATTTTGTCATCTTAAGCCTCTCTCTTCCAGTCTATGCTAGTTTGTTTATAAAAGCCAAAGGAAGCCGGGCGGTGGTGGCGCACGCCTTTAATCCCAGCACTTGGGAGGCAGAGGCAGGCGGATCTTTGTGAGTTCGAGGCCAGCCTGGTCTACAAAGTGAGTCCAGGACAGCCAAGGATACACAGAGAAACCCTGTCCCGAAAAAAAAAAAAAAAAAAAAAAAAAAAAAAAAAGCCAAAGGAAGCTAACACATTCTCTTGTGGGTTCTGTTTTTGTTTCTGTTTTTTGAGACAGGGTCTCACTATGTAGCTCAGGCTGTCCTGGAACTTACTATGTAGACCAGGATGGCCTCAAACTCAGAGATCTTCCTGTCTCTGTCTCTCAAGTACTGGAATTAAAGGCATGGCCCGTTACGCCTGGCTTGTGACTTCTCTCTTGAAGGGTCTCTCGGGCTTCAGTGCAGAGACCCCTACACTCATCCAAGCAGTAGCTGGTAGAGATTGGAGAAGGGTAGTCCCAGTAGAGGTAATGAGCAGCCAATTCTAAATTGATGTTAAAGATAGAACCTATAGGATTTGCTGACAATCTATATGGTAGTGTATGGTTACCATCCCAGCACTTGAGAGGCTGAGACAGGTGGCAGGTTGGAGGCCAGGCTTGGCTACATAGTGACTAAAAAGGCTTGAATGAGGGTAATGAGGGGACACAAAGTAGAATTAAGGAAAATTCCAAATTTAGGATCAGAATGGTGCTGCCATTCTTAGCTTCTCTTAGATCTATTCTGTCTCCATCTTCACTGATATGAGACATTGAGAGTCTCTCACCAGGATGCCACAGCATCCTAAACTGTCTCCTGCCTCCACCTGCCTTTTTAGGCTCCTTCCAGCAGCTAGAACCTGAAATCTATCATTCTCTAAGAACCCATCTTCATAGGATAAAGTTGGATCTCCACAGCACTTGGGAGGCAGAAGCAGGTGGATCTTTGTGAGTTTGAGACCAGACTGCTCTACAGAGCGAGTTCTAGGACAGCCAAGGCTACATATAGAAATTCTGTCTTAAAAAACAAACAAAAATTTAGGTGCTCTGTTTCTCTGCTTCCCTTACAGCCTCCTGGATGTGCTTTAACACCCCCAGTCTCTTGCTCCCCTGTGTCCTTGTCCTGCAGGCTCTCTGACTCCTCCCAGAAGTTGGTCCCTCTTCCTTAGGGACCAGGGAGAAGTCTTTTCTACTCCATAAAGCATTTTCTGGAATCCCAGATGTAGGTGACCCCTTCTTTCATAGCACCCTGGCTTTTTGTAGTTGCCCTTGCCTAACTATATTTAAAATTATTGTCCTGTCTGCCTCTTCCATCAGACTGAAGCCTCTTGAGGAGAGGAGCCAAGTCCTACTTATATCTGGAACCTTCACACTTAGAACACAGCCAGCAACCAGGATGAAGTGCCCATTACATGTTGAATGAGTGGATGGGTGGGTGGGACAAAAGTATTGATTGCCAGTAGTTTCTAGGGTGTCTTGCCTATGCGATTAGGATTAGGGAGCTAATGGTGATGTGAGGAATAGAGCCCCTTTCGATGTTCAGGAAGGAAGCTAGTGCATCAGTTGAGAGCATGAGATTTTTGAATCAAAATCTAGCTTTGAATTCTGTCTCTATAACTTGCTATGCCCCAATTTCCTAACCTGTAAGAATTGGAAGTAATAATACCTGCCATGGTGTTATTGTGAGATTAAGTGAACATTAATATGTATTTGAAGCAAGGCAAAGGAGAAAGTTGTATTGTGTGATCAGCTTGTCCCAAAAATCTTATTAGGGACTGAACAGTCTCTCCCCAGAAACCATCCTGAGAAGTAGTGGGGTGGAAGGTGGGACCATGGGCCGTGCTGAGGCATCCTCAGAGAAAAGAAGGGAGTTGGCTTTTGTTTTGTTTTTAGGTTTTTTGAGACAGGGTTTCTCTGTGTAACAGGCTTGGCTATCCTGGAACTCACTCTGTAGACCAGGCTGGCCTTGAACTCAGAGATCCGCTTGCCTCTGCCTCCCAAGTGCTGGGATTAAAGGTGTACGCCACCACACCTAGCCAAAAACATGTAATTTGTGAGATGAAAACATTTTTCCCTTAAAAACTCCCTTCTTGCTGGGTGTGGTAGCACACACCTTTAATCCCCCAGCATGAGGGAGGCAGAGGCAGGCGGATCTCTGTGAGTTCAAGGCCAGCCTGGTCTACAGAGTGAGTTCCAGGACAGCCAGGACTACACAGAGAAACCCTGTCTCGAAAACAAACAAATTTCATGCATTTATATTGTGTGTGTAGGAGGTGGCTTATGTGCCAAGGCATGCATGAGGAGACCAGGGACAACCTGCTGGAGTTGCCTCCCTCTTCTTATTCTGCTGGATCCTCGGGATCGAATTCATATTATCAGGCTCAGTGGGAAGCATCTTTACCAGCTGAGCCATTTTGCCATCCCCAAAGGTAAGCTTTTTACTTTAGGAAAATTTTATGTTGATGGAAAATCTATACATAGTTGAGAGCATACGAGTTTTCCTGAACATTTGTCAAATATTAGAGATTATCATGCTATAGTGCTATTGACTAAAGTAGAACATTTTTAAAATTTGTGTGTGTACACATGTGTGCGTGTGTGTGTGTGTGTGTGTACACATGTGTGCATGTGTGTGAAGGCCAGAGCCCAATATCAGGTCTTTATTATTCTTTACCTTATTGGTTGAGGTGGAACCTGGAGTTCACCAATTAGGCTAGCCTGTCTGGCCAGCAAACCCCAGGGATCCATTCTCTTGTTTCCTGCTCCTCTGTTCTGGAATTATAGGCTCTCAGCTGTTTCCGTGGGTGCTGGGGATGGACTTAGATCCTCATGTCCTGAAGCAAGCACTTAGCCAAGACAGTCTTGTCCTTGGCCCTTTGACTGGTATTTTGAACATCATACAAACAAATAATCCTTTCCATCTCCAAAATGCCTTTCCACTCATTATACGAAGCCGGAGGAAGATGTGTCTGTTTTACAGATGAGGAAGTCGAGACTGGAGGACCAATTGCAAATGATGACAGACTGGACGACATCTCCTCTTCTTGAGCCTGGGCAGTTAGTCAGCTGCTACTGTCAGTGTTTCCTCAGTGAGAACAACTTCAATCTCTTGGTGGAGTGGGGGTGGGGTAGAAAAACTCAGACCGAGAACATACAGAATTTCCAAAATGTCAACATTTTGGCCTTAACAAATTTATTTGAAAATACATTTCTTCAAAATAATTTATTCCTACACAGCTAAAGAAGAGGGGGAAGGCAGTTGTCAGAACCGAACTGAGCAGACAGGATAACAGGCAGGTTAAGGAGAATAATTACAGGCTTTTTTCTCCTCACTCAACAGCTTCTTTCTCAGGCCTGTCAATCACTGTTTATCACACTTGAACCTAAACAATGATTTTTTTTTCTCTCTTTCCTCTCCGAGGTCAGGGGGACCTACTGGGGAGATGGCAGCTAACAGTAGGGGCAGGACCAGTGTGTGATAAGGACTGGAGCCAGGGACCGGGGGGGCCTTCCCAGTGAGAGGGCGCCATGCTGGAGGCTTACGAAATAGCTGGTAGAACAGGAAGAAAGCATTTTCTGGGCTCCTAATATGGGGTGACGTCCCCTTTATACAAGGAGCTGAGGATTGAATCTAGTGTCTATAACACTGAACTACAACTTTAGTTCCATCCCCTGGAGCACTATTCTTTTTTTTTTTTTTTTAAACAAAATCTCATTCTGTAGCTCAGACTAGTCTCAAATTTAGAATAATCCTCCTGCTTTAACCTCCAGAGTGCAGGGATTATATGTGTGAGCTTTAAGGTTTTTTTTTTTTTTTTGGTTTTTCCAGACAGGGTTTCTCTGTATATCTCTGGCTGTCCTGGACTCGCTTTGTAGACCAGGCTGGCCTCGAACTCACAGAGATCCGCCTGCCTCTGCTTCCCAAGTGCTGGGATTAAAGGTGTGCGCCACCACCGCCCGGCAGCTTTAAGGTTTTGTTTTGTTTTGTTTTTTACTTTTTAAGCTTTTTTTAAACTGTATATGTGTGGTGTATACATGTGGATGCATATGTGCCCTTATGCACATGTGAGAGTCAGAGGACAACTCGAGGGAGTCAGCTCTCTCCTTCTACCATGTGAGTCTTGGGGACTGAATTTAGATCCGCAGGCTTGGCAGCAGGCACCTTTACCCTCTAGCCCATTAGTTATTTAATTAACTTGAGGGCCCTGCCAGATGGACACTTTGGTCCTCATTTCATAGATGAAGATACTGATGCTCAAAGGGTAAAAGCAAGCACAGAAAAGAAACACACACAAGGCTGCCAAGCTAACTGGACTGCACTACAGTTCCAGAAGAAGTGTCATTTTATGTTCAGTGAGGACAAGTATCTGGGTCCACAAAGCAGGAAAATCCCTATCCTCCTGGAAGATTGGAGACTAGGACAACCTAGCTCTAGATAAAGGAGGAGACAGGAAAGGTATCCACTCAAATTAAGGACCTCAGGGCTACGGAGGGAGTTCACAAAATGAAACAAACCACATCCAGGTAACAATCAGATAATCAGGTGTGAGAAGCAAGGGGAGGGCAGCATTACATCATTTTGACTAGCTAGACAAAGCATTTCTAACTGACCTTTAATTTGATTGGTCCCAAGTGGAGCTATAGTTGGGGACTCTTCAGAGTGTCAAGGTAGCAAAGTAACAAAGTATGAGTAATTTCATTTTCTAACTAAAATGGGGGCTGAAGACAAAAATGGCTGCAGTTATGCTAAAGGAGCAGGCCCCAACACAAAGCAAGAGGAATTATTCCGTTCCATCCAGGCTATCTGTTCTCCCAGTGTTATTTTGCATAATATTGCATAATATCCTTGGGGCACAATGGTACTGGTGTACACAGATGCCCACAGGAACCCAGAGCTCTGTCTCAGAGACTCAGACTACAAAGCAGACACATGCCCAGCTCTGATCCTTCCCAGGCCCAGGGCTTCTCTGAGGCATAAGGTGGTGGAAGAGGTAGGGGAAGAAGTACATGAAAATCTATGTGGAAGAGGTAGGGGACAGCTGAGGCAGGATCACACGTGAAGTGGGGTGCCAAGCCCCTGGTGTATTGTCTTAGTTTTGTATTGCTGTGAAGAGACACCATGGCTGCAGCTACCCTTATTAAAGAAAGCATTTAATTGGATCTGGCTTACAGTTTCAGAGGTTTAGTCCATTACCGTCGTGGTGGGGAGCATGCAGCACAAAGGCAGACATGGTGCTTAAGAAATAGCTGAGGGTTCTACGTCCTGATCAACAGGCAGCAGGAAGAGAGAGCCACTGGCCCAGCTTTGGCTTTTGAAACTTCAAAGCCCACTCCTAATGACACACTTCCTCCAACAAAGCCACACCCACACCTCCCATTTCTTCCCCAATAGTGTCACTCCCTGATGACTAAGCATTCAAACATAGAGCCAATGGGGACATTCTTATTCAAACTATCACATGCATTAGTCTTTACTCTGTCAAGTTTTGTTTATGAAACACAAATTCAAACACAGAATACTTAACAATACCAACGTGATGACCACAGAGCATTAAAGTCCCACTTTGGAGAGTGAACTCCATGTAACTGCACTATTTGTGTGCCCTTGAAGCCATCCCTGGAATGAATGACACCTTGTGTTCAAATCAACTTTTTTTTTTTTGGCTGTAGGGACAGGGGACAGGGTCTTAGGTATCCCAGACTGACCTTGAACTCACTACACAGGGTAATCTAAAACTTTTCTCCCCTTGGTTTTTGAGACAGGGTTTCTCTGTGTAGCCCTGACTGTCCTGGACTCACTCTGTAGACCAGGCTGACCTTGAACTCACAGAGATCCTCCTGCCTTTGCCTCCTGAGTGCTGGGATTAAGGGTGCGTGCCACCACAACTATCTTTAAAGGGGTGACCAAGAGAAAGTTCATTGAGAAGATAAATTCATTTGTAATCTTTTATTATTATTGTTGTTGTTGTTGATATTGTTGTTATTATTATCATTATCATTACATACATGTGTGGGCATGCACATGCCATGGGGTGAGTGTGGAGGTCAAGGCACAGCCTAAGGAATTCAGTTGTCTCTTTTCACCATGGGTTCTGAGGATTTGATTCAGGTTGTCAGGGTTTCTGCTGCAAGCACTTTTATCCCCTCAGTCATCCTGCTGGCTGGAGAAGATGACTGTGCATATATATCCTCATTCTCATTTAAGCGTGCATAAGTTCAGTAGGTAAGGCCCTCCTAGGACCCCAAGATTGTTTAGTTGGCCACTTCTGCCTATAGCCTGGTGGTGCTGACCAGACAGGCTGTCAGCACCAAATTCATGGACAGCTCCTCCCTCAGGACTTTCTTTAACTCTGTCAGAAGCTGGTCTCTGCCTGGGGTTCTGCTCAAGACTTCCCTGCTGTTCTTGCTCTTCTTGTTACAACTTTAGGCACTGGAGTGAGAATCTACCTGCACAGTATTTCAGAAGGTGCCTTGGGGTTCATGGTTCTAAAGAGAAACCAGATTCAATAACATTTTAAAAGCCTATAAGTACCAGACTTGGTGGCGCAGACCTTTAATCCCAGTGCTTGGGAGGCAGAGGCAGGCGGTTCTCTGTGAGCGCGAGTCCAGCCTAGCCTACAGAGTGAGTTTCAGGACAGTTAGGACTATGTACAAAAACCTTGTCTTGAAATAGGAGGAAGA
>CAJQZJ010001558.1:17540844-17563348 GCA_907164525.1 Lophiomys imhausi
GAAGAAGAAGAAGAAGAAGAAGAAGAAGAAGAAGAAGAAGAAGAAGAAGGAAAGAAAGAAAAAAGAAGCCTCTAAGTAAATAAACATACACACTCTCTCTTCCCACCCCTTTGTCTGAGTGTGTGTGTGTGTGTGTGTGTGTGTGTGTGTGTGTGTGTGTGCTGTATGTATGCATTGTGGGTGTCTGTGTTTCTATCTGTGTGTAGAGATTTGTGCCCATGTATTTGGAGGCCAGAGGTTAACGCTGGGTGTCTCTCTCAATTGCTCTTCACCTTCTTTTTCTTCTTCTTCCTTTGTTTTTCTTTCTTTTTTTTTTTAAGCTTTATTTATTTATTTTATGTATGGGTGCTTTAGCTGAATGAACATCTGCAACCAGAAGAGGGCATCAGATCACGTTGTGGATGGTTGTGAGCCACCATGTGGTTGCTGGGAATTGAACTCAGGACCTCTGGAAGAGCAGTGAGTACTCTTAACCACTGAGCCATCTCTCCAGCCCCTCCTTTGTTTTTCAAGACAGGGTTTCTCTTAAAAAAAAAAAAAGAAAGTAAGTAAGTAAGAAAGAAAGAAAGAAAAATCAGAACAACCTAGAACTCAATTTGTAGATCAGGCTGGCCTTGAACTCACAGAGATCCACCCACCTCTGCCTCCAGAGTGCCTGAGATTAAAGGCGTGCGCCACCACTGCCTGACTTCCATGTTATTCTGTTTTCGACAGGGTTTTTCACTGACCCTGGAGTTTAGTTGTTGGGAAAGGGTGGTTGATCAGCAAGCCCCAGAGACCCTCCTGTCTTTGTGTCCCCACTGCTGGGATCAGAGTGTGTGCTACCATTCCTAGCATGTTTACATGGGCTTTAGGGATGCTCATGTTTGTGTGATAGGCATGGCCCTAGCCTCCAGATAGATAAACATTCTAAACCCAAATCTCTGACTTCAGTTCTTATGAAATGCTGCATTGTTCTCTACAGAAGCTGATTCTGATGTAACATTTGTGTGTTGCAAACAGTATAACTTTAAAAATTTTCTTTAACAAGCCCCTACTGGATTGGAATTAATGTCTTTTATAGTTTCACTCTCCTTGGCTTTATTCTTCACGTCTCGGGAAAGTGCTTATGTAGCTGCCTCAGCTTTTCACAAAT
This sequence comes from Lophiomys imhausi, assembly GCA_907164525.1. Taxonomy (NCBI): domain Eukaryota; kingdom Metazoa; phylum Chordata; class Mammalia; order Rodentia; family Muridae; genus Lophiomys; species Lophiomys imhausi. The sequence goes on from CAJQZJ010001558.1 coordinate 17,541,980, forward strand.
TACCAGGGGATTAAAGACACATTTGGGGGAGACTATGTGGTTTAAATAATCTCAGGAATATGTAGCTTAAGTAGCTCTGTGCTCTCCCTTCCCTGCTAGAGGCAGGCATGGACCGCAGAGGGAAGAGAACGGTACCCGTGGCTGCGTGACGCAGTTTCTGTTTCGTCTAAGCGCAATGAATTGAAGTATGTGCAGATGAAAAACTGGTTTCTTAGAATTTATAATGTCAAAATGGCAAAAGCCAAAGTTGGCATATGCCTGGTGTCTGAGTGCTTGGGAGGCAGGGGCGGGAAGATCAAGTTCACGGTTATCCTTGGATACACAGTGAGTTTAAAGCCAGTCTGATCTACATGAGATTCTGCCACAAACAAACAAACAGCAATAACCAACTAAACAGAAAGAAGGAAAAAAAAAAGAAAGAAGGAAAGAAAGGAGGAAAGCTGAAGTTGTCTTCAGAGCTCCTTCCCTAAATTTGGTCAGCAGTGAGCACAACACTTTTACTGGACTGTGTGTGGAAAATTACAATTGCCAGCCTCTAAGGATACTCAGCTGACCCCACTTAGCAGGCTAAGAGCCAGCATTCTTAGCATGACTCTTGTGCACCCAGTTCTCCATCAGACATGTTCTTCACATTATCTCAAGACTTCCTCACGGCCACCCTGGGAAGGAGGTATTACTTTCACCGTCTCACCAATGAGGTAGCTGTGGCTTGAGAAGGGGTCATAACTCATGACCCCTTAGTTTGCAAAGAGTCAAGATTCAAACTCAAGTCAGTTTAGTTTTGTTTTATTTTTTTTCGAGACAGGGTTTCTCTGTGTAGCCCTGGCTGTCCTGGACTTACTTTGTAGACCAGGCTGGCCTTGAACTCACAGAGATCTGCCTGTAATTGCCTGGCTTGGTGTGTGCAGGCAATTACAGACAGTTGTGAACTGCCATATGGGTGCTGGGATTTGAACCTGGGTCCTTTGGAAGAGCAGCTAGTGCTCTTAACCACTGAGTCATCTCTCCAGCCCTGAAATCTGAAAATTTTAAGATTACTTTTTTATCATTCTGAGGCACTGATAAGTGTGGAAGCCACTGTTTTCAGGAGTCCTTATAAGCCCACGGTTTCCCTTTCTGCTTGTTATAAACAATCCTCAGAGCCAAGGCGAAGTTCTGAATGAGAAGCCAGCATCCCCCGAGGGATCTTAGGAAGATGCTTTGAAACTGTTTGGGCCAATAGTTCTCAATCATGGAAGATGGCATATGTGCCTGGGATGGTCTCCAACCACCACTCATCTCAGTTGAGAATCACTAACTAGTCAGATGAGGCAAGAGGCAAATCTATGGGGACAAGAGACACCTATTTCTCAGAGATTGATGCTAGCCACTTCCCCATTGTTTCTGAGTAGCATTGACCTTCTCCACCATCTGTTACCTGCCAGGAGAACTTCTAGGTTATCTCTAGAGAACCTCCCATGTTGCCTCCCTTACAACTAGACAAGGGTTGCTTATGGGGAGCCCCTTTGGGCTTTTCTGGGTAGGTGTCTAGTATTTCTTCCCCCATGAGTCATTTGGGATTTAGAGAGATCTAGAGCACACTGAGAAGAGGGTCAAGATCAGATGGTCTTAGGTACAGCATCATAATCTATATGCTATTAATTGTGGGACCAAGAAGATGCCACTTCTCAGTCCCAGTCAATCATCACCATGGAGAAACGCAGGCTTGGTATCTTCAACGGTCATGATTTAAAAAAGAGAGAGAGTTGGACAAGGTGACACACACCTGTAATTCCAGCATTTGGGAGACTGAGACAGGAGGATGATGGCAAGTTCCAGACTAGTCTCAGATACAGAATGAGACTTTGTCTTGGCTCGAGGGCAGCCTGACTTGCTTGAGCATATCTGCCAAAGGATCAGCTGTTGCATTTGGAAGTTATCACTGGAGCGCACACTCACTCATTCCAGTCTGTGGCCACCTAGCGGAATGGTGCTCTTAGTATGCTCTTTGCTTTGAGACACAAGAGATGGGACAAAGCCAGTTTCTACTATCATCAAGCAGACCCTGGTAGATTGCTTTGAAGTGTCTTTTTAAAAATTCTACTGATTGGGTAGACAAGAAGGCTCTGCACAGTTACCACTGTTATTGGGTAAATGTACTTGCCTTCAAGTTTAATTCCCCAGGACCCTCATGGTGGAAGGAAAGAACTGACTCCTACAAGTTGTTCTCTGACTGAATGTAAATGAGGACATGACCACTCCTAGGTATGGTTGAGAAGGTTTTATTGTAGACACGAGGGAGAGTATAGCCAGAGGCATATGGAAGAGTCCAGACTGAACTAGGCCATGAGAGGAGAGGGGAGGCAATGGAGTGAGAGAGGAAGAGAAGAATGATGGAAGCAAGAGAAGAGCCAAAAGAGCAAATTGGCTTTTATATAGGGATCAGAAGCCGGAAGAAGGAAAGTGAAGCCCAGCCCCTGGATTGGAGAGGTTTAGGGAAGGGGGTGGGATGAGAAGTGCAGAGGAGCCACAGATACTGAGCAATTCTGGGAATGCTGGCCAGAGTCTGCTTTGATATGTTAATAGGCACCCCTATTACCCATTTGACCCAGGTTTCTTTGAGACCTAACACTGACCACATGTGCAGATCACACAAAGTAAAAAGTAAAATAATTCCACTACTAACAGCCACTCAAATTTCAGCCTTTAATTTCAGCACTGGGGAGGCAGAGGTGGGTGGATCTCTGACCAAGGCCAGCCTGGTCTACAAAGTGAGTTCAGGAGAACCAGGGCTACGCAGAGAAACCCTGTCTCGAAAAACCAAAGTCAAAACTAAATAAAACAAACAAAAAACTGTTGTAACACAGACTCAAAAAGTCACGTGGCCAACCCAGAGCTGGCAAAATTCTAACAGTAATACCTATTCCTTTCCCTCTTGGGTTCCAGATCTCTTAGGGGGCAGGATCGTGCCCACCACCGGCAGGCACTGCTATGTGTGACTGGAAGGACTTGAAGCTGGCATTGATCTCTGCTCACCTCCCCATACAGGTTCCAAATGAGCTGGGAACTTTGGCAGCTGGTAAAGGCATTTCCTCCTCTACCATGGCAGGAGAGACTATGAACTCACTTCTTTACTTCCCAAAACCCTCAGTGTCAGTCTTTCCTGGTGCAAAGACATTAGTGGAAGAACAGAATCAGCCAGCCGGTGAAAATATTCCTTTTTGCCTTATAGCTCCTACTTCACCATCCTCTTTCTTCCCACTCTGTAGTGGGTGAGAACTCTGGTGTTAAATGCCTTTCCTGAGAAAGAAAGCCTCAAGTAGGTGGGTGGTTCTGAAACAAAAATAGAGGCAAAGACCTGCCTGATAGAAAAAGTATCCCAGGCAGTCTTGTGGATCTTCTTGTGTCCTCTAAAGCAATGAGTTCCAGATGCCCAGATTAAGGGTGAAGACCTGTGTGTGTCAAAGTTCAGAGTTACTGTTTCCTTGGAGCAGATGGTAGTGCTCTCAAGGATAGAAGAGGAAAAGAAAGAGTTGAGCTGACCTATAATACTCATGTCTACTTACTCCACACATGCCAGCCCTACCGTCTCTCAGAACTGGTGTGGGACAGGGTGTCAACCACACACCCATGATAGATTAGATAGATAGATAGATAGATAGATAGATAGATAGATAGATAGGTAGATAGGTAGATAGATAGATGATAGATGTAATTTTTAAAATTGTTAACAGCCCAGACAGAAAGCCACTGAAGAGAACTCTTAAAATTTGTGATAAGGAAAAGAACTGTGCTCTCCACAGTTGAGGGTTTCTGGTGAGGGTGCAGGTGTGGAAGCATTCAGTTTTCTTTTCTTTTGTTTTGTGTTTTTGTTTTTTGAGACAGAGTTTCTCTGTGTAATAGCCCTGGCTGTCCTGGACTCACTTTGTAGACCAGGCTGGCCTTGAACTCACAGAGGTCCACCTGCCTCTGCCTCCTGAGTGCTGGGATGAAAGGTGTGCGCCACCATGCCCCATCTGGATTCAGTTTTCTTTAAGGGGATGGCCACTGGGAATTTGACCATGCTCCATTGAGTATATGGGCAATGCAACACAAATTGAACTTGCTTTTCCTTCTTCTTTTCTTGGGTGGGGGGTATCCTAAGGGTGGGGGACATATCTGGGAGGACTGAGAATTGAATGTGATAATGGTGCATTATATGAAATTCCTAAATGATCAATAAAAATATGTTGAAAACAAACAAACACACCAGAGCCTGGACAAATAACAGGATCACAGGTTGTTAGAGCCTGTCCTTGAGGGAACCTCAACAATTGAACCTTGAAACTTCACAGTCTCTGGCAATACTACTGCTTACATGAGAAAGAAATATATCAAGCTGCCCAAGGGTGATGTCCATTAACCTATTATCTCTCATGCTATTTCCTTATTCTTTCAAGCAATCTCTGAACTCTCTTTCTCATATAGAAAGTGATGGCCTGCCTTTCTAGCTCTAGAAGCAATGGTTTTGCACAGTAAATAACTTCTGATTTGATATCTTATGAAGGTTAGTCCCAAGGTTCTATTGACAGTGTTTAAACAATCTATTAAAAGTAGCAAAATGTGACCTCTTTTAGAATTGTATTTGTTATTGTTTTTCAAGGTTGTTTGTTTTTTAAATAGTTTTTCACAAATGTCCTGGCTGGCCTGGAACGCTCCCTCTTGTCTTCCTGCCTCAACTTCCCAAGGGCTAGGATTACAAGTTTGTACCACCATTCCAGCCTAAAATTAGCCATTTTGTTTATTAGAAACAATGCCTCGATTTCTCCCTCTGTCACCACGCCCTTTTTCTCTTTCTCCCTCCCTCCTTCCCTCCCTCCCTCTCTCTTTCTCTCTGTCTCTCTTTATGTTCCAGCTTCCCTCCATGGCTTTGTTCCCTGCCCTTAACCCCTCTTCCCTTAACAAACTTCCCTTATACCAGGAAAAAAAAACAAAAACCAAAAATCAAAAGCAACAACAACAACAAAAAGAAACAGGACCTCATATATAGCTGAGGATGATCTAGAATGTTTGACCCTCCTGCCTATACCTCCTGAGTGCTAGGATTACAGTCTGAGAAAAACCAACTCAACCTTACTCTCTTTTGCCCCTGCAGCACTTAACACAGCACCCAGCAGAGCAGATATGGCAATTAAATATTTTGAAGTAAGAAAATCAGCTCTCAAGGCCAGGTCCTGCTGGTCTTTCCTGACACTTGGCCTTACTTATTGGTCTTCAAACAGGGTAAGTGCTGTCTGAACTGGAGCTCGCTCACTATGTGGATCAGGCTGACTTCAGACTCATGGGAATTCTGCCTGAGGGCTGGGATTACAGGAGTGTGCCACTACCCATGGCTATTATCTGACATTTTAAAAAGATTTATTTATGCGTATTTGTGTGTCTGCCTATATGTATACATATGGATATGGGGGTGCCTGAGAGAGTCGGAAAGGGATATAGTATCCCCTGGAGCTGAAGTCACATGGCATTGTGAGCTGCCAGGCCTAGGTGCTGGGAACCTAACTCATGTCCTCTGCAAGAGCAGTAAGTGCTTTTAACTGCTGTGCTATCTCTCCGGTCCCCAATATTTCTTTTTGAAAGGCCACTGGGTATGGTGGAACGCACATTAATCTCACTCAGTACTTTGGAGGCAGAAGTGAATGGATCTCTGTTCAAGGCCAACCTGGTCTACACAGGAAGTTCCAGGCTAGCCAATAACTGTCATCTTCTTAACCCATTACCGAGATATGACATGATGTAAATGACACCTTACTTATGTGCCTTTTACACCTTAGACTCACAGGGACTGTCTTGCCACTAGAAAAAGTATCAGACAAATCCACATTGAGAGACATCCTGCCTTGCTTTACTGATATTTCTCAAAAACTTTAGGGTCATCAATGACAAAGAAAGTCTGGAAAACTGTCATAGATCAAATGACAACTAAATGGAATGCAGTGTCATGTAAGGGATCCTGGAAAAGAAAAAGGATATTTTCCAGAGAGGAAGAAACTCTTGGGAAATCTCTTCGAGTGTCAAGTTCAGTTAATATCAGTGCATCAATATTAATTCCTAATTGTGACAAAAACATCAAAGTAATATATGATGTAAACAGTAGGGGAAAACAAAGGAGGGTTACCTGGGAAGCCTATACTATCTTCAAAGTTTATTTATTTATATTAATGTGCATTTTAAAAAGCTGTCTTCATGTGTATGAGTTTTTTTCCCCTGTATGTATGTATCTGCAACATATGCATGTCTGATGTCCAGAGAGGTAGAAAGAGGGTGTCAAATCCCCTGAAGTTAGAGTTCGAGGCAGTTGTGAGCCACCATGACGGTGCTGGGAACTGAACTCAGGTTCTCTGCAAGAACAGCCAGTGCCCTTAACTTCGGGGCCATCTCTTCAGTCCCTACTTTTGCAATAGGATCTTACTATGTAGCACCGGCTGGTCTGGAACTTGCTATGTAGACCAGGCTGGGCTGGAATTCACAGATACCTACCTGCCTTAGCCTCCTGAGTGCTGTAGGCGTATACCACCATGCCCAGATTTGCATTTTTAAGGATTCCTTTTTAAAGATTTGTCTTTTATTTTTATAAATTTGCAAATATTCCAAAATAAAATGGATGTGACCAATTAGGGCAATGGCATCCAAGATGTATTTTAGCTAGTTGTGCCCTCTTGGGCCCGCTGGCTAGTTTTTTTTTTTTTTTTTTTTTTTTGGTTTTTCGAGACAGGGTTTTTCTGTTTTACAGCTCTGGCTGTCCTGGACTCGCTTTGTAGACCAGGCTGGCCTCGAACTCGCAAAGATCCGCCTGCCTCTGCCTCCCAAGGGCTGGGATTAAAGGCGTGCGCCACCACCGCCCAGCTCCGCTGGCTAGTTTTAACATTGCTGTGACTAAAATAACCGACAAACAGTTTAAGGGAGAAGGCTTATTTTGGTTCACGGTTTCAGAGTGTTTAGTTTGAGGTTGCTTAGCCCTGTGTGTTCAGGCACGGAGCCTGTGTGGAAGTACAGAAAGCAGAGAGAGGAAGCGCCACTGCTCAGCTGGATTTCTCCTTCTACTCCTGTTAACCCCCCTTCCTCAGCCTTCCTCAGAGTTACTGGTAACTCGTCTGTGGTTTAATTGCAAACAGTTCTTTTTTTTCTTTTCTTTTCTTTTTTTTTGCGGGGGGGGGGGGGGGGGGGGGGGGGGGGGATTTCAAGGCAGGGTTTCTCTGTGTAGCCCTGGCTGTCCTGGAACTCACTCTGAAGACCAGGTTGTCCTCAAACTTATAAAGACCCTCCTGGCTCTGCCTCCCAAGTGCTGGGATAAAAGATGTGTGTCACTATGCCCACCCATCTCAGATCTTTAAGGAATTTATTCCACCATCCTTGGAATAATCCACCACTTCCTAATAGATTGGAAAATGTCCCTGTCGTGAAATGATACTTTCATAGAATAATATTTGTTGTAGACTTTCTATTCTGTTTCAATGTCTGCTTGTTTATTCTTGTTCAATTGGCATATGCCTTTGCTTTATAGCCTGTGTGGCCCTGTGATGTACTTAAAAGCACAATTGCTTCTCACATGGTATGATTCTTTGTGATCATGGTTGTGTTGACTTAGATTGGTGGGACAACTTCTGTACAGAGTCCTTTCATTAACTTAGTGAAAGGGGTCCTGGAATTAGAAGCCATAATTCCTGGAGTGTGTGTGTGTGTGTGTGTGTGTGTGTGTGTGTGTGTGTGTGTTGCCCATGGACTCTGTTTTCAAGGATACTTTGATATAATTCTAAGACAAGTAAAACAGTGTTTTGAGGGGCTATAAGAGCCCAAAGCTGGGTGTCTCAGTGAAGTAGCAAGTGACCTAAGCTTTGGAGGACACAACTGGGGTAATAGTTCAGAAAGGAGGTATAGGGAGGAGGGCATGGTGGAATGCCCTCTGTAGAGGGGAATAGAACATGTGGAGGTGAGTTTGTAGAAGTCAATGACCAGCTCCCGATGGCATCAGGCACTGTGGAAGGAAAACTGACAGGAACATACAAGCACATAGGCCTCACATAATTCCAGAACACTCCAAGAACAACATTACCGCATAAGTTCTAGCTCACGTCTTTCCAACTCTCTCCCATGACCAGTCTATCAGCTCAGATTACCTGGGAATATTACTAACACTTGCCTCCATTTTAACTTATTTTCCAATCTTACTCCTTGAGGTGGCTTCCATGTTTCTGTTTGATTTGTTGTTGTTTTGGTTTGGTTGGCTTTTTGGGGATCGGGTCACACTACATAGCCCAGACAGACCTCCAACTTTCAACAATCCTCCTGCCTCTCTGCCTCCCGACTGCCAGGAATATAAGCAAGTACCATCCAACCTGGTCCCTTGAAAGTGGCTTCTAACTGAGCCATAGTGGCAAACCTCTTTAATCCCAGCAATAGGGCAGCAGAGGCAAGCAGATCTCTGAATTCAAGGCCAGCCTAGTCTACAAAGTGATTTCTAGAACAGCCAGGGTTACAGAGAAACTCTATCTCATAAAACCAAACCAAGCTGGGCTGGAGAGATGGCTCAGCAGTTATGAGCACTGGCTGTTCTTCCAAAGGACCAGGGTTCAAATCCCATCAACCACATCGCAGTTCACAGCTGTCTAATTGTCCGGTGTGGTGGCGCACTCCTTTTATCCCTGCACTCGGGAGGCAGAGACAGGTGGATCTCTGTGAGTTCAAGACCTGCTTGGTCTACAAAGTGAGTCCAGGACAGCCAAGGATACACAGAGAAACCCTGTCCCGAAAAAACCTAAAATAATAATAATGATAATGATGATGTAAAATAATAAAAATGTTAAACTTCCTCCAACTGTGTCAGGAGTGATGTCATATGTCTGTAATTGCAACACTCAAGAAGAAACTGGAGGATCAGGAATTGAAGACCAGACTCTCCTCAAAACAAATTTAAGGCTAATCTGGGCTACCTGGGCTACCTGAGATCCCGTTTAGGAAACAACAAACAAACAAACAAACAAACAAAAACTGGGGAAATCAGATTGTGATCTGAATACCATCTAACACAGGCCATTGCGAAGAAAATAATTTATTATTCATTGAAAATTTTGCTGTTGCTGGGGTAGGTCTTTATAAGAACTAGCTTCTGAATTTCTGCCCCCATATCCTGCACCCCAAATAGTGTCAGAGACATTTACAAAGACTCTGGAGAACAATGTAGCCCCTGGCTGTCCTTTTGTGAACTTTTGACCCCACATTATATCCTTCATCTCACCAGAACTGAGCTTCTCTGCCTAGTCATTAGGTTTGGGAACAGGACATTTAAAATGGGATTGTCCAGATTTATTTGGTGATAACGTGTTCTGACAGTGTCTAGCCTACAGGGCCTGCACATGTCCATCATCTCGGCTCAGTGGAGGGATTGCCTGGAGCAATGTCATGAGTCTGGAAATATTGTCTTCTCACTCATCAACGAAGTAAAAGAGTCTCTTCTGAAATCTGTGTGGGATGTCCTAAGGGATGGGTTGACTAAGCACCCTCCCATCCCTTAGCATTTTATCTGCAAACAAACGCTGTAGAGAGGCCAGGCTAGGGGAGCCCTTCGGATTAGCTGGGAAAGGAGATTTAGAAAGTCAAAGCTTCAGCCAAGTTACCTAGCTTCTTGCTTACCCAGGATTCCACCTCTATGCCCCACACCAGGCTACCCACAAACCCTATGTGCCCCCAGGAGCCAACATGTTAATCTTGATTCTCTCTCTTGATATTTGTGTTGGCTAGTCTTATGTCGACTTGACACACAGCAGAGTTATCTGAAAGGAGGGAACCTTCTTATTATTATATTATTTTAGGTTTTTTGAGACAGGGTTTCTCTGTGTATCCTTGACTGTCCTGGGCTCACTTTGTAGACCAGGCTGGCCTGGAACTCACAGAGATCCGCCTGCCTCTGCCTCCTGAGTGCTGGGATTAAAGGCATGCACTGCCATGCCCAGCTAGCAAATTTATCTTAATCCACCACCTGCTATCCATTTTTAGAAAGTTATTGGCACTGGGGAGGCAGAGGCAGGCAGATCTTTGTGAGTAGACAGAAGACCTCAGGATGGATTTGTGCCATGGCAACAGGTTACTTACGGCCACCATAGACCTGTTTGTAATCACTTCTGAACTCCATCCTCGGTCCCACAACCAAGGGCTTCCACAGGAGACGACTGCAAAAGGGCTCTGTGCTGTGGGCCGGGTCTGTTCTAGTGCACTGAGTTCAGCCCACCTGGCTTGAAAAAAAAAAAAAAGTGAAATTAAGCCAGGTGTGGTGACCCGTGCTTTTAATCCTAGCACTCAGAAGGGAAAGACAGGCAGATATCTGTAAGTTCAAGGCCAGCCTGGTCTATATAGTGTGTTCCAGGACAACCAGATTTATTACATAGTGAGACCCTGACATATACACATACACACAAAGGGAAGTTGTTAATTTAGTGGCTTTGAATGCTAGGAAGATTTGGACAAGTTGAAAAAAAATATAAGGAGAGAAAAATACTGTCTAAATTAGGGTTTCTATTACTGTATCGACACTGTGACCAAAAAAATCAAGTTGGGGAGGAAAGGGTTTATTTGGGTTACACTTACATATTGCTGTTCACCATCAGAAGAAGTCAGGACAGGAACTCAAACAGGGTGGGAACTTAGAGCTCCTACTGATGAAAGGCCATGGAGGAGGGCTCCTTACTGACTTGCTGCCCATAGGGTGCTCAGCCTGCTTTCTTGGAGAACCTAGGACCACCAGCCTAGGTATAGCGCCACCCACAATGGGCTGGACCCTCCCCCATAAATCACTAATTAAGAAAATGCCTTAAGGGCTGGAAAGATGGCTCAGTGATTAAGAGTATTGGATGCTCCTCCAGAGGTCCTGAGTTCAATTCCCAGCACCCACATGGTGGCTCATAACCATCTATAATGAGATCTGGTGCCCTCTTCTGGCCTGCAGGCATACCTGCAGACAGAACACTATACTTAATAAATGAATAAATCTTAAAAAACAAAACAAAACAAAGAAAATTACTTACAGCTGGATCTCATGGAGGCATTTTCTGGAAGCAAGTTCCAGAACAGCCAGGACTGTTACATAGAGAAACCCTGTCTAGGAAAAAAAAAAGATGTTTTCTAACTTATTATATCAAGTAAGGGTAGAAAATAATTACTCATAAGACAACATAGAGGGGCTGTGGCGGCAGCTCAGTAAGTGAAGAGTTTGCTGTGCAAGCATGAGGACCTGAGTTCAGATCTCCAGCACCCGTCTAAGAGCCAATGGAGCAGGGTGAATCTGAAACTCCAGGTCTTTGGGGAAGCGGGGTAGAAACAGGAAGATCCCTGGGGTCTGTGCAACTAACCAGTGAGCTCCAGGTTCAGTCAAAAGAACTTGCTCAAAAAGTGAGGTGGACAGAGACGGAAGAAAACACCTGGTCAACCTCTGGTCTCCATATACATATGTGCACACATCTGCATAAACACATACACACACAAATAAAACACATGCATACACACACCATGTTGGAACATTTTACAGCCCAAAGATAGAAGGGGCACAATCTCCCAGCACTTTGGGAGGCAGAGGCAGGTGGATCTCTGTGAGTTTGAGGCCAGCCTGGTCTACAAAGTGAGTCCAGGACAGCTGGATATACACAGAGAAACCCTGTCTTGAAAAACCAAAAGAAGATGAAGAAGCACAATCACAGAGGCAGAGCATTACATTTAGCTTGATTTAGCTTTATGAACTTACAAATCATTTTGATATTTCTTGTTTCCTAGAAATCTGAGACACTTTATCAAGCATTTTCTTTGGGGCTGGCATGTGGAATCACTGCGTTGGGAGATAAAACATCATTTTTATATGATATCCTTGACTGGTACCCTTGACTCTAGCTGTGTTAAGATCTGGAGAATCTAACCTTAGAAGGCACACAGATAGACCACAATAAAGATTCTTTGGTATATCTGTAGGTGCCAAGACTTGTGAATCATCCTTCCTGGATATACTTGAATAGGAAGTTGTGAATATGATGTCATTAGGTATCTTTGGAGCAGGACTTCTATGTTGTAATGGTTGGGACAACATACTAATCCCAATAAGTCCCTAGGAATAATTATAGTCTATAGTCAGCAGAGGGAAGCATCTGATTGGATACTGTGTTGTTACTGAAACCCAGGCAGACTCTGTCATCTATAGGTGAGATTCTAGTTTGTATATGTGACCAAAACACTTTTTTTTTTAATTTTCAAGACAGGATTTCTATGTGTATCTCTGACTGTCCTGGACACGATTTGTAGACCAGGCTGGCCTTGAACTCACAGAGATACACCTGCCTCTGCCTCCTGAGTGCTGGGATTAAAGGTGTGCACCACCACGCCCTTCGACCAAAGCACCTTTTTAAAGAAACTTCCCTATTGTGAGGTTTCTTTATATATCTTACAAGGCAGGCATGAATGTCATTATAAAGTCCAAACAAGGAATGGAGGGCAGTAACAATATTTTTGAACACCTGACGTGTGAGAAATAAGCAAGGGAACCTTATACCATTTGCCATTATCCTGAACGACAAAGCAGTTAGCCATCTAGCACAAGTGAGGGACTTAAAGTAGATACGGAACTTGAGCAAGGTCACGAAGCTGGAGGTTGATAGAACTGAAGACTATTGGCTCTGACACAATGATCACTACATACTATTATAGGGAAGAAAGAGAACCACCATGTACAGCCCCAGAATTTTTCAATGTGGTGAAATGCAGACAATTGGGACTAAAAATACTCACAGTATAAAAGTAGAGAGGAACTTTTGAACCTGATAAATAAAGATCATCACTGTATATTTAAAGCCTATATTCAGTTGGGTGTGGTGGCACATGCCTGTCATCCCACCACTTAAAAGATTGAAAAAGGAGGGTCAAAAGTTCAAGGGTGGCCGGGCGTTGGTGGCACATGCCTTTAATCCCAGCACTTGGGAGGCAGAGGTAGGCGGATTTCTGTGAGTTCGAGGCCAGCCTGGTCTACAAAGTGAGTCTAGGACAGCCAGAGCTGTTATACAGAGAAACCCTGTCTCGAAAAACCAAAAAAAAAAAAAAAAAAAAGTTCAAGGGTAGCCTCTACTCTTTATTGAGTTCAAAGCCAGCCTGGGCACATGAGACTTCCGTGTCTCATGTCTCATGTTTCCACGGGGGTGGGGGAATAAAACTATCAATGGCATCATAAATGAAGAATATTAGGGCTGGAGAGATGGCTCAGTGGTTAAGAGTGCTGTCTGCTCTTGCAGAGGTTCTGAGTTTGACTCTCAGCAACCACATGGTGGTTCACAACCATCTATACTGGGATCTGACGTCCTCTTCTTATGAAGATAGAGTACTCATGTATGATAAATAAATATAGAAAGGAGATAGTAAAATGAGTTTATTGACACATTAATAACACTAGAAAATCTTTAAGAGTTTCTGTATAAACTCTTCAAGTATAAAAAGTGACTAAAATAAGTGAATTTAGAAAGACTAAAAAATGAAAAGTTAGTATAGAATATATGTTTATATATAGCAGGAAAGAATCGCTGGAAAATGAAGTCGAATGACCATTCTATTTATAATAATATTGAAAAAAATGTAATACTTTATAAATGTAATATAGAATGTTCAACACCTGTCTGCTGAAAAGTACAAGACACTGACCAGAAAAAAAAATGTTGTTAACCTCAAATAAGGGATCTAGGGATGTTGATCAGTGGTAGAAGATTTGACCTGCATGTTTGTTTGATATAGGGTAGGCTGGCCTCAAATTCATGGTTTTCCTGTATTATGAGTCTTGATAATAACATAGGTGTGCACCACCAAGTCCATTCAAAATTGCTGTTCCTCCCTGCATTTGGGAGGCAGAGGCAGGTGGATCTCTGTGAGTTCAAGGCCAGCCTGGTCTACAAAGTGAGTCCAGGACAGTCAAAGATACACAGAGAAACCCTGTCTCGAAAAACCTAAAAACGCCGGGCGGTGGTGGCGCACGCCTTTAATCCCAGCACTTGGGAGGCAGAGGCAGACGGATCTTTGCGAGTTCGAGGCCAGCCTGGTCTACAAAGTGAGTCCAGGACAGCCAGAGCTGTTAAACAGAGAAACCCTGTCTCGAAAAACCAAAAAAAAAAAAAGAAAAACCTAAAAACACAAAACAAAACAAAACCCCCCTGCTACTCCTAAACCTAGCCAAGGTGATGAGGGGTATCTACAATGAAATCATAAAACAACTAAACTACAATAAAACTCTGAGAAAAGAAATCAAGGAGGACTCTAGAAGATGGAAAGATTACCCATGCTAATGGAATAATTATTGTGAAAATGACCATCCTATGAAAAGTAATTTTATAGACTCATTGCAATCCCAATCAAAATCCAGTGCTGTTCTTCACAGAGTTAGGGGAAAAAAAAAACCTTACAATTCATATGGAAGAGCTGGATGTTGTGGCTCACGCATTTAATCCCAACACTCGGGAGGGAGAGGCAGGCAGATCTCTGTGAGTTTTCTAGGCCAGCCTGGTCTACAAAGCAAATGCAGAACATCCAGGGCTATTACACAGAGAAACCCTGCCTCAAAAAAACAAACAAAAACAACCCACCCCCAAAAAGAAAAGGATCACGTGGTAGGGATACTTTAAGGGAGTGAGGGATAGTAGGTCATAGGTGAAATGAACGTAGAGAGAAGGAATGCAGGGGTGGGAAGATTTAAACAGAAAAGAAGGTAGGGTGGAGCAGACAAGGGGGTGGGAGGGGAAGAGATAACCAAAATGAAAAGTGTATGAAAAATATTTTTTAAAGAGTTGGAAGGAAGCCGGGCAGTGGTGGCGCACACCTTTAATCCCAGCACTTGGGAGGCAGAGGCAGGTGGATCTTTGCAAGTTCTAGGCCAGCCTGGTCTACAAAGTGAGTCCAGGAAAGCCAGGGCTACACAGAGAAACCCTGTCTTGAAAAAACAACAACAACAAAAAAGAGTTGGAAGGAAGATATCTTGCATGGCTGGATAAGCTGCTCCTAGAAGTCACAGGTTGTAAAATGGAAAGCCCAGTTCCAGATAGGGGATACTGCCTATGAGCTGTTGATTAGGGAGGCCCTAACAATACAATCTTGCCATTTTTCTTGGAGGTCCACCAGAACCAGATGAGTCCCTATTGCTGAAGACATCACTTTGATTGAAAAAAAAAATAAAAACCAAGTTGGAATTGAGTGGGAAGCTTCACCGCTGCTGGCTAGCTCTCATAGTGCCAGAAAGTGCTTTGCAGATACTGGAGGTGAAAAGATATCAGCAATCTTATCCAGCTGTGAACCATACAATACCAACTTATCAGGCAAGACATGCCTGAAAGATGTACAAACAACAGCAACGTGGCATGACTGGTCTGGTGGCAACCAATTGCTCTATCCCTCCTTCCTCCCCACCATATATCTATATCTATATCTATATCTGTATCTATCTATCTATCTATCTATCTATCTATCTATCTATCTATCTATATATCTGTATATATATATCTATATATATACAGATAGATAGATAGAGAGAGAGAGATAGAGAGAGAGAGAGAGGGTCTCTATGTAGTCCTGGACTTACTTTGTAGATCTGGTTGGCCCTTTATTTACAGAGATCCTCCTGCCTCTACTTTACAAGTGCTGGGATTAAAGGCATGCACCAGTACATCCATCCTTCTACTCTTGAATTTGAGGCTAACTCCACAGATGGGAATTTATGACTGGTCAAAAACCCACTGAGGAGGTTGGGGAGGTCACAGTCTCTACCTGAAAATTTCCTAGTTTTTTTTTTTTTTTTTGGCTAAACTAACCTGGCATCAAATTACCCTTGATGCAGCTCTATTCCTGATTGTCAAAGCTGGAAATAACCCCAATGTCCATCAACTCCAATGTGCATGAACAAATAAGCCCACTTACAAAATGGGCTACCACTCAGCCAGCACAAAAAGAAAAAATTTACTGATACACAAATAAACATTACATTTTTGTTTGTTTGTTTATTTTTGTTTTTGTTTTTCTTTTTTTTTTTTTTTTTGGTTTTTTCGAGACAGGGTTTCTCTGTGTATCCTTGGCTGTCCTGGACTCACTTTGTAGACCAGGCTGGCCTCGAACTCACAGTGATCCGCCTGCCTCTGCCTCCCAAGTGCTGGGATTAAAGGCGTGCGCCACCACCGCCCGGCTTTGTTTTTGTTTTTCAAGACGGATTTCTCTGTGTAGCCTAGGCTGTCCTGGAACTCACTCTGTAGACCAGGCTGGCCTTGAAATCAGAGATCCACCTGCTTCTGCCTTGCAAGTACTGCGATTAAAGGCATGTGCTGCCACTGCCTGGCACCAACATTTTGTTGTTGTTGTTGTTGTTTGTTTTTTGAGACAAGGTTTCTCTGTGTATCCCTGGCTGTTCTGGACTGGCTTTGTAGACCAGGCTGGTCTCGACCTCACAGAGATCCGCCTGCCTTTGCCTCCCGAATTCTGGGATTAAAGGCATGTGCCACCACACCCAGCCCATCAACATAAAATTTTAAAACATCTTGACTGAAAGAAACTATCTAGAATGTGCAAAACTGTACCAATAATGAAAAGCAAGTAAGTGATTCTTATGCTGTGCAGGAGGAAGGACTGATTCTAAGGAACAAACATAGAGAAATATATTCTACCTTGACATGGGTAGTTATTACATGGGAACATATATTCTATCTTGACATGGATAGTTATTACATGAGAAAATATATTCTATCTTGACATGGGTAGTTATTACATGGGAACATAAGCTTGTCATAACTCACTGAACAAGCCAGACATGGTGGTGCACACCTTTAATCCCAGACACGACATTGTATGCCCATAGTCCCAGAATTTAGATGTTAAAGGCAAGAAGATCATGAGTTCAAGGCCATTCTCAACCATATAGCAAGTTGGGGGCTACCTTGAACTACATGAGACCCTGTCTCAAAGAAAAAAAAAAAAACAGAAGCAAACATAAAATCTTGAGGTTTTGATAATCCTTAAAAATTCCTAGTTGTAGCCGGGCAGTGGTGGCGCACGCCTTTAATCCCAACACTTGGGAGGCAGAGGCAGGCGGATCTTTGTGAGTTCAAGGCCAGCCTGGTCTATAAAGTGAGTCCAGGATGGCCAGGGCTACATAGAGAAACCTTGTCTCGAAAAACCAAAAAAAAAACAAAAAAAAAAAATCCTAGTTGTAAGCCGGGCGGTGGTGGCGCACGCCTTTAATCCCAGCACTTGGGAGGCAGAAGCAGGCGGATCTTTGTGAGTTCAAGGCCAGCCTGGTCTACAAAGTGAGTCCAGGACAGCCAAGGATACACAGAGAAACCCTGTCTCGAAAAAAAACAAAAAACAAAAAACAAAAACAACAAAAATTCCTAGTTGTGTCTTTGTGCTAGGAACTGTATAAAAGGCATCTGTAAGATCCAGCCTCAGATTGTTAAAATGTGTGGTTTATTTGGAAGCAATCACCCAGGCAGGTAAATAGAGGAGAAATACCTGATCCAGTGGAAGCAGCCCATTGCTCCAAAATTTGACTTTTATTACCTGAGCTCCCTATTGCTTATCGCTTGAATGCACCTATGGCATCAGCTTCTTAAGCAAAACCAGAGTAAATGCCACAGGAAGAGCCTATGGGAAGAACCGAGGCTGTAGGAATCTCACACACGGCCCGAAGAAATCATTCGAGTCTCTTATTCTCAATCCTGGGAAGAATTCCTGAGAGGGCGGAATTGAAAGACGGAACAAGAAAGTTCACACTCGGGAGCTGGGAGTTCAGAGGTCACAGTCAGACAGTCTCTAGTGCAGGAGGGTAAATGAGAGAGGGGTGTGTAGCGTATGCGCACTTGCAGGCAACATTACAGAATATTTGTCTAGCTAATCCTTGCCTGAGAGCTTTTTCTGACTCAGAACCCCTTCTGCCCGTGTGCAATGTAGACCAATAGTAATGGGACATTAATATCCTTCTGAATCATCCTGAATAAATGGCGGGTGGGAATGATGGGTAAGTACTCCAAACTCTTTCATAGCAGGGGTCAAAACCATGTAGTGCATTGGCTCCAAAAGTTCTCCTATGGAACTGAGCTCTGGTTACCTCCTGTATGAGCTGCTTTTCTATTGCTGTGATAAATGAACCATGACCAAAGCAGCTTATAGAAAGCAGGGTTTACTTGGGTTTGCAGCTCCAGATGGACAAGAATCCATCACCCTCATGGTGGGAAAGCATGGCAGCCTGCAGGCATGGCACGCTGAGAGCTCATATGCTGAACTGAAAGCACAAAGCTGAGAGAATGAACATGAAATGGCACAAGTCTTTAAACGCTCCAAGCCTAACCCCAGGGACACTCCTCCTAACAAGGTCATACTTCCTAAACCTCTCCAGGCAGCATCACGAACTGGAGACCACGTGTTGAAAATCTTGAGACTATGGGAGCATTGTTCATTCAAACCACCGCATCTACAGTGACAGCATGCTTGATAAAAATATTCTTACCGACTTCCTTCCCTTCTCCTCTCTTCCCTAGTCCTCCACTCATAACTCCTGGGATTGTAACTGGGTTGGCAGGAGTGAAGATATTCTAGAAAGACTCTGACTCTTAACAGCTCCAGTTGCATGAGAGTCAAGGGGAGGTTTTTTTTTTGGTTTTTTGAGACAGGGTTTCTCTATATAACAGCCCTGGCTGTACTGGACTGACTTTGTAGACCAGGCTGGCCTCGAACTCACAGAGATCTGCCTGCCTCTGCCTCCCAAGTGCTGGGATTAAAGGCATGTACTCACCACGCCCAGCTAGGGTGAGTTTTTCTTAAATAGCAAACTCTGAAAATTTTTTTTAAATTTTTTTTGTGGGTAGACATAATTTTTTTTAGCTAGATATAATGTCACATGCCTTGAATCCCAACATTCAGGAGCCAGAGGCAGGTGGAGATCTATATAGGGAATTCCTTACTAGGCAGTGAAATACTGTCTCAGAAAAGTGTTAGCTGGGTGTGGTGGCGCACGCCTTTAATCCCAGCACTTGGGAGGCAGAGGCAGATGGATCTCTGTGAGTTCAAGGTCAGCCTGGTCTACAAAGTGAGTCCAGGACAGCCAGGGTTACACAGAGAAACCCTGTCTCAAAAAAAAAGTGTTGAGTTATGTTTATTATTTTGGGTTTTTGAGACAGGGGCTTGTGTAGACCCAGGTGTCCTTGAACTTGCTGTGCAGCTGTGGCTGACCTTGAACTCCTGATCTTCCTACATTCACCTCCTAAGTGCTGGGATTAGAGGCATGTGTTACCTTCCCAGTTCAAATTTTAGAATTTTTAGAAACAAAAATACAGTCATGAGTAACTTATTTGTTTTTACTTTTGGTGGTGCTGGGGATCCAACCCAGGACCTTGTGCAGCTAGGCAAGCACTGAGCCATATTTCCAGCTTTGCTTTGGAAAGAAAGTTTAAATCACAAGTCCATCACATGTGAAGCTGTGACTTTGAACCCCTCTCTGACAAAAAAAAAAAAAACAAGTTTAATATACTTTATGATAGGAAAGTTTGGTTTAAGAACCAATTCTGAAGCTGGCGTGGTGGTGCACGCCTTTATAATCTCATCACTCGGGAGGCAGAGGCCAGCCGATATCTGTGAGTTTGAGGCCAGCCTGTTCTACAAAGAGAATTCCAGGACAGCCAGGGCTGTTACACAGAGAAACTCTGTCTTGAATACCCCCCCACCAAAAAAAAAAAAAAACCCCGACTCTGGGCACTAGGGACACAGGACACTTAAAATAGGAGCTCTCCCTTTGCCTTTGGGGAGTTCCTAGACCTTAAAAAACAACAGATGTTTACCCATGAGGCCATGTGACAAGTAGCAGGGCAGATGTAAGTAGAAGGGTTATGGGAGCCCAGAGGTCAGGTCCAGCCACATGTAGAAGAAGGCATCATCTTCCCTTCTGCCTCATGCAGGCTTAGGTACACTTTTTTTTTAAGAATGAGAAAAGAGAAAAGAGCCATTAGCAGAGCTGAAGAAATATTAAGAATTAGGCAAACTGGGGCTAGAAAGATGGCTCTGTGGTGAAGAGTGGGCACTGTTCTGTTCTTGCAGAAGACCCGAGTTAGGTTCCCAGCACTTACATTAGGTGACTCAGAAGCACCTGTAACTCTAGCTCCGTGGGATCTGATGTCCTCTTCTTGTCTCTGCGGTCACCTGCACATTGGTGCACATGTGCACAGACACACGAACATACGTAATTAAAACAAAAAAAGAGAAGGCAAATCGATGCCTGCCACCCAATCAGAATAAAGACAGTTTTAATAGGAGGATGACAGTCTGTAGTAAGAATTTAGTAGTTTCAGCGCCCCGATGAATTTCTGGCTGGGACAATTATATTCATGTGATGACCCTTGAGACTCCATTTCCTGTCAGCCTTCCCTCTGTGTCCAAACACATCCCTCTGCTCTGGGTTCATGGCCACCAAGCAGCCTTCTGCAGACGACTTATTTCTATGGAGGCTTGCTAGCAGGAAAAACGTACCCACTAGAGGAGGCAACGATTACAACTCTGCTGCCACTGTGAAGCAAATAAGGGACGGGATCTTATCCTGAGGCTGCTTAGCCTGGTGGTCTCCAACTTTGGTGCACACTGTAATTCTCATGACTGTGTCACACCTAGCATCTAGTAAATGTAGGGAGAAGAAGAGCAGGCTGCAGGGTGCTGACGTGGCTGTAGCACACCTAACCCCTCTTGCCAGCTTTCTTCAGTCACACCCAGCAGTCACCCCTCTCCGGTCACAGTAGATGTCAGTTTGTTAGTTTTTATGTTTAACTGTTTTTGTTTGTTTGTTTGATTTGCTTTGTTTTGAGACAGGGTCTGATCTAGCTGGCCTGGAACTGACAGAGATCCTCCCAGTTCTCTATCCAGAGTGTTGGAACGAAAGGCACACCACAATTCCTGATCCAAGATGTATGTTTTATACCAGGATATCAGCTGCAATATAGGCTTTCTTTTTTTCTTTTCCTTGCTTCCTTTCTTTTTTTCTTCTTCTTCCTCCTCCTCTTCATCTTTTTTTTCTAAATAGCTAATTATGAGCCAGCCTGGCGGTATAGGCTTGTAATCTCAGCTACTCCAGACACGGAGGCAGAAGGTTTGCAAAGTTCAAAGCCTTCTTAGGTTATAGGGTGAGTTCAAAGCCATCTTGGGCCATTTGATGAGACTCACATCTCTTTGTTGTTTCTTCAAGACAAGGTTTCTCTGTGTAGCCCTGGTTTTCCTGAGCTCACTCTGTAGACCAGGCTGGCCATGAACTCACAGAGATCTGCCTTCTTCATCATCATCTTCTTCTTCTTCTTCTTCTTCTTCTTCTTCTTCTTCTTCTTCTTC